>ML133365.1:1714362-2366869 GCA_003864495.1 Nemopilema nomurai | reverse complement strand
CAAATGAGGAAAAGTTTAAATCTTCTCCTGTGTTTTGAATGGATCTTTAAATTCTGCCACCATGCCACTGATGGTCTATCATCTGAGTCCAAGGGAAAGTTGAATGGGTCCAATAGGGTGGTTCAAGCTTTAGAATTCCTAAAACAAGCCAAATAGGAGGCACAAGCCAGAGTCAAGAATGGAACAGCTATGGTCTTGGGAAAGCTAATCCAACTGGTTATAATGAAGCCTCCTCCACTGGTAAAAATTGCTAAGGTTATGTTGAGCTAAAATCGATCAACTGGTACTGAACATGGCAGTGATTCTGACTATCATAAACTCATATGGGAACGTTAAGATTGATGACTAGATAATTAGGCAGAACAACATACCTGCACGTTGCTCCAATTATATGGATCAATATCACACCGAATGCACATGTTTTCCAAGGGCACAGTGCAGAGTTGATTGCCAAAAATTGCTGTATTGGTTTAATCAATTTCACTGAATCAAGTATTGAAGCCTACAATAAGTCTTTTTCAGAATACTTAATGAACAAAGCCAGGAATACCAATGAGTTTCGTAGTCTGTCAGATTATACGAATGGATTATGGGACAAGAGTGAGCCATAATGGATTCAAAGAGTCAAAGAGCGATTAAATTAAACATATTGTAAAAGGACTGGGCACAGTATTCGTAACTCTGAGAAGCCAGATGTCTCCAAATTAAATTACTTGGAATAATACTTTAGAACAAACGTTACTGTCCAAATAAAACTCTAACTGTAGGGAAAGATCAGAATTATCTGTTCGTATGCCATTTAGGCGACCCATTTGCGAGTTTCGAAGCATTTTCTATATAAATGGGAAGAGTTTTCGAAAAGTATAGCAATGGAAAGTTACACATTACAACAGACACGCTAAGAAAAAGCCTAGTAACTGGTACCGTCCCAAGATAAAGACGGTACAGCTTTGCAAGCTAGAATAGGGTGTTTAATGCCACACACTGTAAAGACCCAACAGCTGTGATAAAGCTCAGAGCTGCGAGAGTTGGATGTAGCGGAGAGTACGAATCTGTCTTGTGTTTTCAAAAGGATAATGCGAAATGTGAATCACTGTTTCATTCATATTTGAATGATATAGTTTCAGTGGGTTTTTTTTATTACTAATCTTTTCCTATTTTTGTGTATTCAACTCTTGAATACTTTCAAAACCTTTCAATCACTTTCGGAGCATAATTTTGTGTCGAGTAATGTCCAAAAACGTATTTTTGTGGGCTTTTGGGACCAAAAACAAACAATTCAGTTTAAGGACAACCGACATCCAAATTTTTAAAACTTTTATTTTTTTATTTTCCCATTTTCAGCTTTGCAATATGCCTCAAACCAGCCTTAAACCACTCGCATAGCATAATTTTTTGATGAAATATGTTTAAAAAAAGTGTTTTTGTGAGTTTCAGTCCCAAACCCAAGATTCTGTTGATGGGCCACAGACCCCCAATTTCTGGTTGTTTTTTATTCCCCAAACTAAAGTAACAATGCGCTACCAAAGAGTCTTCAAATACTTTGATAGCATTTTTTGTTTGGATACAACTTAATGTCCGCTTGACCCCCTGTGTCAGCCCCCTCTGCTATACAAAGAAGCTTCAGTACGTCAACATTAGCAGCAGGGCTTGGGACTAGTGCAGTTTCCCCAACCTAGTTGAATGAACAATTTTTTAAGCCTATTTTGCAATTGGGACGTAAGAAATATGCCCAGTTAGATCAATGAACAACATTTGCGTCTCATCTTTACCAATATTCTGACTATTTTGATGAAAAGAGCTCTTTCTGAGGGGATTATGGTTTGATTAAAATAATTTTTGCAATATTTTTCTACTTATAATTCCCTTAGCGGAATAAATTGCCGGGTGATGGTAGACACCAGAGAGGGTTTACAGAGCTCTCAGAATATTTACCTGCCCAGGAATCTCAGTTTGGTAGACAGGTGACACAACAACTGGCCTTGCGCACTTTTGCTTTTACATGTCCATGTCTACAATGTCTATGCAGATATTTTTCACAAAATGGCGATGCCAATTACCGCTTTTGGATTTCATTGAAACTTATGCTATACCCAGCAGGTAGGTTCCCTATTGATCCACGAAGATCAATCACACCCTACCGAGTTCTTCTTCAATTCTTCATATGAAAGATTGAAGATCATAGGTAGTTTGGAACAGCCTTAATTTTAGAATAAATAATCGGGATTGGCATAAAAAGGACCATCAGAATTAAATATAACATTGTATAGAAAATTGAGCAGTCATTTTACAGTGTTTAAAAATTCATTACAAAAACCATGATCAAATCGTTTTGCAACCACTTGTCATAATTCCTTTACATAAAGAAACTTGCAAGTTTATCAATAAAACTAATTTTTGGTTCACAGAATGTACTCGTTGCTTTGGAATAAATGGTTCAAAAGAGATTTAACAAAATAACTCATCGTGCTCTTCTTTCACAAATTCATTTATTTCAGAAAACATTAGAAAGCACTAGTACTGGCAAATACCATTCTACTTTATTCAAACTGAATATCAAAATAAAAATTCTAATGACAACAAATGTCTTCCATTTTCAGAAAGTAAAAATCTCATTTGTTTTTCGGCATTGATGTTACAGCCAATACATACAAAACAAGTAAAATAACAAACTTCCAATTGTCTTGTAAACATTAAAACATTATATTTAATCATTTAGCATGATAAGAAATGGAAAAAGACATTTTGCAATAGCTGATCAAGAGAATGGCTCTGCTTGCACTAAGGAAGTGTTCTGGCTAAAAAAGTTGAAACCCAGTCATTTTTCATTGAAGTCAAGTCGACTTTTCAAGTTCAAGCAAATGAGGAAAAGTTTAAATCTTCTCCTGTGTTTTGAATGGATCTTTAAATTCTGCCACCATGCCACTGATGGTCTATCATCTGAGTCCAAGGGAAAGTTGAATGGGTCCAATAGGGTGGTTCAAGCTTTAGAATTCCTAAAACAAGCCAAATAGGAGGCACAAGCCAGAGTCAAGAATGGAACAGCTATGGTCTTGGGAAAGCTAATCCAACTGGTTATAATGAAGCCTCCTCCACTGGTAAAAATTGCTAAGGTTATGTTGAGCTAAAATCGATCAACTGGTACTGAACATGGCAGTGATTCTGACTATCATAAACTCATATGGGAACGTTAAGATTGATGACTAGATAATTAGGCAGAACAACATACCTGCACGTTGCTCCAATTATATGGATCAATATCACACCGAATGCACATGTTTTCCAAGGGCACAGTGCAGAGTTGATTGCCAAAAATTGCTGTATTGGTTTAATCAATTTCACTGAATCAAGTATTGAAGCCTACAATAAGTCTTTTTCAGAATACTTAATGAACAAAGCCAGGAATACCAATGAGTTTCGTAGTCTGTCAGATTATACGAATGGATTATGGGACAAGAGTGAGCCATAATGGATTCAAAGAGTCAAAGAGCGATTAAATTAAACATATTGTAAAAGGACTGGGCACAGTATTCGTAACTCTGAGAAGCCAGATGTCTCCAAATTAAATTACTTGGAATAATACTTTAGAACAAACGTTACTGTCCAAATAAAACTCTAACTGTAGGGAAAGATCAGAATTATCTGTTCGTATGCCATTTAGGCGACCCATTTGCGAGTTTCGAAGCATTTTCTATATAAATGGGAAGAGTTTTCGAAAAGTATAGCAATGGAAAGTTACACATTACAACAGACACGCTAAGAAAAAGCCTAGTAACTGGTACCGTCCCAAGATAAAGACGGTACAGCTTTGCAAGCTAGAATAGGGTGTTTAATGCCACACACTGTAAAGACCCAACAGCTGTGATAAAGCTCAGAGCTGCGAGAGTTGGATGTAGCGGAGAGTACGAATCTGTCTTGTGTTTTCAAAAGGATAATGCGAAATGTGAATCACTGTTTCATTCATATTTGAATGATATAGTTTCAGTGGGTTTTTTTATTACTAATCTTTTCCTATTTTTGTGTATTCAACTCTTGAATACTTTCAAAACCTTTCAATCACTTTCGGAGCATAATTTTGTGTCGAGTAATGTCCAAAAACGTATTTTTGTGGGCTTTTGGGACCAAAAACAAACAATTCAGTTTAAGGACAACCGACATCCAAATTTTTAAAACTTTTATTTTTGTTATTTTCCCATTTTCAGCTTTGCAATATGCCTCAAACCAGCCTTAAACCACTCGCATAGCATAATTTTTTGATGAAATATGTTTAAAAAAAGTGTTTTTGTGAGTTTCAGTCCCAAACCCAAGATTCTGTTGATGGGCCACAGACCCCCAATTTCTGGTTGTTTTTTATTCCCCAAACTAAAGTAACAATGCGCTACCAAAGAGTCTTCAAATACTTTGATAGCATTTTTTGTTTGGATACAACTTAATGTCCGCTTGACCCCCTGTGTCAGCCCCCTCTGCTATACAAAGAAGCTTCAGTACGTCAACATTAGCAGCAGGGCTTGGGACTAGTGCAGTTTCCCCAACCTAGTTGAATGAACAATTTTTTAAGCCTATTTTGCAATTGGGACGTAAGAAATATGCCCAGTTAGATCAATGAACAACATTTGCGTCTCATCTTTACCAATATTCTGACTATTTTGATGAAAAGAGCTCTTTCTGAGGGGATTATGGTTTGATTAAAATAATTTTTGCAATATTTTTCTACTTATAATTCCCTTAGCGGAATAAATTGCCGGGTGATGGTAGACACCAGAGAGGGTTTACAGAGCTCTCAGAATATTTACCTGCCCAGGAATCTCAGTTTGGTAGACAGGTGACACAACAACTGGCCTTGCGCACTTTTGCTTTTACATGTCCATGTCTACAATGTCTATGCAGATATTTTTCACAAAATGGCGATGCCAATTACCGCTTTTGGATTTCATTGAAACTTATGCTATACCCAGCAGGTAGGTTCCCTATTGATCCACGAAGATCAATCACACCCTACCGAGTTCTTCTTCAAATTCTTCATATGAAAGATTGAAGATCATAGGTAGTTTGGAACAGCCTTAATTTTAGAATAAATAATCGGGATTGGCATAAAAAGGACCATCAGAATTAAATATAACATTGTATAGAAAATTGAGCAGTCATTTTACAGTGTTTAAAAATTCATTACAAAAACCATGATCAAATCGTTTTGCAACACTTGTCATAATTCCTTTACATAAAGAAACTTGCAAGTTTATCAATAAAACTAATTTTTGGTTCACAGAATGTAATTGTTGCTTTGGAATAAATGGTTCAAAAGAGATTTAACAAAATAACTCATCGTGCTCTTCTTTCACAAATTCATTTATTTCAGAAAACATTAGAAAGCACTAGTACTGGCAAATACCATTCTACTTTATTCAAACTGAATATCAAAATAAAAATTCTAATGACAACAAATGTCTTCCATTTTCAGAAAGTAAAAATCTCATTTGTTTTTCGGCATTGATGTTACAGCCAATACATACAAAACAAGTAAAATAACAAACTTCCAATTGTCTTGTAAACATTAAAACATTATATTTAATCATTTAGCATGATAAGAAATGGAAAAAGACATTTTGCAATAGCTGATCAAGAGAATGGCTCTGCTTGCACTAAGGAAGTGTTCTGGCTAAAAAAGTTGAAACCCAGTCATTTTTCATTGAAGTCAAGTCGACTTTTCAAGTTCAAGCAAATGAGGAAAAGTTTAAATCTTCTCCTGTGTTTTGAATGGATCTTTAAATTCTGCCACCATGCCACTGATGGTCTATCATCTGAGTCCAAGGGAAAGTTGAATGGGTCCAATAGGGTGGTTCAAGCTTTAGAATTCCTAAAACAAGCCAAATAGGAGGCACAAGCCAGAGTCAAGAATGGAACAGCTATGGTCTTGGGAAAGCTAATCCAACTGGTTATAATGAAGCCTCCTCCACTGGTAAAAATTGCTAAGGTTATGTTGAGCTAAAATCGATCAACTGGTACTGAACATGGCAGTGATTCTGACTATCATAAACTCATATGGGAACGTTAAGATTGATGACTAGATAATTAGGCAGAACAACATACCTGCACGTTGCTCCAATTATATGGATCAATATCACACCGAATGCACATGTTTTCCAAGGGCACAGTGCAGAGTTGATTGCCAAAAATTGCTGTATTGGTTTAATCAATTTCACTGAATCAAGTATTGAAGCCTACAATAAGTCTTTTTCAGAATACTTAATGAACAAAGCCAGGAATACCAATGAGTTTCGTAGTCTGTCAGATTATACGAATGGATTATGGGACAAGAGTGAGCCATAATGGATTCAAAGAGTCAAAGAGCGATTAAATTAAACATATTGTAAAAGGACTGGGCACAGTATTCGTAACTCTGAGAAGCCAGATGTCTCCAAATTAAATTACTTGGAATAATACTTTAGAACAAACGTTACTGTCCAAATAAAACTCTAACTGTAGGGAAAGATCAGAATTATCTGTTCGTATGCCATTTAGGCGACCCATTTGCGAGTTTCGAAGCATTTTCTATATAAATGGGAAGAGTTTTCGAAAAGTATAGCAATGGAAAGTTACACATTACAACAGACACGCAAGACTAAGAAAAAGCCTAGTAACTGGTACCGTCCCAAGATAAAGACGGTACAGCTTTGCAAGCTAGAATAGGGTGTTTAATGCCACACACTGTAAAGACCCAACAGCTGTGATAAAGCTCAGAGCTGCGAGAGTTGGATGTAGCGGAGAGTACGAATCTGTCTTGTGTTTTCAAAAGGATAATGCGAAATGTGAATCACTGTTTCATTCATATTTGAATGATATAGTTTCAGTGGGTTTTTTTATTACTAATCTTTTCCTATTTTTGTGTATTCAACTCTTGAATACTTTCAAAACCTTTCAATCACTTTCGGAGCATAATTTTGTGTCGAGTAATGTCCAAAAACGTATTTTTGTGGGCTTTTGGGACCAAAAACAAACAATTCAGTTTAAGGACAACCGACATCCAAATTTTTAAAACTTTTATTTTTTTATTTTCCCATTTTCAGCTTTGCAATATGCCTCAAACCAGCCTTAAACCACTCGCATAGCATAATTTTTTGATGAAATATGTTTAAAAAAAGTGTTTTTGTGAGTTTCAGTCCCAAACCCAAGATTCTGTTGATGGGCCACAGACCCCCAAATTTCTGGTTGTTTTTTATTCCCCAAACTAAAGTAACAATGCGCTACCAAAGAGTCTTCAAATACTTTGATAGCATTTTTTGTTTGGATACAACTTAATGTCCGCTTGACCCCCTGTGTCAGCCCCCTCTGCTATACAAAGAAGCTTCAGTACGTCAACATTAGCAGCAGGGCTTGGGACTAGTGCAGTTTCCCCAACCTAGTTGAATGAACAATTTTTTAAGCCTATTTTGCAATTGGGACGTAAGAAATATGCCCAGTTAGATCAATGAACAACATTTGCGTCTCATCTTTACCAATATTCTGACTATTTTGATGAAAAGAGCTCTTTCTGAGGGGATTATGGTTTGATTAAAATAATTTTTGCAATATTTTTCTACTTATAATTCCCTTAGCGGAATAAATTGCCGGGTGATGGTAGACACCAGAGAGGGTTTACAGAGCTCTCAGAATATTTACCTGCCCAGGAATCTCAGTTTGGTAGACAGGTGACACAACAACTGGCCTTGCGCACTTTTGCTTTTACATGTCCATGTCTACAATGTCTATGCAGATATTTTTCACAAAATGGCGATGCCAATTACCGCTTTTGGATTTCATTGAAACTTATGCTATACCCAGCAGGTAGGTTCCCTATTGATCCACAAAGATCAATCACACCCTACCGAGTTCTTCTTCAAATTCTTCATATGAAAGATTGAAGATCATAGGTAGTTTGGAACAGCCTTAATTTTAGAATAAATAATCGGGATTGGCATAAAAAGGACCATCAGAATTAAATATAACATTGTATAGAAAATTGAGCAGTCATTTTACAGTGTTTAAAAATTCATTACAAAAACCATGATCAAATCGTTTTACAACAACTTGTCATAATTCCTTTACATAAAGAAACTTGCAAGTTTATCAATAAAACTAATTTTTGTTCACAGAATGTAATTGTTGCTTTGGCGAATAAATGGTTCAAAAGAGATTTAACAAAATAACTCATCGTGCTCTTCTTTCACAAATTCATTTATTTCAGAAAACATTAGAAAGCACTAGTACTGGCAAATACCATTCTACTTTATCCAAACTGAATATCAAAATAAAAATTCTAATGACAACAAATGTCTTCCATTTTCAGAAAGTAAAAATCTCATTTGTTTTTCGGCATTGATGTTACAGCCAATACATACAAAACAAGTAAAATAACAAACTTCCAATTGTCTATGTAAACATTAAAACATTATATTTAATCATTTAGCATGATAAGAAATGGAAAAAGACATTTTGCAATAGCTGATCAAGAGAATGGCTCTGCTTGCACTAAGGAAGTGTTCTGGCTAAAAAAGTTGAAACCCAGTCATTTTTCATTGAAGTCAAGTCGACTTTTCAAGTTCAAGCAAATGAGGAAAAGTTTAAATCTTCTCCTGTGTTTTGAATGGATCTTTAAATTCTGCCACCATGCCACTGATGGTCTATCATCTGAGTCCAAGGGAAAGTTGAATGGGTCCAATAGGGTGGTTCAAGCTTTAGAATTCCTAAAACAAGCCAAATAGGAGGCACAAGCCAGAGTCAAGAATGGAACAGCTATGGTCTTGGGAAAGCTAATCCAACTGGTTATAATGAAGCCTCCTCCACTGGTAAAAATTGCTAAGGTTATGTTGAGCTAAAATCGATCAACTGGTACTGAACATGGCAGTGATTCTGACTATCATAAACTCATATGGGAACGTTAAGATTGATGACTAGATAATTAGGCAGAACAACATACCTGCACGTTGCTCCAATTGTATGGATCAATATCACACCGAATGCACATGTTTTCCAAGGGCACAGTGCAGAGTTGATTGCCAAAAATTGCTGTATTGGTTTAATCAATTTCACTGAATCAAGTATTGAAGCCTACAATAAGTCTTTTTCAGAATACTTAATGAACAAAGCCAGGAATACCAATGAGTTTCGTAGTCTGTCAGATTATACGAATGGATTATGGGACAAGAGTGAGCCATAATGGATTCAAAGAGTCAAAGAGCGATTAAATTAAACATATTGTAAAAGGACTGGGCACAGTATTCGTAACTCTGAGAAGCCAGATGTCTCCAAATTAAATTACTTGGAATAATACTTTAGAACAAACGTTACTGTCCAAATAAAACTCTAACTGTAGGGAAAGATCAGAATTATCTGTTCGTATGCCATTTAGGCGACCCATTTGCGAGTTTCGAAGCATTTTCTATATAAATGGGAAGAGTTTTCGAAAAGTATAGCAATGGAAAGTTACACATTACAACAGACACGCTAAGAAAAAGCCTAGTAACTGGTACCGTCCCAAGATAAAGACGGTACAGCTTTGCAAGCTAGAATAGGGTGTTTAATGCCACACACTGTAAAGACCCAACAGCTGTGATAAAGCTCAGAGCTGCGAGAGTTGGATGTAGCGGAGAGTACGAATCTGTCTTGTGTTTTCAAAAGGATAATGCGAAATGTGAATCACTGTTTCATTCATATTTGAATGATATAGTTTCAGTGGGTTTTTTTATTACTAATCTTTTCCTATTTTTGTGTATTCAACTCTTGAATACTTTCAAAACCTTTCAATCACTTTCGGAGCATAATTTTGTGTCGAGTAATGTCCAAAAACGTATTTTTGTGGGCTTTTGGGACCAAAAACAAACAATTCAGTTTAAGGACAACCGACATCCAAATTTTTAAAACTTTTATTTTTTTTATTTTCCCATTTTCAGCTTTGCAATATGCCTCAAACCAGCCTTAAACCACTCGCATAGCATAATTTTTTGATGAAATATGTTTAAAAAAAGTGTTTTTGTGAGTTTCAGTCCCAAACCCAAGATTCTGTTGATGGGCCACAGACCCCAATTTCTGGTTGTTTTTTATTCCCCAAACTAAAGTAACAATGCGCTACCAAAGAGTCTTCAAATACTTTGATAGCATTTTTTGTTTGGATATAAACTTAATGTCCGCTTGACCCCTGTGTCAGCCCCCTCTGCTATACAAAGAAGCTTCAGTACGTCAACATTAGCAGCAGGGCTTGGGACTAGTGCAGTTTCCCCAACCTAGTTGAATGAACAATTTTTTAAGCCTATTTTGCAATTGGGACGTAAGAAATATGCCCAGTTAGATCAATGAACAACATTTGCGTCTCATCTTTACCAATATTCTGACTATTTTGATGAAAAGCTCTTTTGAGGGGATTATGGTTTGATTAAAATAATTTTTGCAATATTTTTCTACTTATAATTCCCTTAGCGGAATAAATTGCCGGGTGATGGTAGACACCAGAGAGGGTTTACAGAGCTCTCAGAATATTTACCTGCCCAGGAATCTCAGTTTGGTAGACAGGTGACACAACAACTGGCCTTGCGCACTTTTGCTTTTACATGTCCATGTCTACAATGTCTATGCAGATATTTTTCACAAATGGCGATGCCAATTACCGCTTTTGGATTTCATTGAAACTTATGCTATACCAGCAGGTAGGTTCCCTATTGATCCACGAAGATCAATCACACCCTACGAGTTCTTCTTCAAATTCTTCATATGAAAGATTGAAGATCATAGGTAGTTTGGAACAGCCTTAATTTTAGAATAAATAATCGGATTGGCATAAAAAGGACCATCAGAATTAAATATAACATTGTATAGAAATTGAGCAGTCATTTTACAGTGTTTAAAAATTCATTACAAAAACCATGATCAAATCGTTTTGCAACAACTTGTCATAATTCCTTTACATAAAGAAACTTGCAAGTTTATCATAAAACTAATTTTTGGTTCACAGAATGTACTCGTTGCTTTGGAATAAATGGTTCAAAAGAGATTTAACAAAATAACTCATCGTGCTCTTCTTTCACCAATTCATTTATTTCAGAAAACATTAGAAAGCACTAGTACTGGCAAATACCATTCTACTTTATTCAAACTGAATATCAAAAATAAAATTCTAATGACAACAAATGTCTTCCATTTTCAGAAAGTAAAAATCTCATTTGTTTTTCGGCATTGATGTTACAGCCAATACATACAAAACAAGTAAAATAACAAACTTCCAATTGTCTTGTAAACATTAAAACATTATATTTAATCATTTAGCATGATAAGAAATGGAAAAAGACATTTTGCAATAGCTGATCAAGAATGGCTCTGCTTGCACTAAGGAAGTGTTCTGGCTAAAAAAGTTGAAACCCAGTCATTTCATTGAAGTCAAGTCGACTTTCAAGTTCAAGCAATGAGGGAAAAGTTTAAATTTCTCCTGTGTTTTGAATGGATCTTTTAAATTCTGCCACCATGCCACTGATGGTCT
Organism: Nemopilema nomurai; assembly: GCA_003864495.1. Lineage (NCBI taxonomy): Eukaryota > Metazoa > Cnidaria > Scyphozoa > Rhizostomeae > Rhizostomatidae > Nemopilema > Nemopilema nomurai. Next base: position 2,355,366 of record ML133365.1, on the reverse strand, counting down.
ATCATCTGAGTCCAAGGGAAAGTTGAATGGGTCCAATAGGGTGGTTCAAGCTTTAGAATTCCTAAAACAAGCCAAATAGGAGGCACAAGCCAGAGTCAAGAATGGAACAGCTATGGTCTTGGGAAAGCTAATCCAACTGGTTATAATGAAGCCTCCTCCACTGGTAAAAATTGCTAAGGTTATGTTGAGCTAAAATCGATCAACTGGTACTGAACATGGCAGTGATTCTGACTATCATAAACTCATATGGGAACGTTAAGATTGATGACTAGATAATTAGGCAGAACAACATACCTGCACGTTGCTCCAATTGTATGGATCAATATCACACCGAATGCACATGTTTTCCAAGGGCACAGTGCAGAGTTGATTGCCAAAAATTGCTGTATTGGTTTAATCAATTTCACTGAATCAAGTATTGAAGCCTACAATAAGTCTTTTTCAGAATACTTAATGAACAAAGCCAGGAATACCAATGAGTTTCGTAGTCTGTCAGATTATACGAATGGATTATGGGACAAGAGTGAGCCATAATGGATTCAAAGAGTCAAAGAGCGATTAAATTAAACATATTGTAAAAGGACTGGGCACAGTATTCGTAACTCTGAGAAGCCAGATGTCTCCAAATTAAATTACTTGGAATAATACTTTAGAACAAACGTTACTGTCCAAATAAAACTCTAACTGTAGGGAAAGATCAGAATTATCTGTTCGTATGCCATTTAGGCGACCCATTTGCGAGTTTCGAAGCATTTTCTATATAAATGGGAAGAGTTTTCGAAAAGTATAGCAATGGAAAGTTACACATTACAACAGACACGCTAAGAAAAGCCTAGTAACTGGTACCGTCCCAAGATAAAGACGGTACAGCTTTGCAAGCTAGAATAGGGTGTTTAATGCCACACACTGTAAAGACCCAACAGCTGTGATAAAGCTCAGAGCTGCGAGAGTTGGATGTAGCGGAGAGTACGAATCTGTCTTGTGTTTTCAAAAGGATAATGCGAAATGTGAATCACTGTTTCATTCATATTTGAATGATATAGTTTCAGTGGGTTTTTTTATTACTAATCTTTTCCTATTTTTGTGTATTCAACTCTTGAATACTTTCAAAACCTTTCAATCACTTTCGGAGCATAATTTTGTGTCGAGTAATGTCCAAAAACGTATTTTTGTGGGCTTTTGGACCAAAAACAAACAATTCAGTTTAAGGACAACCGACATCCAAATTTTTAAAACTTTTATTTTTTTATTTTCCCATTTTCAGCTTTGCAATATGCCTCAAACCAGCCTTAAACCACTCGCATAGCATAATTTTTTGATGAAATATGTTTAAAAAAAAGTGTTTTTGTGAGTTTCAGTCCCAAACCCAAGATTCTGTTGATGGGCCACAGACCCCCAATTTCTGGTTGTTTTTTATTCCCCAAACTAAAGTAACAATGCGCTACCAAAGAGTCTTCAAATACTTTGATAGCATTTTTGTTTGGATACAACTTAATGTCCGCTTGACCCCCTGTCAGCCCCCTCTGCTATACAAAGAAGCTTCAGTACGTCAACATTAGCAGCAGGGCTTGGGACTAGTGCAGTTTCCCCAACCTAGTTGAATGAACAATTTTTTAAGCCTATTTTGCAATTGGACGTAAGAAATATGCCCAGTTAGATCAATGAACAACATTTGCGTCTCATCTTTACCAATATTCTGACTATTTTGATGAAAAGAGCTCTTTCTGAGGGGATGGATTATGGTTTGATTAAAATAATTTTTGCAATATTTTTCTACTTATAATTCCCTTAGCGGAATAAATTGCCGGGTGATGTAGACACCAGAGAGGGTTTACAGAGCTCTCAGAATATTTACCTGCCCAGGAATCTCAGTTTGGTAGACAGGTGACACAACAACTGGCCTTGCGCACTTTTGCTTTTACATGTCCATGTCTACAATGTCTATGCAGATATTTTTCACAAAATGGCGATGCCAATTACCGCTTTTGGATTTCATTGAAACTTATGCTATACCCAGCAGATAGGTTCCCTATTGATCCACGAAGATCAATCACACTACCGAGTTCTTCTTCTTTTCATATGAAAGATTGAAGATCATAGGTAGTTTGGAACAGCCTTAATTTTAGAATAAATAATCGGGATTGGCATAAAAAGGACCATCAGAATTAAATATAACATTGTATAGAAAATTGAGCAGTCATTTTACAGTGTTTAAAATTCATTACAAAAACCATGATCAAATCGTTTTGCAACAACTTGTCATAATTCCTTTACATAAAGAAACTTGCAAGTTTATCAATAAAACTAATTTTTGGTTCACAGAATGTATTGTTGCTTTGGAATAAATGGTTCAAAAGAGATTTAACAAAATAACTCATCGTGCTCTTCTTTCACAAATTCATTTATTCAGAAAACATTAGAAAGCACTAGTACTGGCAAATACCATTCTACTTTATCCAAACTGAATATCAAAATAAAAATTCTAATGACAACAAATGTCTTCCATTTTCAGAAAGTAAAAATCTCATTTGTTTTTCGGCATTGATGTTACAGCCAATACATACAAAACAAGTAAAATAACAAACTTCCAATTGTCTATGTAAACATTAAAAACATTATATTTTAATCATTTAGCATGATAAGAAATGGAAAAAGACATTTTGCAATAGCTGATCAAGAGAATGGCTCTGCTTGCACTAAGGAAGTGTTCTGGCTAGAAAAATTGAAACCCAGTCATTTTTCATTGAAGTCAAGTCGACTTTTCAAGTTCAAGCAAATGAGGAAAAGTTTAAATCTTCTCCTGTGTTTTGAATGGATCTTTAAATTCTGCCACCATGCCACTGATGGTCTATCATCTGAGTCCAAGGGAAAGTTGAATGGGTCCAATAGGGTGGTTCAAGCTTTAGAATTCCTAAAACAAGCCAAATAGGAGGCACAAGCCAGAGTCAAGAATGGAACAGCTATGGTCTTGGGAAAGCTAATCCAACTGGTTATAATGAAGCCTCCTCCACTGGTAAAAATTGCTAAGGTTATGTTGAGCTAAAATCGATCAACTGGTACTGAACATGGCAGTGATTCTGACTATCATAAACTCATATGGGAACGTTAAGATTGATGACTAGATAATTAGGCAGAACAACATACCTGCACGTTGCTCCAATTGTATGGATCAATATCACACCGAATGCACATGTTTTCCAAGGGCACAGTGCAGAGTTGATTGCCAAAAATTGCTGTATTGGTTTAATCAATTTCACTGAATCAAGTATTGAAGCCTACAATAAGTCTTTTTCAGAATACTTAATGAACAAAGCCAGGAATACCAATGAGTTTCGTAGTCTGTCAGATTATACGAATGGATTATGGGACAAGAGTGAGCCATAATGGATTCAAAGAGTCAAAGAGCGATTAAATTAAACATATTGTAAAAGGACGGGCACAGTATTCGTAACTCTGAGAAGCCAGATGTCTCCAAATTAAATTACTTGGAATAATACTTTAGAACAAACGTTACTGTCCAAATAAAACTCTAACTGTAGGGAAAGATCAGAATTATCTGTTCGTATGCCATTTAGGCGACCCATTTGCGAGTTTCGAAGCATTTTCTATATAAATGGGAAGAGTTTTCGAAAAGTATAGCAATGGAAAGTTACACATTACAACAGACACGCTAAGAAAAAGCCTAGTAACTGGTACCGTCCCAAGATAAAGACGGTACAGCTTTGCAAGCTAGAATAGGGTGTTTAATGCCACACACTGTAAAGACCCAACAGCTGTGATAAAGCTCAGAGCTGCGAGAGTTGGATGTAGCGGAGAGTACGAATCTGTCTTGTGTTTTCAAAAGGATAATGCGAAATGTGAATCACTGTTTCATTCATATTTGAATGATATAGTTTCAGTGGGTTTTTTTATTACTAATCTTTTCCTATTTTTGTGTATTCAACTCTTGAATACTTTCAAAACCTTTCAATCACTTTCGGAGCATAATTTTGTGTCGAGTAATGTCCAAAAACGTATTTTTGTGGGCTTTTGGGACCAAAAACAAACAATTCAGTTTAAGGACAACCGACATCCAAATTTTTAAAACTTTATTTTTTTTATTTTCCCATTTTCAGCTTTGCAATATGCCTCAAACCAGCCTTAAACCACTCGCATAGCATAATTTTTTGATGAAATATGTTTAAAAAAAGTGTTTTTGTGAGTTTCAGTCCCAAACCCAAGATTCTGTTGATGGGCCACAGACCCCCAATTTCTGGTTGTTTTTTATTCCCCAAACTAAAGTAACAATGCGCTACCAAAGAGTCTTCAAATACTTTGATAGCATTTTTTGTTTGGATATAACTTAATGTCCGCTTGACCCCCTGTGTCAGCCCCCTCTGCTATACAAAGAAGCTTCAGTACGTCAACATTAGCAGCAGGGCTTGGGACTAGTGCAGTTTCCCCAACCTAGTTGAATGAACAATTTTTTAAGCCTATTTTGCAATTGGGACGTAAGAAATATGCCCAGTTAGATCAATGAACAACATTTGCGTCTCATCTTTACCAATATTCTGACTATTTTGATGAAAAGAGCTCTTTCTGAGGGGATTATGGTTTGATTAAAATAATTTTTGCAATATTTTTCTACTTATAATTCCCTTAGCGGAATAAATTGCCGGGTGATGGTAGACACCAGAGAGGGTTTACAGAGCTCTCAGAATATTTACCTGCCCAGGAATCTCAGTTTGGTAGACAGGTGACACAACAACTGGCCTTGCGCACTTTTGCTTTTACATGTCCATGTCTACAATGTCTATGCAGATATTTTTCACAAAATGGCGATGCCAATTACCGCTTTTGGATTTCATTGAAACTTATGCTATACCCAGCAGATAGGTTCCCTATTGATCCACGAAGATCAATCACACCCTACCGAGTTCTTCTTCGAATTCTTCATATGAAAGATTGAAGATCATAGGTAGTTTGGAACAGCCTTAATTTTAGAATAAATAATCGGGATTGGCATAAAAAGGACCATCAGAATTAAAATAACATTGTATAGAAAATTGAGCAGTCATTTTACAGTGTTTAAAAATTCATTACAAAAACCATGATCAAATCGTTTTACAACAACTTGTCATAATTCCTTTACATAAAGAAACTTGCAAGTTTATCAATAAAACTAATTTTTGGTTCACAGAATGTAATTGTTGCTTTGGAATAAATGGTTCAAAAGAGATTTAACAAAATAACTCATCGTGCTCTTCTTTCACAAATTCATTTATTTCAGAAAACATTAGAAAGCACTAGTACTGGCAAATACCATTCTACTTTATCAAACTGAATATCAAAATAAAAATTCTAATGACAAAAATGTCTTCCATTTTCAGAAAGTAAAAATCTCATTTGTGTTTTCGGCATTGATGTTACAGCCAATACATACAAAACAAGTAAAATAACAAACTTCCAATTGTCTATGTAAACATTAAAACATTATATTTAATCATTTAGCATGATAAGAAATGGAAAAAGACATTTTGCAATAGCTGATCAAGAGAATGGCTCTGCTTGCACTAAGGAAGTGTTCTGGCTAAAAAAGTTGAAACCCAGTCATTTTTCATTGAAGTCAAGTCGACTTTTCAAGTTCAAGCAAATGAGGAAAAGTTTAAATCTTCTCCTGTGTTTTGAATGGATCTTTAAATTCTGCCACCATGCCACTGATGGTCTATCATCTGAGTCCAAGGGAAAGTTGAATGGGTCCAATAGGGGGTTCAAGCTTTAGAATTCCTAAAACAAGCCAAATAGGAGGCACAAGCCAGAGTCAAGAATGGAACAGCTATGGTCTTGGAAAGCTAATCCAACTGGTTATAATGAAGCCTCCTCCACTGGTAAAAATTGCTAAGGTTATGTTGAGCTAAAATCGATCAACTGGTACTGAACATGGCAGTGATTCTGACTATCATAAACTCATATGGGAACGTTAAGATTGATGACTAGATAATTAGGCAGAACAACATACCTGCACGTTGCTCCAATTGTATGGATCAATATCACACCGAATGCACATGTTTTCCAAGGGCACAGTGCAGAGTTGATTGCCAAAAATTGCTGTATTGGTTTAATCAATTTCACTGAATCAAGTATTGAAGCCTACAATAAGTCTTTTTCAGAATACTTAATGAACAAAGCCAGGAATACCAATGAGTTTCGTAGTCTGTCAGATTATACGAATGGATTATGGGACAAGAGTGAGCCATAATGGATTCAAAGAGTCAAAGAGCGATTAAATTAAACATATTGTAAAAGGACGGGCACAGTATTCGTAACTCTGAGAAGCCAGATGTCTCCAAATTAAATTACTTGGAATAATACTTTAGAACAAACGTTACTGTCCAAATAAAACTCTAACTGTAGGGAAAGATCAGAATTATCTGTTCGTATGCCATTTAGGCGACCCATTTGCGAGTTTCGAAGCATTTTCTATATAAATGGGAAGAGTTTTCGAAAAGTATAGCAATGGAAAGTTACACATTACAACAGACACGCTAAGAAAAAGCCTAGTAACTGGTACCGTCCCAAGATAAAGACGGTACAGCTTTGCAAGCTAGAATAGGGTGTTTAATGCCACACACTGTAAAGACCCAACAGCTGTGATAAAGCTCAGAGCTGCGAGAGTTGGATGTAGCGGAGAGTACGAATCTGTCTTGTGTTTTCAAAAGGATAATGCGAAATGTGAATCACTGTTTCATTCATATTTGAATGATATAGTTTCAGTGGGTTTTTTTATTACTAATCTTTTCCTATTTTTGTGTATTCAACTCTTGAATACTTTCAAAACCTTTCAATCACTTTCGGAGCATAATTTTGTGTCGAGTAATGTCCAAAAACGTATTTTTGTGGGCTTTTGGGACCAAAAACAAACAATTCAGTTTAAGGACAACCGACATCCAAATTTTTAAAACTTTATTTTTTTTATTTTCCCATTTTCAGCTTTGCAATATGCCTCAAACCAGCCTTAAACCACTCGCATAGCATAATTTTTTGATGAAATATGTTTAAAAAAAGTGTTTTTGTGAGTTTCAGTCCCAAACCCAAGATTCTGTTGATGGGCCACAGACCCCCAATTTCTGGTTGTTTTTTATTCCCCAAACTAAAGTAACAATGCGCTACCAAAGAGTCTTCAAATACTTTGATAGCATTTTTTGTTTGGATATAACTTAATGTCCGCTTGACCCCCTGTGTCAGCCCCCTCTGCTATACAAAGAAGCTTCAGTACGTCAACATTAGCAGCAGGGCTTGGGACTAGTGCAGTTTCCCCAACCTAGTTGAATGAACAATTTTTTAAGCCTATTTTGCAATTGGGACGTAAGAAATATGCCCAGTTAGATCAATGAACAACATTTGCGTCTCATCTTTACCAATATTCTGACTATTTTGATGAAAAGAGCTCTTTCTGAGGGGATTATGGTTTGATTAAAATAATTTTTGCAATATTTTTCTACTTATAATTCCCTTAGCGGAATAAATTGCCGGGTGATGGTAGACACCAGAGAGGGTTTACAGAGCTCTCAGAATATTTACCTGCCCAGGAATCTCAGTTTGGTAGACAGGTGACACAACAACTGGCCTTGCGCACTTTTGCTTTTACATGTCCATGTCTACAATGTCTATGCAGATATTTTTCACAAAATGGCGATGCCAATTACCGCTTTTGGATTTCATTGAAACTTATGCTATACCCAGCAGATAGGTTCCCTATTGATCCACGAAGATCAATCACACCCTACCGAGTTCTTCTTCGAATTCTTCATATGAAAGATTGAAGATCATAGGTAGTTTGGAACAGCCTTAATTTTAGAATAAATAATCGGGATTGGCATAAAAAGGACCATCAGAATTAAAATAACATTGTATAGAAAATTGAGCAGTCATTTTACAGTGTTTAAAAATTCATTACAAAAACCATGATCAAATCGTTTTACAACAACTTGTCATAATTCCTTTACATAAAGAAACTTGCAAGTTTATCAATAAAACTAATTTTTGGTTCACAGAATGTAATTGTTGCTTTGGAATAAATGGTTCAAAAGAGATTTAACAAAATAACTCATCGTGCTCTTCTTTCACAAATTCATTTATTTCAGAAAACATTAGAAAGCACTAGTACTGGCAAATACCATTCTACTTTATCAAACTGAATATCAAAATAAAAATTCTAATGACAAAAATGTCTTCCATTTTCAGAAAGTAAAAATCTCATTTGTGTTTTCGGCATTGATGTTACAGCCAATACATACAAAACAAGTAAAATAACAAACTTCCAATTGTCTATGTAAACATTAAAACATTATATTTAATCATTTAGCATGATAAGAAATGGAAAAAACATTTTGCAATAGCTGATCAAGAGAATGGCTCTGCTTGCACTAAGGAAGTGTTCTGGCTAAAAAAGTTGAAACCCAGTCATTTTTCATTGAAGTCAAGTCGACTTTTCAAGTTCAAGCAAATGAGGAAAAGTTTAAATCTTCTCCTGTGTTTTGAATGGATCTTTAAATTCTGCCACCATGCCACTGATGGTCTATCATCTGAGTCCAAGGGAAAGTTGAATGGGTCCAATAGGGTGGTTCAAGCTTTAGAATTCCTAAAACAAGCCAAATAGGAGGCACAAGCCAGAGTCAAGAATGGAACAGCTATGGTCTTGGGAAAGCTAATCCAACTGGTTATAATGAAGCCTCCTCCACTGGTAAAAATTGCTAAGGTTATGTTGAGCTAAAATCGATCAACTGGTACTGAACATGGCAGTGATTCTGACTATCATAAACTCATATGGGAACGTTAAGATTGATGACTAGATAATTAGGCAGAACAACATACCTGCACGTTGCTCCAATTATATGGATCAATATCACACCGAATGCACATGTTTTCCAAGGGCACAGTGCAGAGTTGATTGCCAAAAATTGCTGTATTGGTTTAATCAATTTCACTGAATCAAGTATTGAAGCCTACAATAAGTCTTTTTCAGAATACTTAATGAATAAAGCCAGGAATACCAATGAGTTTCGTAGTCTGTCAGATTATACGAATGGATTATGGGACAAGAGTGAGCCATAATGGATTCAAAGAGTCAAAGAGCGATTAAATTAAACATATTGTAAAAGGACTGGGCACAGTATTCGTAACTCTGAGAAGCCAGATGTCTCCAAATTAAATTACTTGGAATAATACTTTAGAACAAACGTTACTGTCCAAATAAAACTCTAACTGTAGGGAAAGATCAGAATTATCTGTTCGTATGCCATTTAGGCGACCCATTTGCGAGTTTCGAAGCATTTTCTATATAAATGGGAAGAGTTTTCGAAAAGTATAGCAATGGAAAGTTACACATTACAACAGACACGCTAAGAAAAAGCCTAGTAACTGGTACCGTCCCAAGATAAAGACGGTACAGCTTTGCAAGCTAGAATAGGGTGTTTAATGCCACACACTGTAAAGACCCAACAGCTGTGATAAAGCTCAGAGCTGCGAGAGTTGGATGTAGCGGAGAGTACGAATCTGTCTTGTGTTTTCAAAAGGATAATGCGAAATGTGAATCACTGTTTCATTCATATTTGAATGATATAGTTTCAGTGGGTTTTTTTATTACTAATCTTTTCCTATTTTTGTGTATTCAACTCTTGAATACTTTCAAAACCTTTCAATCACTTTCGGAGCATAATTTTGTGTCGAGTAATGTCCAAAAACGTATTTTTGTGGGCTTTTGGGACCAAAAACAAACAATTCAGTTTAAGGACAACCGACATCCAAATTTTTAAAACTTTTATTTTTTTTATTTTCCCATTTTCAGCTTTGCAATATGCCTCAAACCAGCCTTAAACCACTCGCATAGCATAATTTTTTGATGAAATATGTTTAAAAAAAGTGTTTTTGTGAGTTTCAGTCCCAAACCCAAGATTCTGTTGATGGGCCACAGACCCCCAATTTCTGGTTGTTTTTTATTCCCCAAACTAAAGTAACAATGCGCTACCAAAGAGTCTTCAAATACTTTGATAGCATTTTTTGTTTGGATACAACTTAATGTCCGCTTGACCCCCTGTGTCAGCCCCCTCTGCTATACAAAGAAGCTTCAGTACGTCAACATTAGCAGCAGGGCTTGGGACTAGTGCAGTTTCCCCAACCTAGTTGAATGAACAATTTTTTAAGCCTATTTTGCAATTGGGACGTAAGAAATATGCCCAGTTAGATCAATGAACAACATTTGCGTCTCATCTTTACCAATATTCTGACTATTTTGATGAAAAGAGCTCTTTCTGAGGGGATTATGGTTTGATTAAAATAATTTTTGCAATATTTTTCTACTTATAATTCCCTTAGCGGAATAAATTGCCGGGTGATGGTAGACACCAGAGAGGGTTTACAGAGCTCTCAGAATATTTACCTGCCCAGGAATCTCAGTTTGGTAGACAGGTGACACAACAACTGGCCTTGCGCACTTTTGCTTTTACATGTCCATGTCTACAATGTCTATGCAGATATTTTGTTAAAATATTATAAACTATCATACTATAAACCGAACAGAACTTTCATGTCTTTCGATAACCACAGGTTAAAACCGAATTACAAGTAATCGAAATCTAGAGTTCAACAAAACGTGTTCTCAGCGTGAAGCGTCCGGAAGTAAAAGCAACAGCGGTTCGAAATGTCAATCACTTAATATAACATGAGTCATCATGATAATAATCATATGTTTTTGACACTCCCACTTGACGAATGTTATACTGTATTGAAGTGGATAATAGGTAAGCTAATCAAGCATTTTCACTCCTATCTGCGAACGAAGTTCTTCGAATCTTGCTTTTGGTAATCCTTTAGTCAGTATGTCAGCAATCATTTCTTCAGTTGGACAATAAACAAGGTCCATTTTTTTCTTTTCTATGACTTCCCTGACGTAATGAAACTTCATGTCGATATGTTTCGTACGCGGATGACTTTTCGGATTTCGTGAAAGAGCTATTGTCCCTTGATTATCTTCATGTACTTTTGTTGGTTCTGCTTGCACTAAGTTCACGCTTGCAAGTAACCTTCGTAACCAAACAACTTCTTGTGCTGCAAGACACAAAGCAACATATTCTGCTTCAGTTGTTGATAAGGCGACTATCGATTGTCTTTTTGACTTCCATGAGATTGTAGCGCCTCCTAACTTGAAGATGTATCCCGATGTTGATTTTCTTGTGGATATATCACCGGCCCAATCAGCGTCTGAATATCCGTAAAGAGTCAAACTTTCTTTCTTTGAACAATCGAAGTACAGTCCGTAGTTTGTTGTTCCTTTTACGTAACGCAGTACTCTCTTTATTCCCTGCCAATGTTGCGGTCCAGGCTTAGTCATAAATTGACTCAAGACTCCCACTGCAACTGATAAATCTGGTCGCGTAGCTATCGAAGCATAAGTAAGTGATCCAATTATTGCTTGATACTCTCTGGTGTTTACAGGCTTTTCATCATCTGCCAATTTTTCATAACGTGCAGTGCTTTCCATTGGAGTTGATACTGGCTTGCAATCTTGCATTCCGAATCTCTTCAGCACGTTTTCAAGGTAGGTTTTTTGGCTTATCATTAGAACTTTAGCGTCTCTGTCCCTCTTTATAGACATACCAAGACAGTGATTGATCTCTCCAAGATCTTCCATCTCAAACCTTTCTTTTAAATTGGTCTTTTCAGCAGTTAACATTGCAATGTCATTCGAAGCTAAAATAGTATCGTCCACGTATACTGCAATTATAATCAAGCAGTTCTTTCCGTCTTTACATTCTGTTTTACAGTAAACACATGGATCAGCAGTACTCTGAATATATCCAGATTCTTTAAAGTATTGGTCTATTGCAATGTTCCAACATCTAGCAGATTGTTTCAATCCATAAATGCTCTTGTTCAGCTTGCAAACCTTGTGTGGCTGTTTGGCATCTACATAACCCTCAGGCTGTTCCATATATATCTCATTGTCCAGCTTGCCATTGAGGAATGCCGTCTTTACATCCATTTGATGCACCTCCATGTCAAATTGGTTTGCAATTCCCAGCACAGATCGAATGGAATTGTATTTTGCAACAGGTGCAAATATTTCATCATAATCCTCACCAGCCTCTTGTGAGTAACCCTGTGCAACTAAACGAACTTTGTAGCGATTGATGCTCCCATCTGCGTTCCTTTTTACTTTAAACAGCCATTTGCAGCCAACTAAATTCTTTCCATCAGGCAAATCTACAAGATTCCAGGTATTGTTCTTCATTAAGGAATTGTATTCAGCATCAGCTGCACCTTTCCACTTTTGAGCATCTTTTCCGTTCAGTGCTTCATTCATATTCTTTGGTTCATCTGTGTCAGATACAGCAAGTGTTGCATAGTTCCACCATTCACCCGTTATGCTTCCTAATCTTTCAGGAGCAACTCTGTTTCTTTGAGGTCTTTGATACAGTTCTTCTGGTAAGGCATTTTCTTCTTCTTGATTTTCTGCATGTTCTTCATTATCTTCACTCTTGTTGGTATCTTGTACGGCCTTGAAATGCACAGCATCAGACGATAAGTCATTCTTGTCAGCAGTTAACAGTTCTGTTAATCCCTTTTCATTGTCAAACAGTTTGTGTTCAAAGGAATTCTCCAGAAATATGACATCACGACTTCTTATCATCTGCTTTGTTTCAGGATTGTACAACTTGTATCCTTTACAGCCAAAAGGATAACCAACAAAGATACAATGCATAGAATTTTTGTCCAATTTGCTCCTTTTTTGGTCTGGCACATGGACGAACGCATTACAGCCAAATACTTTAAAATGGCTTACATCAAGTTTCTCATCATACCAGCACTCATATGGTGTTTTCTCTTTCAAACATGATGTTGGGCTTCTGTTTCTGATGTAAGTTGCTGTAGACACAGCCTCTGCCCAAAACCTCAAAGGAAGATTACCATGATGTATCATTGACCTTACAGTGTCCATAATTGTTCGGTTCATACGTTCAGCAACGCCATTCTGCTGCGGTGTGTAGGGAACCGTGACTTCGTGCAGTATTCCACAACTTTTGCAATATTCAGCAAATTCTTCTGAAATATATTCGCCTCCATTATCTGATCTCAGCTTCTTCACTTGTTTTCCAATCAGTCTTTCAGATGACTCAACAAATTCTTTAAATTTATCCAGTACTTCACTCTTCTTCTTTAGCATGTACACAGTAGTGTAGTGAGTACAGTCATCTATAAAGGTGACAAAATACCTTGAACCTCCCACTGAAGTGACATTCATGGGACCACACACATCACTGTGTATGAGTTCTAAAGGCTGAGTATTTTTCTGTGAACAGTTCTTTGAAAATGTTTGGCGACTTTGTTTCCCATATGCACAGCCTTCACATTCTCTATCAGTTTGCCCATTTGGTTTCCAGCTCAGCCCATCTACCATAGACTTGTTGTGCAGCAGCTTCAGGTTGTCGTAACCAAGGTGTCCATATCGATAATGCCATAGTGCATTGTCATCTTTGGCAACAGTTGATCCAAAACAGCATGATTGCTCAGGATCTACATTCAATTTATACAGTTTTCCATGCTTGTGGCCAATACTGTATACATTGCCATTGATGATTATCTTGCAATGTTGACCTTTAAACTGCACTTCTGCATCTTTGTCAGTGATAGAAGGCAAAGATAGCAAGTTTTTCTGTATTTTTGGTACGTAAAGTACATCTTTCAGGGTAGCATTCACCTTGTCTTTGCCATCATACAGAACAAGCTGCAATTCCCCTTTTCCATAAGGAAAAATTACAGTATCATCAGCAAGCTTCACTTCTATTGGTTTCTTGAATGGGGTATATCCATACATCCCCTTTTTAACAGGAGTCATGTGCTGTGATGCCCCCGAGTCTATCCACCAGTCATCTTTATCTGATGGAGTATTTCCCACAGCTAACGCAATCTCAGTTGCTGTTTCTTCATTTCCATTTTCTTGTTTTGTTTCTGCCATATTTGCTGTTACGTTCTTGGGGTTATTTTTTGCATCAGCTTTCTTTTTAAAGCAATCCCTGGCAAAGTGACCGGGCTTTTGGCAATAATGGCATCGGAATTACTCATTTTCCTGTGTTCTGTTGACTTCTTTGTGAATAATGCATCTTGGCACGCCTCAGCTTTTGGAGTACTCACTGCCCCTTCACTTCCGCCCAGCATTTTATCGTATTCGTGAATCAATCTGTCAGGAACATATTTCCAACTCAATTTTTCTTCAGCAATTGTTTCAAGAGCAGTGATCAAATAATTGTATTCCTCAGGTAGACTACTGATTAAAATGATAACCAAATCTTTTTCAGCTATTTCGTCATCCACTGCTTCCAAATGCTCGGCGAGTGTTTTGATATAGTTTATGTGGTCGATCATTTTCGCCCCTTTTCCCAATCGTGCAGAATACAGCTTCCTGCGGTAGAATATTTTTTGTGATAGCGATTTTCGTTCAAAATGTTGTTCAAGATTGTCCCAAGCTTCTTTAGCATTCTTTGCCGATCGAACATAAATCTGCAAACTTGTTTCAACAGACAGGCACACTGTCGCGAGGGCCAGGTTTTCCCTCTTTCGAAATCTCCTTAGTTGTTCAGGATTTGCTGCGGCACTCAGGGTTTCTTCTCCCGTAACTAATTCCCATAAATCTTTTCCGATAAGGTACATTTTCATCTGGAACTTCCAGCTATGATAGTTCTCTCCATTCAGTTTTTCAACTTTAAAACCAGTGTCTTCAGCTGCCATGATTACAGCGAATTATTCCAACAGACTTCCTCTGATTTATTTATTCACGGAGCAAACATCTAAGCCATGTACAGACGAAAACAGTTATGAAAAGTGCCTGGGCCCATAACCTGTTAAAATATTATAAACTATCATACTATAAACCGAACAGAACTTTCATGTCTTTCGATAACAACAGGTTAAAACCGAATTACAAGTAATCGAAATCTAGAGTTCAACAAAACGTGTTCTCAGCGTGAAGCGTCCGGAAGTAAAAGCAACAGCGGTTCGAAATGTCAATCACTTAATATAACATGAGTCATCATGATAATAATCATATGTTTTTGACATATTTTTCACAAAATGGCGATGCCAATTACCGCTTTTGGATTTCATTGAAACTTATGCTATACCCAGCAGGTAGGTTCCCTATTGATCCACGAAGACCAATCACACCCTACCGAGTTCTTCTTCAAATTCTTCATATGAAAGATTGAAGATCATAGGTAGTTTGGAACAGCCTTAATTTTAGAATAAATAATCGGGATTGGCATAAAAAGGACCATCAGAATTAAATATAACATTGTATAGAAAATTGAGCAGTCATTTTACAGTGTTTAAAAATTCATTACAAAAACCATGATCAAATCGTTTTGCAACAACTTGTCATAATTCCTTTACATAAAGAAACTTGCAAGTTTATCAATAAAACTAATTTTTGGTTCACAGAATGTACTCGTTGCTTTGGAATAAATGGTTCAAAAGAGATTTAACAAAATAACTCATCGTGCTCTTCTTTCACAAATTCATTTATTTCAGAAAACATTAGAAAGCACTAGTACTGGCAAATACCATTCTACTTTATCAAACTGAATATCAAAATAAAAATTCTAATGACAACAAATGTCTTCCATTTTCAGAAAGTAAAAATCTCATTTGTTTTTCGGCATTGATGTTACAGCCAATACATACAAAACAAGTAAAATAACAAACTTCCAATTGTCTTTGTAAACATTAAAACATTATATTTAATCATTTAGCATGATAAGAAATGGAAAAAGACATTTTGCAATAGCTGATCAAGAGAATGGCTCTGCTTGCACTAAGGAAGTGTTCTGGCTAAAAAAGGTTGAAACCCAGTCATTTTTCATTGAAGTCAAGTCGACTTTTCAAGTTCAAGCAAATGAGGAAAAGTTTAAATCTTCTCCTGTGTTTTGAATGGATCTTTAAATTCTGCCACCATGCCACTGATGGTCTATCATCTGAGTCCAAGGGAAAGTTGAATGGGTCCAATAGGGTGGTTCAAGCTTTAGAATTCCTAAAACAAGCCAAATAGGAGGCACAAGCCAGAGTCAAGAATGGAACAGCTATGGTCTTGGGAAAGCTAATCCAACTGGTTATAATGAAGCCTCCTCCACTGGTAAAAATTGCTAAGGTTATGTTGAGCTAAAATCGATCAACTGGTACTGAACATGGCAGTGATTCTGACTATCATAAACTCATATGGGAACGTTAAGATTGATGACTAGATAATTAGGCAGAACAACATACCTGCACGTTGCTCCAATTATATGGATCAATATCACACCGAATGCACATGTTTTCCAAGGGCACAGTGCAGAGTTGATTGCCAAAAATTGCTGTATTGGTTTAATCAATTTCACTGAATCAAGTATTGAAGCCTACAATAAGTCTTTTTCAGAATACTTAATGAACAAAGCCAGGAATACCAATGAGTTTCGTAGTCTGTCAGATTATACGAATGGATTATGGGACAAGAGTGAGCCATAATGGATTCAAAGAGTCAAAGAGCGATTAAATTAAACATATTGTAAAAGGACTGGGCACAGTATTCGTAACTCTGAGAAGCCAGATGTCTCCAAATTAAATTACTTGGAATAATACTTTAGAACAAACGTTACTGTCCAAATAAAACTCTAACTGTAGGGAAAGATCAGAATTATCTGTTCGTATGCCATTTAGGCGACCCATTTGCGAGTTTCGAAGCATTTTCTATATAAATGGGAAGAGTTTTCGAAAAGTATAGCAATGGAAAGTTACACATTACAACAGACACGCTAAGAAAAAGCCTAGTAACTGGTACCGTCCAAGATAAAGACGGTACAGCTTTGCAAGCTAGAATAGGGTGTTTAATGCCACACACTGTAAAGACCCAACAGCTGTGATAAAGCTCAGAGCTGCGAGAGTTGGATGTAGCGGAGAGTACGAATCTGTCTTGTGTTTTCAAAAGGATAATGCGAAATGTGAATCACTGTTTCATTCATATTTGAATGATATAGTTTCAGTGGGTTTTTTTATTACTAATCTTTTCCTATTTTTGTGTATTCAACTCTTGAATACTTTCAAAACCTTTCAATCACTTTCGGAGCATAATTTTGTGTCGAGTAATGTCCAAAAACGTATTTTTGTGGGCTTTTGGGACCAAAAACAAACAATTCAGTTTAAGGACAACCGACATCCAAATTTTTAAAACTTTTATTTTTTTTATTTTCCCATTTTCAGCTTTGCAATATGCCTCAAACCAGCCTTAAACCACTCGCATAGCATAATTTTTGATGAAATATGTTTAAAAAAAGTGTTTTTGTGAGTTTCAGTCCCAAACCCAAGATTCTGTTGATGGGCCACAGACCCCCAATTTCTGGTTGTTTTTTATTCCCCAAACTAAAGTAACAATGCGCTACCAAAGAGTCTTCAAATACTTTGATAGCATTTTTTGTTTGGATACAACTTAATGTCCGCTTGACCCCCTGTCTCAGCCCCCTCTGCTATACAAAGAAGCTTCAGTACGTCAACATTAGCAGCAGGGCTTGGGACTAGTGCAGTTTCCCCAACCTAGTTGAATGAACAATTTTTTAAGCCTATTTTGCAATTGGGACGTAAGAAATATGCCCAGTTAGATCAATGAACAACATTTGCGTCTCATCTTTACCAATATTTTGACTATTTTGATGAAAAGAGCTCTTTCTGAGGGGATTATGGTTTGATTAAAATAATTTTTGCAATATTTTTCTACTTATAATTCCCTTAGCGGAATAAATTGCCGGGTGATGGTAGACACCAGAGAGGGTTTACAGAGCTCTCAGAATATTTACCTGCCCAGGAATCTCAGTTTGGTAGACAGGTGACACAACAACTGGCCTTGCGCACTTTTGCTTTTACATGTCCATGTCTACAATGTCTATGCAGATATTTTTCACAAAATGGCGATGCCAATTACCGCTTTTGGATTTAATTGAAACTTATGCTATAAACTTGGGACTAGTGCAGTTTCCCCAACCTACAATGCCCGCCAAAAGTGTTGGAACAGTCCAATCATCTTTCCTACTAAACGTCTTCCCTCCCCCCATATACAATGTTGGGTTCCGACTGGAAAATGTCAACAAATGTATGTTGGGGCGCAAATTGTGTAACCCATGTTTGGCGATATGTTTATCTACCTTCACAACGTTGTTTAAGGGGGGAGGGGGCTCTGTCTGCTTGTAATGGGAAATGAACTGAAAAATATACATTTATTGCCAGTACAATCTCGGTGTTCCAACTACTTTTGGCGGGCATTGTCTTTTACCAATTTCAAAGGCGGGCAAGTAGAGCATGTCCAAAAGACTTTTTATAGGGGTTTTCGGTGGTGTTCATTTCATTGGTGAAGTCAAAATTGTGATTTGAATGACTCGTGACGTCATAATTGCTCAATGGCCCATTTTATGGCCCTATTTCACAAATTTATGGGGGTTTTTGAGGTATTAATTTCATAATTTGCAGACAATTATGTCGAAATCATATTTGAAGACAATCATTAGTTTATATGGAATGTATTAATCTTTTAATGCAGGAAAAAGCTGTCTTTAATGGTACATAAGACAGATTTACAACTCAAACCCAATAGAAATCAATTTTCCATCAAATTTATGTTCTTTCGAACTTATAGTATCAACCGTTTGTTTTCAAATCTTAATTATCCTGCTAAATTCGATGAAGGTACAAAACCGCAGAAAAAAATGGTCACAGATTATCATAAACATTGAAATGTAGATAAAATAGTTTACAGTAGCCAAACAACTGGCAACAAACATGTGACAGTCAATTAACATATTCACAGTTGTGCATAAGAATTCTTTTGATGTATTGACTCCTGTAAAAAAAACAGGCAAGTATTCAAAATTTTGAATTACATTGTTTAAAAAATGCCCGCCAAAAGTGAAAACGGCGGTTAATTTTAAACGACCTGCCTATGGCATACAAGCAGGGTTATCCTATAGTGACGATATCGTTTACGCTACGGCCGAAAGAAAAGACTCAGCGGCGATTCCAACAGACACAGTACGAAAGATGTACATTGTTACATATAGTAATGCAAATACGGATTCATTTAATCGTCATTCTTTCGCGGATGCTGTTGTTACAGCTTTTCGTGAAAGTACCACTACCAAAGTGGTGCAGTGGGTTTGTTCCATAGAACCCCATAAAGAGGATGGCTTTCACTTTCATATCTGTGTTCTTCTTAGCAAGAATCAGCGTTGGCTGAAAGTGAAAAGACCGCTTCAGCATTGTCATAAATTTCTTGGGTCATTCTGGATATCACACTGCCTTTGAGTATGTCACAAAAGAGGATCCAGATTTTGTGACCAGTTTGAACCATCCAAAAACAGTGCAGGCACCGAGAACGCTAAAAGCAATGAAAGCCAACTGTAGAAAGGGGGAGAAGAGGTTGAAAGAAAAAAATAAAAAACTAACCAACCTTCGGGTTGCAGATTTGATTACAAAATTCAAGATGTGTACCATGCTGGAGATTTTGGCAGACGCCAACAGACGGAAGTTACTTGGAGATTCTGCGCTGTATGAATTTGTTTTGAACAGGGGCCTATGAATTCGTTTTCAAAGTATCTGAACTGCTGAAGTCTGTGTGGGACATGCAGTCTGCCAAGGAAAAGCTTGAGCGATCCTCACAGACTCGTTTCGATATTCTTCAAGGGCACTTGAAGGAGAAATGCGTCTGTGGGGGCGAGTGGCTCTCTTGCGCTCTTGAGATTCTTGAGAACAACGAAATAGAGAGAGCTGTCTTTTCGGATGCCATCGTGAAACTTTTAGTCATGGGTCGTGGGAAGGGACATAACATTTACATAAGTGAGCCAGCAAATTGTGGCAAAACATTCATTTTGGACCCTCTTCGGTTCATTTTTAAGCCATTCCTTTCTCCTGCTACATGTTCATATGCTTGGCTTGGTGTGGAGGACAAAGAAATAATATTCCTGAACGATTTCAGGTACTCACCGGTAATTCTACCTTGGAGTGATATGCTACTTCTCCTTGAAGGCCATGTTGTTCATTTTGCGGCCCCGAAAACCTCATAGCCAGGACATTCTCTTTGAAAAAAATACCCCTATCTTTGCGACATCCAAGGCCCCAATAACTTTCATAAAGAATGGTGTTCTGGACGACCGCGAGACTGAGATGATAAATGTACGATGGAGAATGTTTAGCTTCCGCTTTCAAATACCACCGGAGAAACAAAAGGCTGTCCCCATCTGTGCTCGTTGCTTTGCAAGCCTTTTGTTGTCTTGAACACTATTCTATTGTTTCTTGCACCTTTGTTGTTGATGCTGCTCGTTTCTGTTGTCATTTAACCAACGAGTAGCGGTTGGAAAATTATTGGAGAATTATCCACAGCAGCACTTTTCTTCAACTTGTTCTTTTGAAAATGTCATGCAGGGATGTGCAGTAATCTAATCAACATTGTGAATAAGTTATTTCTCGGCTTTTCTTTTCTTCCGCCAAGATACAAGGACAAATTTCACGCTCAACGGCAAGTTATAAGGTTCAATGACATTATGCAATATGTCATTTTCAAAACAAGCGTTGAACGTTGAGAAATCATGAAAATATACAGCTTCTATTCTATTATTGATCAAAATAATTTCCAGCAACACCACATATCGTGGTGCACACCTATCTAACTGTTTACTTGGGAGATTTATATCTGAACGGCCTTGTATTTCATCGAGTTAGAAGTTTTTCAACCGTTGAACGTTGAAGAAATGACACTTCAATTCAATTCAACTTTATATGCTGGTCTGGTTCAATTCTATCGAGGCACTGTTCTCAATGAGATGCATGATGTAATAGCCAATATAAAAGAGCATGCTGTTGAAATTTGCTGTACTAGTCATTGTTAACAGCAAGCTTTTCCCTTTTCTTTTCAAAATGTATTTGTAAACATGATAAAGTCCCCCTTATGCTTCTGTTTCAGATACACTGTCAAGAAATAGACATGTCATTTTCTTTTTAATTCAAATCATTCAACTTTAAATCTTAACAATCAATCAATAACATTACTTGAAAGCCTTTTTTAGTATTTTGTTCTATAGCATTTATTACATGTTAGAATTTGTAGTCTTTTATGTAAAGTTCCAATCGTTTTATCAACTAATGATATATTGCAAAATTTTAAGTGTCGTATAATTCTTTCTTTAAATTCCACATAAGTTTCTCTGCAAATTTTTCGCTCCATCGCCTCTTTCTTCATAGCCAACCTAATGTTATTGAATATATTTCCTATCAGATTTATGTCGGGCGATCTCGGTGGTATTTGTAGGAATTCTATTCCGCACTCTTGTACAGCTTCTAGTGCCACCTTACTGGTTTACGATGGGTCGTTGTTCATTACAAATATCAAGCTTTCTCTTTTCCTTTTAAATCAGCAAGTTCAATAAGCTTTCTGTGAAGCGTCTTCTGCACAAACTTTGCAAAATATTGTCCCTCCATTTTTGTGTATTCTTCAATTAATGAAACACCAAAGCCAGAACTGATGCCAACCAAGAAATGTATTCTTTTACCTCAAGCCATATTTTTCGATCCTCTGCTAGTAATCTTAAGCCCTTCATTCTTCTGTCTGTACACTTTGCCCTGCGCTGACACAGCTTCTTTCTACGGATTGCTCTTGTATATGAACGAAACTCCATCTAGATAGAGCAAAATATCGTCACTCCAAAAGCGACTGTCATGTTTTTTTATTGCCTCCCTTGCAAATTTAACGCGTTTTTATCTGTCATCAGCTGATAAAATTCCCTTTCTTCTGGCAGTTAACTTATAAAACTTGGCTTCATTCAATGTTCGTATCAAAGTCCTGCAGCTGACATGTGTCATGCCGGCCTCCCTGCCCACCTGAGGTACTGTTACGTTGCGGTTTTCTTCCTTCATACATTTGGTCAAGAGACGTGGTCTTCCTGTTTTCACTTTTACCGCTTTGCTTTCCACCTGACTCTTTGCGTCAATTCCCTCTCTGCATATTCTTAGGACGGATGACGGCGATACATTGCAAAGTCTGCTAATCTCTCTTAGTGATAACTTTGTCTTTGTTCTCAGAAAATAAATGTACGCTCTTTTTTTATCTGTAATCCTCCTTGAAAACGCCATTCTTCCTCCAATATTTCTTAAAATTTTGCTATTACCAGAACTGACGCTTCATATCACAATTTAAAGTTGATCACTCCGACCGCCCTTGTTTATACTGAAACTGTGATTTATGACGTATGTCACAATAGATTAAGCGTTGTAAAAGTCACGTGCACTTCATTTGATGTGATATTTATCGCTACAAATCATGTCTTGCCTTTTGAAATTCTATTAGAAATCAGCCTCGTTTCCATGTTTTAAAACGTGTTACTACCATCCCAAATAAAAGCCCAAATCCATAGCTGTCAATGTTAAAGGCTAGCTATCCGCATAATATAAGAAACCTTTAAACTATTTGCAATCAGCACCTGATTCTCCAGTCAAATTATCTGATAGTAGGAACTGTTTTAAAGTATTGCACATCCCTTACCCTATATGACACATAGAATATTATTCAAACATTTAAATACGTTCGATTTTGTGGGAAAAAAGTCAAGGAACTTGATTTTTATAACTTTCAGATAGCTTTAAATGCTATCTACTATCTTTCCACGGCATTACCAATGCCTCTTTGAAGTACAGCTAAAGATAAAAAAGTAGTCAGCCTCGTATTCATGTGGATAAGGATTCATGGTCAAGGCTACAAATTACCCCCTAAAGCATACATTGTGAACAAATACAACGTTTAAAAGCTATTAAATGAAAGGAATTACAGCCGAAAGAGACGAATGGTGTTATGATACCTGAATGTATACAAATATCAACAATAAACAGCAATTGCCGGAAAAACAAGACGGAACATTGAACATGTACCAATTATGACGTTACACGTTAGTCATACACCGATTTTAATTCCATTGGAATGCTCGCCCCTAAAACCCAAGAATAGTCATACTTAACATGTCAGTCTTTCATAACAGAAAGAATGCAAAAAAACAATGCCCGCCAAAAGTGTTGGAACAGTCCAATCATCTTTCCTACTAAACGTCTTCCCTGACAACAAAAGTATGTTGGGGCGCAAATTGTGTAATCCATGTTTGGCAACATGTTCATCTACCTTCACAACATTGTTTAAGGGGGGAGGGGGCTCTGTCTGCTTGTAATAGGGAAAAAACTGAAAAATATACATTTATTGCCAGTACAATCTAGGTGTTCCAACTACTTTTGACGGGCATTGTAGTTAAATGAACAATTGTTTAAGCCTATTTTGCAATTGGGACGTAAGAAATATGCCTAGTTAGATCATAGTCACAAGAAGGAGGATAGTCTGGAAACTAACAATAGCCTATTGTTCTAGTCTATTGCTAAACGGCAGATGTCGCAAAAGACTAGTGTCCATTCTCTTCCGTGCACGTATTTCGCGAAAAGAAAACCAATGCTATGGCGGAACACTTTGTTTCAGACGATATTGATGTGATTTTGTCTTTTTTGGAAAGTGATAGGTTCGAAGGCGTCCTGCAAGATGGATATCTTGAGTCAGAAATCGATGTAAGTTTTTCGCTGTATACATTTTGCGCAAATTTTGTTTACTCTGAGATACATAAGGTCAGTGCTTTGGCCTAATTAGAAGCTGTTACAGCAAGAAAATAAAAAGTCTTTGGTCAAACTCTTTATAGCAGAACACAGTATTTATCCTCGAACATTAGTTTGTACCTTTCTTCTTAAAGCCCCTGATAATAATGAATGTCACAAGCTCTTAATATCTCCTTATAGATAGGCATAACAAAGTCAGTCTGAAGACGAGCGAGGTCACTTACACAGTCACAAAGTTATTAGTCACTTGTCTTCAACTTTGCACTTGAAATACTGAGGTTTATTCCAAACGAAGTCATATTACATATCTTTTAAAAAGATACCCAAAGTTTAAGGCCATGCTTGCAAAATTATTTTCTACTTGAAATATTCCCACTCCCAAGATACAGGTTCACCTTGAGTTTTGCCTTGAAAGTTTATTCATACTAAAATTTGTGAAATTGAAGTTGATTTGCTTTTTAGATTGAAATTGAATCCAAACATGCTTGCAATATGTGTACTAAAAGCTACAAAACCTTGAGAGGGCTCGAACGTCATAGGATGGCAAAACATATTGATGAAACACCTATTGAGTTAAAGCAAGTAACTGCCGAAAACCTATTGCATCCTTTGCAGCTAAAGAAGATGCTTCAAAATTGTGCTGAGAAATTTGCAAGAGATGATTGCTATCCGAAGACCATTCAAGATGAATTCAAAACATTTACCCCAGATATAAATGATGTACTACACACATTTGCACTGATTAAAGAAATAATAATATGTTTTAATGGTAACCAGGAGAAGTTTCTGCCCCAATTCTACAGGACTGTGCACGAAGAAACACATTTCTTTAAAGATTTGTCCAGAAATTGCTGTTTGCTTCTTGGCTTTGAAGTAGCAAATCACATTTTTGCCCATCTCAGTGGTGCTAAGCAAAACAAAGAAGCCGAATCAGTTTCCATGATTAAAAAAAAATTCTCAGGAAAGGAAAGAAATGTAATAACCTATTTGAGTGGCCATGTGTTCAGTGAGATGTACAAAAGAGTCCGTAGATCAAAGAGTTGGGAATGTTCTATTAATCAGAACTATTTATCACTTTTAGAGGCTGGAAAATCAAGTGACCAAATTATACAAAGTAACAAAGATTATTGTTTAACAGCAGCAAAAAATCGTGGTGGATTGTGGTTAGTAAACCCAATTATAGTGGGTATGTTTTTGGCAGCAGAAGCAGTTTTTCGAATCAAGACAGAGGTGATTAAACCCAAGATTGACAAACATGACATTGTAAAATGCTTATTGAAATAATCCTCTGTGCATGCAGCAATTTCCCATTTGAGAAATAATGCTACACTGGCTACATCCAAGGAAATTACAAAAAATCTTGTTGAAAAATATTTGTCTTTGTTTGTCAGAATTCGTGTATTTTCCTATGCAAAGGATATTTGTCAGAGTCAAAAGGCAGCAAAAGGAAAAGAAAGGTCCCTGCGAAAAGAAATGAAGAAAGCAACTAACAGTTTAGACTTGGGATACTAATAACCAAGCCATTGCCGGTGAACTTGTATCTACTAAACATTTTAACGTAGAAATATAAAACTAACAAAGCACTAATTCAATAAAAAACATTAGAGTCACTAGCTGTATACTAGTCTTTAATTTTTACACATAGTAAATAGTTATTTAGGATCCAATTGATTCCATTTTTATGCTCAAGACCAAAGTTTTTTCTTTAATAACCCTTTTTGCAATTTTGATCCTTGAAATTTCCATTGGGTGAAAATTATTCTTACATTTTAAAGACAGCAAGTCTTTCATTTGTCATTTAGAGAATAAGCAAAGTAAGGAATGAACAAAGGTTGCTTGAAAATATTTGAGTGAGAGTCAATCTATGAGAATCTTTTTTTTGTTGAATTTTGCAGCTAAAAAACAGTTTTTACTTAAAATCAGTTTTTAAAAGTCTGCAGATTTTGAATTCTGGGATAGGGAATAGTGTGTGCAAACCAAGTTGTATAATTTCTTTCAACTAGTTGTGAGCTCATTGTTTGTTTCCTGGAAAAGTAAATGTAACCTTTATTAAATATAAAACCTTAATCTAACCACTCTTAAAAATCATAAACTGTCTTTCCGAGAGCATTAAAAAAAGTTCTGTTAACTTAATTATCTAGCAATTCGTTATTTTCTTTTTTCTTTTTCCTTGTTGGCAAAGGTTCATCTGAAATAAGGTTTGAAAATTCATGATCTGTAGAGTTGCCGTGTGCAATTGGTCGAAATTTCTTTTGATTTCTTATCATATTGTCATTAAAGCCAAAATCATTCAGTGTTGGGTTGTCATGACGGTATCTTCCTGCGCGTTGATGTCCAAAATAGTTCTCCAAAGGGTCCTGACAGAAGCGTTCAGTCAAAACATATTGCACACCATTTTGGAGGAGAAACTTTATTAATCCAACTGCAGAATGAGCAGTAATTTGCAGACCTTCGTAGGTCTGCCGTGAAATAAACATGCTAGCTTTGGCTTTAGCGGAAAATTTGCCAGGTCGTTCTTCTATTGATTTGCTCCAATTTTCAAAATACTGCAAAAATTCGGTAATGAGCCAGGTAAGACGTTCATCATCTTGGCAGTCAAATGGTCTCAGAGAGGCTTTTTTCTTTATAATGTGTTCTGTTTTATTTCTGATATTCAAACAATCAAAAAACCTGTCCATCATGTAACAGAACTTTGCTGTTTCCCTTGCTTCTTCAGGCCCAAATGTTGTTAATGCTGTTGCCACTGAATTGCTTAAAACTTGAGCAGCCAACTTGACATTCATGATATTGAAGCTATTCAATTTAATATGATCTCTGGATAGCTTAGGTACCAGGTGTAGACCATTTAGATTTTCATGATAAAGGTTGGCAATATGGCACCATAAAATATGATAGCCATTATTCCACAGTAATCTGGTTGAACTTCCAGCACCTGATTTAGACAGACAGTTGCGAGCAGTCTTAATCAAATGTGGAGCATCTGAGAAAAAGTAAATGTGGCGCTTTTCCTCAGCAAACACATTCAAGGCTCTGTGTGTTATATTTGTTGCAGGATTTACATCTCCTCCTGTAAATTCAGAATGCATGCCAAAAAATTTTCGATTTGATGATGCACCATCACATGTAACTCCAACAACCTTGGATCAGAATGGATTGCTGATTAGTGGCAACAAAAACAAGATTATGCTGCTTCATACCCAGCCAACATCATCTAACAATTATGCATATCAGTAATTAAAGCTAATTTTCATATGCATTGAAACTAAGACAGATAATCCAATAAGTATAAGTATAAATCACCATAAGTAATTTATGCACACTCTTAAAAACAGGCATGAATTCTTAGTTTACATTGAGGAGGCTAAAACTTGGAAATTGAAATATTGTAGAAACAAGTTCCCAAATGAAGTCACATTACAGAATGTTACTGACCTTCAGCCTGCACTGCAGTTCCAATATTCCAACAGCTTGCCAGAAAAGTGGAAACAGCTGACTTGATGTTGCAGATACTGTTGCAAAATTGGCCAAAGAGAACTTGATTGGGTTGACAAACTTCGGATAAGAAAAACCAACACATGTGTTGCAATTTCATCCATCTTGGCAAGTGAGGAGTAGTTTAAACTAATATCACCAAGATCAACAAATCCGATTAGTTCTCCAGAGTGCTTGTCCCAAACCAAGTTTTCTTGTATTTTCATCTCATCCAAGAGCAGCACACAGTATTTTTCTACTTCAGAAAATTCTACTGTTTTCTCTTTCAATTCTTGTATTATCTCTGCATTAAAACCTCGTTGAGGACGGATATAGTTCTTATAATCACGAAGTCTTCTCTTGCTTGGTAAGACCAATACACCAGATCCAGTCTTCTCATCATACCGCAATTCATCATAAGCTGCTGGTGATTTGCTTGCCAGGTTTAGACAAAATCTAATGATTTGTGGATGAAATCTTATACCACTTTTCGAAGAGCCCAAATAGCTTTCCTGCTCCTCCCAAAATAACTGCATAAAAGGAGTTTTGAAATTTTCAGGACATGACTTCATGATTTCTCTAGTGTCATTGCCAAGATCTTTGTCTACCTGGATTGCAGACTTTTCTATTTCTGCTTTCAACTGTGCCACATTAGCTTTCAAGATCTTGTTTTCATTTCTTGCTTGTTGCAATGTCAACTTAACACGCTCTGGTGCAGTTTTAGTTATAGGAGCGTTCAGTTTTGCAGGCAAAAGCATTAAATCATGCTTCCTTTTTAGCTCTTTTGTGTGCTTTTTTTCTTCTTTTTGGCAGTCAAGGCATTGACCTGATAGTTCAATCAACATTTGACAGCCTTTAGATCGGTAGCATTCACTTTGCCAAAGTGGTGTTGCAGTGGCAAATTGTGGAAAGAAATGAAACAACTTTGGAACACAGTGTTTAATTATTTCACTGACTGAATTTGTTGCTATTTTACAGCTAATTCCTGCACAGATACCATATTGCTCCAGTTCAGTCAAAAATATAGGCAATGAGATATGCTGTAAGGATCTTTCTTCCTCGTATATCTTGTGGTTGATAGGAAGAACCCACCCTTGTATATGTAATGAGAACACAAAACATTTGTCAATATACAAAGTATACAGGAGGATTGCATGAACATTGTCCCCTTTGGTCAAATTGACAAATTCTGGTAAATGCTCTTCAAAATTCCATTTTTTACAATTCAGCTTTTCAATTTTTTTGACCATGTCTTCTAAACTCTTATAAACAGGTTTAGATTCTTGGAGGATAGCATTTTTTTTCAATAGAAGCAGCCTTCTTTTTTGCTATGATGTCTGCTGACTCTCTTGGTTCTGGTCTGAAATAAAAAATTGACACTAAATCAATAAATTTCACAAAACACCTTTTAGAAATTATAGATAGCTTTACATTTCAGTAGCAGAAACCAAAATTAAAATTAATTATGTAAGAAAGATTGTGGGTTACACCAAAGAGGGACTCAAACAGAGAAAAACCCAGTTTTTAAAGTTGCTTAAATCTTAAATACTATAAACTCTATTGGAGGGCACTTTTACTTTTGAGATCAATTTCTTTCCAAAATATAACAACTGATTTGTTCTTATGATTGGATTCGCTCGTTAATAGATTATAAACAAGGCCTACCTGGCGGTTTCGATACTCTTCGTTGGCAGATTTAATGATGGAATTGCTCCAGGTTTGAGATCTTTACGACTGCAGTCTAGAAGTAAAAATTAAAGAACTGAGCTGAACAGAAGTAATGTAAGGTTATAGATAAATGATGACTTGGGATTAAAGTTTCCACTTTGCATCTAAAGGCAGTCATACGATCGTAGCGAAGAGGAAGAAATTGAAGAAGGAATCAAGTTGAAGAAACTCACTAGGGTCTTCGTTAGCATTTATTTGCTCATCTGTAAAATGTCTTTGGCATATAAAGATCCGTTTGGCATTGATCTGCGACCGAAGATTAGCGTCAATCACTCGATTTCTTGTCACAACATGGATAAGTTGCTCTCTCCATTTTGTGTTGAAGGGGTCTTCACCAGAGGGAACCTTGAAAATTCCAACTCCCTTGTACTTTTTAGACCTAGAGGTTCCGCAGCCATAGATTGAGCAGTTATCTCCAGGCATTATAATAAGCAAAGGCACCCAAATCAAATAAAACCATTGACTTCCACTTTATTTATCATGTTTTCCTTAGAGAATGGGTACTAGCCGCCAAAATAGAACAACAAGTCTAAACAATAGGCTATTGTTAGTTTCCAGACTATCCTCCTTCTTGTGATTATGGTTAGATCAATGAACAACATTTGCGTCTCATCTTTACCAATATTCTGACTATTTTGATGAAAAGAGCTCTTTCTGAGGGGATTATGGTTTGATTAAAATAATTTTTGCAATATTTTTCTACTTATAATTCCCTTAGCGGAATAAATTGCTGGGTGCTGGTAGACACCAGAGAGGGTTTACAGAGCTCTCAGAATATTTACCTGCCCAGGAATCTCAGTTTGGTAGACAGGTGACACAACAACTGGCCTTGGGCACTTTTGCTTTTACATGTCCATGTCTACAATGTCCACAACTGATTTTGCCGGAGTTGTTTGCCTCAGCTCTCTGAGTCGCAATTCTCGAGTCTGCAGCAAACATTCCAAGAAAGAGTGCTTCGCGAATTACGCCATGTGGACGAATGGTTTAGCATCCAGACTGTCTCTGTTACAAAACGCCATTCCCACTGTTGTTTCTTCTGGCCACTTGGAAGCACCAGAAGTCATGGATGTAACACCCACTGTAAATTACCAAACACACACTCGCGAAATCGGAAACAAGAGAGCTAGACAATGTGGAAATGCAATCCCTTCCGTAAGTAATAAATCCACTTTACTTTAGCATTGTTGGCGCAGATTTGACTAATCCTTGGCTTTGATCTTGTTAAATCAGTGGTTTGTGTGTTTATTATATAATTGTTCTTAGGAAAAATTGCAACAAGCTTTGCCAATACTTTCAATTTGTACCTTCCTATTATAATTTTTCAGATGCCTGAAAAGAGATCTGCTGGAACCCAACATAAAAGACCCAAAAGAAGGAATGTCGAAATCCAGTGCAAGATGACGAAAAGTTCCTTTTGCAAAGGTAAAAACTGGTGGTGGCGCTAGTTCTAAAGTGGGGGTCTAAGTGCAATGAAATTAAATCGTTTCAAAATGGTTTTCTTCTCTACTTTACTTTGTTTCACAAATATGTAGTAGGGATAGTCATGACCTCCTACCCTCTCCTCTGGGGACCTGTAAAATTTTTGAAAATATTTCCCAATTCATTGAAGAATACAAACTGAATGTAGATTGAACCTAAAATGCTAATTTGATTTGGGATGAGTATATGTAATAACTAATCGATATTGAATTCCAATTCAATTCATAATTAATTCATAAATTTCCCCAGGAACTCAAGTGAAATCAACAGTGAGGTCTATTGCAACCCAGTGTGATCTGCTCACATCAATACCGAGGTCCTCAACCCCAGTTTACAGTGATGATGAGTTAGAATCAACAGAGGTAGGATGCACAGGGTCTAGCCTATATATGTCATCCATCCAACAGTCAACAGCTACTGAAGGCAATACTTTGTAAGTGTAGTTTGTCTGAAATATTTGCTGTTGATGCTACTAAACAATGTTTTAAATATAAGTAGATTTGAGGTGAAGGCACATCAATAAACTATACCAGTATGAATCTCTGATAATGTTCTGTTTTTCATTGTAGCTTTACAGAAGACGATTTGGTCAGTGAAAAGAAGTTCATTGTCTTCAAAAGCTGTTTGTGGGAATTGTTCACTACTTGTCCTTCGTGCAATTCAAACTGTACAGTTGAAGAAAAACTACAGACTGGAACACAGGTGTCAGTACTTCAGTCATGTAGCATATGTGGATACACCCGAAACTGGTTGTCCCAGCCAAACTATAATCATACACCTGCTGGAATTATACAGTTTGCTGGAGCTATTTTCTTCAATGGTTTCTCTTGCAGTAAAGTCCTAAGAACTTTGCACTCTATCAACATTACATCAATTTCTGAGTCTACTTTCTATGAGCATGCATCCAGATATTTGCAACCCACAGTTTATCACAAATGGAAATGTGAACAAGATAATCTGTTTCAACAGCTATCACAAATGGAAGGTGGATTAGTCTTGGGCACCGATGGAAGAGCAGACTCCCCTGGTCATAGTGGGAAATATGGTTCTTATTCGGTACTTGAAGAACGAATAAACAAAGTTATTGATATCCAACTAGTTCAGGTACAACATGTTGTCAGGTCATTTTTTTATAATCACTAATAAATGTATGTTCTCCTTTCTCAAATGTCATAACAATCAATCAATTTGCATTATACAAAATTTCCTGTGGTGAGTCTATGCTGTGGTCAATCTAGTTGTTTGCATTAAACTTCAGAGAAAATATTATTATTTTTCTATAATTCAGTGCAATGAAGTTGCCAATAGCGATGCAAAAGAGAAGGAAGGGCTTATAAGATCCTGCAACCACATTAAGAGTTCGGGGCTCAAAATTGAAACACTTATCAGTGATAGGCACCTTCAAATTCAGAAGTGGATTCGGGAAAATCTGCCAGAAGTGACACACTATTATGATGTTTTGCATGTTGCCAAAGGTAAGCAAAGACCCATTAGATAAATACAGCCATGCAATGGTATAACCGGCTAAAGTTACCTCAAGTTTAAAAACTAAGGGCCCCCAACCTTTAGGGGCCACAGAAAAAGTTTTCTCTTTGTTATTTTACTTTGAAGCTGGCATTTTTGATGAGATAAATGAATTCAAGGGATCCCAAGCCTGTGTGATATATCAGTTGAAATGAATGGGAAGTCTGTTGATTACCATTCTATGTTATTACCATTATAAGTTGTTTTTCTAATGCTTATAACTGGGGGCCCTAAGCTGGAATATTCCTAGGGGCTCCAGCTACCTCCATTACCCCAACTAGGGTTAATTGCAAAAAAGGGAATGTTGTTAATTGAAAGTAATTCTAAGAATACTTCTTTATTTTTCAAAGGCCCTTTTTAAAAAAGTTAGAATTCATTTCATATGCACTGCCGTGGTTATTAGTGTGGTTTATCTGAGCACTATTGTTCTAGGATTAAAAAAAAGCAACAGCTCTTTCAAAGCAGAAAGGATGTGAAATAATTGCTGGATGGATAAAAAGCATGTCAAACCACATTTACTGGTGTGCATCAACAAGTTCTGGTGGTGACGGTGAATTGATCATTGCAAAATGGTTATCAATCATATGCACAACATTCATGAAGATCATTCTGACCAATTCCCATCCTGTGAACATGGTGACCTTGGTGAGGCTGGCAGGTTGAAGAAATGGCTGAAA
The DNA here is from genome assembly GCA_003864495.1 of Nemopilema nomurai. Taxonomy (NCBI): domain Eukaryota; kingdom Metazoa; phylum Cnidaria; class Scyphozoa; order Rhizostomeae; family Rhizostomatidae; genus Nemopilema; species Nemopilema nomurai. The sequence goes on along the minus strand of ML133365.1, from coordinate 2,322,802 downwards.
CCAGGTAGCATATCATTTATGAGAAACATTTCTATTTGACATAGATGTCACATTCTGAATTATATATTAGAGTTCTATTATGCTTCTTTCACTGCCCTTCTGTTTTACTGATCTTCCATTTAAAATGCAACAAATGACTTGATATTTACACTTGTATTTACACTGATATTCTGTCTAACAGTAACTGATACTAATGCAATAAAGAATTAATTTCATTACTCAAGTAATTTTGAATAAACTCTAATATTCAGGTACAACTCCATCAAAAAAAGCTGAACAGTTGATCAGAGATAAGAATCTATGCAAAAATATCCAGAAGCTGAGTCCTTATCACCAAACCTCTAATGTTGAGGCTTTCCATTCTCTTATACTGCATTTTTGTCCTAAAATGACTGACTTCAGTTTTAAAGGAATGTCATGCAGGTTAGTTTTCTACACCTTATTACTGATATTGTTGCAATTTGGGTAAAAATGCATTACATATATTTGATCTGGAAAATACTGTATAAGTTGTAGCAGTGACAAACATGGAAAGTAATCTCAGCACTTTTGTATCACATTTACAGACTGCTTTTAGCTGCTCTGCATTATAACGAAAATTGTGACAGGCAACAAGCAACAGCAAGTGATGGAAAACCAGCCTTTGTAATCAAATATCCGAAGGTTGCTACATTGTTAGAGCAAAGAAAACTCCACCAACATATGGTAAGCAGTAACATTACACAGCTGATTGCAGTGTTTTTATTCCTTTACCCTATAATCTTATCAAGGTTGACAAAATATGAAACTTTGCTGTGTACTTTTTTGAAAAATGATCACTTGCGACATATTACTATTATTTGTATGAGCTATTAGAGAAATTGATCTGATCATTATGATTAGCAACATAAAACTGCTTGCAAACTTGAATATTTTACTTTAATTTTACTTTTTCTCAAAAGCCTACTCCAAAAGTATATGTTGTTTAAAGTTTTAGGTATTTTATTCTATTGATGGTTTTTTTCAGAATACATTGAAATATTGATGAAGACATTGTGTGACCAAGTCATATTTAATAGCACCCCATTTCAAAAAGAAATTGCTAGCATAATACAGCCAGGTCCAATGTGTGAAAATTACGAGCACCCTCCTCATGAAGAAGCTACTGCTCAGTATTACAAACGCTTTAACATTTGAACGGAGAGTGGCCAAATTCTGTCATTGGCAGAATCTGGAATGGGGAAATGGACACCTCCATGCCTCCACTTGTCTGGGTGTTCACCTTGGGAAAGTGATATTATATCCTCTATATTATATATACCTTTATCCTCCCTGCCAGGGTAACCTTGCAAATGCAAGATGAACAAGAAGACAAAAAATATGTTTAAACCCAACTGGATCATGATCAATTCATTTTTCACTACTTACAAAAAGATTTACATTCTTACCATATTTTCCTACAAGTCCTACTCTTTTGAACAGGAGAGTATAAATTTATGTTGACAAAATGTTCTTGTATTAATCTTAATGTTTAATTTTATAAGAACTAATTACATGAATAAGATATGGTTTTCACGCAATTTTGTATCATGTCATGATGGATGGTGGGAAGGGTGGGGGTTTTGCTAAGTTATGAAAAAAACATGCACAAATGTGACTAGACATTCAAGGGCCAAAATTAATTTATTCAAACAATGTCTTGCATAGCTTATGCTTTTTTTTCATTTGCCACTTGTTGGTGTTACAGGAGGAGGATGATAATAACTTGTAAAGCATTTGGGCCCTTACAAGAGAAAAACTAAGCATTGCACTATTGTCAAAATAATATCCCTGTCAGGCTGTATTTGGATATAAACCTTCACAATGACTAACTATTAACTTAATTCCTACCACATACTTCAAATATTTTTACTTTGAAACCCTACAAACTCATATGCTGCAAAATCTTCTTCATTTGCAGGTGGAGGAAAATGTGCTTGGATACAACAGACAGCACAAGCAGGCAGGACAACCCGTACCTCCCGACCAAGAAAGCCCCAGCACCACCTGGCAAGCTGACGATATGGAACATGCCTGTTCTTTTTATGCTGTGGACCTTCATAATGATCATTGTACTGGGCATTGTACTGATGAAATGCAGTTTGCAGAACCCATTTATTCAGGCAAACAGCACGGAGAGCATCAGTATCTGTAATGCAGCAGCTCCTGTCATTCCCTTGATCACATTCACCGATTTCTTCAAGCTTCTGACTGACTTCTGGGATTTTTTGGCAGCAGATGCATTCGTTGGCTTTTGGCATGATCTGACAGTGACCACAAGAACACCTATAAATTGCAATTTTATTAATGACAAAGGACTATTTTAAAACTCTTTCTCAATATAAAACTCTTGCCCCTCTTTGAAATGGCTTTTTAATTAGTTGTGTTATCACCTTTGATTGCAAAAGTGAAGAGAGGGGCAGTTAATTTGTAAGCAGATCAGAGAAGAAACTCAAAGTCAAGAAATTGGGATCTTTCCAGAGGGGAGATAAACAGGAGAAATCTATATTCTAAGGTCTTGGTAAAGACTTGCCCTGAAATTCTTTTATGATAGAATCCTTGGTCGAAGCTTCCTTATAGTTTGGCCAAAGTCTTGTGCTTACAGGTTTTTGTTGGGACTCATTCAAACTATTTGATGACACAAAAAGACTGATAAGAAATTGCTCATTCATGAGGAATCTGTAGTATAAAGGGTTGCCATCACAGAATTTGTCCAACCAAATTTGAGCCCCCAAACAAAAATCTGTCAGAATTTTAACAATGTGGCTGAGCCCCCACCCCACCCCATCCATGTCAACACTGTCCCTCTGGGATAGGCAAATGGTATCAAATGAGTCTGAGACTTGTGATAAGGAGAAATGGGCCAAAAGCTAGCAAGGAAATGCTTATTTCATAAGTATTTGGAAAAGTTTGCAAGGAAATGGCTGCAGTGCTAAAAAGTGATCTGTATCAATCCAAATCACTCTTTTTTAATGAAATTAATAGTCATTTTATGTGTTATTCTTGTATTTAAACTTACCAAAATAAATCGTTAAGTCCTCCAACATCAACGTTGCCACTGTCTCTCATGTCCGTATTTGAGGTGTTTAACTCTTCTTCCCGATATTCAGGCTCAAATTGGTAAGGTAACACCTTTGAGGCCGAAAATCTGTGTGACGTCAATCCGAAGTGCTCCGATAATGGCGTTCAAAAACAATTCAACTCAACGACCAATATACAAATGCTTATAACTACAAAACGGTAAGAGATATGAAAAAAATAATAGCAGATCCGTTTTCAGGAGGCCAGATTACATCGTAATCGAAAATAAAGATTTTGGGCTGGAGTGGCTCTTTAAAATCGTGATTCCGACTCGGAGACTGGTTCCTCGAGATGCTCTTTTTATTCAGGTATGAAACGAAAAAAATTTAAAGTTAAGAAGTGAAATATTTTCGCTCACTGTAGACAAATCACCCACGACTAAGCAAGGCCAACAGTAAGAACTGTTTCTTTCCTCTTCCCAACAAATCAATTTATAATTCGTATACCGAGTAACTAAATCTCTGTTTTGTGGTAACTTTTGGACAAGGTCTGCCCTTTTCTTTCAGGCGGAGTCGTTGCTCATATGTTAATTTTCCTGTGTCGATACTAAAGAAAACACTTTTCGAACGTCCCATCGGTGTTTGTTTCCTTCATTTCGCAAAAAGCGACCGATCTCGACTTCAAAAATGTACACCCAAATAGCGAAAACAAGACCTCTGACGGCCACGTTATTAAGAATCGAAAACTAAAACGCGGCTGCACAAGTGCTTTGTATGCAACATAGAAAACAATAGACTCATGCATCTAAAAATAACTCATACCTTGGAAAAAGTGTCATTAGACTAATAACGCCAATACCTTTAAGCGTCATTAGACTAAAGTGTCATTAGACTAAAGAACAAGATCAAGAAACTGGAACACATTCAACTCAGAAGTACTTTGAAGTTGGGAACTTGGAACGTTCGAAAGCTTAAGGAGCTTGGAAAACTTAACACCATCTGCCACGAAATGGACAGATATGATTTGAAAATCCTCGGTATTTGTGAAACTAACTGGAAAGGGAAAGGTAGTTTCATTACTTCTACGAAGCACTCAGTTCTTTTCTCTGGGAAAGACGAAGGATATAGCCACAGAGTAGCTGTTATACTCTCCAGAGAAACAAAAAAGACGCCTATTGGTTACAGTCCTGTCAATGACTGAATCCTGAAAGTCAGACTCCATGCTAAACCGCATAACGTTTCTATCATTCAGTGTTACGCACCTACATCAACAGCTAGTGAAGAAGAAATGGAGATCTTTTACAACACCCTGCAGGAAACGATAGACTCTATCCCTAGCAGAGACGTAAAGCTTCTAATGGGAGACTTTAATGCCAAAGTCGGATCACAAAACATCTCCAATTCAACCCTTGGAAGATACTGTTTAGGACAACTAAACGAGAGAGGAGAAAATCTTGTGGAGTTCTGTAGCACAAACAATTTGTCAATCATAAACACAATGTTCAAACATCACCCCAGACATCTGTATACCTGGGTTTCACCCAACAGAAAACTCGCAACCAGATTGACTACATCCTTCTCGGCCAGAAATGGAGAAGTGCTGTGAAGAATGTGAGAACTAGACCAGGTGCAGACTGCAACAGCGATCATCAACTCCTTGCAGCGGATATCACATTCAATCTGAAGAAGTTGAAGCAACCGCAACACCCGATAAGACTGGATTCAAAACACTAGCTGAAAATTACAGAGTGGAGATTGAAAACAAGTTTGCACCCCTTCTGCTTTGTGAGGAAGAAAGATCTGCTGATGACCTCTGGAACGAGGGAAAAGAAACCATCATTAAAGTCGCAGCAGAAACAATTGAAAAGAAATCAAACAAGTCTAGCAACTTGATCTCTGATGAAACACTTAAAGAAATTAAGCACAGAAGAGAGATCAAACCAAGAAGATTTGACAGCCCAGTAGACGAAGCTCTGTACAAAAAACAAAACGCTAAAGTTCAAAAAATGATGAGAAAAAACCAAGAGAGATACATCGAACAGCAGTGTGAAAAAAATCGAAGAAAATGCCGTGCACAATTCCACCAAAGAGCTCTACCAAAGTGTTAAAAAGCTGACTAAATCGTTTAAACCATCCGCAGATACAGTCAAATCAGAAAACGGGGCAGTTCTGTGTGACGGAGATGGTATCAAAGAAAGATGGAAAGAATAATGCTCCAAATTATACAAGAGGAATGAAAATCTGCCATCTTTTCATGTTGAACTCTCGATTAATGAACCGGAACCACCACCTCTCATTGAGGAAGTCATAGAAGCCATCAAGGATCTTAAAAACGACAAGAGCCCAGGAGCAGATGAAGTCACTGCTGAACTAATTAAGAACGGTGGTCCGAGTCTAGAAGCATTCTACCACAAACTCTGCTGCAAAATCTGGAATGACCAGAAGTGGCCTGCTGATTGGGTAAAATCTGTTTTTGTCCCAATTCCGAAAAAAGGAGACACGTTGCAGTGCACAAACAACAGAACAATAGCGCTCATAAGACACAGTAGCAAAATCCTTCTGAAAATCATTGCGAAAAGAACGCTCGGGAAAATGGAAACTGAGATCGCTGAAGAACAAGCAGGTTTCAAAGCTGGAACAGGCACAAGAAACCAAATCTTGAATCTAAAAATGGTCATAGAGAAGAGCCGTGAACACAACAGAGATCTGTTCATCTGTTTTGTTGACTACACCAAGGCTTTTGACTCCGTTGCTCATGACATCCTTTGGAAAAACATGCAAGACATGGGTTTTCCTGATCACATTATTCTTCTACTAAAAACAATGTACGGAGAGCAAAAAGCAGCTGTGAGAACCACCTACGGCTTATCTGATTGGTTTGACATCGGCCAGGGAGTGAGACAAGGATGCATCATTTCACCTAAAATATTCAATGTTTATTCGGAAGCCATAATGAGGAATTCTCTTGATGATTTCGTTGGCACTGTAAAAGTAAGTGGACGTATAATAACCAGCCTGAGATATGCGGACAACGTAGCACTTACTGCCGGAAGTATGGAAGAACTTCAAGAACTAGTAGACAGAGTCCGCATAGAAAGTGAAAAATCCGGACTCTTCCTCAATACAAAGAAGACAAAAGTTATGAAGATCAGAAGGACACCTAATGAAAATGACGAAACAACCATCAAGATCAACAACGAGCCGATAGAAAACGTCAAAAATTTCACTTACCTTGGAGTAGTCCTCTCGGACACGTACGATGACAGTGTAGAGATAAAGAGAAGAAGAGCTATTGCCAAGAACGCAACTGTTGCATTAACCAAAATTTGGAAAGACAGAAACATTAGACTGACAACCAAAAAACGTCTACTTACTTCTCTAGTTTTCTCAATCGCTACATACGGAGCTGAATGTATGTCTCTTAAGCAGTCTGACAAAAAGAGAATTGTCAGCTTCGAGCTCTGGTGTTTCAGACGTCTTCTTCGCGTTAGCTGGACGGAGAAAAAAACGAACGAAGAGATACTACAAAGGATTAACTGTGATCGTCGTCTGACGGACATGATCAACGAAAGAAAACTGAAGTTTATATGACACATTCTGGGCAGGGACCACCACCTCAACAATGTGCTCCTGACCGGCATGGTCTACGGTCCTAGAGGTCGTGGACGTCCTAAAACGAGATACTGGGACGACATCAGGCAACTTACCGGATTGGGTGTCAAAGAAGCAATTCGACTCGCTCAGAACAGACTTGAGTGGGGGCGATTAGTAAAGAGGGCCACAGCGAGTCATCCGACTCAAACTGTTTTATGATGATGATGACCTTTAAGCGCCGCCCCTGACACAATTGGTTCAGAACATGAAAACAGGTTTGTATTAGTCAGGATAATCTTCAAGCAAGTTATAACTGAAATTTATTTTGTGTCCAAGAATTGCCATATTGAGCAGGCTTTATCTGAATACCTGAACATAACGTTTGGCTTGTGGAAATGTTGCGTTAAGTTCAGGAAGGAGAGAGACAAGATAAACAGACTTCACTTTGTTTGGATACTCAGAGACTGATAATTTCAGAAAATACTCAGCATAATACATATATTTAAATGGAAGTGACAGATTTTATATCGTGGCATTAAGCAGAGCGAGCAGATAAAACATTCAATGAAGCGAAGGTAAGAAGGATGATTAATGTCTTAAAAACTCTATTCTATCATTTTTAATATCTCGGTTTTCACTTCCTTTTACTAACAAAGTCACTTTTTAGCTAGTTTGCATGGAACTGGAGAAAGAAGAAATTGCCAAAAAATTCTGCTTAATGGTCAAGCAATTATTCGCTAGAGGATAGTGCAAGAGATCAGGAGAATAAAGAACAAGTGAACATGTGTCATGGTGTGTTTGTGATCACTGCCGAGAAATGCTAAAAGAACAAGAGAGAGTCTGCTGCATGAACAGTGACTATAATCATTAGCATCCCTTTTTCGAGCAACATGTATTCATGGAAGCAACTCAAGAGTTGGCAATGAGAAGTAATGCTAACTTCCTAAACTACCCATTTGACCCAAGCAACCCTGCATGCTGGCGTTTTACAGCATATCGTCAGTTCTGTTTGTGGGCTTAGGGAAGACTAGGGAGATATAATCAAAAAGTTATCCCTTCATGCTGTGTGTGGAAAATCAGAGATCGTTTTCCTGACTTTAAAGGAAACTACACTGGCTTTTTGACATTGAATACAACCTCTATTACGATGAGATTCTAATGAAAAATTATTTGATATTATAACAAAACCAAGAGCTAGGAAATAAGAATACTCAAACTAACAACTTTTGCTTATAATGGTTCTAGTCTGTTTGTTTGTTCTTGAATTTCTCATGCTTATTCAAGAAATTTAATTTTCCTGGACATTGATGCTCCTTTTTCAACTTCTACTTTGATAAAAATACTAGCATTTATATTCTGCAAATGAATTTGAACCAAACAGAAAGTTTAATAATTGCAGGCCTTTTATATCAACTTACCATTACTTATTAGACTGTTAAGTTATTAATCATATTACAGCTTATAATACATATTCATTCACGTAAATGTAAACTATATCTTGAAGAAATTTCCACAGGGTTCGGCAGGTTGCCTCAAACTAAATAAAGAAAACAAATAAAGCCTCCAAGGTTCTTGGGAATATGGCAAACTTTTAACCGAACTCGAAACGTCTCAGTTCAACAATGGCAAGGCCAATCACTTGAATAAACGAAAAGAGCCTGATGAATATTGTATAAGCACCGACTACATTATTAATTATTAATGCAAATATTAGTTAGTTCTAAATTTCAGTTTGCCTTATTAACATTCTTCAAATATCAACCAAGGCAGCTGTCTCAGGAGCAGCCTTAGACGCAATGTTTTTGGCAGCAATTTTGTTGATTCCCTTGCTATGCCAGTTTCTTACATATTCACAGTATCCATCTGACGCCGCCACAAAGTCTTTGCTATGATTGCTTCCAAATTAAAAAGAGGATAATTTTTAATTAATGAAAATAAAGAATTTTTTTTTCATTTCATTTTATAAAATTTATACAGGTTAAAGGTTCATACATATGTTTTTCAACCTGACCTGTTTAAAAGATTAAAATAAGAGCTAATAACTATGTTAAAATACTAGTAACAAAAGAAATTTACCAATCAAACTAATTTACAATAGTTAATAATACTAAGGCTATAAAGATGAAAGTGAACGTAAAGATGAAATAAAAGTTGTCCCCGACTATAGTTGTTCTTTGAAGGTTTTCAGGGAGGGGGCAAATTTAGTAGCACTTTCTAGACTGTTCCACAGTTTTTGACTGCGATAAGAAAAAGCCTTTTGGCCATTTATCGTTTTTAGCAGCGGTATCTTAAGATCAGTTTCTGATGAATGCAGAAACCGTTCTCTATCATCCAAACATTTTTCGAATATTTTTCTCAAGTAGTCTGGTGCAAGCATATTTAGAGATTTGCAAGTTAGCGTGGCTGTCTCCTTTCTTACAAGATTTCTGATGGTTAACCAGCCAAGATTCTGAATTATCGGAGCAGCAGACGCATCGTATGAGCTGCTAGTTACAATTCTGGCAGCTCTATTTTGGATTTTTTGCAACACGTCAACCTTTGATTCATTACAGCAGCCCCAAACGGAACAACTGTAGCTCAAATGGGGCTGAACAATTCCTCTATACATTTTGATGAGGATGTCAGATGGAAGATATTTCTTAGAATACTTAATGAGTCCAAGGGCTCGATTAGCCTTGGTCTTGATAGTATCGATATGCTTGTCCCAGTTGAGCTTACTGTCTATCTGAACACCTAAGTATCTTGTGTTGGTGATCATTTCAATGTTCTGATCACCTATTGAAAAAGCAAAAGATGGTGGAGCATCAGGCTGGCTTTCGATCTTACGGATGTTTGGACCAGAGCCTATAACAAGTGACTGCGTTTTCACTACGTTCAGGGAAAGTTTATTTGCATGCAGCCAATCCTGTAGTTTCAAAAGATCTAAGTTTAGGTCATTTTGAAGGTCACCAATACTTTTTGAAGAGAGAGAGATGGCCGTGTCATCAGCATACATGCTAACATTAGATTTTTGCAAGGAAAAAGGCAAATCATTGATGTAAATCAGGAACAAGGAAAAAGAAAAACTTAATGGAGGAGTTTCAAACGGGTATTTACCAGACAAGAGTGGATTGGCTTTCTTTGGAATTTTCTCACTAAGTTTATTCCCAAGCTGCAGAAGTACTCATTCATTGAAGATGCAATTGCTTTGTTACCCCTAATTGTTTCCCCGTCTACAGTAAGGTTAGGCACAACTTTAGTGTTCGACTTTTTGTTAATGACTTGGTTGATGGTTTTCCAAGTTTTCTTGAGGTCATCTTGAAACTGCGTGATATGCTTTAATAATCTGCTTCATATCAAAAAGGTTGTACAGCTCACGTAACCGCATAATATGGCTCGGAGTATTGTCTCTATAACAGAAATCACAGTTAGTATCTCATAGAATAATAATTTCTTTCCCCTCTCCATCAAGAAAGCTCAGGTTTTTATGAAGGCTGTCAAAGCAAGAATTAGGCTCACTGAGTGGTCTATATCAAGCTATGACACTGAACGGGTTTGAATTCGGGGGCTCTACCTCTATGCAAATCAACTCAAGCGATTTATTAAGAAGATCTACCCGGGGTTTAAACCTGACTGTATTTCTGATATAGAGAGCAACACCCCCACCTTGCCTACTCCTATCATATCTACAAAGAGAAAAATCATCTAATGAGATAAGCCTGTCGTCAACTTTGTGATCGATTTTGGTTTCATTTATGGCCAAAATATCAAAGTTTTCGTTTTTTACAAGCGACCGTATTTCATCAATCTTCATGATGAGGCTATTTACATTTAATGATGCCATGGTCACACCCTTTCTTCGCCTCAAAGGGCAAATAACAGGCCCTTGAACGGCATTTTCATCGACACTACTAGAATTGTTAACAGGCTCTGAGTTTGAAATGGACCTGCATTTATAACGAAATTAGGGACCAGACCCTCCCCGCCATTACACGAATAAAACTCATTGCTATAAAGATATTGTTCGAAGTTTTTCTATGATGTTCTTGGCAAGTTGTCTGTTGCCTTTGAAATTTAGATGTAACCCTTTCTTACCCAGATGAGTACTTGTGATGTTTTGTTGGTGCAGAATGTCCATGTTCATCATTTTCAAAGCACGGTTGAATTCACTAACTTTTCCAACTTTTTATCTTCACGCCTTACAATTTCAGAGACGATTAAATTGCAGTCTGGAATGGATGCAAGTATCCAATCACAGAGGGATTTGAGGCTTTTCGTCATTTCAGCGGCTGACAGGTTCACCAAATCATTTGTTCCAACCATTAGGATGATTTTCGCGGGCTTCTTTTTGATCAACGGTTTCAAATAGTCATACAAATCAGCGATCGTAGAACCTTTGAAGCATCGCACCTTTGTGTGGTATCGCTGACTTAGGGTGTTTTCGTGAATGTTTGACAACATACTATCTCCTGCGATAAGAACTGTGTTTTTTGGCCATGCTCCTTGGTTATTTGTGCTGGATGTCGATGACTGTGGTTGGCTAGGAACACATCTGTTCACTGGGCTTTCCTCACGCAAATTTGATCCGACGCTGGGAGTTTTCCTCGCTGTTTTTTGGCTAGATTCAATGTTAATATCATCAATGTTTTCCTTGTCTTTCGCAGATTGTTTGTTTTTCCTTGAGGTAGAAACAGAGGCAGAAGAGTTGACGGCTTCATTGGCAATATCTATATCTGTTTTACTGTCTGAGGATGTACTTACCTTTTTTTCGTCGAGTTAAAAGCCTTTAACTTCGATTTTCCTTTTTTGTTGGTTCTAGCTCTGTTTGCAGCGATTTCAATCGTTGTTCTCGATCTGATATCTTCGAGTACAATCGGTGTTTGTTTGTTCTCAATGGCATCATTATCAGGGTTTGAATGACCTTCCCACCTGCTTGGGCTTTCAACCGTTACGGCAGAATCTCCTAGTTGCGATTTAAATTTAGCATTCTCAATTATTAAACATCTATTTAATTCCCTTTCCTTTTTGATAACTTTCTGAACCTCTACAAAAGAGGAAGCCAGATGGGAAAAGGAGCTGTAAATGCCAAAGGAGCTTGTAATTTATACACATATTATCCTGAAAACCCAGGGAAAAGTAGAATGTTAGCATCCGACAGGGGCGGTGCGCAGAGTTATAGAGTTGGTAATTGCTTCTATGATTCATCAAAACGGGAATGAAACTGGGCACCAAGAAAAAGCTAGATGTAAGGGGCGGTTCGGTTTTGCAAGTGATCAAAAGACAGACGATAAGACTAAAAAATGCATTTCTCTAAATGAAGTAAAAACTCTTGTAAAAAGAACCACATTTATAAAAAATGCAACTAATCTATTTTTTGGAAAATCTTTCAAAACGTCGTGCATTATATGATTTAAATCGTGCGATAACATTTTCTTTAAAATTAGGCATTGCATTCAAATGTCGTAAAATTTTATGTTCTACTTGCAAAAGTAAAAGTTGTTCTTTTCTGCTTTGCTTCATTCTTGACCTTGAATCCGAAATGACACGTTTCATACAACTAAAAACACCCTCGCAGTGCACGCTGGTGAGAGGTGTTACGGCTGCTAATTTTAATAATGTCATAACTTGAGGTAGGGCTTCTTCGAGCTCGGCATCTCGGCATAGAAAGCTGTTCCAATAGCTTCGTAATGAGTATCGATAGCGCTTATAGCCGTATCAGGGGAAAGCCAGCGTGTATCGCCTGGTTTTGGCAGACTGTGGCCAAGATTCGTTGTTAGCTTTGGGCTGTTTCTAAAAAATGATATCAACTTGTCAACCATACCGAAGAATTTTGCAATTTTCGGAATTTTTCATTGCTGACTGTGCAGCACAAAGTGACATTCTATGAGCCACGCAATGATTGTAAAAAGCGAATGGATAATGTTCCTGCACTTTTTTTGCACCCCATTAAGCGAGCCACTCATAACAGCTGCACCATCATATGATTGCCCAATAACTTTTTCTTTGCATGTTGCTGACATTACTTTATATTTTTCCAGTGTGCTAAGCAATATGGAAGTAAGGTTTTCAGCAGACTGATCATCTGAGCAATCCACTACACCCAGCATATGCTCTACCACCTCCCCATCATAAACAAGGCGCACAGAAACGACTGTCTGCTCGACATTACTAGCATCGCTACTGTCATCCATCATTACAGCCACGAATGTAGATGCATCAATTCTTCTTTGAATTTCCCCCCTCACTTCTTCCGATAAGCACTCTATTAATTCATTTTGTGGGCCATGAGAAGTATACGTTATTCGATCGTTGTCCAGAAATGATCGCAAATCGTCACTGTAGCAGGCAAGTAGCTATAAAAGTTCAAGAAAATTGCCTCTGTTACAAGATGATCTTGACTCATCGTGGCCACGGAATGCAAGGCCCTGGGCTGCTAAAAACGAGGATATATCCACATGATGCCTCATTATTTTAGAATACCTTGAAGCATCGCGATTGTGCCGTGCAACTTTTCTTTGCCTTTGTTCATCAAGAGCACAAGCAATATCGATATTTCCAAGGAGCTTGTATGCCGTGTAATTTGCCACATGTTTCTTTGAGGCTTGATGGCGATTAGCAATGTGGGCTAAATTTGCTCCTGTTGAGCAAAATACGTTTTCCTGAACGAAAGACACTTTCTTCATCTAAAAAACAAAATTAAATTTATTTGGAATGTTTTGCATTGAAAGACCCCTTAAAACGTTACTTGATATTGAAGATGTTACCACAAATAGTAGGTAAAATATTGATTTAATAAATTCTGTTCTTGTCAACCATTGCGAATTCTATTGCAAAATAAGGGCTGGGGCTGTACAGATGAGGCCACTTATATACAACGCATTTCAATTGGACGGCTTATGGCCTTTTCTTTTAGCCGCTAAAAGGCTCGTTAATAGAACTGCGATTTTATTAACACGAGAGCCAACGAGAGCCCCTTTCATGACCATTGTCCATCCTGAGCTCTGTGAAAAGGACTGACAGAAATATTTTGATTTATTTGAAATTATATTAAATATAAAGTAATTTGTTTCTAACTTACTGTTGATAAGTCACCAATGACTAAACAAGGCCAACAGAAAAAAGTATTTTTTCTTCATCTCCACACATCCATGGATATGCTTGATAAGCAGACTCACAGGATCTGTTCTTTATCACGACTTTAGGGCAAGGTCTACCGTTCTTTTTCATATCCAGACGTTGCTCGTGAGTTAACTTTCCTTGCGACAAAACGAGTGAAAAAACTTTCTGGACATCCCAGTGATGTTTAGTTCTGTCGCTTGCTAATAAGCGCTTCATGTTTAAAATATATCGGTCCGATTACGTCTCTGGCCACGTTAAGAGAATTTGAAAACTATTACCTCCAAAGCCAAAGCATGTAGTTTTTATTCACGAAAACAAAGGAGCCGAATCAATGGGTTATTACCCACCTGGTTGTTTCGCAAGGCTGGTGGTAATAAAATTGCGAAACTATTAACGTGACGTTGGACAAAATCCTCATTGATAGCAGATAAATACGCTCATTATGGTTTTTGTTGGCAATACAATAGTAATTTTTTTCATTCATATTGCTTGCGCTCTTAACACGAGATTCAATTAAGTTTGGTAGGCAAACGAATTTGGTTGGTTGCCTTTAACTTTTTTATGATAGTTTTTAGCGTACATAATCAGAGTTTTATTTGAAAAAAAGTTGTAATAGACTATTAACGTTATTACCACTGCCCGCCGCCCCTGGCATCCGATATCACCTCATCACTTAGGCCCAAAATCATGCTGGCATCATGAACTACTGCCTCTTTGTTCAGTTTCTTTTTTTTATGATATTTTAGATTTTCAGCAACATCTAACAGTAGCTTCATGTGCAACAGAATATTCCAAGGAATCCATACTAATTTGAGCTGGAATATTTGAGCTGGAATATTAGTGGAATTAATAGGAGTCATCCAATTTTTCTTACTTAATTTCTCAAAAATAAAGTCCACAGGTAGACAATTAGATGTTTGGTAGAAGGTGAAACATGGAGTCAATGTTGGACTGATTATGCACTTTTTAAGTTTCTTACCAACCATACATAACCTTACCCGGCATATATGTATATTTTTTTGGCTCAGGGACACTAATTGCATGCCACATCTTTGTCCTCTTATCCCATTGCCTTGCATATGCAGCTGCACCATCTTCTCTTTTCAACTGACTCCTATTCAAATTTGCATTGTGGTAGATATGGGCCAGCTGTCCTCTGATGACAAATTCATCATGTTTATAACCAATGTGTTTACTGGCATATTCAAGCATATAATTATGGACACCTGAAAAAAATTGATTTAGGTAACTAAATGCATAAATAAGTTGGATTAATGATATAAGTCAAATATAAAAACTTTTTGAGTAATTCATCAGCTAATATCAAGGGATATTAGTGCCCTTTTTGTTTTGATACTCCAGAAAGTTGTAATATTACTATAATCTAGGAGGCTCCAAATAGAAAACTAAAATTGTCGCACGTTTGTTCTAATCACAGACAATCCTGGGATTGTAAAATGGGCACAACACATTTTGTATAAAGTCACGTTTTAAATTTTTGGCACGGACACTTACCTCCAACAAACCTGTATGTCTATTGTTCACATAATTGCTTAAGACAAGAGTTTTGGATCAGTTACGTATTCACGAAGGATCTTAAAGAGGAAATGAAACCATTTTTTTTATGCGTTTAATCGATTTCTCCACCCACAATTGTGTAGGAAAAATAGTTCGCATTAGCTATTTCAAGCAAGAAGACTATTAAAAACAAACTTAAACACCGCTAAACTGACAATAATTTGACAATAATCAACCAAAAAATGGCGAAGGGGGACTAGACACTAGCGAGCTGTGACGTAAAGTTATGGACACGAAGCGCGCATGTTCGAGGACAACAAATTTTCTGGCAGAGTTGGCGATCGCATGTTTAGTTTTTGAATTTCAATTCTCACCATATTGGACGAAAGTGACACTAGCTTAGGAGTTTCCGAAGAAGAAGAGGGGGCAGTTGCTGTTTACTGTGTTCCTGCCAGGCCATACCAATTCGGCAGACACGGAATCAAGTAGCGACGAGGATAACCTAGGTCACGACGGCCTAACCCCGGCAATTTTGCGAGAGCGATACGAACAAAAAACAGAAGTTAGTTCATGGTAAGTTTATTCCATAAATGACGAATATATGTTTAAAACTCGTTATCTTTAGTTTAAATGATGTCTAAATACTGTAGGTATCAATGAAATTAGCAAGCGTCATGTACAGTGCCTAGGCCAGGCCCGGAGGGTCGCACCATCGTAAACTTAATTGATTATGACTATGGCATTATGGCTTTTTTTGCAGGTGTAGATGTGGAAAATGTGAAATTTATCATCTTGTTGGTGCTTTGGAGTGCAGATGCTGCACTGGGTTAACTTGTATTGGACGAAAGCATTAAACAAATATGTATTGCACAACATGAAGATTTCATTGCCATGTCAAATACAACTGTGTTTCGGAATGTTGGCCCACTGCGAAGGGACAGACAGGGGAGTATCACAGGAAGGCAAGCCTACACGAGTAAGTAACAAAACAAATTATCTTATTTAATGAAGCAAGTCATGTATATGATTGATAGTTTTAAAAGGAAATAGTTTTGGCAGTTTTATTTAATCAGATATTTGAGAGCTGTAATCATTTCTACCATGGATTTTCTTTTGTTTACAAGTTCAACAAGTTGAAATCTCCCCAGTATTACAGTATTAAGTATTACAGTTTGGTGGATAATATTACCTATTATGTGACTTGTTCATACCTTTTTCTATATAATTATGCAATGATGTCATCATGATAGTTTTACCTAATGTTTCCTCTTGTTTCATTTTCCCTAGTCATAATTTTCACACTTTCTATTTCTCCCTAATTTACAAATTATTCTTCTCTGTCTTGAATTCATCCTCATCTCCTTCTGGATTCCACTCCTCATCATTTTCAGCGAAACTTTTGTAGGAATCAGAATCACTGTCTTCCTCTTCAACTTCCTGTTTTTCCGGGCTTAGTTGGCTGTCCTTGTTTTGACTCGCTGAATTTCTTTATTTTACATTTAGATAATTGATTGCCTACAAACAAAGCATAAATGAGAAAAGGGTTACAAAAAGTAATTTATATGGAAACGAAATGGAATTTAAATTTGGCATATCAGCAAATGTTATTGTGCAAAGCGAACTTACATTATTTTGACTTGTTAATTTCCTTTTCTGTCTAATTATTTTCAGATTTTGGCGATTCACTCAAGTTTTTCAATCTCAAGGTTTTCACCTTGCAATCTTGACAGGCTAAACTTGACACATCTGGAAATGAAGTTGCTTCCATGCTGGTTTTTGTAAAGACTGTCTGCCATTTATCAGTTTAAGAAGATGTTGCTTCGCGAATAATTGCTCTTAAATAGTTCCATTTGTGTATCTGCAACAGAAGCCACATTGTATTGTATCTCTTACACCCTGAAAAACAGAATGTGATTTTGAGCCACTACATTTATGGAATCCAGGGGCATCGCCAAAGGGGGTTTGGTAGGTGTGGTACCCCCCTAAATTGGTTATTTTTGCCAGGAAACTTGCTGGATACTCTACCTCAGGGGCGGCGCTGGGGGGTATTCAAGGTATTCGTGAATACTAGTTTTTTTTATGTGGGCTTTGTAGGCGAATTAAATTTCTCCATCAAAACAATCAAAAAGGTGTAAAGAGTTTAGCCCTGGAGAAGGAAGACTGTCGTGACTCATTTTCGTAGTATGATTTTTCTAGAATATTGCTCTGGCGCCACATGCAAGGCTATCTTTAATCCCCTGTTGTTTCCGGAGGCGGCGGCTCAGTATTCAGTGGCCATCCTGAATATGTTCGCATTGTTTTCGTGACCCATAGTGACGTCAGTGATCGAAGAACCAGCGGTGCTTTACAAAAGGGTCTCTGAAGGGAAAGTATTCAGTTTTTCTCTGAATACCTTGAGCAAGTCATCTTTCCTCGTTATACAGATATCATGAATCGCATTTTGGATACTCAACACCGTTGGAGTGTTTCGAAATTTTTTGAACTGCGGTCAGTGCAAAGAGGAACTTTAACACACGAACAACGACTTCGTTTGAAAAAAGAAGGAAGACCTTGTCCAAGAATTAACTATAATGGTAGAACAAGTGAAACTGTGTATGAGGGGTTTTCATGGATTTGCGGGGCTGTAAATGAAGATGGAAAAGAAACTTTTTTCTGCTGGCCATGCCTAGTTATGGGGGACATTTCAAAAGTAAGTAATTGTTTTAATTCATTAGCGTACTTAGCTATGTAAAATGTATCTGGCTATGTAATGAAGATAGTGATATCAGTATAATTTGTCGCGCGGCCAGTGGCCATCCTATTCAGAATTGAACCCGAATACCTTGCGAGTCTATACTGCTTTCTGTCAAAGGCTTCAGGCCGTAGGGAAACATTGATATCGGCTTTTTATGCCCAGCAGCCTACAACATGTTCGTAACGCATCCATTGAAACGATCGGATTACGTACTCAAACACTTTATGTACTGAATGCATCCTGCTCAATTTCGTTGCACCGAAATCTATCATCCTTGTAAGGCAAAGGAACAAAAAACTGTCAGATCAGTAGAATACAGAGAGTCTTTCAAATTCACAATTTCTTGAAGCTTCGAATTTTTAATGGTAATTCATTGAATGAAGTGAATTGTGCATTACGAAACATACGAAATACAATTTATCAAAAGCAGTAACTCAATAATCAAAGTTAGATGGTTATCATAACCAAAACATTACATAATCTTTTTTATTATAGATGAAGGTATCATTTGTTCAAAAGAGTGGTTACAACTCTGGTCGCTCAAATCTTTGGAACCTTGCCACTGGCCATCAGTCTTCTAAGAAGCATATAATGTACCACACTGCCTATCAGCTTCTAGGGAATGTAAACATTGCCTGTGCCCTAGATGAAGCAACAGGAAAAGCTGTAGCGAAGCATAACAAAACTGCAGAGAGGTACAGGAGAATGCTACACTATCACATTGACATTGTTATTTTCCTTGCAGCCAAGGCCTTGGTTTCCGAGGTCATGATGAGTCCGCTACCTCATCAAACAGAGGTAATTTCATAGAGCTCATGGATCTTTTAGCACATTATAGCCAGGAACTGCGATCTTTCTTGGATAAAGAACGTGTTACCTACACATCTCACGATCCTCAAAATGAGCTAATAGACTGTATAGCTGAAGAGGTTCGCAGTGAAATTCGACACAGAATTAGCCATTCAAAGTATCTAGCAGTGATGATGGACGATACCAGTGATTGCAGCAACGTAGAGCAGTCTGCAGTGTCGATTAGACTTTTGCATGATGGAAAGGTGGAAGAGCATTTGCTGGGTCTAATTGATTCCTCAGAAGATCAGTCAGCAGAAGGTCTGACAAAAGTTCTGCTAAGTACACTTTCGAAATTTGAGGTAACACCTGAAAACAGTAAAGACAAGCTAATTGGACAGTCATACGATGGAGCCCCTGCAATGAGTGGACACCTTAATGGAGTTCAAGCTCGGATGCTTGAGCTTTTTCCAGTGGCTTACTATAATCATTGCGTCGCCCATCGAATGTCATTATGTGCATCAAGGTCAGCAAACAAAATTCCACGTGTAGCGAAATTTTTTGGAACCACCGATAAAATTGTGACATTCTTCCGAAGCAGTCCTAAACGAGCAATCATCTTGGACATAACCTGCCTAAGCCTGGGGACACTCGTTGGTTATCACGCGACTCGGCAATTCGAGTGATTGACAATTGCTACGAAACCATTGGAACAGTTTTATTTGAAATTGCCAATGACAGGAAAGAAAAGGCCGAAACTCAAAGTTTGTCGAGAGGCTTAGGGATTCAAATACAAGCGATTGAATTTATATTTATGCTTAAACTATATCGAAAAATTTTCGAGTACTGTACGCCTATGATTACAGTGATGCAACGGCCAACATTAGATCCCGTTATCGTCAAGTCAATGTTGAATGACTTTCATACGGCTTAAATGATTTTGATTTCAATCAAATTTGGGAGGATAGTATGCAGTTAGACCCAATAATCCCGACAGTTCGTGCCAGAGTTGGGTGGAGGAATATGGAGGCAGCCATAAATGGCCCGGAAAACTGGAAGATTTCCTTGTTGAACTCGGGAAAGAAATAGTGACAATGTTTTTATCACAACTAGCCTGGCGCTTTTCAAACCTTGAGAAATTTAAGTGGATTAACCTAGTTCACCCCACAAAGTTTTTTGAGAGGAAGTTCGCAACTTCTAGTGAACAACGAGCTTTACTAGCCGAGCTGCGACAGCTCTACCCATTTGCTGTTACGGACCCTGTGGCAACCGAGTATAACCTCAATGTTTTATACAACAACTCTGAAATAGCTATTCTGCTAAAGAAAGTTGTCCGGGATAGAGATGAGATCATTTCAAGAAAACTCACGAGTTTCAAAAAGTTGCAAACTGCAGACAGAGAGGAAAGTAATTTGGTTGAAACTGAAGAAATCGAAGAAAGAGATGAATTTCAACCAGAGCAGCCAACTGGCGAAATAGAGACCGTCCCAGAAGGAATTGCGTCTATACAAGACCTTTTAACGGTGATAAAAGGCGCACAGCTTGAAGATGCCCTTCCACAAGCTGTTCATTTGCTTGAGCTGGCAGTTGTTATTCCACTGACAAGTGTGCATTGCGAGCGTGTATTCAGCAGAATGAAGAGGGTGATTTCAAGCAGCAGGGCGAATATGATGCAAACTAGAAAGAACAATCTTGTTTCCTTACAAGTGGAACATGAATTGTTAAGAAATCTTGCCAAAAATTCATCTTTTAAGGATGTCATTGTAGATAGATTTAAAGTTTGTAACCAGCGGAGATATGATAGATTTTCAAAGAAGTAAATAGACTGTTTCAAGCGAACATTTGTGACATTTTGTGAAGTTTTTTAGATATTTTGAAATAATTGATAACAAAATATAAACTCTTTAGTGAATTAGTATCGAAAACATCTTTCTCAATTTCCAAAAAGGTGTGGCATTTTGGGCGTGGCTTTTGCTAGTTACCTTGAATACCAATCGAATTTTGCTCCCAGCCGCCCCTGCTCTACCTGTAACTTTTTTGCAACAATTATAACATACAAACATTTGAAACAGAAACACATAAAAGCAGCCTTTATATGAGAGTATTTATGTTTTGGCCACACCCTTAATGAGTGAGATACACCCTTTTTGTCAGCAAGAACTAATCCTTTTGGCTGTGCCCTGGGTGAATCTATACAATTTGATAAATGTTCTATATGCATATATGTATTTTGTAACCCTTCAAATTGGAAGGGCTTGACTTTGTAGAAGATGCAAAATGTTGTTTTTTAATTGCAATGCCAACATTCTAAAAAATATGTCACAATAAACACCAATTGTTTGTTATGAAAACTTTTATCACGTTGAGATTTTGATAAAACCAATTGTTTTGTTTAAATAGACAAGAAGTAGCGAGTTGTGTTTATTTTTATTCTGTTGTACCCAATCTACTTATTTTGAGGGGGCAGATTTAAACGCGAGCTTCACGTTTATATATTGTAGTTGACCTTGTCATTTTATGTATCGTATATTTTGCTTTATTTACACATTAATTAAAGGAATATATTGAAAATGAAGTAGGCAAAAAAATTAAATTGACTGGAAAACGCCGCGCGTGTCCATAACTTTACGTCACAACATTCAAAACGAGGCTAGTTAAACAGGGCGCACCGGTGCCACTTTTTGATTGAAAAATTGAAGTCAGTATTGCCCTCGTAGTTTAGCCATAATTTCTCTAAACACATTGAAATTCTGGGTTATAAGGTAATTCATTACGGGGATTCAGAATTTAAAATAAAAAATTTGAAGTATCATGGAGTATCATGGTACCAAAAGACGACAGGAAGGCAAGCTATTCATCCTTGGAAAACCAGCAGCAGTATTCTCCAATAAGGCAATGTCATAAATGACGACACTGACAATTCGAAAAGTGATGAAAAGGTATTAAAAATGATAATAGCTGTCCTTCCTTGTAGAGTCATATTTAAATAAAGGAGAGAACCTACAAATTATCAGGTTTAAGAGGTGGTTATTAATATATTTCATTTTCTCCGCTTTGAACACTCCGTATAAGGGAAGTCTGTAAAACTGTTCATAAATCTGGATTCAGTTGTTTGATAAAGACAAGGCTGGCAATGAAATAAGGTAACTCTGTAAAACTGTTCATAAATCTGGATTCAGTTCTTTAATAGAGACAAGTCAGGTCACAAGTCAGAAAGGCCGAACTATGCACAACTTACAGAAAACCCCGAAGAGCGTAAAGGGGGTCATGTCCACTGACATTGATCCCTCGCCCGGTAAGGATGACTATGTGCGACAGGTAGCTCCTGACCGCTATCATGCGACTGTCCGCAACAAGGATATTATCAGAATCGGAACTTGGAACGTACGGACAATGTTTCAAAGTGGAAAGCTGGAGAATGTGAAGCAAGAGATGGATCGGTTGAAGATTAACATTCTTGGAGTCTGTGAAACTCGTTGGAACAACTGTGGAGATGTTCAAACAGAAGGTTACCGGATGATATACTCTGGAGGAGAAAAACATGAACGAGGAGTTGGAATTATTATGGATGAAGAGAGAGCCAAGTGTGTTATGGGACATTTGCAAGTTTCAGATCGCGTAATGCTGTTTAACTGAAAGGGAACCCGTTCGACATCTGCATAATAATGGTATATGCACCGACATCCGAAAGCAGTGAAGAGGAGATTGAAAAGTTTTATGACACTCTTGACAATGCAAAGGCGCAGTGCAAGTCACAAGAGCTGATCATTGTGATGGGAGATCTCAATGCAAAAGTAGGCCAAGATCAAGAAGGAGGAGACGGAATGGTGGGGAAATATGGACTTGGAAATCGAAACGAAAGAGGCGACAGATGGGTACAGTGGTGTGTTGCAAACAAGCAAGTCATTACCAACACATGCTTTCAAGAACACCCAAGACGACTTTGGACATGGAAAGGCCCTGGTGGTGATATCAAGAATCAAATTGACTACATCACCATCAACCACAGATTCCGAAATGCAGTTCAGCAATCAAAAGCATATCCAGGCGCTGACTGCGGGAGCGACCATATCCCAGTCATCTGTAAACTTATGGTGAAATTGAAGAAATTAAAGCGAGCGAATGTTACACCAAAATTACAATTCGAAGCACTGCAAAGCGATCCTGGACTGAGAGGAACATACGCAGTGGCTGTGAAGAACAGGTTTGAAATTTTGTTACAAGATGGAGAAACGAAATGGAAATCGTTGAAGAGCGCTTTAGTAACAACAGCCAAGGAAGTTGTACCCAAGAAGGAAAGGAAGTGCAAAAACAAGTGGATGACAGACGAAATCCTTGAATTGATGAAGAAGAGACAGACGATTGTCAACAGAGGCAGTCAGGAATACAAACAGGCAGACAGAGAGATTAAGATCAAATGTCGGGAAGCAAAGGAGGCTTGGATAAGTGCGAAATGCGAAGAAATAGAACGATGCAAGAACACCAATCCATTATCCATGCACAAGCAAATCAAAGAACTTGCTGGAAGTAAGTCGTGTTCTTCATCAGGATGTTTGAAAGCGAAGGATGGAACAGTTCTTTTGGAAAAAGACAAGATACTCGAAAGGTGGACAGAATACATACAAGAGTTGTTTCACGACAACAGAGGCGAGAAACCAATAATTGAAAAGAATATGGAGGGTCCGAAAATATTACAATCAGAAGTGCGAGCAGCGGTATCAAAGATGCGCAAGAACAAAGCAGCAGGACCAGATGAGATTGTGACAGAAATGGTAACAGCACTGGACGAATTCGGTATTGAAAAACTTACCGAGGTCATAAACGAGATCTATGACAGCGGAGAAATACCCGAGGACTTGAGCAAATCAATTTTCATTGCTCTGCCCAAGAAACCAGGTGCTATAGAATGTGAACTACACAGGACAATAAGCCTAATGAGTCACATCATCAAAATTATTCTCAAGATTGTTATGAGAAGATCACGAAGCAGAATAAAACCAGAAATTGGACAGGAGCAGTGCGGATTTGTGGACGATGCAGGGACAAGAAATGCAATTTGGATGGTTAGAATGTTATCAGAGCGAGCTATTGAGATGCAAAGAGACATATATATGTGTTTTATAGACTACACGAAGGCATTTGATAAGGTGCAGCACGAAGAACTATTAAAGCTGCTACAAAATTTAGATCTTGATGGAAAGGATGTCCGTCTGATCAGAAATTTGTACTGGGAACAAACGGCATGTATGAGAGTAGAAAATGAAATGAGCGAGTTTACCCAAATTCGCAGAGGGGTACGGCAAGGATGTGTATTTTCGCCGGATTTGTTCAACCTGTACAGTGAAATAATTCTAAGAGAATTAGACGGCATGCAGGGTTTTGTCATTGGAGGCCATAACATGAACAACTTGCGGTATGCAGATGACACAGTGCTGATTTCTGATTCGGAGGAAACGTTGCAGGAACTACTTGACAAAGTAGTAGAAGAAAGCAAAAAGAGAGGTTTAACGATCAACTGCAAAAAGACTGAATGTATGGTTGTTAGTAAAAAGACAGTACAACCACAATGTACTTTACACATTGGAGACCAGAGAATCCAGCAGGTTGCAAAGTTTAACTACCTAGGAAGTATGATAACAGCGGATGGAAAATGTGATTCAGAAATTAAAAGAAGAATAGGGATGGCAAAGGATGCATTTCAGAAACTAGGAAAGATACTTAAAGATCGGAAGATGTCTATAGACACCAAAATGAGAGTGCTGGATTGCTATGTGAAATCCATCCTTACATATGGCAGCGAATGTTGGACTATCTCAACTCAAATGGAAGGCAGACTAGAGGCGGTGGAAATGTGGTTCTTTAGGCGAATGTTCAGAATATCTTGGACAGACCATGTTTCAAACGATGAAGTGTTAAGAAGAGCAGGAAAGGGAAGGACCCTGATGCAATCCATCAGAAAGAGGCAGCTTCAATTCTTTGGGCATATAATGAGGAAGGAAGGTCTAGAAAACCTGACTCTAACAGGTAAGGTGGAAGGCAAAAGAAGCAGGGGCAGACAGCGACTGACCTACTTGGGCAGTCTAAGCAAATGGATGGCAGTTCAACTGACAGAAAGGGAAAGATAAAAAGTGTCGGAGCGAGAGTTACTGAAAACAACAAGAGACAGGAAGCTGTGGAGAGCCATGATCGCCTACGTTCTCAACGAACACGGCACATAGAGAGAGAGAGATAGAGACAAGGCTGGCAATAAAATAAAGTAACTCTGTAAAACTGTTCATAAATCTGGATTCAGTTCTTTGATAAAGACAAGGCTGGCAATGAAATAAGGTAACTCTGTAAAACTGTTCATAAATTTGGATTCAGTTCCTTGATAAAGACAAGGCTGGCAATAAAATAAGGTAACTCTGTAAAACTGTTCATAATCTGGATTCAGTTCTTTGATAAAGACAAGGCTGGCAATAAAATAAGGTAACTCTGTAAAACTGTTCATAAATCTGGATTCAGTTCTTTGATAAAGACAAGGCTGGTAATAAAATAAGGTAACTCTGTAAAACTGTTCATAAATCTGTATTCAGTTCTTTTATAAAGACAAGGCTGGCAATAAAATAAAGTAACTCTGTAAAACTGTTCATAAATCTGTATTCAGTTCTTTTATAAAGACAAGGCTGGCAATGAAATAAGGTAACTCTGTAAAACTGTTCATAAATCTGGATTCAGTTCTTTGATAAAGACAAGGCTGGCAATAAAATAAGGTAACTCTATAAAACTGTTCATAAATCTGGATTCAGTTCTTTAATAAAGACAAGGCTGGCAATAAAATAAGGTAACTCTGTAAAACTGTTCATAAATCTGCATTCAGTTCTTTTATAAAGACAAGGCTGGTAATAAAATAAGGTAACTCTGTAAAACTGTTCATAAATCTGTATTCAGTTCTTTTATAAAGACAAGGTTGGCAATAAAATAAGGTAACTCTGTAAAACTGTCCATAATCTGGATTCAGTTCTTTGATAAAGACAAGGCTGGCAATAAAATAAGGTAACTCTGTAAAACTGTTCATAAATCTGGATTCAGTTCTTTAATAAAGACAAGGCTGGCAATAAAATAAGGTAACTCTGTAAAACTGTTCATAAATCTGGATTCAGTTCTTTGATAGAGACAAGGCTGGCAATAAAATAAAGTAACCCTGTAAAACTGTTCATAAATCTGGATTCAGTTCTTTGATAAAGACAAGGCTGGTAATAAAATAAGGTAACTCTGTAAAACTGTTCATAAATCTGTATTCAGTTCTTTTATAAAGACAAGGCTGGCAATAAAATAAAGTAACTCTGTAAAACTGTTCATAAATCTGTATTCAGTTCTTTTATAAAGACAAGGCTGGCAATGAAATAAGGTAACTCTGTAAAACTGTTCATAAATCTGGATTCAGTTCTTTGATAAAGACAAGGCTGGCAATAAAATAAGGTAACTCTGTAAAACTGTTCATAAATCTGGATTCAGTTCTTTGATAAAGACAAGGCTGGTAATAAAATAAGGTAACTCTGTAAAACTGTTCATAAATCTGTATTCAGTTCTTTTATAAAGACAAGGCTGGCAATGAAATAAGGTAACTCTGTAAAACTGTTCATAAATCTGGATTCAGTTCTTTGATAAAGACAAGGCTGGCAATAAAATAAGGTAACTCTGTAAAACTGTTCATAAATCTGGATTCAGTTCTTTGATTCAGAAACCCGGATTTTGTTAATAAAGCTCTGAATACAATACGTCATCGTTGGGTTCTAGCTCATTACCAGAATTAAGAAGGTTGTGAAGAGTAATCCTTCTCTCGTGCTTGCGGGAAAATAAATCGATAATCTCATAAACGTTGATACTAATATCACGGTGTGTGTATAAGGTTGCCAACCCGTTTAAGCGATCTTGTGACATAGTGCTGCGTGTGTAGGTTTTGACAAGTCGTATGGCAGAGGCAGATCTTTCGCAAGTACAGCTTGTCACTGTAAGAACCGCTAAGATCCGAAGAGCAGTGGAAATGTTTGGAAAGGAGATCCAATTTGTTACTTTGATTGTTTCAGCGATGGTGTCAGGTAGCAGGTCATCTGGTGTGTTTGTCCACAGAGACTCCCAGTTATCAACTTCGTGAGAAATGTTTGAGATATCTGGAAGATCGCCGGCATACTGGCAACAAAAATTTTCAAAATCTTTTTTCCACTTCTTGTCAAGGTGCTGAAACTTCACTTTCTTTTTTAGCTTGATGCATGATGATTGCACGTTTTCACAAGACTGTCTGTCCTCTTTCATTTGTAGGGACTCCGCGTTATCATTAGAAGTTTCTAGCTCTTCATGAGATATTTTTCGACCAATTAATTGGTTTTCACTGTACTCAGATTTCATAATTGCTGGCACAATGGACAGACCATTCAACGCAATACAGTTTTCTGCTGAAAATCGCGACAATAATGCTTCAAGCAGATGGTCTAAGAAAGGAATAGACACATTTTTTTATAATGAGAGGAAACGTCAGAAGATGGGGCATTATTTCTGTACCTCTGTGAATTGCAGGTTCTGTTGGCCATAATAGGAGCCTCTACTCTATTTGCTATATCACACGCGGTCTGAAACCATTCTTGATGGTAAATATCAATATTATCTCTTGCTGTTTGTAAAGATCTTGTCATTGTTTTTACCATCCTCAGTCCTTTTAAAATATCAACTTATACACCTTGAAGCTGCTCGGTAGCTGTATGTGTATACCCAAGGCAATTTCTTACAATGATCAACGTTATTAAAAAATTAAAATTAAGAAGAAGAGTCCAAAAAGAGTATGCTTCACCAGCACATGTCCTCCATTTCCCATCCGTGTTACTACCAATGACAAACATTGTTTCTACAATGGCTTCATACATCTCTAGAAACCTTGCCAAGCCACCAATGCGCAAAATCCACCTTGTGCGGCAAACATCCAATAACTTTGTGTATTTGCAGCCTGGGTTGAATTTCTTTATGTTTTCCTCTAACAGCTGTTGTCGCTTGGGAGAATAATTGAAAAACTTGGATATCTGTTTGACTCGATCCATCATGTTACTGACATTCTGGTTTTCAAATGCAGCAGCAACGCACAAGTTGAGTCTGTGAGATGCACAGTGGGTAAACAGTGCCAAAGGATTCAGGTTCAGGATACGGGCAGCTACACCAGAGTATTTTCCAGCCATATTACCGGCTCCATCATAGCACTGACCACGGCAATTTTCAACATCAAGATTCAATTCATTTACCAAACAGTCAATGATCTTATCTTTAAGGGCTTCTCCTGATACACCCTCATTACAATGAATGAACTTGATGAATCTTTCTTGGATAATATTGCTACCATCAACATATCTGATGACAAGAGGCATTTGTTCCTTATTGGAACAGTCAGTGACTTCGTCAGCAAGAATCGACAAGAATTTAGACTTTTTTATTTCTGCAATGATCTTATTATTCATTACTTCAGCAGCACAAGAAATTATTTCATTCTGGATAGTTTTCGATCGATATGTGGCATTTTTAGGTGCTGTATCAAAGTGCTCTTTAAGAACTGTATCGCCACTATCAATTCTAAAGTTAATCAAGGCTTGGAAATTTCCACTGTTCTCCTTGTCAAAATATTTTGAGTCATCCCTATGTCCTCGGAATGGTACATTTCGCCTTGCAAGAAGAAGAGCAATTTTTATAAGAGAAGCAAGTTTCATCCTATTTTAGGTGATTTTATCATCAATAATTTTATTCTGAATTGTTTCTATTGATTTAATTTTGTTCTGTTTTACATTAAGAAATGACTGCGTGGTTGCCAACGAGGTTTTATGAATATCTGACTTGCTGTGCATTTTGAATCTTGAAACTGCACATGACCAATCTTTAAAGGGACTTGTCACCAGCCTGTCTACTTTTGATGAATTTATACCAATCCTTCTTCCAAAAATGACACAAGGTAAACAAAAGGACCCATCAAGAAATCTGGAATATTGCAACCAGGGAAATTCATTAAGCCATGAAGAAATGAATTTTCTCTTTTTGCCATATATCAGCTGTGTAGGAAAGTTAAAGTCACCATCTGGCCTCCAAACCTTTTGGCAAATTTCATAATTTTCGTTGTCTGTAAAAGATGCTACTTTACTTTAAAAGGATCCAATATCATGATCAGTTGGAATACCATTTTTTGGTGAAATATTCTGCTCAGAACAAGAAACAGGGGAAGCAGCCTCCTCTTGAACAATGATTTCCAGTTCTGAAGATTGCTTTGCAGACAAAGGAAAATAAATTCTAGATTGTTTCAAATGACAAACTGAAGAAGATGCAGGGAACTGAACTTTAGATGACTTCTCTGAGGCTGGAGCTGAAGCAGGAGTGGTCTCTTGCTTCACTTTGACAAATAATTGCTCTTGCCGAATGAAAGATGGATCATCACTAGCAAAGACAGAAACAATATGGTTTGGCCTGAACTGTGGATTGACATCCTTCTTAGCACCCCCCAAGCATGACCATAACAAATGAATATGGGAACTGTTATCATCTGGCATTTTACGAGGCTCTATGACTGCATAAAACAATTTAACAGCATACTTTCCAGATGCAACTCCACCAGTTTCTGGATACAAAGAATGTATTGGTATGCCTGTTACACTGGCTAAAGCCATCAGGCATACAAATGGGCTCCACCTCTTAACCTGGCAATTTTTCAGAGCTTCAATTTTAACAAGCTGTGCATAATTACAAGAATGCTTGCTAAATAAGTCACTCACTTCAAAAGTATGTGACAATTGAAAGAATCTACCAATGAGGCCATGCGTCTTCTCTGTTGCTAACAGAGATGTAAAATGGGGATGAGAGGCATAGAAAGTGGCATTAAGAAAAGGCTCAGCTGAAGTCAGTGCCCTCAAGGTATGACATAGGATGTCTTTGATTACCAGATATTGCCACAGAAACTGCATTGTACAGGCATTTACCATTACCACTCACACTAAACGAAAAGGTAATAAAAATGTCTATAATAAAAACCATTATAAAATTGGCAGTAACACTGGCAAAAAATCATTTAATTTTCAAATCTTTGTAAGATAAACATCTAAAACAGTGAACACTGAAACATTTTCAATTTTTGATAGCCAAAACTTATTATTCATAATTTTGTAAGGAGCATAGATGTTAAGTAAAGAGTATAGATGCTTGATGAGGGTAAAGTAAATAATTTAATCATCATACAAAAAAGGAAACATTGCAACAGCTTTTGTATGAAAAATGCTGACAGAAATTCCTTTAAAAACCTTTCATTATAGATGATCTTATTTCCTAATTAGCTAAATAAAATTTGGCAACAAAATATATTTCCTTTAATCAAAAAACTCCTATAGGCCATGCCATAGCAGGCAAACTTGGGTCGGGGTCCATAGCCCCATAACTTCTTGGTTGAAGGTTGTGGCATCAAATATAATTGTGTCAAAATACCATAATAGTTTGGAAATAGGTTTAGGTCACTCCCCCGTCCAAAATGTATCCAGCGTCCCTCAGAGACAGGAATGAAATGTATTATAATATCTAATGTTTCTAAAATCTTAAAAAAATGGACATACCTAGCAATAAATGTCGATTGTCCATCCAAGTCACATAGCTTGTCTTTAGGCAAAAAAGCGCGGGCAGAACTGTCGTGCTGTAGGCCTTGCTCCAACACCTTGTCAGCTGGAAAAGGGGCAAGCTTTCCAAGCTTAAGAAGTTATAGCGTCGAAAGATGCCTTAAGCCGTCAAAATCCTCTGAAAATATCAAACTCTCCACCTTTTTCAACAAATCCATATTGTTCATATTTCAGCTCTCCGTTTAAAAAAATGAACAAGTAACAGTGAAGAGAGGCTGCTGCTAATCGTACTCTGAATCAAAACAATCGCTGTTCCGTGCTGAATCATCCTTGAAACAGGTGCAGCATGAGTGAGGCATCTAGGCGGCACAACATCGTTTTTACCCCTTTCATATTCTGTGTCTACCCCTAATGTTTTCAATATATAAGCATTTTCTCATACATCGCCTCGATGCCGCCCAAAAACAATGCCAATTAGAGTTGGTCCCAAAAAGTATTGTCTAAATCTGCGCAGTCATCGACATTTAGTATGCAATCTGCCGCCTAGTAAATTTATGTCTAGACAATCTTTCAACTGATAGCCA
The DNA here is from genome assembly GCA_003864495.1 of Nemopilema nomurai. Taxonomy (NCBI): domain Eukaryota; kingdom Metazoa; phylum Cnidaria; class Scyphozoa; order Rhizostomeae; family Rhizostomatidae; genus Nemopilema; species Nemopilema nomurai. The sequence goes on along the minus strand of ML133365.1, from coordinate 2,291,841 downwards.
AACGAATAGCTATCACAAAATTACTGATCACTCGCATGCTTTCTCTTTAAAAGCGAGGCTACTTAAATATGTTATGACATAGGGGAATCCAAAACGGGGATGCCGATGGTTTTGTTATTGGGAGGGGTGGCTTCAAGAAAAATGCTTTTGATGATCTTTGGTTGATTATAATTCAATCAAATAAAGATTAAGAAAATATCGACTACATGAAATTAGATTCATTACAACATAGGCATAGGGAAAATGACTGCCTTCCGTAAGGCACAGGCGGCAGCCTAGATCCGCGCCTGTTTAGCATGTGCCCTTTTTGCAATCTATGCAAAATAAATAATTAGTGGGGGCTCTTATAACATTGATCATGCAAATCGTGATACCAGCATGAAATTTCGCGCACCTACCCAGTTTGATGCGCTGAAAGAGATAGGGGTCAGACCCCAACTCAAATTTGCCCCTGAGTGCTATTTTTAGACTGGGTTACTCGGATCCAGTCCATTTAAGGAGCATTCATCAAAACTCGACTCCAAATTAAGATACAGATTTAAAATTTGGTAGAGGTACGTAGTTTGGTGTGTTGAAAACGATAAGGGTCAGACCCCAACTCAAATTTATCCCTGAATGCTATTTTTAGACCGGGGTAGTCGGACCCAGTCCATTTGAGGAGCATTCATCATAACTCAACTCCAAATTAAGATACAGAATTTGGTAGAGATACATAGTTTGATGTGCTGAAAACGATGAGGGTCATACCCCAACTCAAATTTACCCCTGAATGCTATTTTTAGACTGGGGTACTTGAACCCAGTCCCCTAAATGTTTACACCACAAGCATACTTCAGATAACAACAAAGAGCTGAAATTTTTTACAGGTTCTAAGTTTGACGAGTTAAATATTTTGAGACACAAACCTCAACTCGAAACTGCCCCAAAATGTTATTTGGGACTGAGAGTATTTAGACCCTGTCTCATAAAGGGGTATCCTTTCACAACTCTACTACAAGTAACGGTAAAGACTTTTTCACAGATACCTAGTTTTATGCGCAGAATAAAGAAACATAAATCAATCATTACAAAACAATTTTTACGACAACAACATTTCAGGCAAACGGTTTGGTAGCTTGGTATTAAATTTTCTGAAATCTTTCCCTGGATGGCTTGGAAAGCGAAATATGTCTTTTTGTGTTTATATAGTGTTTATATGGTTTTTACAATTTTCACTACTAGAGTAAATCAATGCCCAAGAGCGTTTTCTTGCTCATTGGCGCTGCCTGACATTATTAATTAGAATGCACGATCTAGAAGATTTGCGACTCTCGTTTTAAGTCTTTAAAGATGATAATGTCATTTAATCATCACTGCATTGTTCACTGCACTGGCAGAGCTCTGTGCAATCTAGCTGATGCTGACGACAGTTGCATCTTGCACTGCAACTTTTCTTGCAACTACACTTGATGAGCAGGTAACAAGCCTTTGATGCTTCTGGAATTGTCATCCATAAAGGCTTGATTTCGTTGCCCTTTCTCGTCCACCCCCAACTTTCATAACTTGGAAGAACTTGGCAATTTAGAGTGGATTGTCCCCAAATGTGTCTAAAAAGTGATAAACGAAGGCAGGTTACTACAAATAGATGATTCCTTGCCATGTATAATGAGCAACTAGTGATCTTAACACTTACCCTGCTTGGTATACTGGTCGTTTTACATGCTGTATAAGTGCATCTTTCGTTGGAGGCAGATTCTCGTTTGAACGACTTTTTTTTGCAAACAACACTCTTCGGCACTCGTTTACATCGCCAAGTTTACTTGTGCGATCGTAGAGTAATACTATGTACCTCTCAATAATATTCATATCGTCGATGGATATATCTTGACATGGTGAAGATAATCTGTAGGAGTAGATAAAGTATACAATTTACAAAGAACTATATTTTTTCAATCATTGCATAGAATACCACGCCATAGCATACATCATTGATAAATACAGATTAGTTCGTTGATACTTGAATCTTTTTTATAGTCTTGCATAAAAACATTCTCGTACGTAGACCCCCTCAATTTTGAGAAACAGAATTAAAGTACCTATTTGAAGCTCACGAAGATACCCCTTTTTGCTAAATGTGCCCCCTTTCTTTTGAGATGCTTCCTACGTTTATGTCAACATACAAATAAAGCTCAATTGCATACCTTTTGAATGTCTCGTTTGCTTCTGGATATGCCCTCCATACTGGCCAAGCAATCTTTTTCCCTCAACCAGCAAAACCGGAAACTGAATCACAACCAGTTAAAGCAAACCAAAAACGCAATCCTTTGCAGATTGATTCCCCGAGGTTGGTAGCATACTGGTGGATTGGAAGCCAACGCCGGTGCTTTCCAACGCCAAATTCGACCCACAGCTCTTCAATATGCAAGGATTGCAAAAAAGAAATTGCAAGTACAACCACGTCGGTATCCACCGTTTTCACAACAACTTTTCGATGGACAGAGTCAGCTGCATGCTTAACATGAACAAAAAATTTCGTATCCGCTTCTTCGTGATTACAAGGCGACAAGCAAGTTAAGTCGATGTCTGTGCTGCTTAATGATTTGTCCAAGTAGCAATGACCGTCTTCTCTGGAGGACTATGTAATACAAGATTCTTAGCCAGTAGACAAAACAGATCTGTTTTATTATCGTCGTTTCGCAGGAACTGCTGCCATTTCCCCCATATTTGAGTTTTCTCTCTAACTGAAATCCGTGTACCTGCACCTCTCCTATCTCTTGCTTCTGACTTCAGACTTTCTTTCAGGTATACGTCGAACACAACATCAACTCGGCACAACCCTTCCTGCAGAGAACTTTTATAAATTGCCTCTCTAAATACATCTGAAGCATATTGGCCAAACGTCTTAGCATCTTGTGGTGTTGTCATTTGTACTGCTGCAGCACCATCGATAATCTTGGCTGTTACATCAGGACCCGAATGACATGTAGATCCAAATTATTCCAAGGATGGCAAAAAATCAGCCTTGAAGCATTTTCTCAATTTGCCATATTCAGATATTGCAGGAGAATAAGAATGGTTTTCATGGGTGAAGAAACCTTGCAAGTCCCCATTTCGGGATTGACATGCCACATATAATGATGCGTAAAGTTTGCACTCTTGTTTCAACGACACCATTTTTAGCTTTCCTTTAGAAGTGGACACTTTATTCTTCTCTCTTAAAAGTGGGAGATTATTCCGTTTGATGACATCATTTAAAGAAACTTCTCCTTTAACTAATCTCTCCTTGACGTATTGATCATATTGCTTCACGTACTGACTCATTATGGTTTTCTTCGTGATATGCATAAGAATATCATTTTCTTCAAAAGGGTTACCCAGCTCTGAGAAAACGTCTTTGATAGCTATGGTATCTGTGCGAAATTTCATTTTATGTCTATCAGAATCTTCGTGATGCCCTAGATCTTTATCTTCGTCTTGAAATTCATCGGATTCAAAGGAGCTCAATATGCGAGCGATCTCTGGACGAGCCACCATCCACTTCAATAAAGCAGATGGGTCTTGTAAAATGCCTATTGCTCCGCCATCAATTTTTACAATTTTATTATTTTGCTCGTGTGCTTGGTCTTCTGCAAGGCAAGAAAAGGCTCGCTTCGTTTTCTGAAACACAAAGTTTCCTTTGATGAATTCTCTATAAATTGATGGATGCTTGACAGGTAGCAATTTCAAATCATTAATAAAGACAGGAAGCCATCTAGCATAGTTGACGTGGTCAAGGGCAAACATCCAGGGAGAAGTGTCCTCCAAAGAACGCACGAACATGTGGAAGTTAGCTTCACCTATGCTTCGCACCAACATAAGAAGCAAAGTTTCCAATTCTATGACTATTAGCCAGTAGTGGAAGTGTGCTGATGAGGATCTCCTTGCTGCAATCCATTCATCTATTGACATGTCCGTGGAACTTTCTCTATAAGCACTTACGAGTAGAAGATGCAACGCTGCACAGGTGACTTGGTGAGCATATCTAGTGCGCTTAATATGGGTTCCACCGAGAACCGATTCTGCTCGGCCTGGAGAATTTATCTGAGCTTCTATTAGCACCTCAACCCAACCACTTCCTTCAAGCCAGTCACCTAAGGCATCAAGGGTTGCCATTTCGATGTGCAATGCGCCCATCATCATTAATAACTTTCCCTCTCCATATAGTTCAGGATATAACCATTGATTTTTCTTTCCAATTGCATAAACGGGCTGGTCCGTCGTCATAACTGCAGGCTGTTGTGGGTTTAGTTGATGCATAATTGATAGAATTATGTCCATTGTATGACGAACCATATCGGGGAATTTATTGCTTCTTCAAGAAGTGGTAGTTGTGTAGATGTGCAAATAGGACGACTACTGTGCCCAGCCATCTGTGAGTGATACCCTGACCAAGAAAGTCTATCTTTGACATCGACTTGAGAACTGTCATCCCCTATACCTTCAAACTTCTTAAGCCACTGATTTGCGACCCGATAAGCTCCATCTGCATTTCCAATCTCCTCACAATTTACCAACTGTGTTGGGTATTCAGGGGTTTCGGTTTTCGTCCAAAAAATTTCGGTGTAGTACGCTGGTAACTGTAGTTTTATATTCATTTCCTCTATCCCTCTTTCTAGACCGAATATTTCTGGCTCAATGTCTTGTTCAGTATGCTGGAATACTGATATACTTGTACCGTGAAAAGCCTTCATCGCAGTTGTCGATAGCAGCTGATGTGAAAATTCCTTTTTTCAAGGATGGTGGGCAAACAACTCCTTCATTTTGATACAATTTGCAAAGCTGTTTGGTGATTGCTAGCTGTACATTTTGGACTCTTTTATAAGAAACACTGAGTCCATATCTAGCAAGATTGTTCACTAAGCCTTTCTTTCTCGTTTTCGAGTGTAGCATTGTTTTGTAATGATTGATTTATGTTTCTTTATTCTGCGCATAAAACTAGGTATCTGTGAAAAAGTCTTTACCGTTACTTGTAGTAGAGTTGTGAAAGGATACCCCTTTATGAGACAGGGTCTAAGTACTCTCAGTCCCAAATAACATTTTGGGGCAGTTTCGAGTTGAGGTTTGTGTCTCAAAATATTTAACTCGTCAAACTTAGTACCTGTAAAAAATTTCAGCTCTTTGTTGTTATCTGAAGTATGCTTGTGGTGTAAACATTTAGGGGACTGGGTTCAAGTACCCCAGTCTAGAAATAGCATTCAGGGGCAAATTTGAGTTGGGGTCTGACCCCTATCTTTTTCAGCGCATCAAACTGGGTAGGTGTGCGAAATTTCATGCTGGTATCACGATTTGCATGATTGAGCCTTTTTGTGACTCCACTCCACTAAATGATTTTGAAGCAGTTTTCTTTGATACACTTGATACATAAAAATACAACTTGCCAGAAAAAAATATATTTTTGCCCCAGCTACCACAGGCACATTCTATTTCAAAATTTAATACATGCTATGTGACAAAACCAGATTTAAAAATTTTAAATGTAGAGGAAATTTACATGTTTAATAAAAATTTGAATCCCAAACCCCTGTAAAGTTTTTTGCTACTTTGCTTGTTTTATGCCAAACATCCTTTGAGTGGAAAATACCTTGCATCTGTGGCTATAAGAAACTTTTTGTTTAAAAACTAGTTTAGACAACATGAAAAATACTCTGGAAGGCATATTTATGCGGAATGTTAGTTTGAATTGCTTTTTTATTTGCATGCAGTATCAATTATTTGACCCTTGAAGGCTTTAACTATTTTTTAACAGAGAACAATCACACTCCTGAGATAAACAGCAGAAGGCAGTGTGGAAACCTTTTGGATAGTGAACCTCCTTGGCTTTGTAGAAACTGCTATAAAACTCACACATAATTGATGCAATTGTTGTATGGCCATCTGTACACAATTCTTTTAATTGCGGATAGAGTCCCGCTCGGGTCGGTTATTTTTCCGCACTCTCTATGACAATTCTTTCACTGCAATGCCTAACCTTTTCTTGTGTCCAGACCATACATTTCATAAAAAGGTGTCCTTCCAGCTTGGTAGATTTCAGATCCACCAGCAAACAAACCAAGGTTTGCATCATCAAAATTCTGCAAGGTTTAAATCATACTTCAAATGCTTATAAGAACAAAATAAGCCCTGGAATCAAAACCGTGGCTGGCATATCAAGGGATCCAGTTTAAGCATAGTCATGAGAAAAGAGATTTGCTCTTAGCCTTTTGCTCTATGTTTTTGTCCGACAACGCGCCAGCGCCAAGACTTCCGCAAGTGCAATACGCTCTCACTTCTCAGGCCAATGTGTTGTTTCATACATTTGTAATGTCGACCGTCATTTTGATTCGATATGCCAGGAGCTAACTGTGCAATTTTTAATTGTGGAGCATGCAGAACACCGAAATACAAAGGTATATCAATTATCGAAGTCCCTACTGCTGTAGATGAAAGAACGAAGAAGTGGAAAACGAGATTTTAAATGTGATTACCCAGGACCAGGTTGTCGATATAAACCTGAGAAAGCAAATTGAAGAAGATCGTGTATTTATCTGCGAGCAACACTTTAACCAGGAGGAATTGTACCAATGTAAGTATTTCAGTATTTGAAAGTTTAAGCTATCAAATTAAACATTTTCCCCTTTTTATTTTTTACTGTAACTTAGAGCCTTTCAAACCGACCAAAGACCAAATCTACCTGGTGGTACTGGGTAGACATTGAAATGCAGGCTCAGTTACTTGTCATCAAGGTGGGCCCTCAATCCAATTTTACCAATCATTTTAGGGGCATTCCCAGCTTATTGTTTTGGTGACCCCATTCCCATTGTGCTCAAATCCCATTCCTACCCATTCCATTGTTTTTCAAACAGTTTTTCCTGTCCTAGCTCATTAAATCCCAGCAAAGAAAAAACAATTCCCAGAGTGAAATTTTTCATTTACCCTTTGAAGAACTTCACTTTTGTGTTCTTATCATACTAAATTGTTTTTTCCTTTTTTGTTGTGTACAGATAATAATCGAAAAACACTGAAAGAAGGTGTCATTCCACATCTGCTGCTGCCAAAGAAAAGTATCACCACAAAAACATCCACTGCTGCTAGACGTTCAAGTGATCTTTTAGCAAAAAGAGAATATGCAACTGCTGCAGATTTGTCAATACAAACAAAATCATGCTACAAAGACTTTGCAGAGTTTATCAAAAGAATCAGGACATTGAAACTGGATGTAATCATTAAAGAATTACCAAATGCATGTCTTATCACAAAAAATGGTGGTGAATATGCTATACAAAAATTTGAAATAAATGTGGATAAAGATTTACTCTTTTTCATTCGCGTATTTTACTGGTTGTTGCCCAAAAACAATCATATAATAGAGAGTTGCAAAGGAAGAATGACAAATGTTACTCTTACTGTACTGATAAAGAAAATTAAATTTTCTATTCTCTGCCCTGGTCTTGACTTGACTGTTCTAACCCAGGAAGGTTCAAAAAGTGATGTGAAAATGCATGTGGTGACAAAGATTCCTTCTAGTATTACAGAACACAGTCAGCCACTATTGAAGGATGAATTTATGCGTGCTATTGGGTGTCACATTTTACTGGATGAAACTTCTCCAGTCCCCTGCAGTGAAGAAAAAACAAAATTTCAATCTGAGATGAAGCTGTTAAATAAAAAGCAAAACCTCACAAACACCCCGGCAAAACTGAAAGCACCATTGTCAGCAAAAAATCCAGAACGCATAATATTAGCACAACAGGAAAACCGTTTGCAATTTAAGCAGCTGCAAGGTAAATTACAAGAAATGAAAAATGAAATTGAAAAGTCAGCAAAACCAATCAGCCAAGAGCTTGGTGCTGACTTGAAATCACTGTTTAGTACTTGTGATCAGAGGAAAATGCCTCCTTTCATGAAATTGTTCTGGGAAGAACAGCAAAAATACCTTCAGCAACCATTAGCTCAGGCGCGTTATCATCAAATGGTTATCAAGTTTTGCCTGGCATTGGCTGCAAAATCCACTTCAATGTACCGTGAGATTTGTGTAAATGAAAAGGAAGGGACGGGTATTTTGGTTCTGCCAAGTCTTCGAACTTTATGTGATTATCGTAATCATATCAGACCAACAAGAGGATTCAATGCTCAAATAGTTGCTGATTTACAAAAGAAAACAGCATTTCAGTACTGTAGAAAGATATATTGTAATCAGTTTTGATGAAATAAAGATTCAGGAACACCTGGTATGGGACAAAAATACAGGTGAATTGATTGGCTTTGTGGACTTTGGTGATACTGAAGTGAACTATGGAACACTAGCTAAGGCTCAAGAACTTGCTAGTCATGTCCTTGTGTTTCTTGTCAAATCGATAGTGAATCCTCTGTCATACAGCTTTGCTACCTTTGCTACCAATGGTGAAATGCTTTTCAGCTCTTTCCTTTATTTTGGCGAGCTGTTGCCATCTTAGAAGGCACTTGTTCCCTTCAAGTTGTTGCAACTGTGTCATATGGTGCGTCATCAAATAGAGCATTTTTCAGGATGCATAGAGGGTGATAGGGTGCATAGTGGATGGTGAAGCCGGAAAAGGAGTTGTGAATCGGTCTATGTACATTTTCTTCACACACAGATTCGTCTACTTTTTTTCAGATAAACCACATCTCATGAAACCAGCCAGAAATAATCTTGCAAAGTTACATTGCGCTAATGCTTCCAGGCTATTGTGGAACAGTGGTTGCTATTTGCTCTGGAGTCACATACATGAAATTTACCAAGAAGACCTTGAGTGTGGATTGAAGCTACTACCAAAGCTTAGCAATGATCATGTAAGTCTTACTCCGTACTCAGCAATGCGCGTTCATCTTGATGTACAAGTTTTAAGTTCAAGCATGGCTAAGGTTTTGCATGAATATGGGGCAAAGAAGCAAAAGGCACATCTGATTCTTGTGAGAAAATGAATATGTTTTTGATTGTGAGAAATACAGTAGAGTACAAGCATAAGCAGAGGCCATTCCTGGCGCCATTTGAATCACTGCAAGACCCAAGGTTTGTTTGGTTGAGAGATGAGTTTCTTAAGTATTTTCAGAACTGGCAACAATCAATAGAAGAAAGAGAAGGTAACTTCACAAAAGCGAACAAGCAAGCTAAGTTTTTATCAGGCTAAACCTATGAAAGTCTTCAGATCACCATATATTCAATAATTGAGGTTGTCAAGTATGTTTTGGAGGCTGGTGTAGAATATGTGTTGACAGAACGTTTTTGTCAAGATCATCTAGAAAATTATTTTGGTAAACAACGACCTATGATTGCAGAAGAGATAATCCAAACCTTTTCAATGTTAGATACAATGATAATATTATCAAATCTCAGTTCAGTGTTGTTCCAATATCCGGAAATGTTAGATCCAAACGAGACAAGTGGAATATAATTTCAGAAGAGCCATTCACAAAGCGTAAAAAGTATGCAAAAAGTGACTTATAGATCGTAAAGCAAGTTGGCGTTGTAGATGTTCTGTTTTGTTATTTTTCATTATTTTAGTAGTAAATACAAGTTAAGAGCAAGCATACAGCATGACAACATCAAACAACTAATGCAAATGTTAAATTATGTACCAATAAATTATAAAACGTTTTACAAATAACATTATACAGATATGCTAAAAGACATCTTCCCAAACGATTCCTGTTATTCAAAAGACAAGGATGTTAAATTAGCCATTGATGTAAGACTGCCCTTATCCTCTTGGCTCATCGAAAAATAAAATTTCATCATACAGATCAAGGGGGGGAATCTTGAATAATAATATTTTTTCCTTCGACAAGAATAAGGAACATTAAATTTGAAAAACCTGTATGCATGAAAAACCTTGAAGGGTCAACATTGATCAAGGGAATATAAGATTTTATAATATTGATATGTCTATGCTCAAGTAATGAACATCCTTCTAGCCCTTCATAAATGCAGAGGGATGTTATAAAACTTTTAACATCCAAGGCTAACTTGCAAGCCAACATATTTACCAATAATTATTTATCAGGTTATCAAAAAACTTTATCAAAAACAATAATTAACCAGGTTATCAAAAACTATCATACTGTAAGTACCAGCATACAAGAAACCACTTTTTAAACTGAGGCATCAGGAAGTTTCATATTAAGAGAGACTTTTCATTGTCAGGGTCTTATCAATAAGTACTGTCAAGTTTCTTATCAAATGAGCCTCCTTTTGAAGAAAGGGTTTCCTATATGCAGGTACTTGCTGTACAATGGAACTCAGTGTCCTAAATCTTTACTGAAGCTTGCTTGTTTTATCTCAGTTTTTAAAGGGCGTTTTTCGTTGATATCTTTCTTTCTTTATGTTTATCCTTTATTTCCTTTGCTAAGGAGTGTGAACGAACCCGTATGAAGAGATCAATAGCATGCTCAAAAAGATTCTTTGCAACTTCTTTGTCCACACTGAGCTCTGAAATTGATGCAAGAAAAGCAAGAAAAGCAAGAGCCCCTCCTGCCTTTTAGTCGGGGAGCATGGTGAGCAAGAGTGCCATTTATAGAAGAACTTTGACTTTTTTTACCAATGCTTGACCTGGCCCTAAAGGCCTTTTTGAAGCCTGTAAACATTAATTTTTGATTTTGCATGTTTAGTTCAAATCATGAAAACAAACAGAAGTAGTCAGTAAAGTGTCATATTTTTCTGACTTCGCTGTAGCCGCCTTTTGTATTCGAAAAAAAAACAGTAAGCCTGAAACAAAGGATAGCTACTGGGAAATCAAACAAATTATACCATCGCTTTTAAAATAACAGCGAAAGCGATGTGTTATGTCATTTTGGCTTGCTGATGTGGTTCAGGAATCTCCAATCAAAAACATTGTTGAGATTTACAAAATTGTGTTGTATTAAATCTTTGTGACGCGCCTCAAGATGCCAAAGGCTGATCGAAACAAAAAGTCGCAAAAGAACTTGAGAAAGCAGCAGCAAAGCCAGGACAGGCAAAAGTAATATCAATTTTTTCGCACCAATCCATCAACAAAGGTGAGTTTCGTGAAACAGATCAACCAGCTTTGTCTCCATCATCTGTAGGAACAAGCGAAAAAATTGCATCTAAACCAGATGATACATCAAGTTTCACTGAAGCCTGGATCAAGAGAAAGGAAGATTTTATCTCCAACGATAGAGCAGGTAGTGAAAGATATTTTAATTTCAAATATTGTGAGGGCTTTGACAATTAGAGAAAAAGAAAAGATAAAATGAAAGAGCATGAAAAAAGCCCAACTCACGAAGCTGCGGTATGTGCAATGGAAAAATCAAACTTATCAATTGCAACAACAATAACATCTTTGAAGCTTGAATAGCAAAATCTAAGGATGCAAGGTTTAATTTCACATCTTCACACTTTAAAAATACTTTTGCGCCTGGGTGTTTGCATCAGAGGTGATACTGAAGAAGATTCCTACATCTATCAGTTCAATTTAGATAAAGCAGTGACAGATAGTGGTCTAAAATTTCTACTTAAAGAGATTACGTTTTGCCACATGACATCTTTAAAGAGCAAAAACAGATCCTGGTCTTTGAAGCTAGGAGAGCTTTACTTAAAAGGATTTGACAGTGTGAATTCTTTTCCATTCTCGCTGACGAGTCGTCCTATGTTACAAAAAAGGGCAGCTTTCTTTTTCCATTAGAACATGCAATGACCAATACGAAGTTTCCGAGGATTTCATTTGTATCTTCGAATGCTCCCAAGGTCTTACTTCAGACGCCCTTTTGTCGCATATCGACAATATCATTTGAGATGCCACCTTGATGGGGCACCAATGGCAGGCATGAGCTTCGATGGTGCTGCTGCTATGAAGAGTCTTGCAAGGAAGATGAAAGAAAAGGTTGCTCCAAATGCTATTTACATACATTGCTTTGCTCACTGCAATGAACTGGTCGTAAAAGATGCAATAAAAGAATCAATGTTGCTCTCATCGTCGCTGGAACTTTGCCAGTCACTTTATGCTATAGTAGGAGCTTATCCTAGACGAATACAAGTATTTGCAGACATCCAGAAGGCATTTATGACTGAGCAAATGACTAGCGAATACATCATGTTGAGGTTGCAAACCTGTCAGCTACCAGATGGACAACTCGAGTTAAGGCCGCCAATACAATCTTTGAGAAAACAGCGGAGATAAGAGAAACCTTAAAATCCCTCACAACTAACCAATCAATCAGCGGAGATACCAAGGCAAGAATTCAACATTTGCTGAAACATAAAATGTCGTCGTTGGGCACTCTTTTTGGTTTAAATGCAACAAGAAGGCTGCTTGCTTTGTTAGAAAAGTTTTCAAAGGAGCTTCAATCAGTTACAATTTCTGCAGATTATCCATTTTATTCTTTACGATACATTGTTCAGCGGTTGCAGGAGATGAGGTGCATGGAACATTTCAATAGCATTCCTGAGGAGTCCCAAAAAATTGTAGAAGTCTGTGAAAAGAGTGATGAAGTGCGACCAAGAAAGGTGCCAAGGAGGAAGGAAAGCGGATCAAGCATCCTAACAGAACGGCTTCCAGCTACATCCACAGAATGCATAACTTGTAATGATAATTTGCGCAGAAGCTTCTTTGAAACTATTGATGCAATTTCTTCCAGTCTCGAACAAAGGTTTGAACAAGAAGATTTATCAACTCTGAAACAAATAGAAGAGGTACTGCTAAAGCGAATGAAAAATGGAGGAGTCGATCTGACAATTCTTAAATGTGGTTTTCTTGACAAAGAAAAGGTAGAGAGACAGTTGGATGATCTTCCAACCATTTTAGGGCTTTACAATGCTGAGAGGGAATTGAAGATAACAAATGTCACATGTATTGGAACAGTCAAAGATATTTTCAACGCAATGCCCTCAACAAAACTGCAATGTCCTGAAGTACACAGGATGATTAAACTTTAAAAAACAGTGCCACTTAGTTCATCTACCTGCGAGCGCAGTTTCAGTGCCATGCGCAGACTCAAGACGTGGTTAAGGGCCAAAGCAAAAGCAAACCATTTGAATGACATTATGTTTGCACATATACAAAAAACAGATTTTGACAAATTGGACATTAATTTGGTAGCAAAGAAGTTTGTACAGAGAAACGACCGGAAGAAGGACTATTTTGGCAAATGAACCCTGCTATAGACTTTGCAGATTTGTTTTTTCTGTTCAATTGAAGGAAAATTATCTTGGATTTATAAAATGATAAAATTAAGTGATTTGAATTAAAGATTGTTTGGTAGAATTCCATTACTTTGTCTGGCGCCAACAATATTATTCTTATTATTATTTTAACATATCATTGAAGTTTGTGCTATTCCCATAAAGTTGTTGTTGTTCATGATGATGGGGATGATGATGATGAAAATGATGATGATGAAATAATTTCCCCTTGCAACACACAGCCCTCCTTGCCTTTCATTCCTTCCGGCGTGCCTGCACATACTCCAATGCATCAATTTCTCTCTTTGTGAATGCTTTGCCTTCATTTAATTGATGGATTTCTCGAATTTCTTTGTCAACTGCAAATCCGCACAGTTTTGCAAGACAAAAACTTATCAACTCTGTTAGCAAAATATTCAACTCTTGTAGATCCAAAGGACTCAATAAAGCAATACTTTCAGACGTAATTATCTGGTAAAAAATAGCAAAAAGCTTCTCAGCATTCCCATTGAAATTGTCAATGGCATTAGCAAATTTGTTCCTTAGCTCAGTACATTTATCCAGAGAAATTCCAAATGACTTGAAATGTGATCTGTATAGCTTGGGAAAACATTGATAAGCAGATAGCTTTGTTAATGCCCTGCTAATTAGAGCTTTCAACTCAAGAGAGTAATTTATTGCTCCCACCACAGACTCATGCTGATTTGATGATTCTTATGGTCCTTGTATTTATTTTTATAATGACGTGCTAAACTACGTTTGGTCTTATATTTTCTGGTACACTGATTGCATTGTATAATTGGCTGTCCATCGGTTACCTGAGAAGCAATCAAATGTCCATGTAACATACATCAAGATATTTATTTTCCAAGTTGGCATTGACACTGCTTAAAAGAAAAGAATGAAAAAATAAGCATATTGATGAAAAACGGTAAAAAGTAACGACAGGAAGGTGAAATTAACAAATGTTTTTAGCTGCAAAAGAAGATAGGGACTGCGAGCTGCAATTGACATTTTAGTCTTGATTGGCCTAAGCGTATTCGAATTGAAGAGATTGTATCCCTTTTATAGCAGATTTATACAGAATATGCACCTCTTCTCCGATGCAAATTAGTTGCTGCTGTATTTCAATATCTCCGTCGAGCCATTCATCGTCACAGAAGTCGAATAACATGTCTAAATCTTCGCCAACAACAAAGTCACTTGATTGTAACCATAGTCAATGGAAAAGGAATGGTTAGGAAAGCTTTTGACTTTCAACAGCAATGTTATTGTTCAAGATTTCCTATGTCACGTGACGATGAAGCGGGAAGTAAACCTGGCCTAACCAAGTCACGAAATTAAACGATGCGAAATGCCGGGTGAAAACTGTGGTTTTTATGGATGTACGAACAACAGAACTACCGATTTAAGTAGAAGAAGAAAAGATCCGTCGATTTCTAAAATTTCCTTTTCCCAAATTCTGTCACCAAACGAAAGAGACAGCGAAGAAACGAAAAAGATTACTGCGAGAAATGAATGGATAAGAATTGCTTGTCGAACACGTGTAAGGGACGGCGATCTAGAGAGACAGTTTAAAGAGAACAAATTTTATTTGTGTGAAACACATTTTAATCCGAGCGATATTGACGAATTTCCTACGCGCAAAGTACTTCGCACAGGATCAGTTCTCAGCATAAATTAGCCTAGGAAGTCGCTAGACGATGGCGAGGTGAAAGAAGAACGCCGGTCCCTTGTCAGGGATTTGTCTTTGAAGGGGAAATACACATCCCTTTCGAAATTTGTAAAAGGAGTTGAAACCTCGAAGATTCATCCCTGGTCTTATGAGGTTACAGATCGTCAGGTGAATTTCACCTTGGCTGACAAAGCATTTTGGGTGCCTCGATTTTATGTGAGCATTTATGATGAATTTTCTGTGGCATGCTTTTACTATGGATGCTTCCCATCAGATGCTCCACCATTTCAATGATTCCCATTTGTTGAAGGTGCCCACAAACCTCCCCTGACCATGCTTGCAATGAAGGCATTGTGGGAAGTTTCAAACGATAAAGTTTTGATAAAAAGAGATTTGATTTCTTCTTGCCACGGCTTTTTCTCTTGTGAAAAACAGCCTTTTATAAATCTGGCTGGAGCTGAACCGGCAACATAGGCCAACCGACCGCGTTCTTCCTGTCTTAGCCCCGTTTCACACGAATTCTCCACATCACCGAGCATCCCCTTTTTTACGTGATACAGCACGGCTGTCGCCAACTTTAAAAGAAATAAATTTGTTTCTTCCACACTTCTATCAGGGAAAAATTCGAGCGTTTTTACAAAAATCGTTCTTGTAATGTGATAACAAATTGTTTATGAACGACTGGAGCCGTAGGGGAACTTCACCTGGCAGTCTTTTAATTAATTCTGCACTGTACATATTTTTCTTCAATGCATTCTCCTTAATTTCTCTAGCAATGACAAAAAAGTCTTCAGCCTTGAGAAATGGCTCTTTTGGCAAAGAATAATGATTTCTCTAAATGTGAACTTCTCGGCCACTTTTTGATTGGCAGATTCGTTGACACAAGTTGCAAGGAAATTCTTGCGCACCAATCAGTTCAATAACATCATCAAAAACTTTCATCATCAAAAACAAAATCAATAGTTGAAATAAGCGAAACTGAAAATGTAAATTCATCCTCGGGAATCGCTTTGATCTCACTCACTTCACTGTGAGTCGCCATTGCGATAAAAAACCTTACCGGTGACCATTAGTTAAACATAATTTGGAAAATCCTTTGTTCCGCCGTTGCCTTCCTAACCATTCCTTTTCTATTGACTATGTTGTAACCCCGCCATTAAAAAACTTTAATTGCACTCGCGCGTTGTTGTTGTTGCTCGTTCAACATCGTAGTTGCCAAACAAAGGATGCCACAAAAGGTCATTGTTCGCTTCCAGATTATGGTTTATCTCTTTTCTTATGACTATGGTTTAAGGCACGTCAAGAAAAAGTTTTTGGATTATTCAAATACATTTAAAGAACGGTTCCATCTGCAAGTTAGGGTGAATTTCTGCTTAATTATCAACATCAGTCTATAATTACAATAATGTTTACATTTACAAAAAATGCTGTTTTTTTATTTTAATGTTGTCACACATACCTCTCGTTTATCACCAACTTTAACTGTAAAAATTTCATTAGTTTTGTGATTCATTAATGAATAGCTTTTCTTGTAGCAGAAAATCCAGGTCAATCCATACACCCATCACCACACAGTATAACATCATCAACTCTGTCTATTGTTTTTTGCAGAATCCCAACTCTCCTTTCCTCAAACTCTTAACCAACACATGGGGATACATACAAGAGCTGATTTTGGCAAAACGATGTTGCTGAGGCTTTTCCAAGATGATGAAACTTCACATTCTTCTAAATTGTGTGAATTGTGTGAACAACAATGCGGAGTCCAGTATATAATTAACAGCTAATCCAGAAGCATAGAATGGACTCGAATACCAAATGTGACGATGATTTTGTGTACAAACCCATTCCAGTTCTATACAGTACCCAACAATATAGTGATTTATCATTGAAATGGAAGCTGTGCATGCGTTTTGCAAAGTGCTTTCAGCTGATCGACTGAACCTATACACTTGACATCAACAATTTTGCCAAATTCATCACTTAAATCGCCATAAACAATTTTTGAATATCCAGTTACTTCTTGCCTCTCTGTTTCTGGGTCATCAACTTTACTTTCATCATTATCACTCTAAAAAACAATTTATTTAAACTTAGAATTTGTTTAGACTAAAAAAGGCCTATAGAAAATATAAAATTGTTGATCTTCACAAAAATAGCCTTTTGGCTTTAACTTTGATGTGAATATTTTCATAGAGTTTATCCCTTAGACATTCAACATTCTTTAAAATAATAATTTATATAATATAAAAAATATATCATCTTCTGTGTGTTCAGATGGCAACATATCATGGGTCAATATTAAAGTGCCACTGAACTACTTTTGACAAAAAATATTGTTCCTCTTTTAATGCGCTTGTTCTATGAAACAATTACCGCTGATTCGATTGGCAGCATTATTTTTGCATTTTGATAAAGGGAAAGGCGTTTTGGGGGAGTTTATTTGCCCCATGGTTTTGTGAAAAAGGCCTGGGGCGAGTGACGCATTCTGATTTATACAATCCGCCAACCCAATTCACAACAACGTACTTCAAGGAATAACGAGGCAGAAGGAACGTATCGATGTCAGAGACGGATAATTCAGATGTCTCTTTTGCAACAACAAGTGACGACGAGACTATCCTTGATCACGATAGAATAGAGCAGCAACAGTGTGACGTGGCAACTAGTTTTGAGCCCTATCAGGATGAGCCTCTTGCTTCGTCATCGAGTAGCGAAGGACTGGCCGACGATGACCCTGACATTGATGGAATTCCGTTTGAGGCTCTGGAAGCAAGGTACGAAAGAAGGGTGCCAATTGAGGAATGGTAGGTTAAATGGCATATAATATTTTGTTAATATTTTCTATTCCTATAACCTCATCCTCCATAAGATAAGATTGACGTTCAAAGTAAAGTGTAGATGGCCTAGACATAGGCCTATATTTTACTACAGGCGCGTATACGTAAGTAAACAAAAAATTTAACGTGTTTCGAGTAAAATTTGAAGAAAGGTAACTGTAGATGAGACCTTAGTTAAATCGAAAGATCACTGAGTTTCCTGAAAATTTCTATGCTACCTCCTTGTTACGAGAAAAGTTCAATTACAGTCAAACAATAACTGGAGATTATTAACAACAGCAATAAAATAGGATGTGGTAGGGGTGCTTTATGAGGGGAAGTGGCAATATTTTATATTCAAATGAAGTTTTACCAGTCAATATTTAATCAAAGTAATAATTTTAAAAAATTGGGCCCTTTTTTAATCAACTTTATTTTTTATTTTGTTTTTTTAATTCTAAGGTTTCGCAGCAAAGCATAAAGTAAATGAAGGCCTTGGTTAACCTGTTTAACAAATGGTTGCAAGCAACCCAAAGGAATATCTTTGATATGCATAAACAATGTTAACTTATTTGTGCAAATTATTTATTTAAATATCTTCAATTGAACTCCTAGGTGTCATTGTGGGAAATGCTCTGTTGAAGGCCTAGTCGCTTCTAGGGAATACAGATGCTGTTGGGAGGTACAACAGGCTATTGGACAGTTGGTATTTCAGGGAACAGCAGAAGAACTGAGATGTGTTACTAATCATCCAGATTTCTCTGCTTTATCAAACAAAACTGTCCTAAAACTTGCTGGATCTCTTTTCAAAGCTAGGGATGGAAAATGCTACAAGCGTCAACAAATCAAACAGAAAATGAGTAGGTTTATAAAAAAATTTTATCCAGGAGAGTGGAATTTCCTCAAAGAAAAATGGAGGCCAAAATTTGACACAATTGCAACACAGTCTTTATGCTATATTTATTGCAATACACAGATGCTGGAAAACAGTCTTTAGATAGTAAGGCGTTCCACAGTAAACTCTTTAAAAATGGCTTTGAAAAATTGGAATAAGACATGTGAATTAACTATTTTGTACATAAGTTAGTTATATAAGCAAAAATAAAGTTAAAGCAATTAGAGACTACAGTAAGAGACAATATTCCAACTGAAATCTTCAATTCATTGTACATAAAGCAATTTTTCCTTGATTAAACTAAATGTTAGGTCAAGAAACCTCTTGATAATTCTACAAAGCATCTTATCTTTTTTGCAGATTTTAAGAGCTGTTGCATACAGATGGCTTATTCGCTGGATGTTTGGCTTTCTTGGATACGATAATGCCCGACCTCTTCCAGCCTGCATATATAAAATCATAAGAGAGAAATTCCCAACAGGAGCAAAAAAGGGATACAAATCGAGTCAACAACGCGACCTTGTAGACTGAAGCAGGTTTTAAGTTGTATGCCATTCAAAATGTGTAGGTTATGAAAACACAAGACTGCTGCTTACATCTTTCTGTAAGGTTTGCATGTTAAGGTGTATGAAAGTAAGATATTCCTCCTAATCCAACATTATTTGCTAGGAATACATGACCAATTTCCAAAAATTGATTCTTAAATATTTTGTTTATCTTTTTTTGCATTATTGGGAGAAAGTTCCCTGCAATGGAAGAATATCTCCATCTTTTTCACTATAACTATGTGTTAAAGCTGCAAGTATGTCCCTTTCTTGGTTGTCCACACTTTCTACAATGAGGTACTGCCATTTTCTTCTTTTTTGAAGCTGGGACACTTGCTGACACATCATAAGCTTCTTGTTGGTCTGCTAAAAGATTCTGTTCTTCAGCTAAAATATAAAATTTTTGTTAATAGGCTTATTTGCAACCAAATTATAAGATGTTTGATCTAACAGCACTTCATAGTAATTGAAGGACATTGTTTTTTTAAATAATGGCCCCTCTGTAATAGTAATTTTATTGTATTACCTGATGGAAATAAGTTTGTAATGGCCTTCTGCCTAGCCTTCCAGGAGTCTATAGCTTCTTGCCTGTTTGCTCTATCCTTGAACTGGCTTGTAAGGTTTTCTGGGACCAATGCTGTCTCCCTTTCCGTTATGAAACTCATTGCGGCATCAGGAAGTGAGAACAGCAAATCTTTGAGTTCGCTTATATAACCTGTAACAAGGGGAAAACTTTGCACCTAATTCTTTAAGCATTTTTTAAACAATCTTGGTTAAAAGATTCAATGAATAGAAGACACACAAGTCGAAAATAAAACTCTCATAATAACTCTCCAAGAGTTTCAGAACATACCATAAGTGGGATTGGTAGCTATTTCACGAACGACTTCGTCACCAAATTTGTATTTAGGATATGTCACATGGAGAGATTTTTGTCCAGTCTTTGTGGATCGCCTTTCTCGACGTAAATTCTCATTAAAATGGAGAATAGCAAGTATAATCCTAGATCAAAAAAAGAAATTAATAAGAATTACCCTATCAGGAATCAATTTTTTGATGAAATACTAAAGGAAAAGTACCATAAAAATGCAATTGCTTCTCAAATACACTGCAGATGCAATTGTTGAAATTTTATTTTATACTTGAAAGTTGAAAACAGCTGAATATTGTCAGATATTTTCAGAAATGCTTAAAGTTCTGGTTTCTACAGGTACAGTCAGCAATTATGCTTTTAGAATGAGGGGTTTTTAAGAAAACAAACCTGCACTTTGTGCCAATGAATGAAAAGCATAACATCTTCGGGTGCCAATGGTTTAAAAGGGAATGATACCCTTCAAGGCAGCTTGTTTGTAGGTCTGGCGAGAGTTTCTTTATGTCATTTATGATTCTGTTATTCATCAAAATTGATTCAAGTTTATCATAGGCTGGTGTCCCTGGAATATAATTGATTATGATAAATACTTTTTCAGAGCAAAGCTAAATGATTTCCCCAGCACAGTACTGTTGATAAAAAGAAGGGACCTATATACATACCTATTTTGATCCATTTTCTCTTCTCCAGTTGATCATGGTCGCATTTTGGAAAAAGGGGATTGTCATGGCCATCATGCCTGTTTGCAATGTGCCTCATAATGGATGTCCATTTAGCAGCAATCATTGCACCAAAGCCTTGTCTTGTTGATAAAACACACCAATACATATGTCTTCGAATTCCCTTGACCCAATATTGCAGCCTGTCCAACCCTTTCTCTTTAGCAGCTTGTGAAATCCTTTTACAAATTGACCTTGCCACATGCCAAATGTCATAATAATGATGGGTATCTTTCTGGTTGTTCCTTATCCACTTTGCAATCCCAGTATGGCGGTCTGATACAAATGTTGATATGTCAACTTTTTCTTTCTGTAGACTGGCAAAACATTTCTTTGCTCCAAGCAACTCCATGGCATTGCTGGTTCCTGCCTCATTTGCCTGAGAAAATTTCTTTAGTTCAGATATACTTTTCGAACTGACTTATGTTGGCAATAGAAAAGTTATTACAGGATTCCTGAAAACAAACAGTCTGAACTTGCCTTTGAAATTCATGTGGTACTTTAATGAGAGGGAGGCAAACCTGCTACAACATACATATATTGTCCTAAAAATGGATCATATGTTGCCTAAACTTAGGGTACAAACCTCTTGGTTTTACTAGTAGTTTTTTTGTATATAAGGAGAGAGCATCTAGTAAAAACAAAATTTAATGCAATGTCAGACATATAATTGTATTTGAATATAATTTTTGCTGCAAAGTAGTAGTCAATGTTGATAAATTGCAACACATTGATATGAGAAGATAGCCTGGTTGTTTTGTCACATTCAAGGTTTGAAAGGAGATTGTTATTTTATGGCTTGTTAGAATCTTGCAAGCATGAAAGCATACGAATTTACATGCTCAAATATTAAAACAACTTGTTCAAACCTGTAAAAGTTCGAAATGGACAATCTTGGAGATGGAAGAGTTAAACATCGAGTATACACCATATTTTGCATTATGTCCCATAGAATCGAAACGACCATCCCCACTCCAGCTAAGATTATTCATATTTCTAAGGGTAGCAAGCATGTTTTCTCTAGATTGGTCCCAGCATCGAATAATGGTTGGAAACACAACTTCTTCTGGTGCTTAAAAAATGTTCGAGCATGGTAGCAGCACACTCCCATGTGCTGAAAAAGAAGCAGTACTTTGCTTATAGATGCACCAGCAGTAAGAGTAGCAAAGCTTAACAGAATGTTGCCAGTGGGAATCTGCCCCAGGACCAATGGCTGGCTGCTCCAGATGAATTTTCTTTTGCATTTCCTGCATGACTGGGTGACCTTTACCATGGTACCATACTTAACAAATTCAACCAATGGTTTCTTTTCTCCACATTTGAAGCATAACAAAGAAAATAATGCCACCAACATTGATTGAAATACAATGAACTTTGGTTCGTCTTGGGTTGAAATATTTTCCTCGATGCTGCATAAAATAGGTATCATTAAAAACCTTGCTAATGCAAAGAAATAAAATGTGATAAATACTATTCATGTGGCCAAGACCAGTAACATAGCGAAGGTATGAGGATTTAGTGGAAGCATCTTCATTGATAGCTTGAATCTATCTAAATAAATATCTGTCAATCTATAAAATGTGAATGGATTTAATTGTCAAGCCATTTTGTCTTCAGTAAAATATTAACTAGTGCCTTTACTGTATTAATCCCTATCTTACTATTGTGTTTAAATGTTCTATACTTACTTCATTGCATTTTTTGTTCTTCTCATAGTGGCATTAGTGAAGGCATCTTCAATTGTTTCTTCCGGTTCTTCTCCACCTGATTCTGCCTCCCCATAATCAACATTACTGTCACTAGAATCCAAATTATCATTCTCTTCTAAAACATCATACAAAACATCATTTCCACCACCATCTTCCGATTCTCCATAATAATAAATGTCACCATCAGCATCTTGGTGATTCGTTTCCTCATCATCAGAGCTGGATAGCTGAAATGGTGACAACAAGATACTCAAAAAATTTTAATAGCTCGATATATATGGAATCGGGGGAGTAGAGCTAGGGGGGCTGCGGAAAATTCGCAGATTTCTACTTGTGCTATTGTTGTTTACTACATTAAGTGCAAGAGCCCCCCTTGTTATTTTCCTAGAACTTTACCGCTGTATGGAATCTATGTTTTATAAATTTATCAAAGTTCTTATCATCAAATTTAACGCTAACAAAATGTCATACACTAAACAGCAACCTTAAAAACTTACATCGTCATTCTGGTTTTCCAACTCATGTACTCTCTTTTTCAGCATCTTCACCTCTTTCTTTAGCCTACTGTTTTTTTTCTGGCATGTAACTAGCTTAGCTGACAAAACTGGACATTTAAGGCAGCTAGCTTCTTTTGTTGTGGTTAGAGTGTCTACAGATTCGTCTGAATGAGCCTCACTTGAGCATTGAACTGATTCAAGGATGAAGGGATCGGCAGTGTCTTTGGTTTTAGGGTCAATGTTAGGCAACTTCGCTATCGTTTCGTCGTCTATCGCTTTTTTTAAAGCCTAAAAAGTAATTTTGGGAGTTGGCATTGAAGAAACATTGAACAGAACAGCTACAAGGACATTAGAAATGTCATAAGAAAGACCATTACTTTTTGTATAAATTAAAGCCTAAACCTAATTTGGAGCTCTTAAGCCTTTCTTGTGCATATGTATGTTTATTATTAAATTTTAATACATCTGCAAAAGAAAAGACCCATTGTAAAAAAATTAGGCCCTACGAACCTTTCTCGCATTCCGTTTATCCCTTTCGCTTTCCGGCGTTCCTGAAAGGGTTCCAGCTGCATCGATTGTTGGAATCGCTCCGATTTCAAGCCTTCTTAGGCTTTTAATGTTTTCACTTGGGTTTCCAATGCTAATGTCTATTCTCCTCGCAAAGTCAGTCGGTTTGAAATGGATTGAGCATAACGCGGAAGTAGCAGATGGAGTGAAGCCGGCTCTATGCCTTCAAACGAAAGAGACCCACTGTCTTCTTTGCTGCGGGTTTCTTGGGAAAATATGCATCGATACTCCAGGCGTGTAACTATTATTTGTACAGCTGGTTTCGTTAGGTGCCCCAGCAACACAGTACCTTCCTTTCCCGCCTGTATTTTTCTTCTTCTTCACTTCCATTTCACCCGGCTTTTGGTATACTAATACTAAACCCGTATGTGCGTGACTGATGTATAAATCAGATTACGTCACGCATTCCTGACTGACCGCGTAGATTTTTTCGCACAAAAGATCACGAAAATCAACACTTTCGGGCTCAATTAAAAGGTATTATAGAGACGACACGCAAAAAATAATTGCACTATTCAATTCAGCGGCTCTTAATTAATCGATAAAATATAAAAAAACACATGGTCAAAATTTTCACTAAAGTAGTTCAGTGGCACTTTAAGAAGCTGCTCCAGAAAGGTCATTATTAGCAGGCTGCTTCAGAAGGGTCAAGGCTGCTTTCTAGGCACTTTAGGCTGTAGAAAAAAATTAGAAACATCTAGTCTGATAAGTGAGTTTACTCAACATGTTAAATAGGTGATTTTACTTGGTAAATTGAAAATAACTGCACTTGTGTATCCTTTCAATAATTGTACAACTTTTCACTTACTGTTTTCAAATGTCAGGGGGACCTGCATGCAGAAAAGTCTCTGTTTCTGAAATATCCATAGGAATAAACCTGAAAAATGTAGAAAATTTAAAACTTTTTCATAAAAAACAACATTGTTAGAATAACTTCAGCTTTTAAACTGTGCAAAAAAGGAAAAATATTGCAGTAAAAATCATAATATTAAAGATAACAGTTTTGAAGACATAATACGTAGTGGATGTGAATGAAAACAATACCTGTTGTTATTAGGGTTTTTTTATTGGAGTGCTGCATGCAGTTTGAATTGGAACAACATCATCTTCAAATTCATGTTCCCCTCCATCATAGCACTTTACACATTGTAATGTGAAAAATATAAGTTGCTATTTGGAAATGTAGTCCAGAATAACGTCAAAGGTAAGACTGGTAGATAATTCAGGATAATGAAAATCACAAGAACAAGAGTATGACCTCAAAGTTATACAGGTGGGCCCTAATACATACTTTGTTTAGGCCTACCTCGACGTTGGTTGATCATATGGGATAGGGATATTCGCATAAACTTCCCCCTTTCCAGATTGATACTTTAGGACAATTTTATTGGGTATCACAATCTTTGAATGAAGATTCAGTGGACCGTTTCCTTTTTTTTTCTTCTTGGACTCCGATGATAAACCACCCACTTCTTCCCTCCCCTTCGGCTCCGCATTGTATGAAAAACCAAAATCGTCCCTTTTTATAAAACTGTTTGATGACTTCTTGGTTTTTTCCTTGTCAATACCCAAACTCAAAGACAAACGTTTTTGCTTCGATTGCAAATTGTTACTCGCCGCCATTTGCAATTTCACTAGGCTGAAGCGAAGCGCGCATAACATGTGATCAGTTGCATATCACTGGAAAACTAGCCTGAGTCAGCAATGTCCCATTGCTAAGGGTATACGCTCGTTTTATATGGACACATTGCCTTTAATATCAACATTGTTAATGTATGGTTCCTTAGTCAGAAAAAAACTTAATAACAACAAATTGAGTGAAAATCATGTAAATACTTGTTTCAATGTCACAGAGAATTCTGAAAATTTATTGTTTACTAGGATTACTTTGCAAGTTCCTCTAGAAAAACGTGAAAATAAAAGTCCAAAATTTTTATTGTAAAAAACACTTTGAAAGTAGGGAAAAGGAATAAGATTTTCAGCTTACGCCATAAGCCTTTAGAATCGCCCCGATTGTATTAGACTTGTTTCGCACCAAAAGTTGTTTGAAACTTATGAGCCCTGCAAGCAAGAAATGAGATCTGGGGAAAAAATACACTAAATGTAATTATGCATTGAGTTCGGTACATGACAAGTTCAACGCTTGAAACTGTGTCGTGCTGGAGTCGTATAGGTCTGCAAGCTCTGCCTTTCCAAACAAGTCTGCTGCTCCTTACTCAATCTGCCCAGGGCTGCCACATGCCTTTGGTCAGCGGTTGCCAGATTTAAGATTTTAGTAGGCCAAATCTTCGCCCAAGTAGCCAAAAAATTTAAACAACGCCTATTGTTTCACAACAAAGGATTTTCGTTTGAAATAACAGGTAGATAGAAATGTAATAGGTAGAAATGTTAAAAACCGTAAAAATGTTAAAAAGCGTGCAAGCAGACAATTTCTTCTTCATCACACTTCTCTTGGCGCATGTTTGCTGAATTGAACAGTTCCAACATTTTTGGGGTTCGCTTGAAATCTTTACAACAATATCCTCTCATCTTCAAGCTGGATCTAATGCGGATGATGGCATCCAGCATCTGCAATTTCATTGAATTTCTCAGCCTTGTCTTGACGCACGTCAGCTGAGAGAATACTCTTTCACAGACGGCATTGCTTACTGGAGTGGCAAGCGCAGTCAGGGCATAAAGGGCAAGATCTTTAAATTGCCTTTGCTCTAAAACTTTCTGAAATTGGTATACACCTGCCCAAAAATCTGCCGAATCTGAAGGAATTTTACCGCTAAAGACTTCTTCGGATGCCCAGTCCACGTGAAGTATTTGGCGGTACTGCTCTTCTACAGCCGTTATATCTCTGGCAATGTGAAGCATAGGCAGCGAAACAAGCAACGGACGGTCCATTTGCGACAAGGAAATCTTCGGATTTAGATTGTTCAGACCACAGAATAATTTCTCGTTGTCTGGCAGCCTCTTCCTTTCTTGTTGAAGAAGTTCCACAAGAAAACTCTTGCATCTTGTGGAAATGTCCTTCACAATTTCCTTGGCGGTGCTGCTGTTTCCTTGTCCTTCCATGTACTTTTTTGTTTCCATCAAGTACTTCGCGCCAAAGTCAATGCACGACAAAGGCAGAATAGTGTCTCCTCCCCCAAAGCCGTAGATTCTTTCATGTAAAGACTTTTGAAGACAGAAAAGCTGGTGGACTGGTCGGCATTTGTCGTTTGAAAGAAGGCGTTTACTCTTTCAAATTCCGTAACCACTGGTGACAGAATGTGAAAG
The DNA here is from genome assembly GCA_003864495.1 of Nemopilema nomurai. Classification (NCBI taxonomy): domain Eukaryota; kingdom Metazoa; phylum Cnidaria; class Scyphozoa; order Rhizostomeae; family Rhizostomatidae; genus Nemopilema; species Nemopilema nomurai. Next base: position 2,265,130 of record ML133365.1, on the reverse strand, counting down.
TAGAAAGGTTCACTGGATCGTTCACCATGCTCAAAATCATCCTGGCTTTGTATCTCACATCAGATTTGTGGTTGGGCTCCTCTACCATGAAATAGGCTTTGATTTCCTCCCAATTGACCAACAAGTTATAAATAACTTTGCCTCTCACAAGCCAGCGAGTCGTTGACAATTTCTGAAACGACAAGGGTTTTGCTGCAGATTCTTCCCTTGGGTCCATTACGATTAACAGTTCCTTAAATGCTTCTCGCCTGGTAGTGCTTTTAGAAAACCATTTAGGTATTTCTTTTAACAAGAAACCAAGGTTAGCAGGCATCACTTCGAAGGCATGTTGAGTGCACAACTCAAGTGAGTGGCAAATACACTTCATCATTGTGCAGTTAGGTGAAACTTCTTTCATTCTTGTCCAAACCGAATTTCTGACCCCAACCATTGTCGATGCACCATCACTGGCAAAGCCAAAGCAATTTGCTGAGTTGAGTCCAATTCCTTCAAGAGCAGCTTTTAAGGCCTGGAACAAGCTTTCACCTGTTGCCTCAGTTACCTCAACCATGCCGACATACGCTGTCTCAATTTTCAAATTTTGTTCGCTGAAGTTTCTAATGCAGATGCATAAATAGTCGTCAACGTCAGTCGTTTCATCAATCAGCATAGCGAAGCCCTTGTCTTTTGCATCCTCTTGAAGTTCATGTTTCATTGCTGGAGAAATGACTTTTGTCAGCAGTTGGCTGCATTTGGTTCTATGGAGACGAATTTCGCCAATCGTGCTGCCTTTGCCGTATTCCGTCATGATCTCCCCAAGATGATCAACTGCCACTATTGCTGAGTGGCATGCAACTGCAATTGCTACGCTGATTTCAGCTCTCTTCACTTCGTCGTTAGTACCAGCTTTTGGTTTTTTTTCTAAAGCAATGGCCTAATTTGTTGCCTTTCTCGCACTTTGCTGCTGTGTTCTTCACTGACTTCATGCTTTGAAATCGACCATAACTTTGGCTGCAGTGTTTTCTGCATTACTTGCAATATGCATTGCCTTTGCCGTCTGAAGACTGAGATAGCCAAACATGTTTCTTTTCCCAACTCTTTTTGTACTTTCGAGAAGAATCATAACAGCCTTTCCACTTTGAAGATTTAGTATAATTTGATGTGGACGAAGCCATAATCTCAGCATTAACAAATTTCAAATTTGAATATTAGCGACCGATTGATGAATGAGCGTGGTGAAAATGATAAGATAAACTGAAGTTTCTTGAATATACACTACCGTTCAAAAAGTCTTGGGACGATTCGAAGTTTCGAATCTTCTGGCGAATGAAAACAATTTAAGGCGATCAAAAGAATGTATCTTTTGAAACACTCCTATTATCCTTTGCACAATTTAAGCTCTCTTTATTCATTACAATTAATTATCAGAATTTGAAACCTCTGTGCTTTGACCTGTGCGGTGCAATTTTTCTGCCATGTGTCGGATATACACCCTTCTATCTAATATCTAATGGGGCAATTAGCATGATGCAAGTGTAAGGTTACAACTGCGCTTATTGTGGGAGTCAGTGAACTGGTTTTATCACTTTTTCATGTGATTTCCCTTAATTGGAAATGGAATTAAATTCAAAATTAAGAGGTTTTAAACTTAAAGATTTTAAAAAGTTTTAGTGGGCAAAAATTTAGCCAAAATTCAACTGCAGGTCATGGTAAATTATCCGTAGCCCAGACCATCGCGAAGAGGCCAGATTTCATAAATCTGGCCTCCAATTAGGCCAGATGGCAGCCCTGAATCTGCCGTACCAAGTTGACACAAACGACGCTCCCCTCATGTACTTAATTTTTGAGTTAGTTTCGGCACACGAGAAGCGTAACGTTTGAGTCAGGCCTTATTCTACCAGCTCCATATCTGAACTACACGTTTGAAGCTGCCTGACCCCTTGAATCATCCTCTTTAACATCAACTTCCTCCTATGTCATCTTAATCTCTATGTCTTCACAAATTTTTAACAGTTCGTCATTTTCTGCCCGAAGCATTTCATCATTCTTCAAATCTGTAAGTAGCTTTGGAAATTCTGTTCTTTGCACATTTGGTACAAATCTGTCACTGTAAGGCTGTGTCACAGACAGAATGCTTGAGTTTGTCCCGGTTGAGTTTATTACACCATGGTAACGCAAACAACGCGAATCCTCATTTAGAGCTTGCATATTTTAAATATGAATGTTTTAGCTTGGAAGATATGGCTGACGAGGAGTGCTCTGTTGAAATGCGCTTCAAAAAACAGGACATTTATAACATTGTTAAAGCCCTTCATCTGCCAGGAGTTTACCGTTGCTACAATTGTGTTATTGTAGACCCCGTTGAAGCGCTTTGTGTCTGTTTGAAGCGTTTCACGTATCCCTGTCCGTACGCGGATTTAGTCCCAAGATTCGGAAGACCTGTTCCTCAACTGTGCATGATTTTCAACTTGGTGGTTGATGACATATACGACAGGTTTTTCAATCTACTCGATGACCTAAACCAGCCATGGCTTTCAAGAGAGAATCTCCAGTCATTTGCTGGTGCGATTCGTAGTAAAGGTGCTGTATTGGACAACTGCCGGGGCTTTGTTGACGGCACAGTAAGGCCCATATGCAGGCCAACAAGAAATCAGAGAGCTGTCTACAATGGGCACAAAAGGGTTCATGCACTCAAATTTCAGTCTGTTGTTGCTCCAAATGGTATGATTGCAGACCTTTTTGGGCCTGTTGAAGGTAGAAGAAACGACAGCAGACTGCTTGCCATGTCTGGTCTAGTGGAGCAGTTGGAACAACACTCTTTTTCCCCAGATGGTGTAGCTCTCTGCCTATATGGTGATCCTGCTTACCCGCATCGTGTTCACCTACAACGCCCCTTTGCTAGAAGAGCTGCTCTCATGCCTGATGCGCTGGCTTTTAATCAATCGATGAGCCAAGTCAGAACTTCTGTTGAGTGGGTGTTTGGCGACATCATCAACTCCTTCAAGTTTGTGGACTTTAAGAAGAATCTCAAGATTGGCCTCAGTTCTGTTGGGAAATTTGATGTAGTCAGTGCCTTGTTAAGAAATGCCTTAACATGCTTGTATGGCAACAGCACTACAAAATTCTTTGAAGTTGAGGCCCCAACACTTAATGAATATTTCTTGTAGATCTACTTGATACCACAGACTTGAAGACCAGGAAGATGAAGCCAAAACCACATACCATGAACATTTTTTTTAAAAACTACCACATTTCGTAAGTTATTATGGTATCCCAGTAACACCACTGAAAATGCTATGTGCCATTTTGCATACTAAATAGTTGCAGAAAAATTTTAAACATGCTGCAAAATTCAATAAAACATAAAGTGTTCACTTAAAAGAATGTTACTCGAATTAATCAATCAAATCAAATAACTACAGAAAAAAGAAAACCAGGAATAGATATTATAGCAGTCATTGCAAAGTTAAACAGAGGTAATACATATTCCTATTTGATTAACAAATGAATTTTAACTACAGTTCACAGTGAAATAAGGATATTCAAAAGAATATGGATGATGGGACTGTTTACTGGCTAACAGCAGCAAACTTTTTGACAATGGGAAAACAATTTTTGCTTAAGAACTAAAAACAGCAGGGGGAAAAATTAATTACACAAAGCCACAAATTTTAAGTTCCTTTTATTTGAAGGACCATTGCCTAATAAAGCAGACAGAATGATGAACCTAAGCTGCAACTTAAGAATCTATCAACCAACCAGTATTTAGTTCTCTATAACAGTCCAGTTAACAGCTGTTTTATCTATGTAGGCTCTTATGTGTTTTTAAAAAATTGAAATATGTTTTCATCAAAATTGAGAACTTATGAGAGGCTTGTTTAAAAGTTGATGATATAGAGAGGGGCCTTTTTGAATCGTAGTTACTTATAAACATTAGGCTTTGTCTAACAATTTATTTACAAAGTCAAGCAGCAGCTGGTTCTGTTGTTGCATTTGCCCATGCTGCTGCTGAAACACTGCCATCATTTCACTTTCCCTTTTTGCCCTCGACTCAAAATCTTTTTCTTTAATTTTTAGCTCTCTCTGCTTCACTTTCCACTCTCTCTCCATTTTCTTTTCTTTTATTGCAATTTCTCTTCTCCTTAATTCAAGCTCTTCCCTTTTTTGTTTGGCCTCAGTCTCAGCCTTTTCTCTCATGTACCTCATCACCTCAGTGTCCTTGTCACAATCAGCCTTCTTTCTTTTCTTCCCTCTTTCCTCACTCTCCCTCTCTCTTGTTTCTGCCAATCTGTCCATGGATCGCTTTCTCACAGATTCTGCACTTTCTCCTTTTCAGCCACTTCCCCCCCAACCCTTAAAGCTACAGCTTGTGCTTCAGTGCCTCTTTCAATTATATCTTGAATTGCCAGGTTCAATTCAGATTGCTCTGGTGGACTGATACCACTATCATGCTCTTCTTCCACCATCTTTCTTTTAAAGACCCTCTCGAAAACGGTCCCAGACTGATCTTTGGTCAACCATAAATTGTGGTTGTCCAATTTTATTTAAATTATTGGCCACCTTGTCCGAACTGTGACCACGCTCCCGAGTACCACGTTTAAATTTGAAGGGTTCATCAACAAGAATCTCTCTACGGAGCAATGTGTCGTGCTCAAGGGTCCAAATCATTTTGGGCCTAATTAATAGGGTAGTGAAATAGAATAAACAGAGTAAGAACAAATCTGATCCAAATCACAAATACATCTCTATATAGTCAAAACATGCATACTCTAAAACCTAAACAAAAGAAATTTACATTCATATATGTTTAAAAACTAAAGCCACTCTTCATGGCAGTTATAGAATGTTATTATAAATAACAAATATATTAAATAACAGCCGCGGCTGAAAGCCTCTATAGTTAAATCTTATCCCAAGTTCTTCTTATAATTTCCACAGTTTATATTCTAATCATAACAAAAATTTCATGTTGGCTGAAGGATTAAAGACAAAAAAATGCTCAAAATTCCATCCTAGTTTATATCCTAGTTTTTATACCCTAAAAGGTGGGTTGTTGTAATTTCTTAGCCAGCATATACACAAATAGATAATAAATTTGGAATATAAATTAATACCTTTTACCTAATTTATACAAAATAAGGAGAAAACATCAAGAAACATATTCCAAGAACTTCCTATTACACATACATAATCTTTGAATAATTTAGGAGGACAGTCATTTGGTACTGGCCTATCATACACCTAAAAGTGGAATCAGCGTTCGTTTTGAAATTTTGCACAAATTAATGATGTTGTACAGCTGTAGACGATATATACACTACAATGTTCACCAACTTTTGGTTCTTTCTCTCGTTGAGTCCCTGTTCATTCATTCTGCAGTTTCTACTGTTTGTATATAATCCTATAAAAGTTGGAAAATTTATCAATATCGAACAAAAACACACTATTCGGATGGCAAAAAGAATAAAATCTTCAAATTCAATTAAATCGATAAGTCTGAATAATATACTTACAACGAAACTGTCCACATTTTCCTCACGACGTATAATTCCAAAATCTGAGTTGCGAAATTGGCTGCGACACGCTTCCCCAGCTCGTCGTGACCTGTCGTGTAGTGTTTCTCAAACTCTCTAATAACAGTTCCATGACAACAAGGCGTTTTAGAGTGCTTATGTATCAATTTGAGGACCATTGAGTGAGTTTTGTTTGGTGACATGATGAATCGCTTTCCCACCCAAATTAAAGTTAAACGTCTTTAATGCCTTCAACTATTCTATTAATAATAATTATTTTAAATAGTTTTAGATATATTAATTAGTTTAGTTAGTTTCAATAGTTTTAGATTTTAGTTTAATTTTTTAATTGTTCTGAATTGTTTAAATTGTTCTTAATTGTTTTAAATTGTTCTTAATTGTTTTAAATTGTTTTAAATCATTCAAATTGTTAATTAATTCAAATTATTCATATTGTTAGTTTTTAATTTTTAATTATTCAAACTCTTAATTGTTTTAAAATTTTTAATTGTTAAGAGGTAGTTATTTAGTTTAGATAGTTTAGTTAAGATAGTTTAGTTTAGCTAGTTAGTTTAGTTTCTTGTTTGTTCTATTGTTTACAGAATTTCTGAGTTTTATGTTAATATGTACATTTATTTAGTTAATTATTTTCAACCATGCATTTCTTCACTCAAACATGAATTTTTATCGACTCTATCTGCAATCATTCTAAGTAATTTGGTTAATAATGATGTCATCATATCGAAAATATATGTTTCTAGGAGAGAAATAGAGTGGTTCAAAGTGGTAAATATTTCGAATTGATGACGTTATACAAGTATGATTGGCTAACAATGATGTAATTGCTCAGTTAGTACTGATGTAATCCTTTAGTCACACATTGATGACACATTGATGATTGATGCATTGTCATTTCCAGACAAACCAGTAACCTGATGATGTTTGCTAGAAATGCAGAAGTCAAACACAGAAAAACGAGAAGATTCTGGACCCGACCAGGTAGAACCAGTGCCTGGTGGATGAATTTTGCAAATAATGTTGTTGTTGCAGAGGAATGGTTGGAGAATCTCCGTATGTCTCGTAATAGCTTCTATAGCCTCTGTGATGAAGTCAGACCATTTTAAAGCAAAAAAAAAGACAAATATGCGCAAGCCGCTATAAGTGGAAAAGCAAGAAGCAATTATTTTATACTATTTGGCAGATGATGGGAGGTACAGGAAGTGGTCAATGCATTTGGCATTTCAAGAAGCACAGTGTCAGTGATAGTCTCAATTGAGTGTGGAAACTCAGTACGCTCTTTTCTGGCAGCCTGAAATGTTGATGATATGTCATCGTACTTTGTCCTCATAGTTTCCCATACCTGTGCACCTGCAAGCTTTGCATTTTTGTAGTCCAATATTACTTTCAAAAATAGTGCAGTTTCTTCAGTCAACAAAAATTGACCCTTTTTAGAGTTACCTTCCACTGTGTTTAGGTTAGACTGTCTTTTGATCATGAAGGTCTGAAAACGTTATATGCGTACCAGTTTTCGAAAAGCGCATGCGCATAACCTGTTGGATTCATCTGGATCTGATCCCGTGTAAACGCAAATGGTTTTGGATCGGATCCCGTGTAAACGCATTGTCATTTTAGGGATCAGTATCCAAAAGTATCCGGATTTTTGCAGATCCCATCTGGTCCAGGTCTCTTGTTAAAAGGGTCTAAATTTCAAGTTGATGTTTTGTTATTTGTCCAGAAACTAGTCTACTGAGCAAGGCTGGCAATTAAACTACGTCCGTTTTCTTTTGCTGAAAAAACAGTTGAGGTAATGTTCGATTTACTTTTCAAATATCCAATCTATTTTTTATATTCCATTCTTAAAAGTTTATCTTTCAGCTGACAAGGTTCATCAAGTTTCTAAATTTCCTATGGCTTTTTCCTATGGCTAGTGAACCCTTAGGCCCTACCATCAATTCCAAGGAAAACATGTTAGTTAACCCACCTCTAAATAAGATGAAAAGGTCAGTAGATGATATATTGTTTTTGTGTTTAGGGTAAAATGAAATACCCTATTACATAGGATACTTACTTATATTTCAATTTACCATAGGGCATTATTTAACCACCTGATAAATCATCATTTGTGTTAGAAAATAAAATTGACTGCAAGAAGTCCTTTTAATTTGACAGCTTATGATCATCCTTGCTTTACCAGCAGTACCTCTGAGGAAGCCCTGTTGACTGGGGTGAAAATTAGAAGCATCGCATCATTTTAGCGTTTGTCTCAGCGCATACCTCTTATCGTGAAGTGTTTTATATTTATTTGATCTTTTGATCGATGCTTGTAAGCTAACTGACATTATCTGTTATTTGTTCGGGATTTCAGAGTAGAAGCACAGTTGAAAAGGTTGGAAGAAAATTACAATGTTCGCCACCGATGGAAAATTGACCAGCAAAACATCAAAAATCATGTTTTTTTAATCGAAAGTGAAGAACGGCAAGAGGCAATAGGTCATGTCCTTTGATCGATGGATCCTCCTGTCGTTGAAGAAGAAATATGCAAGTACGTTTACTTAGAATAGTCATGTGATAATACATCATCACTTGATAGAAATGGAAGTTTCAAGGCAAAGCAGGAAGTAGCAGTTGCCTTGGCTACGGTGAAAATTGTTTTGCCAGAAGAATCTGTATGACCTGATGAAACCGCCATTGCCACAAAGAACTGTTATGTCGGTACTTTGAATCCCCTTCAAAAATTTTGAATGTTTTTTATTAATATTTTTTCCTTTTTGTATTGTAGCTGTTCAAAAAATTGCAAGAATACTTTCAAGAAGTATAAACTTTAAAGTTAGCAATATCAAGCAAACCATACGCATATATAACTCTAGATCTGCAGTGAAGATGAAACTTGTGCCAGACACAACAAGTAACATTATTGCAAAGATGCTCTGGATATCTAAAGTGCCTTATACCGAGACCTTCCAAGCTTTGACAGTGAATAATTTCCATCAGAAGTCAAACGGAAGGCTGTAGAACTCGATGTTATGCGTCACAGAGCTAGGGAAGAAATCGAGTTGTGCAAGCAGGACACCTGCATAATGATGCATCTAATCGGAGAAAAAAATGAAAATTCTCCGCAATATATAGACAATCATGACTTAAGAAGCAACTAAACCAGAGGAGCTTTAAAGGAGAATGGCGGAATATTTTGTTTTCTTACAGGTAGTGGTACTTGTCGTGCTTAACACGATCGTGATTTTATTTTTGGCATGTCAATGATTTTTATTTCCTCTGCGGGACAATTATCATTTTCCGAGAATCCATCTGGCCATTGTGAAGTCATATGAGGTCACTGATTTTGCTGCACGCCATGTCGGCCTATATAATCCGCGTAAATTGCAGGTAGGAATCAGTTTCGAATTTCAGCAAATTGGTACACTGCAATCAGGTGCGCCTACCCTGGGGGGAGGGGCAGAGGGGGCAAGAAGTGCCCTTGAATATACGACTTCTACGAAAAGATTATAGAATATTATAGAAATCTAGTTGATTACAACTCCTTTCTGATACTGTTGATCTTTGACACCGGAAACTGTTAATTTTTTCAAAACAGCATCGGGTTTTGCGTCGGATTCTCCGAATCTTTCATTGAGTAATAAAATGAAGGTAATAGTCAGGAACAAAGCAAACAGCCGGCACACAGGGCTTCATCAGGGTAAAACGAAGCCTGTATGCCGAGGCAAATTATAACTATAAATAAGATTTTTATTCTAAAATTTAGACAACGTAATCTTTGTAAATATGCACAAAGAGGTAAATTGATGGAATTGACGTTGAAACAATCGCAGGGGAGTTTGCAAGAAAGAATGACCAGAGACAGTTATTTTTCGAAAGACGATAAAAAACTTAAAAAAACCAATAGTGTCTCATACAAAACTGACTTTTTAAAACGCTGGAATAAACAACTATTTGATTTACTTTTGCTTATTGTGATTATCATTTGCCTCTTCACTCTCGATGATCCTGCAACCCCGGATTACTTAGACTTAATTCAGGTTTAGATTATTTAGACTTAGAAATCAGAATTTTCCAACCATTTAAATCACCATGATCATTTAAATTTCATAAACCAAACGTTGCGAATAAGGTCAATTTGTACCAACTTGTATGGAGAATAGTGTCAAAATTGTATGGGTGGAACATACCAATATTTTATAACGTACCAACACCCACTCCACCCCACAAATTTTTGATTATTTTAGTGGAAAAATGCTACGATTTGCCCTCAGCACCAACACTGCCCCTCCTGCCCTAATCTCCAGCAGGCGTCCCTGACTGCAATGCGTATAACTGTGTGGAGGACAGTATGAAGAGGTCTGACAAGGTAAATGCCTCTTCTTGTACCCAACAAGAAAGAAAAATAACGTTTTTTAAATAACATTTCGAGGACGACCAATTTGAGGTAAGCCGACATGTTATAGAGTCTCTTGCTTTGGCTGGTAAGAAACAAATCAAACTGAAAAAAGATGCTGTTCCAACGATATTTGATCAAGGGTCGCCGAAATCGAGTGGTCAAGTCAAAGGAAAAAGAACATTCAAGATAAAGATTACTGTCTTTCAGTCAAAGCTTCAGCCTAAGTTTGTTTTCAACGTCAGTCCCAAGAAGCATAGCCCAAAGAAAAGATATGGGGCCTATACAAAACGTCGGAGATTAGAGGTAAATCAATTTTGTTTTATTAATTTTCATGGCTGTTTTAATGCTACGTATGGCCTGTACCATGCATGTGTAAAAAATCGCCGAAACAAAAACAGAATGCTTGTTACCAATCCATCATTAGTGTTTCATGAAAATTTGTTAGTTATTTTACCTGGCGTGTCAGTGTCAAATGAAACGATACTCTTTCAGAGCCCTTGTGAGTTGCTGTGAGTAAATATCATTCAAAAAATAAATAGGAGCAATCTGGTGCAAAGGGATTTCTTTTTAAGCATGTTTCCAGTTTATCAACTCAGGTTTCACCTGTTATTACATGTTTTACATTGTTTGTTTTTTCAAAATAATAATCGGCCTATTTTGAATATGAAAGCTACTATTCCGATAGTTGGTATCTGATATGTTACAATCAACCAGTCACTCGCTTGGCCAATCTCTTGGAACAAAGTCAACTGCCGATACACAAGTTGGATCACAAATTTCTGAGATTGAAATCGGTATTGACAGACAGATGTGTGATTCATCAACCCAACTTAGAATAATTTCAAACGAGCTCTACCCTGCAACTAATGCGAGCACACAAACCCCGGTTTATTGACACTTTAAAGGAACCCAAACAAATACTAGATCATGGTCAAAAGGCAAAACATAAATTTGAAATTATCTGAAATTTTTTTTTTCTGAAATTGAAGGTTATTTTTGAATACCTTTGAGGTCTTGGAAAATATTGAAAATAGAATTTGATCCATAGGCTAAACGGAAAGCAGCAAAAATATCCAAAAATATCAAATACTCTAAGTAAGTAGAACTGTATAAATTGACCATTATTAGAAACTGAAGGCTGCAGGTGCTGACCACGCAACCTTGAACGATCTGACTAAGCAAATTCGACACTAAACCAGGATAGATAGGGATACCAAAGTGAATGCAATGTGTGCAAAAATCGAACAACACAGGAACAGGAATAAAACCAAGGAGACGTTTCAAGCAATCAAGTCCCTGACAAATAAGCGTTCGCAACGTAATCAAAGATGAAGACGACCATGTACTCACGGAATCTAAAGATATACAGGATAGGTGGAAAAGATACTGCGAAAACTTGTACGCAAAGGATGATAGAATACAACACGAACACACGGTTTTTCGAGATTACCAAGACGAGCCAGATATCATGTTCTCTGAAATCAAAGCAGCTGTAAAGAAACTGAAAAGCGGAAAGTCACCGGGAGACGACAAAAAAGCAGCAAAGCTCATAAAAGCGATTGACGACACTGGACTAGCCAAGCTGTGTAGTTTATGCAACTCGATATGGAAACACAAGCATTGGCCCAATGATTGGTTGAAATCTGTGTTCATAACTATTCCGAAAAAGGGTGACGCAACACTATGCAAGAACAACCGCACCATCGCTCTGATCTCACATACCAGTAAGATTTTGCTGTATGTGATTGTAGAACGCATGCGTAAGCGCCTTGATGAAGAACTACCAGCCACACAAGCAGGGTTTCGTAAAGGCAGAGGTACTAGAGATCAAATATCCAATATCCGACGAATCATGGAAAAATTGAAGGAACGCAAAAGGCAACTTATCCTTTGCTTTATTGACTACGCAAAGGCCTCTTGCTAAGTATAATGAGAGATATGGGCTTTCCAGAACACATAATCCATCTCCTACATGAACTCTACCGGAACCAGTGTACAGTTATCAGAACAGAAAGTGGCGAAACGACGAATTTGGCACTGGAAAGGGAGTAAGACAGGGGTGCATTCTCTCCCCTCACCTTTTCAACTTATATGGTGAACACATCATGAGGAAGGCGTTATCGAACATGAAAATGGGTGTATCTATTGGTGGGCGGTTGATAAACGAGCTTAGATACGCTGACGACACGTCCCTCATCGCCGAAACCATCCAAGATATGAACACATTGCTTCAAAAGCTCAAAGTAGAAAGTGAGAAATGCGGTTTATATCTCAATGTCGACAAAACTAAAATCATGAAAACCACAGCAGACGACAACCATATATTTCTCGACGGCATTGGAGGAAGTGAACAACTTTAACTTTCTTGGTTCGATGATTAGACCTGATGGAGAATGTGAAAAGGAGTTTGATCGACGGTTAGCGATGGGCAGGTCTACTGTTGGAAAGCTACAGAAGAAATAGAAGAACCATGACATCCGGTTAGACACGAAAACCTTTGGTATTTTCCATCGTCCTCTATGGTGTGGAGGCATGGACTTTAAAGACACGCTCCCGAAAAAGAATTGACGCGTTTGAAATGTGGTCGTGGCGTCGTATGCTGAGCATCCACTGGTCCGAAAGGCAAACCAATGCAAGCGTGCTTGACAGAGTATTGTAATCCGGTCATGGCAGTCACAAGCAACCGCAACGGCTGAATAAACGACAACGACGATGACGAGAAACTTAAGCTATAATCAAAATTCTCTAGATTCGATCCACTGTATTTCTATTCTAGGTACCCAGACAGAACAGGACAAGAGATGCATGCATTCAGGTAAGCGACAGCTTGCTGTCAGACTTAGAGCTGCTTCCATTTTCTAGAGCTGTATCTGCTTTGAGTACCAATTTGAGTCCAGAAGCAAGCCCTGAGAGAATGTCATCTTCAGATAGCAATGAGTGGGTACCAAATGAATCTTCGGCATCAGAAGAGGAAGAATATGTTGAATCTATAAATACTACGCCAGTTGAAAGGAATGAGCGAAAATCTCTAGTTTTTGAATCATGCCTAATGCAGTTGTTCGCTATTTGTAGTTTGTGTCTTGCACCTGTTATTTCAACCAAAAAACGTTTATTTGGGTCCATGTTGCAAATTCATGCATATTGCCTAAATGGGCATGAAACAAAGTGGATGTCACAACCGCTTCATTATCCGATGGCTCTTGGTAATCTGTTTATTGCTGCTTCATGTCTCTTTTCGGGATCCCAGTGTTCCAAACTGCTCTGTTTTTTCCACCACCTAAACAAGCGATCAATTGTAATCCGCACATACAGTGACATACAACGTGCCTACTTGATACCATCCGTAAATGCAGTGTGGGCAACGTGCCAACAGGAATTATTTCTGGTTAGGAAAAACATGCAACTTGTACTCGGAGGGGATGCAAGGATAGACTCTCCAGGACACTCCGCAAAATATGGGTCCTATTCTGTAATAGACCTTGGCACCAATAAGGTCATTGATTTGCAATTAGTTCAGGTAACTATACATGTTAATTATATGAATACTTTCTAATTATTCTCAAAATTGTAGGAAATGTCATGTTCAAAAGCAACATTCTCAATAGGCTTTGTTTCAAAGGCGTTATTATTTCATTATTATGCAATGTTCAATCTTACATCAAAATTTCAATATTTTTTTCCATTTGCAAGGAGCCAATACCAAGATAGGAAACTAAATGTACAAAAATCTATCTTTTAAGAGTAATGAAGTTGGTGCTGCAAATCAGATGGAACTTGAGGGTCTAAAATGATGTTTACAGCTGTTAGATAGTGAGCATTAGTTGTTCAATACTTTCGTCACAGATCGTCATGGACCTCAGTCAGAAAATTTATGCGAACGGAAAGAAAAAAAACAAAGCTTCTCTTTGATGTGTTCCATGTTGGAAAATGTAAGTAAAAAAATGACTTAAACTTGAAACTAGATGCATATACATGCCATTTTGACTTTTCATTTAGCCATGTTCTTTAGAAATTATAATTGACTTTCTTTGATTTATAATGACTATAATTTTGATACGTTTTTTTCTGCCTAGTTGTTGTATTTTCAATCCTTTTAATTCAATTTTTTGGTGTCAAATAATATTATCTAGGGTATAACTATTGTAAAGTACACTTTACATACCACATGAAAGGATTCATGTTTTGTTTGATACCTAAATAGCTATTGCCAGCAAGTTCTGAATGTTATCCTAAAATATTTTTTAGCAATTGGTAAAAAAGTCGAAGCGATAGGGAAGAAAAAAGGGAATCGTATGCTTCTTCAATGGGTCCAAAGCATCAAAAACCATGTCTACTGGTGTGCTGCTTCATCTGGTGGTAAGGAAACTTTAATAAAGGAAAAATGGCTTTCTCTTTTCAATCACATTGTTGATATACACACAGGCCATTGCAATGAATATAAGGAATGCCCACATGACAGCATTGAACGTGATTAGTTGAAAAAAGGTAGGAACAAAGCCTCTGTTACAACATATAAAGTATGGGATTGATAAGCAGAGACTCTAATCATTCCAGGCAAAGATTCATTTCAGAGAGTCGCATTAGTTTATTCACTAAGTGTTGGAAACATCTCACATTCACCAAATGTAAAATGCAACTTTAGCCTTTGTTTTCTCAAACTGTCCTTTCTACAACACAGTAAATACATATTTAAAGATGAAACTCTCTTCACTCTTCAGTACATAAATCTCTCTTCAGTATAAAGACGCCTTGTTATATAGTTTCTCGGTAAAGGTGATAGCACTATTTTTGAAAATTAATTACTTTTAATCATTGCAGGATCAAAAGGATACAAAGAATTAGTTGCAACATTAAGTAAAACCAAACTGGTGAATGACATTACAAGGCTATCACCTTTAGAACAGACAAGTGCTTTGGAATCTTACTACAATGTCATAATTCGATTTGCCCCAAAAACACACATTTTTTCTACTTGGCCATTGAAGTACGGTACCATATTTTATTTCTTTTTTCAAGTTTTACTTTGCTAATTTTGTCATACAAAGATGAGGGTTAAGACACAATTGTTATCTCCGAAACTGCCGTTTACATACTTGGTAGAAGTATTAACTAGTAGGAACATTGTTTTTCCAGCTTGTTCCTAGCTGCTATACATAAAAACTCTCAACGGGCACAGCAAAGAAAAGAGACTGGGGAGAAAATTTGAAAGGTATAATACCCAAAGTATAGGAGTGGAGATGGTGTTGTTCAAGAGGTCAAAGACAAATGTATATATGGTGAGAAATAGAAATACTTCAACAATTAAATTGATCTCCCCTTTGATTCAATTAAATTCATTTTGAAATTGATTTTAGATTAGGTTCATCAATTCTTACTATTTTTGTAGAAGTTATCTACTGTTTAGTGTAAATGCTTTTTTATTTTTGCAGGGTAATTGAATGTTTATAGTTAATTTCCATTATGCAATCATTTTAATATGAAATCCCGTTTCTGACTTTTTTTTAGAGTATGTCAACAAACTGATGGAAGAACTGGCTAAGCTTCAAAAACAAGCCCCAAGTATTCTAGTGGCAAAAGAGCAAGCTGTTGCTTTGCAGGAAATCCCTGACTTCCTGAGCTCAGTAGCAACCAAAAGAACAAAGAAGAGGCTCTGGCTGCAAAGCAGGAAAGGTTTGCCAGATTAACTAGAGAGGCAAATCACGTGACAGCAACAAGGAAGATATCTTCAAAGAAAACTTTGTTCGAAAAAGGTGGCCTTGTCAATGTGAGAAAGTCCAAGGGCAAATAGTTTTATTCCATAAATAAATAATCTGAAATTGCTATTTCCCCTGAAATAAGAAAATAAATGCAAAAATACACAGGTATTTTAGGTATTTCCCTGAGCAAAAATCTATTCCTAAAAGCCATTTTGGTATTTTTTCAAATTGAGTTCAAAGTTGTTTGGACTGTTATTTTGTATTACTTTCTTTCCATGAATAAAAATCATTGCATTCTGGTACGATTTTAAGCCAAAAATTAACTATTTAATAGTCTAATTTCGGATACTTGAACCTAATTTCGGATCATTATCATCATCATCTTGAAGTCATCATCATCTGTGATGCAAAAAACACCCTGACTGTCAGCTTTCGTCCTTACTTTAAAAACTTCTCGGCAGCACAAGCTCTCTCGACCTGTCGGCATAGGGGAACAATGATTGCATTGGCACCTGTGATAAAGTTAAAATTACAACTAGTTTATCTTGATTCATCCTTATAGAGTGGTGGTAGGTATTTGTGGAAAAAAATTCGCTTTAGCCATTGTAGGAGCAAGGAAAATGTTAGATTGCGTAGGCCTTAATACATGTAATTTTTTAATCTATTTGCTATATTAGTTAGGTGTTTAGTAAGCTCGTAAATATATTTACTCACCAAGATGTATTACCGATTCTCTCGGTGTTTGTATCCTGTCTCGCTTTCCTCTGAGGAAGATAATTCATTTGTCTCGTTGTTATCATGTGATTCCGGCATTGGCTCGAACATGAACGGTTTAACATTTATATCCTGAATATATATTACTAAATCTTCCATTCTGCCATTCTCCTTTGAATCTTTTAAAAGGTAAATTGTCAGATTTGGAAAGCCTGATACTATATAATGGTGATGATATCATATAAAGAAAGATGTTCGTGGATGAAGGGGGGTTGAGTGAAGAACTAATGAACTCACTTTTGAGTACTGACACCACAACATATATTCAAAAGGGTAACGCTTCCAGATTTTACGATTCAGATGTAGAAGATGAAGTGGAAGAAAAACCCAATCAATTCAATGACTTTGCATTTGAAGAGAGAACAGGATACGATCTTGGGACATATTTATATCAGGGTTGCCAACTGGCCTACTGGGAGGCCAGATTCCAGAAATCTGGCCTAATTGGAAAGACTTTTGCTACGAACATTTCCATTTGGCCTCCACCTATATTTTGGCTATAAATTGGCCTATTGTCATTTGATTACACAATTTCTGTGTTTTTTCGGTTTTACTAATTTTATCTGTATAAAGTGCTTAAGAATTATGATTGATTTATGAAAAATTTCTCGTCATCAAATTACTTGTAATTGATTTTTGTTTCTGCCAATGTACAATCTATTGTTATTAATCCCGGATGAGGTGCTTGTGTGACCCAGCTATCATGTGCGGGGTCATCGAATAAACTGCAAGATGGCTTCAGATGAATTATGAGTATCATGATTGATGTATTGACAAAATAGATTTTGAAATAGATATTTAACTCGTCATCAAATTACTTGTAATTGATTTTTGTTTCTGCCAATGTACAATCTATTGTTATTAATCCCGGATGAGGTGCTTGTGTGACCCAGCTATCATGTGCGGGGTCATCGGACTGTAAGTTCATTATACGCTCCATTGCAGAAGCCAAGTCATGTAAAAATTATTCTCGAAAGTAGTACAGATAGTAAGAGCTGAGCAAAACACTTGAATAAACTGCAAGATGGCTTCAAAATGGAAAGGAAGTTACGATAGTTCAAGAAAGTATAAGAAGAGCTGGGAGAAGCAATATGTATGGCTGTCAGAATCACCAGATGGTAAAGGGAATGCATACTGTAAACTCTGTCGCAAATCTCTTCAAGCGAAACTTTGGTCAATCTCCAAGCATGAAAGCTCTTCTGAGCACTCAACTAGAATCAAAGAAACTCAGCAAATGAGACCTTTAGCTGTAGAAAGACGCCCTCGACCAGGGACAACCAAACGGGATGTTAAAGAAGCAGAAATTCAAATAGCTGTTGGTATAGCCTGTCACTCTGCAATCCTTGCCGTTGATCATTTGGGCGAATTAATGGTTCAGCATGGCAAAGGAAGTGCTTTGGGGGAAATGCAACTCCACCGTACAAAATGTAGTCAGTTGATAAAAAATGTTGTGTCACCATCTTTGAAACGCGAGCTTCAAAAAGATGTAGAAGGGAAAGGTTTTGCAGTGCTCATTGATGAGTCCACAGATGTTGCCGCGAAAAAGAACCTTTGTATATGCATTCGATACTTCAATGAGCAAGAAATGCAAGTGGCCACAGCGTTCGTTGGAATGATAGAAGTTGTCGAAGCGACGGGTGAAAACTTATTTCAGGCAGTGAAAACTGGTCTTCAAACGGTTGGACTAGATCTGCACAACTGCTTTGGCTTTGCAAGTGATGGTGCTTCTACAATGGTGGGGAATGGAATTCAGTATGGTCCAGGATTCGGGAATCGTCGCCAAATTGTATACGGATGAAATGTATTTGTCATTCACTGGCTTTGTGTGTCCAACATGCATTCGAGAAGATGCCAGCGAATCTTGGCTTTCTTCTGAAGGAAATACCGAAGTGGTTTTCGAAAAGCATTTTACGAAGAGAGGCTTTCCACCAGCTCATAGACGTCATGAATCCAAATAATGAGCACGCAGGTAAACCAATGCCATTCCAGAAAATGTCTGCAACTCGATGGCTTGTCAGAGGGAAGGTGCTTTTCAACATTCTTGTCAATTGGGAGGAACTGAAAGCGTATTTTTTGGTAGAAGAGCCCAATTGTAAATCAGATGTTCGCTACAAAGCAAGAATGTTGCTGAGCATGTTGAATGATGACATCAACCACCTTTATTTTCATTTTCTCTCTCCAATCGTGACAGAATTTGAACGAGTTAATGCGTCATTTCAAGCCACAAATGCAGATCCTGAAGACATGGTCAAACAGCTCTTCCTGCTCCACAGCACTCTACGCTACAGAATATATGGCTCTGGCGATGAAGTTCTGCCAAACTCTCGTGTTGATTTTGGTGTGAAATTTGTCATGGAATCACAAAAGTATATTCATCATCACGGAAATTCTGCTGAAGCGAAAGTGAAGGTAGAGGAAGTGTATAACCGATGCCAGAGTTTTCTCGTTGAAGCGCTTACACAGGTTGAAAATAGACTTCCTGGAAATGAAACTATTTTCAAAGGCCTCAGCTACCTGTCCCCAGCGACAGTTCTCTCTCAGGTTGACCGTGTGCCGTTTTATTCTTTACCCATGCTTCACGTCATGGCTGATATATCATCAGTTGAAGAAGAATATCGCAGGATCCTTCATGTCGACTGGGCAGGCGAAAGCGTTTTTAATGGATTTGTCCCAAGAGATTCAGCTGAATTTTGGTGTGGAATTTTGAAGTACACATCTAGTACAGGAGAGCAACCATTCAAAAGATTGGCTCTTTATGCTTTAACAGCCCTTGCGACCCCAGTGAGCAATGCCATATGCGAGAGAGTGTTTTCACACGTCAATAATGTAAAAACAAAGCTAAGAAGCAGAATGCGTCTTGATATGCTGGATGCTGTAATCAGAATTCGAGTTAATTTCAAGTTTGGGCAAAAATGTTGCCGAGATCTCAGAGTTTCACCAGAAATGCTTGAGTTGTTCAATTCTACAAACATGTACAACCAAGGGGAAACTTCTGCAGATGCAGATGAAGCTAACTTGAATGCATACTTGTGAAAAATTTTGTAACGACAATGCAACCATGAAATGAAAAATATATGATATATAACATAATTCATTATAAACAATTACAACAATGTTATAAACTTGGTTACTGCTTTGGGAAAATTTTTGTTCTGTTTCTCTTCACGTTGTTGATTTTTTAACTGAATTTAATTAAGTTAATTTTATCAAGTCAAAGCAGTAACCAAGTTTATAACAGGGTAATTGTTTATAATGAATTATGTTTATATATCATATATTTTTCATTTCATGGTTGCATTGTCATTATAAAATTTAATTGCTGACGTGGAGATGAACAATTCTCTGATTAACTGACTTTTGACTTTTTCAACTGCTTTTAATAATTTAATTTTGTTTTAATATCTATTCTACTCTACTAATTTCCGTATGACTAGCGATGTAGTTTTAGTAATTGATTTGTTTTGCTTTTTTTCAAATTTAGCAACGTTTGTTGTTGTTGTTGTTTTGTTTCTCGAGTGGAAAATTTAATTAAGTCTGAATTAACTGAATGATGCATCCATGGAAATGGTTCGTTTCAGAATATATAAACTGATCAATTTCGTTAAACAATGTGTTTTCTTCTGCTAAAAAATTTGGCTACATTTTGGCCTCCTTCAGCATCATGTTTGGCTACTGCTGACCAATAGGGTCTGGCAACCCTGATTTATATGAAGATAGGGTTTAGATACTTATTTCTAATTCTTGCATTTTCTGAGTACTAATGTTAATTGAAATTTACGTTATAAATTGTACGATAAATCGCTGTTTTGCAAAATATCAAACCTGCTTATATCAATCATTCCATTCCTTCTTTTTGTATGTAATCTGAATAATCGCAAGTGAAATGTCATTATATGATTACAGACCCTTTCAAGTTAAGAATATGTAGAGCAACCGTCTCATCCAGTTCAAAGTTTCCATGCATATTTTGACCGATAATCCAGAAATAGTTGGGGAATTTCATGTATAGAGCGCTTGTTGGCCTTTAGGGGTATGGTAAAAAATCTGTTTGAAGTGATAATTTATTAAAACAGTAGAGAATTGGTGATAATATGCCAATACATGATTTGTTTCATGATTTGTGTTTAATTCATTGTTTCCATGTATATTTGGGCTGGTAGTCGGGAAATAGTTGGAGAGTTCAATGTGTGGAGTGCCTTTTGGCCTTTGGGGGTATGGTAAAAAATCTGTACGAAGTGATGATTTTTGGAAACAGTAAGGAATTGGAGATAATATGCCAATACATGATTTGTTTCATGATTTGTGTTCAATTCAAGTTTCCATGTATTTGGGCTGGTAGTCGGGAAATAGTTGGAGAATTCAATGTGTGGAGCGCTTTTGTTGGCCTTTAGGTGTATGGTAAAAAATCTGTATGAAGTGATAATTTATGAAAGCTGTAAAGAACTGGTGATAATATGCTAATACTAGATTGTTTTCAAGTTCAATTCAAAGTTTCCATGCATATTTTGGCCGATAGTCTGGAAATAGTTGGATAATTTAATGTGTGGAGCGCCTGTTGGCCAAGATTTTACAGCTTCTCGTTTGACATTAAGGCTCAGCATTTATTGCTGATGATGCTTACCTTGCTTTCTACCTATTCGCACGATGACAGGAATCCAACTGTCCAACTGTGCTATCCTTGAAAAAATGTTTGTGTTAAGTTTTAAAGTTAGTTATTGCCAAAAATCCACGATAAAGCTGTGTTTTAAAGATCATCTTCATTATAGTTTCTTTCTACTTATAGAATTGATGATCTAACACACCATACTCTATGTCAGCTGAGGTCTGACCTTTCAAAGCATTATGCACATGGTTCTTTGCACAGTTTTCTTCTTGGCTGGCCAGATGAAAAATATGAGAACAACAACTTCTTCCCTTTTTTAAGGATAAATACAGGTCATTATACAAAGAGATAAAAAACTATTTGTGGTTTTTGAATTGGGTGTCAAGTAAATTAAGTAATTAAATATCAAAACTACGGCAAAATATGAGAAATAATCATAAAACAGGAAGTTTATCAAATACATCAAGTAATACAAATATGTTAATACAGTACGCTTAAGTTGGATCAATGCTGAATAAGTTCCAGTGTAAAAATTTCTTCTTTATAATAAAATATAGGGTGAACAATCTACCTCTTTTTTAAGTTTTACATCTCACCAAAACTGTTGAGTGTGCGTTACGTTATTGTTAACAGTAATTGGAAATTATATTTCGTATGGCATTGCTATTAAAATTAAATCGAAACTTTTAAATTACTTTCCATAACTGTCACTAAGGACAAGCCTAACCGTACTAAGAATGAATTGAAATTTTATGCACTTTCAGAACTTTCTTTCCTTCTACAAACAATGACAAGAAAAAGATAAGCTTCATATAGAAAACAACATTCGTATCATAATATAAAACACTAGAATATAAGTAACTACAAGTCCTTGCCAACAGGGCCTACAATTTAGAAGAAATTTTTTGAAGATTGTTTAGGGTAGTCGACTTCAGTTTGAAAGATCCATCTTTTATGTATGAAAAGTCATTCAAATCCAGCATAGTGCGCTTGTTGTTTTCGACAAAATTTGTTTTAAAGATTGAATGAATCTGGGGAAGCACTAGAAAGGTATGATCCTCTTCAGACTGAATCAACCATCTACCCGAAATGGTCCCATCAGTCTTAACTGTTCCATTGCATTGGAAAAGCCAAAACTGGTAATCTTTTTCATCATCATCACCTTGGAAGTCATCCTTGCTGGCATAAACCGGTACAATTTATTTTTAACAAAAGAAAATTGTTTTCCCCGTTTTGCTTTCTTCTTCTGTGGTTCATCGTCTTCATCTCCATTATCATTTATTACAGTGCAGTTTATACCTCGTAGTAACGCTGCTGGGGGAATAGCTGGTTGGCATTTCAAATCCTCTTTGATTAGAAATTTGATACCCTCCTTACATCCCATCAAGATTTCAAGTGCTTTTGGCCCATTCTTGCAGGATATTTGAAAGGAATAACCTCTGGCCATCCTTCAACATCAAAAGCATTCTTGAAATTTTTGTAAGGTACCCTTCGAGGCACACCTACAGCTATATCTACAAACAAAAACAGTACAAGATAATGGAGAAATTGAATGAAATAAAATAATTAAATTTTGGTGACCTTGGCATTAATTCTGTATTGTATCCAACAAACTTTAAAGCTTCTTCTTTTTTTAGCATGGTGTATTTTAGCTTGTAACCATTGATGAACTTATGGGCTGACAAAACTTATATGGGGCATGAAAAAATGTATGAAGTTAGGTATTTTCTCATGTTTATATCTTTAGATACTATCACCCTCATATGGTCAAACTAGTGTGTTTAATTTGCTTGAGAATGCAAAAAGCTTTATATGTTCTACAACCTCTGGGAAAAGTAGTTGGAACATCGTCAGATTTTTTTGATTTTGCAACCCCCGTTTTATTTCCGTCTCTCCTTGGTAGCTGCAACCGCCTTGCCCTCTTAAACAATTTTGCATCTTTAGGGGAAGGCCATAGGTACATGAGAATTCTTCACTTTCGGTTTTAGGATTATTCACCTTTGCGCTACACAACATTGTTTGAGGTGGGAGTGGATTTGGCAACTTGCGCGATGCGTTAATTAGAGCAAGTGCTCCAAGATTTTTGGAAGAGATTGTATCTATTTATTGTTATAAAAGAAGAAAAATCCTAAGATTACAATAAAAAACAGAGCCAAGCAAGGCAGGTTCCCATATTTAGCAAAAAATATTGTTACAAGTTTAGGGAGTAAACAGGTCAATACATATAAATCATTGGGGTTAGTAGGATTTTGACATCAGGGAGGGGGCCAAAATTGTTTTGTAAAATATATAAAAATGACAATTAACCATCATGAATAAAGTACAGAGGTAATGTACAAACATGTATAAACCAACACAATCATGGGAGAGATGGGTCAAGCTGCTCATTTTCAGTGCTCAGTACACCAGCACATTACAATTTACACTCAACAAATATTTTTGTTCCTCTATCTGCTTACAACGCATATTTTTTTCAGTAAATACTTGGGCGAGCATGCTCGGATGGGGTGTTTGGAGTGGTTCATCTTTCAAGTCACTTTTAGCTTCACCGCTCTATATTTTGCAATTTTGTGCGCCAAAAGCAGTAGTAAATGGTTTCAGAACCAAGGTTTGAGATCTTGAGTCAAAAAGCTTCAATTCTTGGCGGACTTCGGTTACTTGCATATGCAAGACCGAGTGCACGTCCCATTGCAGTTTCACATGGTCTATTGTGAGTTTAAATTTCAACCACGCAGAGTCATCTATTTCATTTAAATATCCTTTTCAGTACGTATTTGGGTGAGCACGCAAGGAATGGGCACTTACTTTGCCTAGTATCATTTCAAGCGTAAATTATTTCGAGTGTCTTGGTGATAACCTTCATCGCTGTATGTTTTTTTAACTTTCAGCCAAAAGCAGTAAATTGTTTCAAAACCAAGTTGAAATTTCGAGTCGAAATGCTGGCATTCAAGGCGGACTTGGGATACTTACACATGCAAGATCGAGTGCACGTCCCATTTCAGTTTGATAGCGTCCAGAGGCGGCAATCAATCAAGTTTACAACTCGTTAATGTTAACACACTTCAAGGAACCTTTTTCCAGTGAGTCATTGGGCCAAGCGACCACCGCATGAAACAAACAATACGACATGACACCTTCCTACTTGCCAAGTCCGAAAAAGCTGACACGAAAAACTTGTTTCATTTACCGCTTTACTCGTCGTTTTGGAAAGCATTGGGGGTAGATTACATGGCCGCTGTCTTAATCATAGTTTTGGAAATTGAGGGTTACACCGTCAATTCCCCTATGAAGAACAGTTGACCACAAGAAAAATATTTTTTTTAGCTGATCAACCTGCAGTGAAGCAAGCTAAAATTGCTTTGTATCGTTGTCTAAATTGATTCCTATGTTGCCCCTGAATCGGCTCTGACTCTACTGAGTCCGCTTTTTATAGACAAAAACTGAAAAACCTCGACAATCCAATCGATTTTTGTTTAAATGGCATCGGGGGCTCTGCCATTCCGAAAAGCGACCCCTTGGCCAACACACAAACATAAAAATCGCCCCTTAGTTATTTTCATCTTTTCTCGGGCTTTCTCGATAGCTCTGTCACGTTATCAACCGTCCTATGGAAACCTTTTTGCTAATTTAGCTCGCTATGCTGACGTAAGAGTTTAGTGTAATTTAAAGAAAACATCGTGACACGAAATCTCTAACTTACAAAATGAAACTTAGCACACATGAAAACTGCCTCTGTAGCAGTCAAAAACTTACTATTGCCACCAATACACACCAAATTAATTCTACAGTTTCAGTAATCTCAACAACGCTACCAACAATAAAGAATCAACAAGAGAATGAGTAGACGTCAAATGAAAAACTATGCATCATCATCCACCAAAAAAATTAAATACATACAACATAAAAACGCAGGGTTCTAAAGTTCGTACGGTACTTTAAAAACGGAGCTCTTACTCTTCCTTTCTTCGTCCCAGCACATTAACAGTGGATAACATTTGCCGCCACGCCATGACCCTGCAAGCAAGGAAAACTCGTTAGAAGCGAGGTCTGCCAAAAACGCAATCGTAAAAGGCCACAAAAAAGCAGCAGTCACTGATTTTAGAATGCATCAAACATGTTGTTTACTGCCAAAGCTATTTAGAGCAATTTGGAATGAAAAACGCCCTTTCGAGGGCTGGCGGAAGGAGTCAACAGGACAAACAGCCAGGTGTGAAAATCTAGCAAAAAAACCCAATTCTTCGAAAAAAGAACCAGAAAAACAACGAAAATGACAAACTTCAAGCAACACAACAAACTTACTTTGATTCGATTTGCAGGGCACGAAGTTTTCAGCATTTTAAAGTCAGCGAGAGGGCGTACCTCCCGTTGCTGCTACCGCGAGTTTGGGCTCGATGTCTCTCTATAAAAGGAAAAAAGCCAAAAATTAAACCGCCCGTAACATAATTGATTATCAGAAATTTCCCTGAAAGCAAGCTATCTAGGTATTTAGAGCAATTTAAAGTGAAAAACGCCCTCGGGGCATGGTGTAAGGAGGTCAACAAGTCAACGGCCAAGTGCGAAAACCACGCACAAAAGTTACTTTGTAGAGAGAGAAAAACCAGAAAAACGGCGATCGTAAAGCAACAAAACAAACTTACTTTGATTCGTTCTGGAGGGCATGAAGTTTTCAGCATTTTGAAGACAGCGACAGGGCAAGTGGCGGCCTGCCTGCCGTTCCTCGCGAATTTTGCTGCAGCTACCGCGAGTTTCGGCTCGATTTCTCACTAAATTTAGGAAAAGCAAACAAAATCAAATCTCTTGTAGCATCATTTTAAGAAAGCAATCAATTCAGCATTCAGAAAACATTCTCGAAAGCAAGCGAGCTCATTGGGAGCAAATTTTTTAAACAAATGGAAGCTACCCCACCATGGCGCTCATTGGAAGAATCGTGAAAAATGCACGGAAATTTAGTTCAAAATCAGGAATATTACAAGATCGAAAGGAGAAACGAAAGTTACTTACTGTGAGGCAGCTTTCCACCGCGAAATTCCCAAAAACACAATGAGAAGCAGCTCCGGTAATGGGTACGTCCAAACTCCACGGGCTGCGAGCACGAAATGATCCCTGCCCTGTCCCAAGCACGCTGTTCTTGTTCTGCTGGGAGGCGTCACTCACGTCGGCAACTTGCATTTTGATTGGTGGAAGAGGACTTTCTTTTGTCCCCAAACAATGTAGGGCTAATCTATATATCTAATATCAACGTATATCTAAAGAAAAACTGCAAAACTGAAAGCATTGGGAAAAATCAACAATAGATATATATTGCACTTTTTGCTTTCTATCTGAACAGTTTTTGAGTGAAATTTTTTATGATACATTTAAAAACAGAAAGAATTAAAGACAAAGGTAGCTTTAAGCTAGGCATGTGACCGGGGCAAGCTCTGTCGATCGAGGGAGAGAAAATTTCCTCTCCACGGCCTGGAAATGGCGAATCGAAGCAAAAACACGGCGAATTTCGAAAAAACGCTTGCGAATTTTGGAAAAAAAACCACACTTTCGGGAAACCTTACCGCTAGAAAAGGGGGAACGTGGCACGAACTGTTCTGGAACCAGAGCTCGTAGAAGGCGGACGACCAGATAGCTGTGCTCAGAAAAGTGGCAATGTCCACTAAAAATAAGGAAAATTTTGGAATAAAAACCAGCCACAATCAAAGACGAATGTTTCCTGAAGCAAGGGGTCAAAACAGGGGGAAGCTGGTCGAACGTTGGGGGCAGGAGAGCGCCGAGAAGGCAGTCGAAAAGGAGTCTCGTGGGAGAAAAACGGACTTTTCGATCAAAAATCGTGCGAATTTTCCGGAGAAAAGCCTCAATTCCGGAGAACTACATATACAAAGCATTTTAGTATATGTAGATAATATATATATGTCAATGATTCAATTTTAAATAATTACAAATACTTACTATATTTCTTGTTAAGAAAAAGGCGAGCTCCAATTTGTGATGGGGGCTCAACTGGAGTATCTATAATGCAAATACTTTTTTATTTTTTTAAAAGTCTGTTGATAAAATACTTCTTGTTAACTTGTTATTAAATTACAACAAGTAATTCAAGTTTGTATACGGTGACCTCTGACCTCCCCTTGTCACCACCAACGCCACCTACGAACTGTAACACACAGTTCCGTAGCAGTAGTAAAAGACATTTAAAAACTACCTCTGCTACTCCTACACTGCAATGTACTACAATCACTTTGATCGACAGAACAACTAGTCACGTTACTCGGTAGCACGCTAGCTAGATGTACTAAACAGTACCAGCAACCAAAGGGAACAAACCTTGTTAGGCCAACGAAACAGCACGCGTCTTGCCAACATAAGCACGCAACACCTTCTGTTTGATCAAGGAGGACCAGGCTGGAGGAATGAAGATGACGGCCTCCAGAAAATCTCACAACATCTCCCCCAGTTTTACAAAACTACATACTTAGCACCTAGTACTCATACTGGTCCAAGTACAGAGGTTGTTGTCTTGGTCACTGTGACCTCCTCTGCAACCGGCGCAGCTTCAGATTCTGACTGAATTTCATCTGTCTCTTCCTGAGCAGGAACCTGACTTGAGTACTCTGGAACCTCGTCCCCACCAATGGGCACACTGCCTGCCTCCTTGTCTGACGTCTGTTCAGCACAGCCAGTCTCCCCAACATCTTCACAGGGGAGGATGTAGAAAGGGACTCCACCTGGCTCTACAGCTTTAGGCCGGCCTTCCAGATTATCTACTCGCAGATGACCATGAGTGTCTCTACCAACACCAGAAGTTGTCTTCTAATGTCCGTCACATGCCGTGGCATGCTGTCTACGCACACAGTGTGCTTGGACACGATCCCTGTCACCTTACCAGGCATCCACTCCTTTGTGCACGAAGATGGGGAAGGTTTCACCCAGACTTCGTCACCAACTGAGAACGAGCTTACAACCTCTTCCCCTCCAACACAAAGATTGATGTCAAACGGCACTCTCCAATGGTACCGAAATAACCGATTCAAAGGAACAGAGCTCTCTTCTATTTCCTTCCAAGGTGTCACATTGTACCAAAATGTGGCCTCATCAGGAGTGATTCCTCCTTGCTCCGCAATTCTCTTGATTGTTCGGTGATCCCTCTCTATTCTTCCATTTCCACCCGGGGCCTAAGCAGCCCGCAATCGCAGAACAATCCCCCACTCGTCAGCAAACTGAGCAACCATTGCTGACCTAAACGCTGTCGAGTTATCCAGCAATAACTCATCACTCAGCCCTCGCTCAATCACGACACTACGTAGTTGAGACACGATATGTGTAGCAGACTCTGTCTGCAACCGTCACCAGATCGCAACCCTGGCCACAATCAACCATAGACAAATACAACTGGCTACCAAAATGAGTCACCTCAACTGCGACTCGGCACCAATTGTCATCAATGGCCAAATCACCCGTTGATACCATATTCTCTCCCCATAAAGCAGGGTCAATTGGCTGGCTGGCATGCTTTGCATCCAGCCAACTCTCGTTTCACCTGCTCATGCGACAGATCACGGTTTATCTGTCGAGCAAGGAAGAGAGTCCTATCAACGCCAAGATGGTGAGGCAAATGTGCCGCCCAAATGGCATCCATTGGACTTTCACCAGTGGTGATAGCTGCAACTACATCTGCAGCCTGCTCACCAGTCCCACGGTACTCAAGCCATTTTTTGGGTACCCTGGTCATGCGATCAGCTTTATTTTCCACTGAAGGTACAAAATGAACTGTCACATTAAGACCATACTCAATGATTACGTCACCAATCACTGCCAGACGACGCTTGACAAGCATCTCTGCAGCACCCTCGTCCTGACACGATTGCGCTTGTCGATGACACTGGTCATCCAGCTGACAACTGTGAGTGAATCAACAGCCAGCGTAAAGGTCTTGAAACCCCACGCTATGGCCATGTTCACTCCACGACCCACAGCCTCAAGCTCGCAACATTAATGTGCAGATGGTCTGACTCTATTCTAAGCCAAAAAGCATCCTCCACAATGCTGCCATCCACCTCCAGGACCACTCCCAGACCAAGTGAGCTAGCATCAGTCCACACAGTCACAGCACTGCTTGAGTTGACTTGCCAAATACCCCTGACTGGGTCCTCAATACCCATGACTCACCGTGATCAGCTCGCTTCCAGTATCAACAAGACACAAGAAACAACGACCATTTAAGATCCCTGGAACGACTGGCATGCGACTACAACTAGTCCTGCCAGTCGCCCCAGACAGCATCGGACTGTCCCGTGATGCCGATGCGCCACTCAAGATCTCAGTAGATTTCAAAGCTCCAATCCAGAGGACGGGCGGCCCCGGTCTCCGTCCTCCCAATGAAAACTCTGCCAATCCAAGGCACTGGCACTTGGTGGGAGCTTAGAGCAGTCCTTCACCAGATGCTCCGTGCTCCCACAGCAGGCGGCCTTCTTCTTAAAAGAGGACTTTTTTCCAGGGGCAGCCCTCTTAACACTGGATTTCATGGGGCACTGATTTCACGGTGCCCTCCTACAGCTTGCCAGAAGCAGCAGTAATGGCAGCAGAGAAAGTCCACCCCTCTACTGCTCTTTGCGATACCATGCGGGTTCGCACTTGGGTCAAAACTGAACCGAAATCGGCAGTGTGGGTCACCCCCCACTGGTACACAAAGGCTGGCAGGCCCCTCATAAAACTTGACCCGAAAATCCAAGTCATAGAGGGTCATGCCCAGCCTGCCGCCCAGTCGCTCTAGGCGACCCAGATAGGCGTCAACTGTCTCACCAGCCTCGAGCCAGCAGTTGACAAACCTGCGGCATGGCTCCTGCCAAGGCATAGCATACTCAGCTGTCAGCACAGCCTTCACAAACTCCAAATACACCTCTCTCACCCTTGCGCTGCTTACTGTGAAAACGAGGCCACCAGAGTAAGAAATTTTCTGAGCTTCAGATACAATGGCGGATCGCGCTAATCAGGCACTAGAAGAACAAGAAAAAAAGCATGTTGCTGAGCAGCAAAGTGCTTCGGGCTCGCAGTCGTTGTGGACTAGAAGTCTTGTTTCCATGCCTAACATTTCATATGAGGATGTGTATAAATTTTTAGGGAAGGTACCACAGAAAATCAAAGAAAGAGGGTACTAATTCTTCACGGAAGGATACATCCACAACATAAAGGGTTGGTATCAATACTGTTGTACGATTAACTACATTGATTCATTTATATTTTGATTATTTACCTCTCTGTAGTATGAGTTACAGTTTCTTGACGTCTTTTTCTTTATGTTTCAGTGAAAAGACTCAATGAAACAACCGAAATCACGCAATGCAAAATAGTGAGCAAGTGCTACTATTCGATGAGAAAAAGTGAAAAACTGCATTCTTTGGCTGTTCTCCTTTCCTCAGATGCGGGGAAAGTGCATGTAGACGCATTAAGTTGCACTTGCAAGGCTGGAAAAGGGATTTGCAATCAAAAGTCTGCCTTTTTGTTCCAGATTGTCCACTACAAATCCCTAGGATTTAAGGTATGTTTCCATGTTTAGTTAACATTCGGGTGGGTGTTTTGGCTGTTCACTCTAAGGTGCATGTAAATCTTGTTCTCCGTGTAAAAGATTGTGTTCCTACCTTTCCCTTGGTTTTAGTCAATTTGTTATTTTCGTTCCTTGGCTCACAACTCCAATTAGTCAAAAATATTTTTTATCAAGGTATGTTTTAGAGCATAATACTTTAAACTTACTTTAATGCAAAACATGAATTTAGTATTAATCTGTACATGTTTATGAAACAAAATCTGCAATAATGTCTTCTTTTACTAGCTTTGTGATACATATTTCTTCTTGCTCTCAAGTACCTTTAGATTATTTTTTATACATTGCAGGTTTTGCCAAATAATGTTTCAAAAACATCATTACCTCAAACTTGGCACAAGCCAAGAACGAAAGGTATAAATCCTGAGCCAATTTCTTTTCTGGGGATTCAAAAGCCTGTGAAATTTGCAAAGAAGAAACTTCAGTCAAATGGTTTGTTTTATTTTGTGTATGATTAATTTTATTTCAACTTGCAAATAGGTCCTTAAATTATTTCAAAGCCTGTTTGTCATGCTGGATTACTTTTTGCTATCCAGCTGGGTTTATTTTAGAGAACTAGCTCCTCAAAGACAAGAGTCTAAATTTTCTGTATCAATTCTTTTATATATTTTTCAAGTTTAATATGAATCTAGGATTTATTTATTGTTTATCTCTTTTAATTTCTAGGACTCTTCCATGTCATAACAATCTGTTAAATGTAGCCTAGAATGCCTAGTTAGGAAAATTTCAATCAACAACCCAACCTGTTTTACTGCTTAAAGGAAGTAACCTTTGTGTGCTCAAATGTGTTTCTTAAAATTTGAGTCTTTTAAGCTTTGAAAGTCATGAAATTAAATTTCATTTTTAGGAGATAAAATTGAAGACAAGAGGAGAAAAGAAAGAGACAACTACAATTTTATTGAGCCTACTGTGTATAACCCTTTGCAAGATGAAGATTATTCTGCAAAAAAATTTATTGCAGACTTTAAAAAATCCTTTGCAAGTGGCTCAAAAACACAGTTTTCTTACATTCTGGATGCAGATCAGGAAGATATCCTAGTTTCATCTTCTTATGGAATGCTACCCAAAGGCTCAGTTATCAGTAACCATTTCCCACTGAAGGAAGTTGACAACTTTTGCAAGCTTAAAGATGCACCTACCTTCCCAGCTATTCTCTAAGTAGAGTCTACTCGACTGTGTTGGACAGAAATAGCTTAGAAATTTTTGAAGAGAACATTGTGACCGATACGGAAGCTATTTCAATTGAAAATGAGACCAGAGAGCAATCAGTTACTCATTTATGGCATCAAATGAGATGCAGTAGAATAACATCAACTAAGTTTAAACGGATTGTTTCACGTTGTGATAATTTTGCAAAACTTGCTATAGATTTAGTAAGTACAAAAAATATACAAACAGCTGCGATGAAAAGAGGCTTTGCTTGTGAGAAAATGGCTGCTTCTGCATATATGAATAACAGGGGAGTCAATCTTTACAGAGCTGGTTTTTGTATTAACTGGGGAATACCATACTTAGGGACTTCACCTGACTATAAAGTATATGATCCAGGTGAAGACTCATGTTTCGGTCTTCTTGAAATAAAGTGCCCTGATAAACAAACAATCACAGAAGTACCATACCTGAAAAACGGATGGCAAGATACACCTCAATGATTGTCATGAGTATTACTACCAAGTAATTGGTCAGCTTGGGATAACGGGCCTGAAGTGGTGTGATTTTATGGTTTGGTGCCCAGAAGACCACTTTGTTGAAAGAATTCACTTTGATGAAACAACTTTTTTAAATGTTATATCAAAAGTTGATAAATTTTACTTTCAATACTTTTTGCCAGCCATAGTTAACAAAAATTTAAATTGAAACAATTTAAATTTTAAGGTTATTACTGTAGTGCTCTTAATTTTATGTTGATATAAGAACATGACTATAAAAATGCTTTTTCAAAACAAGTCCCCTCTAAAGTTTGTAAGCAGACATGCAATTGTACAGAGTTGGTTTGTTGTCCCTGCTATATTCAAAGGTAGAACCTTGTGAAAAAGATGATTTTCCTTCACTCTCCTTATAGCCCTTTCCACATGAATACGCAACCTTGCAATTGACTGAGTTTCATGAATGGGTTCATGAATGGTGGAATATTTAGAGTTACCTTACATTTAACAAAAATATCTTCTATCTCAAAGCCTTTGTCAGCCATGACAGAGTCATTTTCCTCCAACAAATCTAAAATTCCACTCACAGAAGTAATTTCCTTGTCTGAAATTCCTCCAGTGTATAAATGTGAAACAAAGGTCACAGCCCCTGTTGGGGATATTCCAATTAACCCTTTGTAAGTTGTGTGGCCCTTGTAATTGGAATATAATTCCGACTGTAGGACCAGACTTGATGGAGATTGTGATCTGATTTCACTACAGTCCAAAATAACTCTCGTAGCAGGATATTGTTCTTTGAAATAGGTTGGCCTATGCTGAATAACCTTTTTTCTTGAAGGCCAAATTGGTATTGCCCCAAGAAAGAAGTATAAGTAATTGACCCAAGTTATAATGTACCTACTCACAGTAGATGTCGAGGTGTTAAAACGGTCTGCAAGTTCTTGATTAAATAAGCCAAGCCTCAGTTTACAGAGGAAAAGAAACAGCTGAACTTCTAAACATAATGCATGTTGCGAAAAATCAGTGCTCTTTGTAACTGCCTTGCCAGATAACCTTTGTCTCTGGACTTGCTGCCAAGTTGTTATCTTAAGGGCAGTTGGGCGAATGACAAGAATGAACTGTCTCAACAACTGGTTACTTTGGAAGCCAGTATAAAAGCAAATCATTGCATCATTAGCTGCATATCTAGAAAGTCCAAATCGTGTTCTCTAAGCAGGCCGCAGCGGTGGATTCGTTTTCTTCGTAATGGACAGCTCCATAGTCCGTCTCTGCCAAAAGTTTCCACTTCTGTGGAGACTTCCTTTTCGTTTTTTCTTCCTGCCATGAAAAAATTGTGGGTACAGCACCACTTTTTAGAGATCTCTTTCCTGCTTGAGACGTCTTCTACTCTTCCGGCCTAAAATGGGCCAAGCATACGACCGTGTGGTTTGTAATGCTGAAAGCACGTCCGGGATCTCTTCGAATTTTTGCAATCCACACCTTTCTGGTTGCCTCATTCTTCGGTAAAAAGTGAAATGATAGTCCCCGAAACCCCTCTGCGCGGGCTTAAAACCCCTTCTGTGGAAATAGAATTGCCCCTTAAAACTACCCTATAAACAAAATAGACATGTTAGCCTCGGGAAGACAAGACCCCTCGCATCGAGAACGAAAATGACGTCATCCACAACCAGCCACGGGACACTTGAAACGAAAGTTGTCAACGACAAAATGACTCGCCATCCTTCGCGTGCATCACTCGCACTCATGTGACAATCGCTAGGACGGGGTTCGCAAAAAATGAAGGGAAGAGGCTCCCCCGTCCTAGCGATTGTCACATGAGTGCGAGTGATGCACGCGAAGGATGGCGAGTCATTTTGTCGTTGACAACTTTCGTTTCAAGTGTCCCGTGGCTGGTTGTGGATGACGTCATTTTCGTTCTCGATGCGAGGGGTCTCGTCTTGCCGAGGCTAACATGTCTATTTTGTTTATAGGGTAGTTTTAAGGGGCAATTCTATTTCCACAGAAGGGGTTTTAAGCCCGCGCAGCGGGGTTTTGGGGGCTAGTCTTCTGTTTTACCAATAGACCCCTTTCACTGCCAGACGATACCAAATATGCGCGCGCACACCGAGAGGCAAAACATTCGGCCTGTTTACGTTATGTCGACTGTGATCACAGTTCTTGAGCTTATTTTTACAAACGGAGAATGGCATCTACTTACTATGAAAAGCTTTCTGTTGAAGACAAAAAACGGTATGATGACAAACTAACTCTCGCAAATGGCACAAAGCTAGAAGATCCTTTCACGCTAGAGAGTGGATGGACCGACAACATAACAAAGCTTCCTAATGTTGCTTGGGAAGGCATAACAAAGTACCTTGTTGAGTCCCCAAGCACATTCACAAATGAATCGCGGAAGGCTTATAAATCACTTGATGGCTATCACTTTTTCCGAGAACGACATGTCCATGACTGTTTTCATCATCCAAGTTCAGCATCGAAATCGTTTTGTTTCATCAAATCCCAGGTAAGTGAACTAGGCCCTACACAAAACAAGGTGCCATTCTTGTATTTCTCAATCCGAAACGAAAGGTCATTGAACAGCATATGTAAACAAATTTAATTTTGAATTTTTATAATCTTAGGAGTGAATCTTCAAATTCTGCATGCATGTCAAGTCAGCCCACCATAGGAGAGCATAGTACTTTAGAAGAATGCCTTCCCATTTTAGATTTTTAGGTCCTCGTGAGTTTACATCAAAATGTAAAGTTGCCAATAGCTTTATGAAACTTTTCTTTTTGTGCTCACTGATAATGATATTTCTAAAAAAAATTGAATAAGCTAGACATTATGACTTGCTTCTTACAGGTGCTGCCCAGTCAACGACAAGGAAAATCTGCCAAGTTATATGATGTTTGGGTGGCAATTAACAATCAACATGGATGGATTCTTACAGCAAACTGTACCTGCATGGCAGGATTGGGATCTGCCTGCAGTCATATAGCTGCTTTATTATTTAAGCTTGAAGCTGCCACCCACTACAAGCTAAATGAGGAAGTTTCTTGCACCAGCCAGTTGTGTTCATGGAAGGCAAGCAAAAGACAAGTCAACCCAGCACCCATAAAGGCAATAAATTTCAAAAAGGGAAAGAAACATGATCTACCCCAGGCAAATAGCATCAATTTTGCCACAACTTGTTATAGTGTTATGGATCCAACTTCAGAGGAAGGCAGTATCTGTAAGGAAAAATTTAAGGAGCTACATAGCATCAATAATAAGGCAGCTATTTTCACCAGCATACACAAGGAAGATCTAGATATACAGGGATCTTCAAAACAAAATTGGTGTGGTAGTGATACAGATAGTGCTGGCAGTGATGCTGAGTGTACTAATAACATTCTTCCAGAGCCACTAGTGAGTCTTTTTGACCCAACATCTATAGAACTAGATGGAAATGCACTGCAAAGTTTTGCTCTTAAGCAGTATAGGCAATATGAAAGAAGCTTTGATGCAAAGACCTATCAGAATCTATTTAGAGAAACAAAGCTGCAGTCACTGTCACCAAGCTGGATCCTACACAGCTGGTAGAGTAACATCATCTAGATGCTACCAAGTTGCAAAAACAAAAGTAGAGAGTCCTAGTACCTCTCTGATTTCACAGATCATGCAGTATGAATCAGCAAGTGGCAGTGACAATAAGTTTACAAAATATGGACAAAGGATGGAATCAGCTGCTAGGGATTTCTATAGAACAAGTATGTCTAGCTGTCACAAAAACTTGCAGGTAGAAGAAACAGGATTTCTTGTGTGTGCTGCTTCTCCCTTTTTAGGTGCATCTACTGATGGCCTTGTGACCTGTTTCTGTCACGAAAACAGAGTTTTAGAAATAAAATGCCCATACAAATACCGTAGTGGTTTTGAAGGTTGGCAAAATGATAAAGATTTCCCTCTAGCTCCAAACAAGGCCATGAAAAAAGGTCACAGATACTTCTATCAGATTCAGCTGCAGATGTTTATTTATGATGTTCAGTCCTGTGACTTTTTAGTTTATACGCCATCAAATCCTGACAGCAGTATGGTTGTAAATGTTCTACAGGACAAAGAATTTTTACAATCTTTGGTCAGCAATTGGCAGACAAAGTTTGAGAAGATTTTGCTTCCAGAAATTGTTTCTAGAGCCAAAGATACAATTCAGAATGACCGCAAAGTATATTGCACTTGTCAGCGGCCAGAATTTGGACAAATGATAGCATGTGATGGTGTGAACTGTACTGGTGAATGGTATCCCTGTGTGCAAATTACAAGAGCTCCAAAAAGATCCTGGTTCTGTAGGCAATGTCGCAGGGAAAAACACAAAAACACTGCAACTGTTAGAGACTCTTTCTAAATAGAACCTTCAAAAGTTTACAGCAAAAATGTTTTGAATAAAGATTTCCTAAGTAGGGGGGCTAGACATCAGTAGTCACAATATGGTGAACATATTCTACACCTATATACCTTGTTTATTTTATGCTTGATACACCTATTTGATACCCCAAATTTGCTGTTAATATAAGTTATAAGTTGTAGGACTGTGTTCTTAAGAAAATATTCAGGTTAACTCCTCATAGATACTAAGATATTGTCACCTTCTTCAAGAAATAGCATATAAAATATCTTCATTTGGAAAAAATAATCATGTACAACCAACAACACTTTTATTCAAGTTAACTGAACCATAAATTACCGTCATAATATTATCCAATAAGTCTACTTGTGAAATTGGAATAATTGTTTGTAAAATTCGAAAGTCTTTCAATCGCCCAATTACTCTTTCAACATGTATTCTTACATGTGCTAATTGTCTTGATTCATCAACTTCCCTTGCAGATAACTGTTTTTTCCCTCTGGTGAATTTAGGGATTTTTAAAATGGCTCCCTTTTCATTCAATTCTTCCTCAATAAGAAAACCTCTGTCTGCCAAGATACAGTCACCAACATTGACCTTATTCAGAAACCCAGATTCAGCTGTTATTTTCTTGTCTGATACTCGACCACCCCATCCCTCTGATAGAAACACCACAGCACCTGCTGGACTTATTCCGATAAGGTATTTGGAAGTGTTATTGTGCTTGTAATTAGACCAGGTTTGTGCAAGAGCAGTCAGATTGGAAGGACGTTCTATAAAAATTTCGCCACAATCAATTATACAAACACAGTCTCTGAACTTCTTTCTGAATGACTTTGGTAGATTTTGGCGTATTGTTGCTCTGTCTGGCCAGATAATCAGATTTTTCATGTGCTTTGCTAAGGCTGGTAACCATGATCTAACTATCTTTGATACTGTAGAATCAGGTACTTGAAACCTCAATGCTAGATCTTTGTTTAAAAGGCCAAGTCGCAGTTTCATAAATACCATTAGAACATGGTCATTAACAGACATACTAGAATGATGAGATCTAGCTTTGTCTTTTACAAGTGAGCTTACCCACAAGAAAGTATCTCTTGATGGTAAACCTGTAAAAAATCTCACTAGGTTATCATCAGAACTGATTTTATTGAATCCAAAGTTTTGAGCTTTTATCTTTAATCCTTCATTTTCTTTTTGCAATTGGAAGATTTTGTCACTTTTTTCCTTCAACTCCTCTTCAAGTTTTTTTATTTTTGCTTCTATTTCTGTGTAATCTGTTAATGTAATGCCAACATCTTCCATTATTACACTGTCTGTGCTAGTGTCAAGATTTTCTAGTTCATCTTCTCTATCCGTGCTGGAACTTGTTGTCAGACTCTTATATCTTTTGGTCTTTATCATTTCATAACGATCCATATACATTTTTCTTTTAGAGGCATCTTTCAGAGCTTTCTCCACATTGAAATTGAATTTTGTTGGCACCCAATCCACATCATCAGGATCTTCAGACTTCTTGCCTATTAAAAATTTGAAGGCTTATTTGTTGGTTTATTTAAGCTAAACAATTCATTAAATCCTAAAGAAATTTTTCAAATGTTATGAACAAAGTAACACTGAAATATGAGCTAAGCATCATTATTATACAGTGGAATTCATAGGACTGCCTTGAATTGAAATTAATTTTCTGACAACCTGGACCCGATACAATGAGAAAATTCTTGACAACAATGACAGATTATAACCTAAAATCCGTCACAGAATGTAAAAAGTTGCTTTGTATATTCCGATCAGGAAGAAGCATTCAAAGCATACCTGAAATGAAATGTTCAGAGCAGACTTTTTGTTTTGAAATTTGCTCTTCCGTCCACGTTTTCCAATCCTCTCTTTTTAAGGCACGAATCCACTCCTTGCGACGTCTAATCTCTATCCGAGTTTTCCTCGATGGTATGTTGTAAAAGGATATCGAAGGTTTCTTCCCATCGCGCCTATTTTGGCAATTTACTGCACAACAACTACTAGGCATTTCGACAATCACAGCGAACCACAAAGCAAAGCAATGCGGAGCTGTGTAAGGCGATGGCCTTTTGCCTCTCGATGTGCGCGCGCATCAAGCATAAACAAAAACATTGAAAGCGGTCTATATATTGTTTATCCATGGTGAGAGTTTTCTTCAAGTTTTACTGGAATATATTCTATTTGCGTGACATGGTCTATCGTGAACCTAAATATCAAATTACTTTAATCACGCACAGCCATCGATTTCATTTACGTAACCTTAAACATATTTTTATTTGAAACGCATATTTTTGTCAGTAAATATTTGGGGGAGCACGCTCGGAGGGGGCATTTGGAGTGATTCGTTATTCAAGTCACTTTTAGCTTCACCTCTCTATATTTTTCAACTTTGTGCGGCAAAAGCAGTAGTAAATGGTTTCAGAACCAAGTTGAGATGTAGAGTCGACTTCGGTTACTTGCACATGCAAGATCGAGTGCACGTCCCATTGTAGTTTGACGGTGTCCAGAGGCGGCAATCATTCAAATTGACAACTCGTTAATGTTAACACCCCTCAAGGAACCTTGTTCCAGTGAGCCAAGCGACCTCCGCATGAAACAAACAACACTACATGACACCTTCCTACTTGCCAAGTCCGAAGAAGCCGACACTAAAAACTTGCTTCGTTAGCCGTTTTGGAAAATATTGGGGGTAGATTACACTGCCAATGTTTTTCTCAAAGTTTTAGAAAATGTGGGCGGATTAAGCTTAGAATCGTTTGAGGGTTACCCTGTCAATTCTTCATCGAAGAACAGTTGACCACAAGAAAGATATTTTTCTTTTAGCTGATTAACCTGCAGTGAAGCAAGCTAAAACTGCTTCGTATCGTTGTCTAAATTGATTCCTATGTTGCCCCTGAATTGGCTCCGACTTTACTTGAACAATTTACGACTGGCGAAACGTAGAAATCCGCTAAATTGGACAGTGCGAAGCCTGCCCTTTAGTTCTTGCAAAGTGTATAGTTGAAAATCACTGTCGATTCTAGTTATATTTATAGACAAAAACTGAAAAACCTCGTCAATCCAATAGATTTTTGTTTAAATGACTTCGGGGGCTCTGCCATGCCGAAAGGCGACCCTTTGGCCAACACACAAACATAAAAATTGCCCCGTAGTTATTTTCATCTTTTCTCGGGCTTTCTCGGTAGCTCTGTCACGTTTTCAACCGTCCTATGGAAAAGCTTTTTGTTCATTTAGCTCGCTACGCTGTCGTAAGAGTTTAGTGTAATTTAAAGAAAACACCGTGACACGAAATCTCTAACTTACAAAATGAAACTTAGCACACATGAAAACTGCCTCTGTAGCGGTCAAAAACTGACTATTGCCACCAATAGGCACCAAATTAATTCTACAGTTTCAGAAATCTCAACAACGCTACCAACACTAAAGAAACAACGCGAGAATGAGTAAAGGTTGAATCGAAAACAATGCATCGTCATCCACCAAGAAAGTTAAATACATACAACATAAAAACGTAGGGCTTTTAAAGTTCGTACAGTAGTTTCTCGTATTAAAAACGGAGCTCTTGCTCTTCCTTTCTTCATCCCAGCACGGTAACAGTGGATAACATTTGACGCCACGCCATGACCCTGCAAGCAAGGAAAACTCGTTAGAAGCGAGGTCTGCCAAAAACGCAATCGTAAAAGGCCACAAAAAAGCAGCAGTCACTGATTAGAATGCATCAAACATTTGTTTATGCCAAAGCTATTTAGAGCAATTTAGAGCAATTTAGAGTGAAAAACGCCCTCGAGGCCTGGCGGAAGGAGTCAACAGGACAAACAGCCAGGTGCGAAAATCTAGCGAAAAACCCAATTCTTCGAAAAAAGAACCAGAAAAACAACGAAAACGACAAACTTGAAGCAACACAACAAACTTACTTTGATTCGATTTAGAGGGCACGAAGTTTTCAGCATTTTGAAGTCAGCCAGAGGGCGTACCGCGAGTTTCGGCTCGATTTCTCTCTAAAAAAGGAAAAAAGCCAAAAATCAAACCTCCCGTAACATCATTAAAGAAGTTAATCGATTGATTATCAGAAATTTACCTAAAAGCAAGTTAGCTAGGTATTTAGAGCAATTTAGAGTGAAAACGCCCTCGGGGCATGGCGGAAGGAGGTCAACAGGTCAACGGCCAGGTGCAAAAACCACGCACAAAAGCTGTTTCTCGAGAGAGAAAAACCAGAAAAACGGCGATCATAATGCAACAAAACAAACTTACTTTGATTCGTTCTAGAGGGCACGACAAAGTTTTCAGCATTTCGTAGCCAGCGAGAGAGCCAGGTGGGGGCGTGCCTGCAGTTTCTCGTGAATTTTTCTTCTGCCACCGCGAGTTTCGGCTCGATTTCTCACCTAAAATGAGGAAAAAGCACGAAAATCAAATCTCATTTAGCATCATTATAAGTAAGCAATCAATTCAGCATTCAGAAAACATCCTCGAAAGCAGGCAAGCTCGTGGATAGCAAATTTTTCGAGGCGGATGGAAGCTACCCCAGCGTGGGGTGCATTGGAAAAATCGTCAAAAAGCACGGAAATTTAGTTTAGCATCATTAGGAATATCATCAGATCGAAAGAAGAAACGAAAAGTACTTACTTAAGGCAGCTTTCCACGGCGAAATTCCCAAAAACGCAATGAAGGCAGCTCCGGTAATAATGAGCACGTCCAATCCCACGGGTAGCAAGCACGAAATGACCCCTGCCCTGTCCCGAGCACGCTGTTGTTCTCTAGTACGCCTTGCTCTGCTGCGACGCGTCACTCACGTCGGCAACTTGCATTTCGATTGGTGGAAGAGGACTCTCTTTTGTCCCCAAACAATGGAGGGCTGCAGAGCGAGGCACGTGACCGGGGCAAGTTCGGCCGATCGAGGGCAAGAAAATTTTCTCCCCTCGGCCTGGAAATGCGAATCGAAGCAAAAACACGGCGAATTTCGAAAAAACGCTTGCGAATTTTGGGAAAAAAACCACACATCTAAAAAGAGGCATTCTTGGCGAACCGTACCGCTAGGAAAGGGGGAACGTGGCACGAACCGTT
The DNA here is from genome assembly GCA_003864495.1 of Nemopilema nomurai. Classification (NCBI taxonomy): domain Eukaryota; kingdom Metazoa; phylum Cnidaria; class Scyphozoa; order Rhizostomeae; family Rhizostomatidae; genus Nemopilema; species Nemopilema nomurai. Next base: position 2,223,498 of record ML133365.1, on the reverse strand, counting down.
CGGGAGCCAGAGCTCGGAGAAGGCGGACGACCGGCGAGCGGCGCTCAGAAAAGTGGCAATGTCCACTAAAAATAAGGAAAATTTTGGAAAAAAAACCAGCCACGATCGAAGACGAATGCTTGCCGAAACCGTGGGTAAAAAAACGGGGAGAGCTGGTCGAGCGGTGGGGGCAGGAGGGCGTCGAGAAGGAGGTCGAAAACACCGTCCCCGGGAAAAGATGGCGAATTGCTCAAAAACGGAGCAGGCTTTTGGGGAAAAAACCAGAAACTATTGCGTTGGAACGACCTGGGAAGGTTTGGGAAGTGAAAGTTCGAAGCTGGGTGCAGCCGTTTCGGAGTTTTGTTCGTTGAATTTAGGAGGACTCCGAGATCAAAGGTGCCGACACGGACATGAAAGAGGTGCCGCCTCATGAATATCCGGATTTTAGTATATGTAGATTTGGAAAAAAAACTACCCAGGAACGAAGATCGGTGCGTGCCGAAACCGTGGGTAAAAAACGGGTGGAATCGGTCAAACGGTGGGGGCAGGAGGGCGCCGAGAAGGCGGTCGAAATCGAAGGCCTCGGAAAAGATGGCGATTTGCTCGAAAATGGAGCACGGTTTTCTGGCAAAAAATAGCCTATACCTTGGTTTAATCATCGGGGAAGACTTTGGAAGTGGAATTTCGAAACTGGGTGCAGCCGTCTGGGAGCCTTTTTTGTTGAATTCAGTAGCACGAAAGATCAAAGGGATGCCGCTAGCATTTTAGTATATGTAGACAATTTACTTTGATATCTTGAATCATTTTCGCATCTAGGAACGCAGCAATGATAGTTAGGCATACTTGTGGCGAGGGAGTTGCTTCCTTGCCCTGGTGGCCTCGTTTTCGTTTAAGAGCGACACAGGGGTGACAGAGGTGTATTGGAGGTTTCGCCTAACCTCATGCTATTATGAACTCTCGCTGCATTGCCAGAGAGCTTATAGGTGAGGAGGTCCATGGGTGCCACATGCTCCACTTTAGATAGCCTCTCATAGGCTACAAGCCACTCAGCAATCCCCAAACCACCGTCACCAGCGAAGGGGGAGAGTTGGCGGCAAAGTTGATCCGAAATTGGACCGTGGGCCTGGTTACGAATACTAGCCAAGACGCTAGCATCAACAACAATGCCCTGCCCCCCTACATTGGGGGGGGGGGGGGCTGCAGCAGCCATAGAAGTACCAGCACCAGACTGGCCGGCCTTGAATCGACCAGGGATGACACGTTTGATATCCCTTGGGGGGCATGTGCCTCCTGGACCCTCCTTCTGCATACTTATTCAAGATGGTAGGGTTTGCCGGCTAAATAAATCAAGGCTGGAATAGCTTCTTGTTAAAATACTTGTTGTTAAAATACTTGTTGTTGTTGTTAAATTACAACAAGTAACTCATGTTTGTATATATGGTGACCTCCGACCTCCCCTTGTCACCACCAACGCCACCTACGAACTGTAACACACAGTTTCGTAGCAGTAGTAAAAGACACTTAAAAACTACCTCCGCTACTCGTACACGGCAATGCACCACAATCACTTTGATCGACAGAACAACTAGTCACAATACTCAGTAGTACGCTAGTTGGACGTACTCAACAGTACCAACAACCAAACAGAACAAACCTCGTTAGGCCAACGAAACAGCACGGGTCTTGCCAAGACAAGCACACCACGCCTTCTGTTTGATCAAGGAGGACTGGGCCGGAGGCCTCCGCGTTTACCATCTCTCAAGGAATCAAGATGGCTGCCTTTGGGGAATCTCACAACAAATTCATCATTGAAGAACTCAACAAGATCTGTGTTTTTCCATTAAAGAAAAACAAGAGAAACAGAATTGTTTTTAGTATCACTCTAATAAGAATTCACTAGAAGTATAAAATTTCCATAGTCTTAGTTGTCTCGAATAATAATTCACTCAAATTTCCATATTCTTAATTGACTTAAATAATAACATCACTATCGTCAGGGGTTGAAAAAAGTTTTTTCTTCCTGGCAGCAAAATTAAAAATTAAGAATTTCCTGCGAAACCTTGAGAAATTTCCTGCAATAGCAATTAAGATCTTAAGCTGCTTAATATTTTAAATATTGTCCTAAATATTAACTTTTATACTACAAAGGAATTAATTGTTAGTCAAGTCGTTGATTTTTTAATATAGCTAGAAATGGTCATATCGAGAAATTATTCGGTGGCTTGTGTTAAAAACTTTATTTGAACATAAGCTTGAATTAGATGAACTTAAATAAATGGATCCACCCTTTTCTCCATAACCACTAAACTTGTTTTTTAACAGTTAAGCTGCGTAATATAAACAAATTGTAGTTTTAAAGTTTTGGACTTGCTCTTCATAATTGCACGAAAGGTAGCCTTGAGTTCTCTCGAAGCAGTTTCTCTATAACTTCTGACACACCTGGTGCATCAATCATCTTTCTTTTACTGGCTAGTGACAAAGTGAATGCCATTCTGTCCTTTAAAATGCTTTTTCATAGCTGACATCACAACTTTGTCACATTTACTTGGCAATGGCCCATTTACACTTACCAACCTTTTATTGAATACAGTTTCCTATTTGACATTATGAAATATGTCAAAATGAATTTCAAATTTCGAGGCCAGTGATTCAATGACTGAAAAGAAATTTCTCGTGAAGTTGTACTTCATGGTGAGAAGAAAAAAGCAACCAACTTTGTTCAATTTTGGGTATTCAAGATGAGCATCTCACAGAAGAGAGTCCTGTGCAGGGGAAGGCGCAAAATTTCATGTTTAATGCTTATCTAAAAATAAAAAACTTTTAAGAAGCTTTTAGTACTAGAAACTAGTGAAAAATTAAGAAATTTTGGTACTTGGACCTAAGCTAGGTTTCTTATAAAAAAGCGTGTACTTGAAATAAGAAACCAAACTTTTTAATTTTTAACAAAAGAATTTTGGCAATTACATGCTTTTTATAAGGAATCTACGTCAAGGCCTAGTTCCAAAAGTTCCTTATTTGTAGACCTCAAATCATCAGATTTTAGTACCAAAAGTTCCTTCAAAGTTCCTTTTCGCACTTAATAGAGAAAAGGAGCGAGACAGCATATGCAGAAACTACTCGACGAAGCACTTGACACACGAATAGCAAACAATCTATGCGGGTATTGGCTGCAAATGAATGGAACCGGCTTTTTAGTTCTTGATACTTGCAGTTATAACAAATTTTCAAATCGAAAGATTTCTTAAGGATTTCGTTTTTAGTAGTTTAAGTTTTTTAAATATTTCGGCCTTCTACATGTAGGTTCCTTATAAAGTGATTCTTTATAAAAAAGCGTGTAGATCAATTTGCAAGTTTTTTCCCAGCTGGTTATTTTAATTCTTCAGAAACAGTAAAAGAAAGATGGTTTGATCGGCATCTATTTATGGTCTCGTGATATTTAGTCTGAGTTTTTGCTTGCGCATTGCCATAAATTGCCATTGACTGCTAATACAATGCCAATAAAAGACAATGAAGTGCTGGTAATACCGATGATTGTAATTTCAAAGCGAATGAATTAGTTTAATTGTCCAGAACAGAAATTGAATATCACAGGAAATCACTGTTTGTTTGTTACAAAGTAAGCCATATAAAGTCAATATCTATATTAATACACAAAATTGGAGATTTCACACTAAAAATTTCCTGCAAAATATAAGCTGACGCTCATTGACAATAAATTCGTCTCCATTTGCTGTCGAAGCTGACAGAATCTTTTCATTTGGTTTCATCACTAATGAAAAGCCAATGCATCCAAACTATTCCATATACTGCATCTACGAGAATAAATAATTTGAGCCATTGGAGTATGAATAGCTGTGACTGGCACTTTTTGTAAATAAGATATTACTCAAATATTAATTTCTATTTAAAACCTAAATTTAACTTTTAATTAAATCTAATTTGGCTTCTTACTCAACATCATCCTCTTCAAAATTCGGTACTCCAAATGAAAAAAAAAAATAACTATGTTCCATGTATACTCGAGTCCCGAATTGATAGGCTTTGAAAGATATGTCACAGGGTATGTGGAATACTTTAGATAAACAACTGTCGATCTCTTTGATAAGCACATATACATTATTTATAAACACCCTGAAACAGACCAGTAAGTAAGGAAGTGAGGAAAACAGTTCAGGTGAAAAAAGCTCTTCTAAATTTGTTTTCAGGGTTTGTCCCAGCATAGCTATCAATTTCAGTTAAGGCCAGTTTTAAAAAGTTTTTTCTTTCCCATGCTCTCTTCGAAAAAAATATTGAGCTCTTTATATTTTTTTCATGTTTTTAGTACACAAGGCTAAAAAAATATCATTGCAGTAATAAGGATGTCATGGTTTTTTCAGAAAAACAATAAGCCAGAGGAAGAGGTTTAGGTGTTCATTTCAAACATGAAAGTAATTATTTGCATTCCTGAGTTCTTGTATAGTCTGGGCGCTGTATATACGCTGTTCCACACCAACATTTAAATCATTTCGAATATTGAAAGTATAAGCTGATATTCAAGAAAACATAGAATTGAATTTATAAACTGATATACGAAAAATAAACCTCTTTTAGAATCCTCTTCATTGTGCTGTTCACTGAAGACATGTCTTTCATATTTGTTAAGTTGACATTTTCTGCCTCCATCTCCAGTTTTTTCTTATCCTCCTCTTTTAACATCTTGTAAAGTTTTTTTACTTTTTTCTTCTTTTGGAACATCTTTAAGTTCTGAAAGATTTTATTAAAAGCCGACCTCCACTTGAGGCATGCTCAAAGGCAAAAACTTGAGAATCACGTTGACAGTCAGGCGGCCGTCCGTGACAGTTTTCTGCACGTATGACAGTCGAACTCAAGACGACTTTCAGAGCGGCCGCTTGTTGGTCGCTGACATTTATCCAATCAGATTGACTGAAAACATCGCGCTTTTTTAATTCTGTCCGTGCAAAATGACTGCCGAACAAAATTTAGCAGGACTAATGTTTTGCCTGAACCAAAAGGAGATTTTGAGCCCTTAAAAACAGGCCCTACTTAAAACATTATTGGGTGCTCAGGTGCAGATTGGAGTTGTGCTGGGAAATGAAGGCGAAGACGATTCGAACATTGACAAAAGCCCACAGGCTCCAGGGGCCTCTACATCAGGAATGGTACAGCATCAAAGTCTTGAAAACCAGGAAGACCAAAACGATGAGCTGCTGATAAATGAGGTGAAGGCATGCAGTCTTTGTGATACGAAAGCCAGAGCATATAAGGAAAAGCCAAAGAAATCCGAAGCCTGGAATCAAATTTCGACAAGGCTGTGCAAAATGGTAGGTTTTTAAATGCGGGTTTTTGCTGGGAAATATTCAATTTTTTCCATTGATTTCGCCGCTTAATTTCACTGTTTATTTCAAAATAAATTTACGTTGTAAAACATTGGGACGTGTTGCATTGTTTTTCCCACCACTTGAAAATCTTTAAGCAAAAACGCTGATGGACCACAAGCTAATCGAACTTCACTAAACCTCAAAGTAAAAAAAATCTAGATAAGGTTGCCTACTAAGATATATTTTAACTTTTTGTTGCAGAAGATGTTCTAAGAAAGAAATAGAAATATTTACAGGATGGAATGATGAAATGCCTTAAAAAAATGGAACTTGCAAGTCGGTCAGGGTCTGCAACACATCGAACTCCCACTTGCAAACATTTTGAAAGCTTGTTGTTCCTGAGGGATTATATTTTGAATTAGAAAACAGAAAGCAACATAAATCATCAATTTGATGAAGTCGCTGAAAATATCAACACACAACTCGAACCAGACAACAGTGCCTATTCTTTCACTTTAGAAACATCATCATCCTGTTGTCTGGTTCGATAACGCTTTTCAAAATGTATCGTCTTGGACTTGCAGAAAACCCTCATATGAATATGCATCATAGACTAAGATATCGGGAACGCAGATTTGGTGTTCACCCTATAAAGAAAACGCGGGAGCTGCTAGGAGAATACCATCACCTTTTTCAGCAATTGGCGACCATGCAAAATTTTTTCAATACATTAGGATGGAGGAAAGAACTTTCAATATCGTTTTGAATGCTGTTACGCCCTACTTAGAGAAGAAGGAAACAAACTAACCAATTTCAGCGGAAGAGAGACTGGTTATTACATTGAGGTAATCTATCAAATGTTAATTTTCTAATTTGATATATTACAAATCAAGTCATGTTCTTATTTAATCATGTCATATTCTACTCATCCCATGGCCTGTAAATGTTGGTGTTGAGGGGGTTGCTAAAAAGCGCTTCTTGCAACGTTTTTTGAAAATTGATTTTGACATCAATCTTTTCCCTCTCTGGAAGTCTTGTTATAAGTGGCAATAAACTTAGAAGAAATAACCGGTCCGGATCACTCTCTTCTCTTTCCCGTCTCTGATCGTCTTCTGCTAGCAGCTGCAATTTTTTCTTTTCTATCGCTACCTTCTCCTTCTCTATCATCACCAGTTCTTCAGTGTCATTTTCTGCGTCTCTCCTCCTCTTTCTTTTAACTGTTGGTTTCTGCAGTGGCTGGCAGTCAGCCGCGGAAACATCCTTGCATGACTCTTCTTCAGGGAGTATTTCTCCAGCCTCCATTGAAATGCTCTGTGAGCGAGCTGAATACAGACTTTCGCTACCGTTTTCGGTTTTTGTTTCCCCAATTTTTGCGGCTGTGAGGTTGCCCGACATCTTTCTCCCAACCATCGAGTCTTTAAAAAAAACATAATTTTAAAAAAGGCCACTTCGAAAGGTACTGGTCCAGTGGTAGCCCAGAATCACCTGACTTTCCGATTCTGTACTTTTTTAAGCTCTGCTCGAAAATTGTCACGCATTGCTTCCAATTTTTTCTTTATAACATCAACTGAAAAAATTGTTTTGATTAAATACGCATGAAGTGCAATATTTTCATTTTACCCTAGGTTTATGGCTACTCGTGAGTGATAACACTCACTTGCATTCCATTTTCGGGTTGGTGTTTCGACCGTGTCAGGAGTTATAGGGGAGACAACAAGAGCTATATGGGGCTGTTTACAGGAAAGATACATGCCTACACCTTCTAAAGAGCTCATTTTAAAATGTGAACATGAATTTAATACAAAGTTGAACTTTCCTAATTGCTTTGGCTGTGTAGACGGAAAGCATGTCAGAATAAGGAATCCGGACAATGCTGGATCAATGTACCACAATTATAAACAGTTTTCTCGATTGTGTTACAAGGTTTGGCAGATGCTAATTGCAAATTCATTGCAATTTATGTTGGAGCTTACGGTAGACAAAGTGATGGAGGAATATTTCTGGATTCAAGTTTAGGAAGATGCCTTGATGATGGTTCCCTAGACATCCCTCCCCCAAGGGCTCTACCAAATACAGACATTGCTTTGCCACTAGTTACCCTTGGTGATGAGGCCTATCCACTAACTTCTTATCTCATCAAGCTTTAAATGATGCAATAAAGGTGTTCAATTACAGACTTTCTTGGGCCCCTCGGTGTGTGGGGTGTTATTTTGGAATCTTGCGTGCAAAGTGGAGGTTTTTAGCCACTGAAGTGGATATCAGCGTGAGAAATTGCGAAGAACTGATAAAAGCTGCCTGTTTATTGCATAATATGATAATTGAAGAGGAAGGCTTACGTTTTGATGATGTAACAGAAAACTTTGGGGGTGAAGATAATGTTGGAGGAGAACGAGCAATTCAACGACGAGCTAATCGGAGTAAAAATGTAAGCCTGGACATTCGAACAAAGTTCATGAACTATTTTAACAGTCTGTTAGGAGAGGTCCCATGGCAAAGAAATATAATTAATCTAAAAAGTTGATATTAAACATGTACAATACTTGTTTGTAGAAACATGAAAATTTCCATTTTACTTTGTGAGAGCATTACATCTGCGATTTCTTCCCAGCATTTGGACGTTTTTCGCCATTGTAATGCTTTGGATCCCATATTACGGACCTTTTTTCAATTTCAGTGATGAGGAGTTCGAAATCCATCGCGCTTGTAACTAATCTGTCAGCCAACTTTTAGCATTTACAAGCGCGAGCAGGGATTTCCGCTTGTCGAAAATTGGCCAGTGTGAACACAGCAAAGGGTTCGTATGGCGGAAACTTACACGCAAAAGAGGGCGCCAGTAAATGCTTGTGCAATGTGAACGCAGCCTAAGGCTTGATTAAAAACTTCATTTCTCCAAGAACCTTTTTGCAATTTTCCATCAACTTCGTGGTCTATCATACTTGGGGGACAAAAGTCAGAACTAATTTCAAAACTTCCCCCTTTAATCAAGAAATTATGCAGAGAAACAACTGCCTTTGTGATAGCCACTGCAGTATCCACACCAGCACAAATTGGACTTCTAAAAACGCGGAATCTTGAGGTTGCTATTCCAAAACTGTTTAACAATGCGACGGGCACGTGAGAACCGGTAGTTTGTTGTCTGCTCTTCGGTAGTCAGTTTCTGCCCAGGATAAGGCTTCATCAAGGTTTTAGTGGAAAAGCATCGTCTCCAATAAATACATAAGGGTACTTGATTGCTGTACTGTCCAAATTACGTGGTTCTGGTAGATTCAAAGAACCAGTGTTTATGGCATATCCCAAATGACTGCTGGAAAAACGCTCCCATCACTTAATCTTCCAAAGTCCCCAATATCTACCATAATAAATTCGTAGTTTGCATTAACCGTTGCAAGAAGAACTATGCTATGGAACTTTTTATAATTAAAGTACATAGAACCACCACATGTTTCCCGTCAATTCCACCAACGCAGCAATTCGGGAAATTCCATCTCTCTTCAAGTCTCGGCTAACTTTTTCCCAGTCTTCTGATGTCTGGGGTACTTTAAGAAATCCCTCTTTCTGCAACACCATCCATAGCACGCTGCGTGTTTCTTTAACAATTCTCCCAACCGTTGTTCCGCTCATACGATAGCTGGCAGTGATAGTAGTGAATGCATCACCTGTTACAAGGAAACGTTCAGGAGGCTGAATTGGTTCCCTTCTCATAGATTCCATTCAATTGGTTCCATTCCCGAATCAAATGAGTAGCAACATATTTAATAATTCTTCGAATTTTGTAGCTGACATTCGAAACATCTGAAAAAATAATTCGGGATCAGACACCTGTGCTTGTCGAATAAGCAAATGGTATTTACCTTAAACTTTTCGTTGCCTGTAAATTTCTCTGACCCAAAACCGTCTCTTTCTAGGTAGTTTCGAGTAGAAATTACGTTCTACCTCTTCACGTTCCATCAGTCTTCGTCTCATGAAAAGAAGTAACAATAACTTTCTTCGCCGATTTACAGCTGCCATGTTTGTTTGTAATTTTTCGCGGGTTTTCAAAGCCGTTCTCGTGTTTCTGGCGGTCATGCTATCTCCAGTTGCACGTACGTACGAGGCTTCGGTTTACTCTAATCTTACGTACGCGCGGCCAAGTGGAGGTCAGCCTTAAACCTTTTTCAACAGGCTGTCATAAGATGTTTATACTGCTGCATTCCACTATGCTATATCTTGTACCATGTGTTGACATGAATTTTACAACTACACCTGGGAATGTTACTGGATGGCAAAAAGGGCTCAAATCAAATAATTAAAACTGTTATCTCGTTTTCTAATCAAAAATAGTCTAATTTACAATTCGTTAAAGTAATGCATCAGATTGGATGACATTTTGTCTTATCATAAAGGAAGTTTAAAACCACTTGATGCAGCTGAATTGGGAAAAGGTATAGCAAAACATGACAAAATGTGACGCCTTTTACAGAGACAGGTCATTTGTCTTTTCAAAAGGTCAAGCTTTTAACAGTTTTTTAGTCTGTGGAGGGAACAGTGGAAATGTGGTTGTTCAGAAGGTAAACCTGGCATCAGATGTTTATCTAGTGGCTAGTCATGTAGGAAATCAGGCAATTTGATGATTTATATCCTGGTTGCTAGTTTTAAACTGATATAGCCTAAAAATGATTTACATTGGTTACCTAGCTAATACAAAATAGGGTGGCTAAAATAGAACCAAAACACAGTTACAAGGGCTTTGGTGTATGCTTTTTATATCTGGATGGCAGTAGATATTTAGGTATCCTAAATCATTGGAAGGAATTACAGGAACCCAAAGTTAATGGATTTGAAGACGCTTGCTAACAAAAGTCTTACATTTGATAGGGGAAAAGCCATATAAAGATAGCTAGTTTGTTAAAAATGCCAAGACCCTTCGCAAAATTGAAAAACCACAAGAAACTTGCTTTAATGAACAGTATATTTTATTTCTAATTCTGTACTTTTGTGACAATATTTTGAGGCACATGAATACAAGAATCGCTGGTGGCAAGAGAGGAAACGCCTAAAAAGAAGGCTTTTAAATGCAGCAAGACTTTGATGATTAAATGAAACTTCGATTAAATCAGTTTCGCACCAGGGGCTTCTGAGCTTGAACTAATTCTCCCCAGTATCTAATTGTTTGGTATTCATTATGGTCTCTTGTGGCACGTTTTTCATTTTTTCTTATTGTAATACAAGGGTGAGTTGTTTGATTACAGTGTTTTCATTTCCTTGGTTAAACTAGGAAAATGTTTACCTTGGTCAAACTTGGTTAATCTAATGTTTTGAACAAGCATGGGTTGCACTTTGCATGGTGCCTCAATACTGTTTATTTTCCCAGCCCTCTATTCCTCCGTCCCTTTTGTTTTCCATATGGAAGTCCCTAAAAGCACTTTCCAGTTAGAGGTTTGTGGTAGGTCCAATGCACCAACGGTTCAACTCACTCTCTTTTATGTGGGAACGTAGCCTCATGACTGACTTTGTATGGTTTTTTTCTTAGGGAGATTTAATTGAATATTTTAATAAGTAATTAGATTGGGGTTAATATTTTAATAGAAAGGGGGGAAATCCACATAATAGCTAGCCTCTAGGTTTTGGCTACAGATTTTCGTGTATCTTAAGGGAATATGAGGTAAAGATGGCTGGCAGTTTAATGACTGGCGAGTTAGCTTGTAAAAGAGCTTTTTCGCGTAAATTAATTTTTTACTGATGCTAAAATAAATTAAAAACAATATGCGATACAAGTAAGTAAGCAGTAATCAGGCTCGATAGTTAGGTAGGAGTTCCATTCACATTAAAATATAAACATATCAAGACACATACATACCTTCCTTAAAAGACTGACTAAGAAAAACGTTCCAAACACTTGTCTTCCGATAGCAAGGTGCTTTTTTCAAAGAATTTCCTCAATATTTGTTGCTTCAAACAAAAAATGGTATGCACTAGAATGCACAGCCATGTTTGTAGAATTAAGGCCCTCGACGTAGGCCTTTTCCATCATTTGTAGGTTATCCAGGGTGAAAGTTCCATTAGCAGACATTACGCTGTTGACCAATATTGATGCGGTTACCCTAGTTGCCGTCAATTCAAAACAAAACTCGGGACTGGTCGATCAATGCGACGATTAATCATACAATTCGCGTGCATAATAAACAGAAATTCCAACCCCTAATTTTACACTTGAGGGAGCACGTTTCCTCACGCGCAGCAGCCCCCGCAGGTGTGCCAGTATCCCTCTTTGGCATCCTACTGCAATACACTTTTTAGGTTAAGTCACAGCAACATCCTTCACCCATCATGATGTGAACTGGTTGTGAACATCTAGCCCTTTGTACGCATGCATCTGTTTTTGTGTATAGTGCAAGGCCTCTATTTCATCAATATTACTCTTTTGAAAAAAGGGTACTGCAGACTGTAAAACTGAATCTTTGGAACCAAGCCTGAAGACTGAATGAGTAAGACTGCACAAACATGCACGACAAAAATGCCTCAATTTCATCCAGGTTTTGCTTTGCAAAATTTCCACGTGTATAACAAGTTTCCAAATCAGATATTTACACCAAAAATTTCAAAGAGATTTCCTCTGACGGAATTTTGTACCCTGAATTTTAGTGTGAGTTTATTTGTCAGAAACTTTCGCTACGAATCTCTTAAAAATTTCTACTTACTAAGACTCATATGCCCAATTTCTGCTATTTTTTTCAGGTAAAAACTTCATATGCCGTTTCTTGGTTTTAGCATTCAATTGCCACAAATTGTAGTAGTTTGCTTCATTATCCACGCATTGTTTTAATTTTTAAGAATCGAAGGGCAAATCATCCAATTGAGCAAACAAACGAAATTTTGTACCTTTCATGTGATTGTACCTTTTTTTTCGTTTTGTTGCTTTTGTTCTTTTTCTTGGCGCTTTGTGCCATCTTTTGGTGCAGGCTTCCCTTCTACTGTTAACTTCACGTGGATTGGCTCGTGCCCAGTCCTCGCTGTAGGTGTGAAATCAGACAGGCGGTCTTTTATGTTAGAATTTTGAGAGTTGTAATGTGGACATCATTGAGATCAGTCATGTAATTTGTTAAATAGATTTGTTTTGTATATATTTGATTAAAGAAAAGGAATATGTTCTCAATGCTTCAAGAATCTGCGTGTGCAAACTAGTAGTAAGTTACAAGCAAAATGTGACCGCAAGCCCAAGTCAAGTTACAAGCACACCTCCAATTCGAGTTCGAGCAACAGAAGTAAATAACACAGGATTTGACATCAGTTCCGGTTCATCTAGCAGAAGCTTGATAAATGGAATAAAATTGCCTAAAATTAATCTTCCGCGATTTAATGGGGATGTGACAAAGTTTCAGTTGTTTTGGCAAGGTTTCAAGTGTTCCGTGGACGAAAGCGAAAGTTTATCAGCAGTTCACAAGCTAAATTATCTGGTCAACTTATTGGAAGGTCCCCCATTCAAGGCCGTAGAAGGGCTGGAGATTATCGAAGCAAATTACGAAAAAGCAGCAGAGATTCTGAAAACCAGATTTGGAAACCCTCAACAAATTATCAGTACGCACATGCAACAGTTATTTAATTTGTAATCTCACCCAAACGATCGAGTAAAGATCAATTTATGACAGTATCATGATACATATACGTGGCCTAGAAAGTTTAGGAATATCGTCGGAAAAGTACGGCAGTTTGTTGATTCCAGTTGTAATGTCCAGAATGCCAGGAGAAATTGCACTACAAGTGGAAAGGAAAACGTCCAAAGATGTATGTCAGATTGACGAGATTATGGACATAACCAGAAAAGAAATAGAGGCACGTGAAATCAGTGAAAGGATTCAAATTGCAGACAAAAAAAGACCTGATAAATTCATAAGATCGCAATCGAGTAGCCCCGTTGGAACAACAAAGTCTTTTGTCACACAAGAAGACAAGAAAAAGGGTCCGTTAAAATGCTATTTCTGCAAAAAGGAACACGTTGCCAATAAATGTGAAGAGGTGACAGATACAAAGATGCGAATTCAGATAATTAATGCAGCAAAACGATGCCAGAACTGCTTAAAATTTGGTCATCTCGTAAAAGATTGCTTTAGTAAGGGAAGATGCCGTAACTGTAACGGAAGACATAATACGCTTTTGTGTCTCAAAACTGGGGAGCGAAGTAACCCTGCAAACTACGTAAATCAAGCTAATACAACGGACAGTTCCGTGACTACATCAACTTTGAAACAGAAGACCAACGTGCTCTTGCAGACTGCGAAAACATTTGCATTTGGAAACGACAGAAGTGAGAAAATCCCAGTGAACATTCTGCTCGACTGTGGAAGTCAGAAAAGTTACATCAAAGAAGAACTCAAAAACAAACTTTCCTTGCAAGTTCAACAGAAAGAAACCTTGAAATTGAACACTTTTGGACCGGAAAAATATTCTAAGAAAATTAGCGAGCGTGTTATTGTAAACGTAGAAGTAAACGACGAAGTAATTCCCATTTCAGTCTTAAAGAGGAAATGAAACCAAATTTTTTATTTTAAATTCTGAATCCCCGTAATGAATTTCCTTATAACCCAGAATTTCAATGTGTTTAGAGAAATTTTGGCTAAACTACGAGGGCAATACTGACTTCAATTTTTCAATCAAAAAGTGGCACCGGTGCGCCCTGTTTAACTAGCCTCGTTTTGAATGTTGTGACGTAAAGTTATGGACACGCGCGGCGTTTCGTAATATTTACATCCCGTTTCTACGTACTGAAACTTTAGATTAGCTATGGAGCCAGGTAACAAAACCAAGGTTCGTGGTGGTCTACGATGTGTTGTACACACTCTAGACAATAAAAAGCTGTTGTAATGACAGTTATACCAAGGGTTTAAACACCCATCGCTTTCCAAAGGACCCTACTGTACGCCGGCAGTGAACTAAATTTGATAGAAAGCGTAGGCCAAATTTTGACCAAAGCTACTTTTCAAACCCCTTCCTTTGCTCAGATCATTTTGAACCAGGTTGCTATCCAAGGAGCGTAGCTAGTCTACTAGAAGGGGACGACGTTTCACAAACAAAAAAGTTTTTACAACGAGATGCTGTTCTGGCATTATACGTTCTGGGATTATACCAGAAATGAAGGAAATTCAACCTCTCAGTCTAAACGGGAAAAAAGAAAGGTAAGATTTAATTTTATTGCCTACTTCATTTTCAATATATTCCTTTAATTAATGTGTAAATAAAGCAAAATATACCATACATAAAATGACAAGGTCAACTACAATATATAAACGTGGAGCGTTTAATCGTTTAAATCTTCCCCTCAAAATAAGTAGATTGGGTACAACAGAATAAAAGTAAACACAACTCGCTACTTCCTGTCTATTTAAACAAAACAATTGGTTTAATCAAGATCTCAACGTGATAAAAGTTTTCATAACAAACAATTGGTGTTTATTGTGACATATTTTTTAGAATGTTGGCATTGCAATCAAAAAACAACGTTTTGTATCTTCTACAAAGTCGAGCCCTTCCAATTTGAAGGGTTACAAAATACATATATGCATATAAATTTATCAAATTGTATAGATTCACCCAGGGCACAGCCAAAAGGATTAGTTCTTGCTGACAAAAAGGGTGTATCTCATTCATTAAGGGTGTGGTCAAAAGATAAATACTCTCATATAAAGGCTGCTTTTATGTGCTCTGTTTCAAATGTTAGTATGTTATAATTGTTGGAAAAAAGTTACAGGTAGAGTATCCAGCAAGTTTCCTGGCAAAAATAACCAATGTAGGGGGGTACTACCAAACCCCCTTTGGCGACGCCCCTGGATTCCATAAATGTAGTGGCTCAAATTCACATTCTGTTTTTCAGGGTGTAAGAGATACAATACAATGTGGCTTCTGTTGCGGATACACAAATGGAACTATTCAAGAGCAATTATTCGACGAAGCAACATCTTCTAAAACTGCTAAATGGCAGACCGTCTTTACAGAAACCAGCATGGAAGCAACTTCATTTCCAGATGTGTCAAGTTTAGCCTGTCAAGATTGCAAGGTGAAAACCTTGAGATTGAAAAACTTGAGTGAATAACCAAAATCTGAAAATAATTAGACAGAAAAGGAAATTAACAAGTCAAAATAATGTAGGTTTGCTTTGCACAATAACATTTGCTGATATGCCAAATTTAAATTCCATTTCGTTTCCATATAAATTACTATTTGTAACCCCTTTCTCATTTATGCTTTGTTTGTAGGCAGTCAATTATCTAAAATGTAAAATAAAGAAATTCAGAGAGTCAAAACAAGGACAGCCAACTAAGCCTGGGAAAAAGATGGAAGTTGAAGAGGAAGACAGTGATTCTGATTCCTACAAAAGTTTCGCTGAAAATGATGAGGAGTGGAATCCAGAAAGAGATGAGGATGAATTCGAAGACAGAGAAGAATAATTTGTAAATTAGGGAGAAATAGAAAGTGTGAAAATTATGACTAGGGAAAATGAAACAAGAGGAAACATTAGGTAAAACTATCATGATGACATCATTGCATAATTATATGGTAGAAAAGGTATGAACAAGTCACATAATAGGTAATATTATCCACCAAACTGTAATACTTGAATACTGTAATACTGGGGAGATTTCACAACTTGTTGAACTTGTAAACAAAAGATAATCCATGGTAGAAATGATTACAGCTCTCAAATATCTGATTAAAATAAAACTGCCAAAACTATTTCCTTTTAGAACTATCAATCATATACATGACTTGCTTCATTAAATAAGATAATTTGTTTTGTTACTTATTCGTGTAGGCTTGCCTTCCAGTGATAATTCCTTCCTTGTCTGTCCCTTCGCAGTGGGCCAACATTCTGAAACACAGTTGTATTTGACATGGCAATGAAATCTTCATGTTGTGCAATACATATTTGTTTAATGCTTTCGTCAAATACAAGTTAACCCAGTGCAGCATCTGCACTCCAAAGCACCAACAAGATGATAAATTTCACATTTTCCACATCTACATCTGCAAAAAAAGCCATAATGTCATAGTCATAATCAATTAAGTTTACGATGGTGCGACCCTCCGGGCCTGGCCGGATTTCAGTTGATGCCTACAGTGTTTAGACAACATTTAAACTAAAGATAACGAGTTTTAAACATATATTCGTCATTTATGGAATAAACTTACTGTTTCCTCGCAGGACAGGCTTTAGAACAAGACACCCAATCGTATAATGAAAATCTTATTCGATCTAAAACAAGTAAATTATGAATATAAGTAATACAAAACGTCTTACAGCGGCGATAAACTGAATAACTGGAATGGAAACTGAATGCGAAAATACAATAAAATAAACTTACTTACTTATGGTGATGTCTCTAAAGTGTCTTTGATAAGCTGGTTTCTGTCTAAATATTATTCCTGGTTAGCATGCGGTAACGATCGTGTCCTATTTTCCAACGTGTGAATACTACTAACTAAAACTAATTTGCATTAGAATAAAACAGAGCGGGATAATACAAAGCAACTTGTCAACATAATAATAATGTCCTTTAAGAATATATAATCAACGAAACATCCTCCACCCCCGATAAGGGCGTGGTCCTTATCAAATATGTAAAGTTATTTATTCATGTCCTTCTGCTGGGCATATAACTGCTATCTTTGTCACTGGGCGACTGTATTCTCCTGTTGCTGTTTTTACTTTGACATTGCGCACTCGTCCATCAGGTCCCGGGAATACTTCAAGGATTCTTCCATGTTCCATTTACCTCGGATTGCGTTACTCTCGCAACAATAACTGTGTCATTAGGTTGGACATTGCGGCGGTCCATGTGCCATTTCTTTTGTGGAACAAGTGATGGAAAAACATCTCGTATCCATCGTTTCCAGAATGATTTTACAATTTTTTGAACAAACTCTACCCTTTGACGTGGGTCTTTAGTTTCTTGAAATGGGCCTTGAGGTACTTCTGGGGTAGCTCTTCCTAACAGAAGATCGTTTGGACATAAGTAGGCTCCATCATCTGGATCATTTGGAATTCTACCAATTGGGCGTTGGTTCAACAAGTTTGCAACTTCCATCAAGCAAGTGTATAATTCGAAGGGTCTCAAAACTTGTTCACCAATAGCGATTTTTAATGCTCTTTTGCTGCTCTTTACAAGTGCTTCTGCGCATCCATTTTGGTGTGGTGCTGCCGGTGTGATGAAAATCCAGTTCAATGAAAATGCCTTTCCCTGCACAAAACTCTTGAAGTTGGTCAGTGTCGAATTCCCCTATCATCTCTCTCAAAACTCTCTCTGCACCAACCATCTGTGTTCCATTGTCACTCAAAATTACTGCTGGATAGCCTCGAATGCAAAAAAATCTTCTCAGTACTTGTAAAAATTCCATTGTAGAACAATCTGTCGCTAGCTCTAGGTGAACTGCTCTTGTACTCAAGCATGTAAATATAACACCATAATGCTTTGCTGTTTTATTACGTCCCATTCTAACATTGTACGGTCCAAAATAATCACATGCTGTGTAGTAGAATGGTGGTGTTTGCGGTGTCAGTCGAATTGCAGGAAGGCTTCCCATTTGTTGTTCTTCTGCTTTGTGTGCCAATTCTCTGCAAAACACACACTTGAATTTAACAGATTTGCTTATTTTGTTGCCTGTAAGTATCCAATATTTCCTTCTTATCTTTGCTGTGGTTGTTGCAACTCCGGTGTGTCCGTGTTGGTGTACGTGTCTAGTTATCAGCAGTGAAATCCTATGATTACTTGGCAGTAGGGCTGGATGTCTTGTCTCATAAGACACTAAAGCTTTATCTGCTCTGCCTCCAACTCTAATAACTCCATTTTCGTCAATAAAAGGACTGAGTGACTTGAATTCACCTTTCTTTAAACGGTTATGTAAGCTTTTTTGTGCATCTTTGATCAGAAACAACTCTGATTTCTGGAGTTCTTCGGGTTTCAGTGGTCCATATTTAAATGGTACATGACGTTTCAGGCGTCTGATATTTTCAGCTAGTCTTTTGATCCATGCATAAACTCGTATAAGCTTCGGCCAACTGGAGACTGTGTCATAATTGATAACATTTTCAGGCTTTGTGTTTATCGACAAACAGACTTTTGTAGCTTTACGACGTTCACTGTCTTCTTTGACTGGCGACGGAATAGCTTTTGTTGGCCATAATCCTTCCGCAGTTCGTAGAAACTCTGGTCCGTGCATCCATCTTCCGTTCAGTTCATGTACATGAATCCCTCGTGACAGCTCGTCTGCTACATTGTTTTCCCCAGGAATGTGTTTCCACTGGCTAGGGTCTGAATTGCTTTGAATCTCTCCTATTCTGGATGATACAAATGGTTTGTAACTGCGTGATGGGCTTTGAATCCAAGCTAATGTTATCGAGCTGTCTGTGAAGAAATTAACATCCTTGAATTCGATCCTTGATTCTTCTTGAATCGTTTTTGCAAGACGTGATGCAAGGACAGCAGCTTGTAACTCCAAGCGTGGTATGGTTAGCTGTTTTAGTGGTGCAACTCTTGTTTTGGCAGCAACGAATCTAACATCAAATTTGCCATTCTCAATCTTCTGTCGAAGGTATGCACATGCTCCAAAGGCTTCTTGTGACGCATCTGAAAACAAACACAATGATGGTTTTTCTTTGACATCTGTTGTTAGCAATGGTCTTCTGAAAGAAATATTGTTGAGCTCTTTCATCTCTTTAAACAGTTCAATCCATTTCCCTCGCATATTTGTAGGAATTTCTATATCCCAATCAATTCCAGTCTGCCACAGTTCCTGTATTCCAATCTTAGCTCTGATAATAAATGCAGCAGCCAATCCGATTGGATCATAAATCTTTGCAACTTCAGACAGTAGTCTTCTTTTGGTTAGTTTTACCTTCTCTGTTAGATGCTTTTCTTCATCAATGAGTTTCATCAAGTCAGAGTCAACTTTAAGTGACAGCGTATCTGACTTTCTGTTCCAAGAAATTCCAAGTACTTTCTCATCTGCTTCTTCTTTCAGCATTTTGTTTGCATGTGACTCTCCTGTATGCTTGCTGTTTTCATGCAGTTCTTTGTTTGAAATCCATCCTTTGACTTGGAAACCTCCGTTCTTCAGAACAAAATCTATATCCTCTGCTAGCTTCTTTGCTTCTTCTACCGTTTCCACTGATTCACATATATCATCCATGTAAACATTTTCTGTCAGCACCTTTCCAGCTTTCGGTTTGATTTCTTTACATTCTTCTGCAGTCTTTCTCAAAGCAATCTGTGCCATCGCTGGGGCTGGTTTGTCCCCAAATGTAAGAACTGTCTTGACATAAACATCAGGCTCTCTGTGTGTCTCTAAATTACGCCAAAGAAATCTGTGTACATGCTGATCTTGTTCTGGTATCAATATTCGATGATACATCTTTGATATGTCACCAATCAATGCTACTTCTCTTTCTCTGAAACGCAGACTGACTCCAAACAGGTTATTCAATAAGTCCGGGCCTTTCATCCAATAATCGTTGAGTTGATGACCTTGAAACACTGAGGATGAGTTGAACACGATTCGGACAGGTGTGCTTTTCTTCTCTGGTCTTAGGACTGCATGATGGGGGATGTAATGCACAGGGCCTTTATATTCTTTTAATTCGTCAGTTGTCAATTTACGTGAAAAGTTCATTTCGTTCATTTCTTTCATTTGCTTATCATAAGCTTCTGCTTGTTCGGGTTTAATCTTCAATCGACGTTCCATTGATTCTAAACGCTTCACTGCCAGTTGTTTATTGTCAGGTAGAAGATTGGGATCCTTTTTCCATGGATATGGAACTAGCCATTGGTTTTCCACCTAACACACGATTCTGCAATGATTCTGGCCTCTTCCTTCTCAGTTTCACTCAGTTTGTCTGCAGTGCATATGCATTGCTTCATATTAACTCCCATTGATTCCGTGGTCCAAAAGGCAGCAAGGTCAACTGGTTCTGTATACTTCACATGAGTATGCTTGTTACCTCACATGTCTCTCCTGGTCTTGCTCCAAAAAATACCCATCCAAGTGGAGACTGTCGAGCCATCAGATGGCCAGCTTGCCTTGTTTTACCTGAATGCATGAAAGCATAATCTATGCCGATTAACAAGTCAACTGGGCCATTTCCTCTTCTCACCTTTTCTGCTTGCAGTCCGAAAATTTCTTGTAGTCTGGATGTGTTGAAGATTTTATACCTTCACTTATTACTGGAATGCCAATTGCCTTGACTGAATACTGTTTCTGGTCATTGATTTGGGAAACTGTAACGGTATATTTCTTTGTTTTTAATGTTTCTTCCTCTCCACAACTTTTGTAATGTTGACTGATACATCTTGACCTTTAAGTTAGTTTTTCAGCTGTCTCTTGACGTATCAAGCTGATTTGTGCTCCTGAATCTAACAATACATTTCCTCGCTTGAAGAAACCTCTTGAATTGGAGATGTTGACTGTAATAACTGGAAGGATTGCTTCTCCGTCATCAGATGCGATGGCAACTCAGACTCCTACTGTGCCGTTTTCCTCTTTGTGCAGGAGATGATGATGGAAACCGTTGCAACGTATACCATTTTTAACGACTGGACATTGCTTGCGACGACTACAGTTGACGGCTTTGTGATCTCTTCCAGCTTTTTTCAGGCAGCTAAAACAAACATGATTCTCTCTGGCAACTTTGTGACGGTCATTCACATTGAGCCCAGCAAACTTTATACATTGATCTGGCCAGTGTGAAGAGTTTGAGCAAAGCCAGCACTTGTGTCTTGTTATTATATTGCGGTTGTTGCTTTCGCTAGTGACATGAGTGACGGTACGCTTGTGAACAAAGGTTGATCTGATTGGTGCTGTAGCACGCATACGAGACTTCATCTCCACTGTCATCCATAACATTAATGCTTGTAAAGTTGGAACTTTTTTCTCTTGCTCCAGGTAACGTGCCCATATTTTTCTGTCATCAGCACACATTTTTTGCTCTATGATTGAAAGCATATGACTATTGTCCATATCACTTGGTATACCGACTTCCTTCAACGTGTTGTAGCATCGTTTGACTAGGTGCACTAAATCACAAAAACGGGCATCTTCACCATCCTGTAGTGGCCTGAATTTGGTAATATCTTGTGTGATTGCATCTGATACAAAACGAGGGTCTCCATCAATAGCATCCAAATACTCCCATGCTGCATCATAATCGGATCCAATTCCTTTGATCAATTCCAAAGGTTTATCTTTCAAACAGGTACGTAGCAGTGTAATGGCGTCTCTTTTGGTGTATCGAGCCTCGATTGCATGTTTAAAGTCAGAACGAAAAATTGCATATTCTCTTACATCACCTGAAAATGATGGCATTTTAGGTTTCTCAACTTTAAACCCACAAAATTGCTGTTCCTTAATTGGGTTTTCATTGTCTATCTTTATCGCTAATCCTTTTGATACCTGGAAACGATCCACTTCGTCTTTGTCAAAACTGCCCTCACTTGTTTCTCCTTGCGTCATTGACTGCATATTTGGAATTCCATCAGACTGTTGTGGGTTTCCACTCGGGGGGTTCTCGCGAGAATTTCTTGAAAATACTGACGCTGTTTCCGATACTTCGTCTTCGTCTTCGCTTGAAATTTCCTTCAATTTATCAATACATTGCTTTGCCTTCGTTTCAATTTTCATAAATGAGTCCTGGCATTCCGCTAACCATCTTTCCTCTACTTCATATTCATCGTCATCCTCGATTAGGTTTGTAAACTCCTCGTGTTTTTGCACTAAAAGTTCAAACGCTCCTTTACATTTATCCAAAAGTTCTTGTACCTCGTTTACCGGTCTTTCATTACCGATTACGTGATCTAAGGCTTTCCAGGCTCGAGTAAAAGCTCCTTTCGCAGTTCTTCGATCGATTTTACCCCGTTTCAACTGTTCAGTTTCCGCCATGGTTTCCTATCATTATTCGCTCGGTTTACAGTTCTCGCGTTCTTCGACAATTTAACATAAATCGAATGTATGTTTCCTCGCAGGACAGGCTTTAGAACAAGACACCCAATCGTATAATGAAAATCTTATTCGATCTAAAACAAGTAAATTATGAATATAAGTAATACAAAACGTCTTACAGCGGCGATAAAATGAATAACTGGAATGGAAACTGAATGGGAAAATACAATAAAATAAACTTACTTACTTATGGTGATGTCTCTAAAGTGTCTTTGATAAGCTGGTTTCTGTCTAAATATTATTCCTGGTTAGCATGCGGTAACGATCGTGTCCTATTTTCCAACGTGTGAATACTACTAACTAAAACTAATTTGCATAAGAATAAAACAGAGCGGGATAATACAAAGCAACTTGTCAACATAATAATAATGTCCTTTAAGAATATATAATCAACGAAACACTTACCATGAACTAACTTCTGTTTTTTGTTCGAATCGCTCTCGCAAAATTGCCTGGGTTAGGCCATCGTGACCTAGGTTATCCTCGTCGCTGCTTGATTCCGTGTCTGCCGAATTGGTATGGCCTGACAGGAACACAGTAAACAGCAACTGCCCCTCTTCTTCTTCGGAAACTCCTGAGCTAGTGTCACTTTCGTCCGATATGGTGAGAATTGAAATTCAAAAACTAAACATGCGATCACCAACTCTGCCAGAAAATTTGTTGTCCTCGAATCATGAACATGCGCGCTTCGTGTCCGTAACTTTACGTCACAGCTCGCTAGTGTCTAGTCCCCCTTCGCCATTTTTTGGTTGAAAAATTATTGTCAGTTTAGTGGTGTTTAAGTTTGTTTTTAATAGTCTTCTTGCTTGAAATAGCTAATGCGAACTATTTTTCCTACACAATTGTGGGTGGAGAAATCGATTAAACGCATAAAAAAAATGGTTTCATTTCCTCTTTAACCTCGCCAGCGATTTGCTCGCCAGTCTCATCGCGCGTAGACATAAGTAACTATCCGCATTTATCCGGCCTACAATTAGCAAATAAAGTAGATAGCAGCGATCAGGTTATAAGCATACTTATTGGCGCAGATCAGTATTATAATATCGTGATAGATCAGGTAATTAAGGGTAGTTCTGGACCAGTTGCTATCAGTAGCAAACTTAGACGGCTTTTATCAGGACCTGTAGTATCTGATGAAAATAATAAAATTTCGTCATCTTACATTGTCTCTAATTTAGTTTTAGACTTTGTACCTTCCAGAGAAGAAGTTATAAATGAAAGTAAAGAGATCGCGGATTCCTTGCAAACGTTCTGGAAGCACGAATCCTTGGATCTTAACGGAGAAACTGAAGCGTCAAAAATTATTGAACAAGGCAGGAGCAAAACGGTGATTCAATTCAAGGAAAAAGAGAAAAGGTATGAGGTAAGCCTTCCTTGGAAGTAAGAAAAATTTGAACCTTCATCTTCTAATCTTAAAATGTGTACAACTTCATTAAATTCTTTGTATCATAAATTAAGAAAGGATTCTAATCTTCTAGAACAATACGATCAGATATTCAAAGATCAATAAGCCAGCGGTGTAATTGAAAGGGTGCAGAAAGAGAACGAGAACAATAACGCCGCACATTTCCTTTGTCATTGTGGTGTCATTTGCAATGAAAGGGAAACAACGAAATTACGTGTTGTTTTCGATGGCTCTGCAAAATCATCACAGAGTAGCATAGGTTAGAAATAGGTGATAATAATATGCCATTGTTGTTTGACACATTGATAAGGTTCCGTGCACGTCCAGTTGCAATTACAGCCGATATCGAGAAGGACTTCCTTCAAATTGGAATCAGTGAAGGTGAGAGAGACGTTCTGCGCTTTCTTTGGTTTGACAACATTTCTAAAGAAAACCCGTCAATAATTCAATATCGCTATTGTCGTTTATTTTTTTTTGGTCTTACATGTAGCCCGGCTATTCTCAGTGAAACAATACGTAAACATGTTTCCCAATACGAAGCAGCAAATCCTTGTGTCGTTAGTATTCTCAACAGGTTGTATGCCGACGATATGTCATGCGGTACGGACACCGTAGAGGATGCCCTCCATATCTACAAAGCGTCTAAAGAGATTTTCTCACAAGGGGGTTTCGATCTCTGCAAATGGAACTCAAACAATAAAGTTTTTCTTGACAAAATCAGCTCTATCGAACAGAAATCTCAGTCACAGGGTACTGAGAAAGGTAAAACTTCTGAGGACGATCAGTCATACTCTCAATATGCTGTTGGGGCACCGAACCAAGGGAACAGTACTAAAGTACTCGGTGTCAATTGGGACTGTAATCTGGATACGTTTTATCTTGATTTATTACATGTAGCAAACCTTGCTATATCCTTACCCCCTTCCAAACGGTCTGTTTTGCGTTTATCAGCCAAAATCTTTGATCCCCTAGGCATTTTATGTGTATTTACCATAAATCTTAAAGCATTTTTTCAACAGCTCTGTACCGATAAACTAGGTTGGGATGAAGAACTACAAGGGGAGTACAGAAAGACAAACGATACCTTGTTATCCGAATTCCGTAGTTTTGATAATATTAACCTTTCTAGGTGTTTTTTTCAACAGGGTAAAAACGTCGAGCATGTAGAAATACACGGTTTTTCGGATGGAAGCGAGCGTGGCTATGCATCTGTTGTGTATTTACGATTTGTTTATGAGTCCGGAGAAGTAGAGGTTAAATTTGTTGCCTCAAAATCTAAAGTTGCACCAATTAAAAGGCAAAGTATTCCGAGATTAGAATTGTTAGGTGTATGTTTGCTTGCAAAATTAGTAAACAACATTAAGACAACCTTGCAGGACGAGCTGAAGTGTAAGATTGAACACATATACTTGTCCTGAATTCTTAAAGCTTAGCCCAGAAAATTGGCCTAAATCATTGCAAGGCAGAATTAACTTCAGCTATGTCAGAAAGGTTAAAACTTGAACCGAATATAACTCATGCAATGGTAATTACGGAATGTTCTACGCAGCCTCGTATTCATCAGTCTGTAGACCCGTCACGGTTTTGTAGCAAGGGTAAGTTGCTATGTACTATCGCATGGGTTAAGAGATTCGCAAGTAATCTTAAATCCAAAATCAGCAAACTAGACTCAAACAGGCAAGAGAATCTCACGGTAACGGAAATAAATTAGGCGGAAAAATTGTTAATAAGGTCAATCTAAAACGAAGCTTTCCCAAAAGAAATCAGTTATCTAGTAGGTGGAGTAAAGTCAAAACCACATTACACGTCAATCAGTTCAATCTGTTTTTAGACAACAGTAAGGTCTTAAGGTGTAGGACACGAGTAGGTGATGCGTCTATTGACGAAAGTAGTAAAATGCCTGTGTTTCTAAAATCAGACAATCATTATGTAAAACTTCTCATTGAAGATTGTCACAGCAGAGTGTTTCATAACGGCATACGAGAGAATTTACTTCGAGAAAAATACTGGATACTGCAGGGGAGAGAAAAGGTGAAAAATATCGTTCGTCATTGCGTACTTTGTAAGAAAATCGAAGGTTTATCGTACAAGCCTGTATTCAGTACAAATCTCCCAGAATTCCGCGTAGACGACAGGAATAGATTTCGCAGGTCCTCTTATAGTCGCCAAAAAAGAGAATGATAAATGTTATATTTGCCTCTTTACTTGTGCCGTCACAAGGGCAGTACACTTGGAATTGGTAGAGTCTCTCGACGTAAAATCTTTCATTCTCGCATTTCGTCGTTTTTGTGCACGAAGAGGTCTGCCAGGAACGATAATCTCAGACAACGCAAAAACGTTTAAAGTAGCATCCAAGGAGATAAAGAAACTTATGAGTTCTCCTAAGCTCCACGAGCATTTGACTTCTCAAGGGGTCAAATGGAAATTCATCATCGAATTAGCCCCATGGCAAGGAGGCATGTGGGAAAGACTTGTCTGTAGTACCAAACGATGTCTTATCAAATTTATAGGTCGTTCCTTGCTTACAAAATTGGAACTAAGCACTATTCTTGTAGAAATTGAAAGCGTCATAAATTCTCGACCTCTAACCTATGTATATGACGATTCAGAAGGATTGTCATACCCACTCACTCCTTCTCAGCTTATTAATAGCAGAAACTTGCAACGGTTACCAAATGAAGCGCATTACGAAATAATAACTACGTACGAAGGTCTTTCGGAAAGGGCTAGATATCACCATAAGCTTTTAACACAGTTTGCTTGCAGGTGGAAATCTGAATATCTTTTAAGTCTTTTAGAAGCTTACAGTCCAAGAAAGGGAAGTAAAGAGCCTATCATCGAAATGGGAGATGTAGTCATCCTACGTAATGAACAGCAGAAAAGAAGTTTTTGGAAGCTGGCTAAAATCTTACAGTTGTATTCAGGACAAGATGGATCAGTGCGTTCGGCAAAAGTACAGGTAGCAGGTGATGGTAAAAAGACATAAAATCTCTCATTAAAACATCTTATTCCATTAGAAATACGTAGCCAATTTGCAGAGACCGCGCCTGCTCAGCAGCATGTACAGCCAGCGCAACAGCAAGTACAGCCAGCGCAGCAGGAGGATAATAGTAGGCCATGGCGCAATGCAGCTATTATTGGAGAATTACTTTGACGCACTTCAAATCGTTGAAATTTAGTTTTGTTTTTTATGATATTTTAACCTAATCTTACGTTTTGTGTGTTTTTAAGAATATAACATTGTATTACGAGTTGTTTGGTCACCTTGTGCACCAAACCGGGAGAGTGTATTGTTAACATCACGTGGCTTGGCTCGTGCCCAGTCCTCGCTGTAGGTGTGAAATCAGACACGCGGTCTTTTATGTTAGAATTTTGAGAGTTGTATTGTGGACATCATCGAGATCAGTCATGTAATATGTTAAATAGATTTGTTTTGTATATATTTGATTAAAGAAAAGGAATATGTTCTCAATGCTTCAAGAATCTGCGTGTGCAAACTAGTAGTATACAACACCTTCGTAGGCATACTGGGACAGGTAAAAGGTAGCATTATAAATCTTTTATAATGCACAATACTTCCTAGAATCAAGCCTGTTAATCCGTATAAAGAGCAGCTTCAGAGGTCTGCGTATTCCTTAAAAAATCACATGACAGTAGTGTTGGCGTCAATGGCTGTACAGGTGATAATCCTACTTGATGCCTTTGATATTGCACTTTTTACGATGGCCAACAAAGGCAATACAAAATGTTTGCAAAGAAAAGTTGAACTAACAAATACATGAATAACTAAATAAATCATGCTAGTGACTGAATTTCAAACGAATCGTGTTTTGCAACAGGGCCATAAGGCTGCCTGCTTTCTGCCATCTTCCATCTTTCACCCTTACAGTATCACAGGCAAACAGTGGCGGCTTTTGCTAATGGGCATCTGGGGCAATGCCCCCTCAAAATGATTTGAAGGAAATCTAAGATGTTGTCGTTTACTTTTAAAGCTAATCTTACTTCGGTTATTATATAACTTTGCATCTCTGCTAGAAAAGTTTCCTGCTTCGTGTATCGCGTTCCGTCCTGAGCCTCACTTTGGGTCGCTAGAGCAATGATGTCATTATACGGGCAAATTTTTTTTTGCCCCTAGACAACATGCGCACAAGCTAATTTTCGACCTTGAGCCTGGCAAAACGCGGCCTATGATTGGCTGATTCGGAGGAATTCGGGGCAAGAATTATGTTGCCCATAAAATGACATCATCGCTCAAGAGTCTCAGAAGCGAGGCTATATTTTCTTCTGTGCTCCATGACGATCAACGTTGAACCATGAACATAGTGAAAAATTTGCAAACTCGACCCTTCTATCGATTATCGAGGTAAAACGTTTGGGTCCAGATAGGCCTGATCTTTCGGTATTTAACACTAAAACACCAGCAAACAGTCGTCGCTTTACAACAACATGGTACTCGAAGTACAGTTGGCTAACTGGATGCAGCGATTCAGGGAAGGTATACTGTTTTCCTTGCTTGCTCTTTGGCTGAGCACTACGTGAAAAAGCTTGGACAGACACAGGGGTGAATGATTGGAAGCATTTGTCTGAGAAGGTGAAACGCCATGTTAAATGCAATAGCCACGTTGATAATTGTCTCAACCTTGCATTTTTTGGTCATTCCAAAATTGCTGAGCAGTTGAGCCATGCATATCGTGCTTCAGTTCAAGAACACAATATCGAAGTTGAAAAAAATCGCCACGTTCTTTCAAGGATTATTGACCGTGTGAAGTTTTGTGGTGCTTTTGAGCTGGCATTAAGGGGCCACGACGAGACAGACGATTCTGACAACCCTGGGGTTTTTCGTGGATTGGTGAACTTTGCTGCTGCACTGGACTCAGTTTTAAGCCAACATTTTGAAACTGCTACAGTTTTCAAGGGCACATCAAAAACTATCCAGAATGAGTTGCTTGATATTATGTACAAGATAGCACAAGAGCAAATACAGAAAGAGATTAAAGAGGCCAAGTTTGTTTCAATAATATCAGATGACACAACAGATGTTTCCACCTTAATGCAGAATGTTGTTGTGCTCAGATATGTTGTCTCTGGAAAAATTGTTGAAAGGTTTTGGTCCTTTGCCAATTTATCTCAAAGTGATGCTGAGACAATATCAGCAAATGTGCTTAATTGCTTAGACCATGTTCTACCAAGTGCAGAAGATAAGGAAAAGCTTATTGCACAAAGCTATGATGGTGCAGCAGTTATGAGTGGCAGCCAAAGAGTAGTCCAGAGCATTGTAAAGGAGTCTTACCCAAATGCTCATTATGTTCACTGCTATGCTCATCAACTCAACCTTGTTCTTCAGCAGACTGCATCCCAGATATCTAGTGTCAGGGTATTCTTTGCCAACCTGAATGGATTTTCCGCCTTTTTTTCAAGATCTCCAAAGCGTACTGCCTGCCTTGATGAGTGTGTTGCCAGAAGGATTCCACGTTCTGTGCAGACAAGGTGGAACTTCAGGAGTAGAATTGTCTTCACAGTGTTTGAACACAAAGATGATATTATTCATTGCTTGGAAAAAATCATCTTGACTTGGCAAAAGGACCAGGTATCTCTTCGAGAAGCAAGTGGGCTTGTACGGTGGCTCAAAGACAAAGATTTCTTGCTTTATTTGGAATTTTTTGACAATCTTATGCCACATGTTGATATACTGTATGCTCAATTACAAAAGCGCCAGATATGCCCTGTATCTATTAAGAAGAACATACAAAATTTCATCCATTCCATCAATATTGTGAGGGAAAAGATACCTAGTCTTTTTCAACAGACACAGTCAGCTGCTTCTTCCGCCAAAAGGCCACGTTATGAGACCTCTGATGCAGAACATTCAAGAGTTTTCAGTGAAGTGTGTGACATTATAATTGTAAATTGCTGCCAGAGATTTGACTTCACTGACCACCTTACCACTGCTACTTTACTTGAAAGTGACTCCTTTTCGAGATATGACCAATGCTTCCCATCAGAAGTTTTGAAGAAGGCAATCGAATCATTCCCCTTTTTAGATGGAGTAAAACTGAAATCTGAGCTTTCAGTGTTATATAGCAGACCAGAGTTTAGCAATTGCTGTGGAGCTGTTGCATTACTCCAGCTTCTAAAGGAGAACAACCTTAAGGATACCTTCTCTGAAACAGTAGGGCTTTTGAAGCTTTTAATGACAATACCAATGTCTTCATCTGAAGCAGAGAGATGTTTCTCAACACTCAAACGAGTCAAGACATTTTTACGAAACACAATGTCAGAGGAGAGACTTAATGCTCTGGCAATGCTGTCAATGGAAAAAAGTCTCATAAGAAACTTTGTGGACTTTAATTTTCATGTTATAAATGCTTTTGCAAACCTTAAAAATAGAAGGGCTAAATTCTTGTACAAGAAATGATATTGACTTGATATAAATTCTTCTTTGTTTTTTTTCCATTCTTGTTTGAGAAATGTTTCTGTCAGTACAAATTATAAGTTATCCTTATGGTTTTATAAGGCTCCTTCTTGATTTTATAAAATCAATTCTACATAAGAAGTTTTCTGTCTTCAGATTAAAAATGAATTCATCTAATGTGCAGTTTGGTACCTTTATCCAGATTTTAAGTTCTGCTAAATTTATGAGCAAATTTCTCTTGGTTGCTTTGTTAACAAAATGAAATTTTTGACGCTTCCATGGTCTATAATTTCCCGGTTAAGTAAAGCAGCTTTTAACTTTGAAAGACCTAGGGCTAGTATTTTTACAAAAACGTAGCATGATTACTTTATCTTTCATTGCATTCTGATATCAGATGTTTCAAATGCATTTGCGCATGCGCCATGAGAATATTGATGGCCTGCCCTCCCACTTGTAAAAGCCACGAGCCGCCACTGTAGGCAAATAGAAACGTTTTGTTTGCAATTGCCTGCAGTTGCCTGCAGTAACTATGCTGGAAACTAGGTAAAGTTTGAGCTGGAAAAACTGGCGGGCAAAACTCAACAACAAACATGGCTGCTGCAATAAACGCAGGCCTTATTTTAATTTTTTTTCTTGAAAGAAGGAGATCTGCCATAAAAGAAGGAGACATTGTTATTTTCCTACAAAAAAAAGAAACTAGATAACGCCAAAGTTTAGTCCAGAGCGATTCACTGTCATTCAGATTAAAGGAACAAGAGTTGTAGCAAAGAACAAATGTCAGATCATCAAAAGAAACAATTCCCATTTCAAGAAAGTACCACATTATGAAACGATGGAAGACGATTATGAAGATACAGATAACAAAACAAAGAATAGGCAGCCAAAGAGCAATGAAAAGAGACAAAATAAATAAGTTGAGAATAATGATAATGTTTCACATAGAGGCTCAAAGCGATCAAGAATACCAGTTTTTGGACATGGAACAGTAAAAGAATCTAATTTAACCAGATGAAGGAAACACAAGAGTGATTTTAAAACTTTAGACACTAATGTTTGTTTTGTTCTTTCAAAATAGGGAGCATTGTAGTGATTCGCACTTATTACGTAAATACTCCATGTAAGAGATGCACATACAAGATATAACGCTCCATGCCAGTTTCGATCCTAGGATTTTTTATTGATGCAAATATACTAACCCCATTTTCTTTGGCTTTGAGCCTTTTGTCAATAAACTCAGCATACTTCGCTTCTCCTACTGCAGATGAATTTAGATGTCCCTCAATGACCAATGGCTCGATTTCAGCTCCAGTTTTGAAACGTCTTGCAGGACGATCTAGGAATGGATCACAATACTTATGAAGCTGCAAAACAAGACCTTCGATCATTGCTTCGTGCTTCTTTATCCCAGTTGTGCTTCTTCTTTATTCGTGCTTCTGTATCAAAACATCAAAACATTCTTTCAGTTTGGCTCAAACTTTTGCCATAAAATGACTGGTCTTTCTAAGATATCAGCGGCCTTCTCATCGGTGCTAAATCCACCTTGTATAGGGCCCCCTCTGACCCTTACCTCCCTGTTAATGGTTGTTTCCGTTATCAAGTCACCATGACTAGTTGAGTATGATTTTCCACAGAGTGAACCACCAAAGCCATTAACCAGAAGGTCATTCATGCTACTTCTTGCTTTGATCTAATATCCTGCAGCTTGACATGTTGAAATGCCAAGTACAAATTGTTATCTTTAACGGAAGTTCAATTTTTGATGATGTCATAAAATGTCAACTCAAAACATGTTTTATACTCCTACTACCTTACATTTTGAGCTAAAGCCAACAATATATAGATTTTTGAATAGAGAACATCAAGACCCTTCAAATGACATATAGCAAGTTAATTTTTAGTGACTTTTAAATTTTTGTGATGACGTCATCATCTCGAATTATATATCGTATTTCATTGAGAAGTAAAAATAATGATAGAGTT
The DNA here is from genome assembly GCA_003864495.1 of Nemopilema nomurai. NCBI lineage: Eukaryota > Metazoa > Cnidaria > Scyphozoa > Rhizostomeae > Rhizostomatidae > Nemopilema > Nemopilema nomurai. The sequence goes on along the minus strand of ML133365.1, from coordinate 2,191,445 downwards.
TGTAGTAGGAATTTCACTGAAACAGGCAATTTGATCCACTGAGAAAGATAGGATAGTAGAGATTAAATCAAAATTTTGTGTTGCATAACTAAGCAGGTATCTGTATAAAGTAGAACTGTTAGAGATTGTAGCTGGTTAAATGAACAAAACATCACATAACTGAAAAAATGTAACTACTTTAAGGAACGGGAATTAAGTTAACTGCAAATAACTGACAAGGATAATTCTCGAAAGAGTATGTAATCTGAAATGACATCGCAATGAAGCTAGTATTGCTTTGTTGTCTGTCAATCAGAATCACTTCTTTCATGTTTGTCTTGCTCATCTTCTGCATCGTATACATTAAAAAGATGATCAATGGCCGTTCGTCGCTGTCCCTTTCTTGGTGGTTCTTCTCTGAAAACACCAACTTTTTATAGTTTTCGTCGTCATCAGCTTGATAATACGATTCTTGAGTTAAAGGCTTTCTTCGTTTTTGCATTTTCGTGTTAAACTTGGTGGTAACTGTGGACAGCTAAACCATAATGGCCTAAGATCATTTTCTGTTGAAACCCATCCTCTTCCCTCAGCAGAGACGTAATTTACGTTGTGCTGTGAACATTTTCTCCAAATGAATGTTTGAAGGTCAGCACTCTTTAGATGCTGATCTAAGCTATTTGGATCCGGCAGTAACTGCAAGCTAGACTTTGCCTGTTGTTTTTCGAACATCTTTGATCATGTCTGAATAAGGCTTTCCTCTGATTTACCGGCATATAAAATGGTTTGCATATTTTTTTAGCATCATTCAAGTCCTCGACTGAAGAAAGAGAATCTCCAAATTTTTAAAGCAAATTCACTTTGTTGTGGCTTAAAATTTTCTTGAAAGTTTTGATTTTTCCAATACCATATGGGTACGATGTAGTGTCACATCCTGTAATGTATGGTAAGCAGGTAAGACATTGCACACATCAGAACAATATTTTTTGGAAACCGATCCTATGTCAACCATGTTCAGTTTGTCAGCTTTCATCAGCCAAGTATTTTGTGGATTGACGATGTTGGGTGCATATACTGAAAGAATTAATATATTTGTGTCAATAGCCACAACAATGACAGGTCTCTCCGACTTTGCTGCATGCAGAACAACCCTTGTATCAGCTTCGTTGTGGTTGAAACCTTCTAGTGCTTCGATTCTATGTCTTTCAATCTTCCAGGTCTTAGAAGACTCTGCGAAGATGAGTGGCATTGTAAGCTTGCGCCTAACCTTTTCTGCTTTATAATATGAAACCAGAAATCTTATTAGTTCTATCTTATTTTTGCCATTGCACAAAAATGCGTTCTGTGCAGCTTGTATGTTTGTGCTGTAACTGCTTTGCATTGGTCCCCCTCGAACCTCGACGTCTTGGTTGATAGTGGTTTCAATGATTAAATCGCCATGCTTAGTAGAGAACGGTAAGCCAGTTAGACTAACACCAAATCCATTTGTTGTCAAATCTTCCCAAGCTGCTGGATTGGTCATTTCTAGCTGGCAAAGCATGACATGTTGATATGTAAGAAATCTTGAGTATTTTGGATGCTCAAAGGCAAACAGTAGAGGAAGTAGAGCACGCTCTGCTCCAAGATGCTTTTGAATGTCGATTTCGCGGACTGAATTTATCATTGAAAGAAGGTGGGATACGTCCTTAGTGTACTCTACAATCATTTGTGATTGAGTCCCACTATTTTTCAAAAGACGTTCAATAAAAGTTTCAAACTCAGCATTATGTAAAACGGCGTTTAGATTTTCTGGCAATGGTTTCAATCTTAGTTGTTCAATAGCATCAGAAAAGCAACCAGGAAATTCTTCTGGTTTGCAGTATTTACTAATCTTGAAGCAAAGCAAGGTCTCAAACGACTGCTTATGTAGCCTGACTGCCCTAAAGTAACGTCTGCCTTAGCTGCTTTATCTAAAGACCCAGCTGCAATGGCATCCGAATCTATCCACCATTCCTCCCTAATCCCCAGGAGGTAGTGGAACAGCTTTAAGATATTCTAGATGGCTCTTTGACGTAACTTTTTCGCTGACCAATTTCATGAAATCTGTCCATGATCCAATCAGATCGAGCATTTTTGGCTCGCTTCCAGATTGGAGATCATTTGCTATCTTCGTCAACACCCAGGCAATGCCCTCGCTTCAAAGCCCATAGCAGAATTTTGGCAATCTTCATTGTCCAGCTTTCAACGCACCATCTTAGCAAATGCTTTTGTCAGGTCGTCATCCCGCAAACCAGCTCCTTGCAGAAACAAGCATGGATCTAAGCTGGCTTTATAAACAACTTGGTGTTTTCCTATTCTACAGAAACCATTCCTAGAGCCAAATATATATATCAGTCTAATTTTCAATTGGTAGGTATGGTTTATGAAAGGTTCTGGTATGGACGGGTCTTCGCACATTTCTTTGATGTCTGTCATCAACTCATTCATGATGTACGCATCTTTATTTAAAATTACCTTTCGTTCAAATAACTGTATGAACTTATCCAATATATATATTAGCTTTTTTAAAGGCTAACTCTTGCATTACCTGCTCCTCTTCCAATCTTCATTTTGATGTTTTGCGCAGTGCAATGAGGAGTAACATTTTTATGGTAGAAAATATCTATGGCAAAAATGTCATGTGCGTATCCAATAACGAATAATTTCAGACGCTTGGCTGCCTCGAATTGAGGATGGCCCTCCTTGTACGCCTCAAGGCATTCCAGAAGTTTTTTAGTTGATTTATCTTCAGAACATCCTAAACCACTCTCATTGCAGATTTTTGCATCATCCTTCGAGCTAATGTTACAAACGAAGCAAAACGCTCTGATGGATTTCAATCGGGGTTGTATATGTCTTGATCTGTGATTGTCATTAGAAAGACCACAATTTTCTTCATCTACTTCTTCCATTTTTTCAAGATTAGAATCCATATGCAACCATACTTTTTAGCTTTGCGAAAAACGTGAGAATCAAATTTGCATCTGCATGCTGAACGAAAAAATGTTTGGCTAGTATAATGATCTGAATTCAGTCTTAAATACACACGAGAAAACTTACAGTAAATGTCTTCAGCTTGTAGAATCTGGATTTTTGACCATCTAAGAATTAAATGTATGAGCATGTTAAATGTAAATATGAAAGAATACTAATAGCCATATTTTTTCCGTTCTCATTTTAAGAGAAAAAAGAAGATATGGAAAATCCAAAATATACACAGAGAAATGGACGGGGTTCATGTCATAGGCATAATTGCCTATCGATTGGCGTTAAATGAACAAGTGCGAGAAAGTGCGACATACTTTTCAGCAGTTTCAGCTAATCTTTTTAATTCATCTTCGCTGACTGTCTGACTCTTTTCTTTTTCCCATATCTTTTTGCTACACAGTAGACAAATGATTGCTGTGGTCTGCAATTTACAAAGCGACATTCGTTTACACATTCGAGTAGACATTCGCGTTCTCGTTTACACATTCAGAGAATTTTGGCTCGGTGTAGCAAAACTTGTCTTGTAATAGAATAACCATCTACAGAAACGTTAACCCACACTATCAAGCCTTGTTTCAGTTGCTGTGAAATCGCTCGGTTTTCAGAACACACCTCAAATGTGACAGTGGAATCACTTAGGCCCAAAAATAGACATTTGCAAAAACTTGACGCACATTCAAGGCAAAAAGTCTTTTTCAGTGGAACTTTAAAAGAAAACATTTTGATATATTATTAAGCCATACTCACCTGAAATATTTTTTAATTTACCAAACAATTTCCAGAGAAATAGATCAAAATCGGTATCTATCGTGAATACGTAAATGAACTAGTAGGAGGTATAAGATATATTAAGATACGCGGTGAAAGGGTGAAAGGGGATGTAAAATATTGCGCTACGGGAAAACATAAAAAACTAAAGCGTGACAAGCTAATATTTCCTTACTAAGAGAAGCAAAAACAAATATAGACATGAACCCGAGAATTACCTAGAGTAAGTATCGATATTACAAAAAGGCAAAACTGTGTCGTTGTACTCAAATGAGTTTTGCAAGTGTGAGCAGAATTGGCTAAAACTTTACAAAACATCTTAGAATAACCTACTACAGATGTTTCTAGAGGTTATTTGTGCCTATGACATTCTGGGGGGTAAAGTTGAGAATTTGACCCCCATACTGAAGTTCTTAATAGCCAGCTTTTCAAATCAAGGCTAGTCTTCGCTGAATTAAATGTCATATAAGAGTTTTTGTATCCCAATTTTTGTCCTTCAGTTCTTATGGGTTTTGCAAATAGTTGCTTGTTGCTAAGTCTATTGCACTGGCGTAGGTGTGTCATCCTTAGCATCACATGGTTTTTTTGCAGTCATTCTCCTCTTCTTTACTTGTAGTGTAGGCTCTGATGAAGGACTACACTGAGAAGGACGTGTTGCTTCATCCAATTCTAATTCTAAACTCCAATCCATTCGAGACTGTGAGAGTGCTAAATTGCTCTGAATAGGTCTGTTTGATATTGAGTCTCGCAAAAATGTAGCCTGCTGAAAAATTTAAAATAAACTGTCGAGAGATAGTGCCGCGCATGCGCCAACCAGACTTAAGAGCAAATAGTGTTGCAATGTCACAGGAGTTGAAGGAGTTGGGTGGGGTTACAATATGGTAGGGGCGTACAACTCCTTCACTCCTGGCTGGTAACTCATAGAACTGCAACCAACCTTCAACTTACAGATAAGTATCTGTTAATTTTAAATTCTATTTCGTTTCCAGGCTACGTCATTACGTAATTGTACGAGATTTTAGAGGTGACATTGCAAAACTGTTAAAAAAGACACTAGACAGAAATAGTAACCAATATACTTCTGTACCCTATTATCAGGTATATATATTAATAATGGAATTACATTGGAAAACAATTATATAACGAATATAAGCAATACAGCACAAAAATATATAAGCTAAAGATCAAGTTTTTAATTTGTGTGAACGCAACTTATAGTGTGTTTTCAGTGACGTCACGAAATTCTTTGTCCGCCATATTGGAGGACAACTGGAGGATTGGCTAGCAACGATACGGAGATGAATGCGAGAAGCTGCTATTTTGAGGGTTTATATGTCGAAGTTTTTAGCAGATCTAAGGAGAAAATAGACGTTATAGGTGGAAAAGATCCATATAATTTAGATAGAGATGCTTTTTCAGCTGAAATTAAGGATTTCCCTGCCGTTAGTTATCCAGACATCGTGCACTACTTAATATTTGCTCCATCACCGATCAGCAAACATGAGTTGAACAATTTCAAAAGTTTGGATGCATACAATCACTTCGTTTGTGTGAGAGAAGTAAAAGTTCATTCTATCCCTGAGAAGAAAATCTCTGTTGTACTTGGGAGGGTAAGCCTGGCCTAGATAGACCTATATGATATGTTATATTACAGTAGCTACTGTAGCATCTTTAATTCACTAATTAATTGCAGAGAATTTTTAATGAAATAAACTGAAAATGACTGAAGCAAAGCCAAGTTTAGATAAGGTATAGATAATTTGTGCATCAGGATCTAAACCCTCATGTCCTAATTTTCCAGGTTTGCCACTCACAAAGATTAGCACAATCTCCACCATCGCCTTGGATTATATGTAATATGGATGGCAGCATCATCTCAGCTCATTGTAACTGCATGGCTGGACTGGGAGAATCTTGCTCACATATAAGTGCAGTTCTGTTTTACCTAGAATTTATGGTGCGTCAAAGGACAAATAGAACAGTAACAGATGAAAAGTCATACTGGGCTGGGCCAACGACAATTAAATCGATCGAGTACAAAGAAATAAAAGACATTGATTTTTCTTCCCCAAAAACTTTGCAGAAGAAGGTCAATGATGAATTGAATAATGATTATGACGGATCCTGTATGCCTGGTAAATCTGCAAACCTACACCCAATTGCCCTTTCTCTCTATTACGTCATTGTTGCAAAAGCCCGCAATGCATAGAGGGATTTGTAGTCAGCCGCGCTTAGCTTTCTTTAATTTTGAATTGCGAAGTTGCACACATCCAGGTTAGAATTGTCAAAATATCGAAAAAACATGGAAAAGAATGAAGAAAATAAAACTAATCCAGAAGAAAGCGCTTGCCCTAGTTTTTTTCAAAACTCTAGCACGGGCATTGATTTTTCTGAGGTGATGAATTGTAACGAGCGACAGATTAACAAGGGTGCACGCTTCTATGAAAAACTTATTTTAGGTTGTGTACGAGTTATCTTAATCAGACAACTGGAGATGTCATGTATGCAAAATGTAGCTGGAAGGCTGGTCAAGGGGGCTGTTGTAAACATGTAGCAGCCCTTCTTTTCACCCTTCTAGACTTTGTCAACCTGGGTACTAAAGTGATACCAAATGATTTAACTTGCACTCAAGTTTCACAGAAGTGGCATATTCCAACTTCAGCCAACATGACTTTGGCAAAGGCTGTGAGATTTGAAGACTTGGAGTTTGAGAAAGCAGAAGTAAATAAGAAAAGGAAGAGACCCATAGTTTCTGGAGTAAGGGAATCCTTCTGTGCCACCCCTCTATTTCCCTACCCAAAGGAGGCAGATGACCTAAAAAGACTAGTGGAGAATTTTTCAAAGGCTGGGAAAGCTACCTTGTTTTGTGAGTCCATCAAATCAAACAATTATGAACCTTGCAACAGTTTTCAAACATCAGTAAGTCGCCAAGTTCTCAAGCAGAAGGAGCCAACCTTAATAAATAACAGCACAACATTTGCAGAAAACAACACCATTTCACAATTGTTTGGGCAGATGAACTTTAATGTTAATGACTCTGCATTTCATAATGATGAACTGAAAACCAAGATATTGACAGCCGTGCAAGTTAGCAAGCAGGACACAATCAATATCTGTATAAACACATTGGGACAATCAGAACAATTTCAGTGGTTTGAAGAAAGGAAAGTTAGATTGACAGCATCAATTTTCGGAAAGGTGATGAAAAGAAGGCAAAATTTGTACCCAAATTCATTGATAAAATGTATAATTGGTAAAAATTGCAGAAAAAACAACAATTTACCTGCACCACTGAAATGGGGGATCGACAATGAGAGTCTTGCAATTTCAGAGTATCAGAAGTGTGAAGATTCATGGGGAAAGAAGGTTGATGATTGTGGTTTCATTGTATACCCTTCCTGTCCATGGCATGGATGCAGCCCAGATGGTATTGTTGTGGAAAATGGAGCACCTGTGGGTTGCATTGAAGTAAAGTGTCCATATGAAAAGAGAGATTCTACATTAAGGGAAGCTGCTAAGGACAAAAACTTTTTCCTTCAAGAGGAAAACAACGACCTCCTTCTCAAACGCAATAATGTCCAATATTACCAGTGCCAGAGGGTTGTCAATATTTTAGAACTGCCATGGATTGACTTTGTCGTTTACACCAAAGGTGACATACATGTGGAAAGAATATTTATAGACACAACTTTGTGGAATGATAAAATGTTGCCAGAATTAACAGCATTCTACAAACTTTACATTTTTCCAGAACTCATGAAAAGCTAAAATTGTAAAAAATCTTTGTAAAAAATCTTTCTTTGTCAAAGAGTATTTTTTGGTTTTATCTTTCCCAACTACTGACCTTTCAAACACTTTGTTGAAGCTTATTTTAAATGAGAAATCGTGATCAAGCATATAATCAACACAAACGAAGAAAAGAATCACAGTGAAAAAGTAGAATTCAGTATGCAATTAGTTGTTTTGAAAACATAGCATTAATTTTCAGTCTCTATCATTTATTAAGGGTGGCAAAAAATTTGTCATATATGCACATATTACCCAAATTTTGTTAAGCTCTGGACACATTGTGATTGGGAAAACTGTGCTTAAAATCCTAAATGTTTTTATTCGTGAAATTGCACGTTCAACATGGATACGAACAGATGCAATTTTTCTTGTTTCAACTTCTTCCTCGATTGATAGGTGACTTTTGCCCCTTAGAAAAGGAGGGATGTTCAAAGAGACACCTGTTGGCAAATCTTCGGCAATTTCAATCCTTTATCTGCCATAACTGAGTCATTTGCCTCAAGTAAATCAATGATCCCACAGTCAATGGTTGCCTGTTTATCGCTGGTTCTTCCTGCATACAAATCTGAAACAAACGAGACAGCTCCTGCAGGGGTTATACCAATGAGGACTTTAGCAGTGTTATGGTGCTTATATCGAGAGTATGTTGCACTTTGGGACCGCACTGAGCTAGCCATTTCAATAAAAAACTCAGTGCAATCAATAATCACCCTTGTTGATGGATAGGTGTCCTTGAAACATTTTGGCATTGTTTTATCAATAATGTCTTTAGAGGGCCAGATTGGTAAAGATCGCATTTGGCTATGCATAAAGTCCAACCATGTTATCCAGATTCTTGACAAATGCTGTTGAGATATTGATGCTCTCTGGGCCAGGTCTTCTTCCAAAAGACCCAGTCAGAGTCGTACAAGGACAAGAAAGAATTCCTGCTCAGGAGAAAGTGTCCTCTTTCTCCCACACTTTGTGTGTTCTGGCGATTTAAGTTTTTCAATATTTGTGTTGGAGTTGTGGTAGACCAAAGCTTTTATTGCAGGGCCAAATGAATCAAAAATAATATTGAATGTGGCATAATCAGGTAGGCCAGTATAGAACCTGAAAAGTTTGATGTCATCCTTGTACTTATGAAAGGAAAATTAAAACTTTTCAATTCTTCTCAGCAAACATGCAATTTCTGTATCACTCTGAGCCTTTTCTGCTTTCAGTTTTGCATGTTCCTGCAGAAGTATTCTTACATCAGCACGTAAAGCATCATTTTCACTAGCAAGGGTTCCAGAACTTGTGTTGCTTGGAAGTTCAGAATCCTCCTGGGCTGTTTTATCATCATTGGAAACATATTCATATTCCACCTCCATCATATCAATTAAAGGGTCAATATTTACGTTGGCTTCGCGCAGAACATCACGGTTCCTAGCTCTAACAGTAGGCCTAGCTTTTGGTTTTATCATGTTTTCAGTTTTAGGTGTGATGGTAGGAATATTGTTCATATACGTTTTCCTGCCTCCTACAAAGTGCTCGAAACATATCATGTGCCCGCGGTTGGCTTAAAGTCCTTCCTGTGGATCAAATGGATCCAGCGTTTCCCCAAATCTTTTTTCTCTTTGCTATTCCCATTTGGAAAAGCGTAAAATGCCAGATCTCTGTGCTTCTTACTATTATTAAAGCAATTTGGAACGCAGCAAGTGAACCTGCCTGGACCTCCGCGTCTCTCAACGATCTTCTTAGGCCCATCTTCTGCGTGTGGGGTGGCTAACAGATTGTTCGCAGCTTCTTCGTTGATTCCAATGCCCGTGCTAGAGTTTTGAAAAGAACTAGGGCAACCGTTTTCTGCTGGATTAGTTTTATTTTCTCTATTCTTTTCCATGTTTTTTCGATATTTTGACAATTCTAACCTGGATGTGTGCAACTTCGCAATTCAAAATAAAAGCAAGCTAAGCGCGGGTGACTACAAATCCCTCCATGCATTGCGGGCTTTCGCAACAATGACGTAATAGAGAGTAAGAGCTATTGCCACAGATGATGAAATGTCTCAATTCTATGAGCAACTGAGTCAATGTGGAACTAAATTTTAAATTTTGTCAATAATTCCTCCACACTCAAAGGATTACATACCAAAATCCCTGAACAAGAAGTATCCTACAATTATCACTGAGCTATATAATCCAGCTAACTTACAATTAAATTACAAGCAGCTTCTTGACCTTGCCATGTCAACAACTATCAGTTGCACTAAAGACCAAGTAGAATTGGTCATGCAAGAAACTAGAGATCAAGCATCATCACAGCTTTGGTACAGATTCCATGCTGGAAGGGTTACAGCATCCAATCTGTACTCTGTTTGCCACACAGATATTGCACAGCCTTCATTGTCACTTATCGGCAGAATGTGTTATCCTCAAACATATAAGTTTAGTTCAAGGGCAACAGATTGGGGATGTATACATGAAAAAAGGCATGCAAGAGCTATATTTCTAAGATGACCTTGCAGCATGAGAACTTTAGTGTAGCTGATTCAGGCCCATTTCTGTCTGAGAGTCAACCTTTCCTTGCTGCAACCCCTGATGGCCTGGTTACTTGCACATGCTGTGGAGATGGCTGCCTGGAAATCAAGTGCCCTTATTGTGTTAAAAATGACTCTGTCTTTGAAGCAGTTGGTAGAAAGCACTTTTGTTTGCAAGACATTGATGGAAGTATAGGTATGCCAAAAAACCATCCATATTACTATCAAGTAATGGCTCAGATGTTTGTCACAAAGCGAGACTACTGTGACTTTTATGTTTGGACTGGAAAGGATCAGCACTGTGAAAGAATCAAGTTTGATGACAGCTTTACGATGCACTGGCTTCCAAAGGCCGAAAGCTTCTTTTCTCAATTCCTACTGGTAGAAGCAATGGGAAAATTTTATACTGTTCTTAGAGTGACAGCTAAAACATCAGACAATGAGGAAAACAAGTAAATTGTGCCTATCAGTGGTTTCACATAAAATGCCTAAACATAAAATCCATTTCGAAATCAAAAAAATGGTTCTGTCCAAATTGTGCAGCTACAAAGTATTTCCAGTCAAAGAAGACCTCAAAGAAAAGCAAAGCAATGTAGACACTTTCACATGTAAATTATATTGCTTACAAGGGAATTTTTGCATATAAACAAATAAAATTATCAAGATTAATCAGATGGAACAACTGTTGGACATAAATTACAAAGTGCACAGCAAACTGCCACAATTTTGTCAATTGTGCAGTATCCATTGCTTACTTTGATTAAATAGTCTACAGGTAATGATGTTTGAAGAATACTGTACTTATTTCTCAGCAAACTTATGACTCGTTCAACATGAATTCTTATGGCAGCAATTTTTCTACTTTTTTCTACATCAGCTGCAGAGAGCTGTGCTTTACCTTTTGTAAATGCTGGTAATTTTACTTGAGCAGTGCAGAACTGATAATGAGCCGTAGCGATGTGTAATTTCCAAATTGTTACGAGTTACCAACGAGTTACTAACGAGTCACCAACGAGTTACCATAATGGGTTACCATTTCTAATAGTGGCTTCATATGGGAAAACCACGAGTTACCATGACTTTTCATATAAATATATATATATATTATATTTTATAGAGAAAGTGGAAACTCATTGGTATCTCGTTCACATCCATACTGAGCTTTGTAAATGTAAAATGTAAGTCGTTCAGCAACTCATTGGTAACTTGTAATCATTTTCCTATTACGGTATAAACGACTTCTTTTACGAGCATTATACATTAGTGCATGCGTATAGTTTGATTTACTGTTAAAGAATCCAAATTGCAAATTCTAATTTTTATGCATAGTACTAGAAGACATATAAACACATGATAGTTGTAGTTCCAGTTTATTCATTTATATCACATATAAACCCAAAAACATCCCGCCCCCACCCCTCGATTGTGAAAATCTTTTAAACCTCAACACTTGCATTCAAGACACTTGAATATTAAAAAAAAAGCGAAAAGCAAACATGCCAACAACATTTCACAGTATCTGTGTCGCGTTTACTATAACAGGAAACAACAGGAAACAAGGACAAACGAGTAGAAACGATGAGAAAACAACATGAAACGATTTGTGTTAGCGAAAAAGACTAGTCTTCAAAACAAGGCAAGCTTAGTCATCTATGGTAAATTAAGTGTTTTAGGCCACAGGTACGGATTTCTACCTACTTTAATGATTCCCAGAAGTTTGTAGGTTGTATGGAAGACGGGATTAATCAAGAAAAGTAAGTGGTTTTCTTTTAGTTTACGGCCAAACAATTAAATTCCTTGTTTTTTTATAACTTCGAACATCGATTACCACTTATTTCTCCAGGGCAGTTTCCGAAAAGGATATTAGGGATTTCTTTTAGCTTAAGGCCAAACAATCAAATTGCTTGTTTTTTTATAATTTCAAACATTGATTACCACCTATTTCCCCAGGGCAGTTTCCGAAAAGGATATAATAAAACAAAAATTTCACACCTTATAAACCAGTTGTTAAGGAAAAGGCCAATTAATTACATTCCCCTCCCCAAAAGTATTCACAGTCAGATATTGAAACTTAAATTAATTATGGACTTTAATTTATCATGTGTCCTGTTGTGTCGGACCCTTTCTGTGTTGCATCCGATTGTTCAAACTTTTGTGTATTGCAAAAGTTTTGCTGTTACTCGGTAATACCGACATTGTTCTGTTGTTGTAAGGACTTAGGGTAAGATATATGTGTAACGAGTTCAAATAAGATTTGTTAGTTTGGATTGGTCATCTTCGGTAGTTGTTCGGTCATCTCGTTTTCCTCGGCGATCACTGTTGTAGCCGATCAGGTGAGAAATTTCAGACGTGTTTCAAAGATAAAGCATCATTGACTTGCTTGATTCACTTGCTGCACAGTGGATCATTTGTACAGTTTGTGAACTTTGATTCCATTTCATACTCTTCAATTAATCACATAGTGCATATGTTGAAGGACATGTACCGCTTCTGTGTGCTTGGCAATGCTACCTGGGTTGTAGACACAACATTCAAAGTTGCCGATGGCTTTTGGTTGACTGATTCCTCGTATGAAAATGAATCCCTACTTGATTATAGAGGAAAGAATCTAATTTTTCCAGGTATATATTCAAAAGTTTAATATCAAAGCCTTGTGTTTGTTATATTGAGATGCCAAAGGCGTTATTAGAGTGGGGGGGGGGGGGTACAGGGGGTACCACCAACACTTTGTCCCTAGGCACATAAAAGAAGAATTTTTTCTGACCCTGTAATCTTTTTGCAATAGTTGTAACATATTATCATTTCTGTAGTAGTTAAAGATAATGACACCAAATAAGAATTGAGAAATTATGCATTTCCAGCAACAAATGCTTTTTAAGTAGTTTGGTTAATTAATTTTTTTAATACAGTAATCTCCCAATAAACTTTAGTCCATTAGTGACTTTACACTGGACCTTTCAAAGAACTTTCAAATAAGGATTCATCAGTGAACTCAAACCCCCTTAACTCAAGCACACTTGGTTTTTTTTATTTCCTTGCAGCTACTTGTTCTTGTATCTTAGATTTATGTTCTTGTGTCTTAAATATGGATATGGGTATATGTAGGTTTTTGATTATACTTAATGATATATTATTCTTAGGTCCAAGTCAATGGCATTTTAGAAAGTACCAGGAAGCATACAGGCGTTATGCTGGTGAGCTTATAATTGCTGAACCAAAACTGTTTGGAATAAAGAAAATTGGACATGACCTAGATCATGCACTTGTTACAGGTTTGAGCATTGTATTACCAGAAGCAAGACATTTGTGGTGCACCAAACATATGCAAAATGCTGACTCCGCAAAACTGGCAAAAATTGGCACTAACAGCAAAACCAGTCCGCGCATCATGGCTGATATTTATGGCTACCAAATCAATACCATGGAGTCAAAAGGTCTTGCTGATGCAATCAACTGGGAAGATTCTCAGTCCAAGTTAGCCTACCTGAAAGAGATTTGGGATGAGCTTTTGCCAGGGCTCCATTGTTGGTTTCAGAAGCACAGGTCTGAAATCTTTGAGAATAGCCTGATATTATCAGCAAGAGAGGACCTGAATATAAATGGCAGATTCTATAGCAGTGGCTTAGAATTGAAGCACAGGTAATAAACATTTATTTTGATTGTTATTTTATTAATAATAGATGATTACCTTCATGATAGAGAATCTCCAGAGAGTCATCATTTCTGGGCAGATATGCCATGGTAAAAAAAATGTTATGCACTATATAGCTATAAACTTCCTACTGAACAAGATGATGAAGCCATACACTCACCTAAGACAATGTTCTAGTGATGTCTCGGTTATAAACAGTTAGTTACGATATGCAGATATTACAAACATTATTTATGACTTCAATTGAAATTGATCCCTTTTGAATATTGACATCTCAGGTCTGTTGCCGTAATGTACATGTATTTATTTGTTTTGTTAGCATTTCTTTTGCTTTAACATGTTAAATTTGAACAATTATGATTTAGCAACTACTCATTAGTATACGTATGTGGCATATTCAATAAATTAATGAAACTATTTTTTCTATTCTAAGTTTTCTTATTAAAGTGAATACTAAAATTAGATTTTTAAATATTGTTCCTCAAAGCTCTTCCATCTTTACTAACAGGCTCCTTAAGAAAAAACTGAATGAAGTCTCATCAGCTAGGGACATCAAAGCTGTAAGTGAAAGTTTGACAAAATGGGTGACAGGAAACTTTCATGAAGAAGCAGAAAAAGCCCTATATAGCCAGGGCAAATATCGCTTAGCAAATGGGTATCAGCATTTTTTGGTTGAACCCAATGTTTGGCTTCGTTGGGGGTATCCAAAGAAGACAACAACATTTTAAGGCATTCCTTGAATTCACTCCTCCAAGGTACACAAAATATCAAAAACCTTCAAATGCGGGACTAAAAAAAGGCCTTGTCAAAAAAGGAGAGCTTGTCTACCAGAGCCTGATGTTTTTGAAGATCTGACTGTGGACAAACCACCGAAAAACATGATAACGCCAGTTAAGCTGCAAAGAACTGAATCTGCAACATGGACAGTTTCCAAGAGAGCCAGTAAGTCAGCAGTAGATGTATTTGACCCCCTCGGGAGAGCATCAACAGGTACACTTGGCTGTCGTTTCTAAAAGACTGAACACTCCAAGAACAGGCTGAACACCCCAAGAACACCCCAAGAACACCCTAAGAACAAGCCATTAAGCCGCTGAACACCCTTTAAAACATATCAAAATCGGCATGTCATTCGAAAAATAATTTGATCAATCAATCAAAATTAATTTTGGGGCGGGAAAGGACCTGATAAGTCTAATGCTGTTGGTGTTGTTACAACCAACTGATGTTTTGCGCGCCAGAAGTGTGAACGGGGGTTTGTACACGCGGAGCAAATTCGAGTTTGACTCCCTTTGTGCATTCAAGCAAATTCCCGTTGTTTTGAAAATCTTTCACATCCTGTGACAATGTAAAAATACGACATGTCCCTTGACTACCTATTGTCTTCCAAACAATTGTTCTTCCCGTCCGCTAATTTGCCCAAATGGTCACGCTATGCTAGTGCACGCTAGCTAGTTACTAGTTTACCAGTGCAAGCAGAACGAGACACAGCTCCTCTCTTGACGTCTCCAGCGGTGCACTCGCAGGCTGGAGAGGTTTTTATAAGGAATTTTTGACAAATGAAACAGAAAATGCACAGTGTTGGACTTGTTAGAGGGTAGCAGCAGGACCACAGTTTGCGACTTAAAAGAGGGCTTAGGAGGGGCACATTTTGGGCCCGTGCTCGAATGGGGTCATGATAATCTCACTAAATCCTCGAATTGGCCCCCACCCTAGAACTACAAATTATTAATAAGCCCCACTGCTGCCGTTAATGCTCGAATCGGACCCCTCAGTTTGCTGGTTTTTGCCATCTAAGGTTGCCTTTGGCGCTTTTTCTTAAGTACCGCAAAAATTCATACTTTTGGTAATAATTGATTAAATGCGCATAAAAAATTACTACTAAAATAAACGAAATCTTTTAATAATATCTTCTTAATGTCTTCAATAATTTTATAAGCCCCTCCCTCGTATAAGTCGAAGAACACACCTGGAATAAGCCCCATACAAAAAATATCAAAAATGAATAAGCACCCATGGGGCTAACTCGAGGATTTACGGTATGTATGTGGCAGAAATTGCGTTGGTTTTGGGGCAAACGCCCCCAAGCTTTTGCTTAGTCGTCGGTTAAGGCACAGTTTTAAGGGCTTTTATCGGAAAACTGTTTGTTTTTGGGTGTTGCGGTTCCTCTTACCTTCCTAGGCAACTATATATTGTAAAAATTATTAGTTACATGGACTGTAAATGACTATATTACTATCTTATTGTTATGAATTTGTAACTAAGTTGCTGACTATAAAATGAATTGGAATTTTAATTTTTGTTGCCAGGGACCATGGTAGCAGATAAGCTATAGGGGCTTTACAACAATTTTCAAAATGCAGGACCATAATTTCCCGGGGCAAGTGGACTGAAGCCCCCCACCCCCCAAATAATTTTGACGACAAACAGAAGGGGTGGTCACTTAGTCAAATTCTGGGGCAAGCCTGTTGTTTTAATAAGATAATGTCACATGTTCATATTGTTTTAGAACAAAAGGTTATTGTCCTCAAAAGTATTGGGGCGACAGCCTCCCCTCGCCCTTTATGTGTGCGCCACTGACAGGAAAGTATGCTCCCCAGAAGCGTGGTGGAATTTTTATTTGCCAAGAAAATCAGGTTTTTAGGGGCACACCATTCTAATGTTGATTGTTTCTTTTTGTCATCACTTTTAATATCTGAAAATTTTAAGGTCACAGGTATCTAAACTAAAGGTCACAACAAATTTTGTTAGGGGGCCAATTTTGTCCCTATCCCTTGAGGCAAAAGTGGAAAGAAATGTATTATATCTTTCTCTAAGTTACTGTGCTTAGTAATCCCTTAAATATGCCCCTAGCTTTGGCTTGGTTGCTTAGTCTTTATCATAGAAGACACATATAAAATTGAATATTTGAATTCCAATTTTTCAAATCTAGAGTCTTTCAAACCTGGTTCCAAACTTTTTCAAATCTAGAGTCTTTTTTGTAAAAAATACTTTGTTTCCAAAAAGTTTAAGGTCAGGTATTGATAAATAATATCCCAACTGTACAAAAATGCTTAATTTTTATTTTTAGCTGATAGCTCTTCTGTTGATGTTTCAATATCAATGTTTTTTATTAAATCGTGTTTTATTTATCTTTCTCCTTCATCCTGTTTTGGGTACTTTCAACATCTAAAAAGTTTCATTACGATCAACATTATAAAGGTTATTCTAAAACTTTGCAAGACCTTTTCTATTTCAAGACAACATTACAATAGACGAGACTATGGGATATGTTCATAAAATAAAGCTTAAATATATTGCCTCGGATTTTCCTTCAATCAAAATCCATTTTAGATACAGTTTCTGCCCATCCTAAAAAGACACCATAATTCTAAAACTTTTTTGCTGCCAACCATGGTGGCGGCCTTTCCTAACCCCTTTCAAGACTTTGATATTTTGGCCCCTCCACTTTCAAATACGTTTCGCCGGCCCTGATACGATAGTCTCAAAAAAGATGTTTTACAGGGTTTTACAATTTATAGTTATAAGATAAAACATGTAACCACTCTGAAGGGTTTACCCCATCTTCTTTAATAATGCTTACTTGGTAGTGTCAAATATAGGTTTAGCAGAAAAACAGATGCAAACAATTTCCATAAGACATTGTACTGAACAGGTAATTGACTTTTAAATTTGGAAAAAAACTGTAACAATGTAAAGAATGATATAGTGTCAAAACATCAAAGCTAAATGTCAAATAAGTCTGTTTTCAATCTTCAATTACACAGCCTTGACTTTCAAGTCTAGCCTTTGCATTTTCTGGCAGCAACTGCAAGGTTTGCTTCGATACTGTAATCATAGAAAATTCAAAATTTTGCTGATAATCAAGCAAGCATGACCTTAGATAATGTACATAAATGTTTCCAGTGCTAGAACGCTGTTTTCCATTTGCAGTGGTCCATTCTCTTGTCCCCTCTGTCTTCACAATGACCAAGTCAGAACTTGTAAAAGCTCTTTTGCAACTTTGGCATCGTTTTACTGAAGCTGGGCAATTCTTTTGATCGCAACGGTGTGCAAGTTGGAAAACTTTGGCAACTTTGCGGTCTGGATTTAAAGGGTCAATCGGGGATGAGTCTTTTCCTCTCTTTTGTTGGGAAACGACAGTCCATGTTGAGTTAACTGTCTTTTGAACTTGATCTTCACCAACCTTTGCCAACTTGATAGGCGTCACTTTATCTTTCGACATCACAGGTAGTGTCAATGTACGATCAACAAAAATAATTGGCTCTTCCTTCTCTACCCTTCTCTTTACCCTTGGTGCCGTTTTCAACCCAGCAGATGCAGGTTTTTCATAGCATTGGCTCTGTGAAGGCATAAAAGCAAAAAATGCATCTATGTGCTGCTGCCGCCTCTTTAAACTCCATTGGTTCCATTTTGACGGATCGACATAGAAACTTTCATACCCTGGTGCCAAACGATATCGGCCAATACCTCGCAGGGCTCTTGCGGCTTCGGAATGAAATTCGTCAACAAATTGACTCAAAAATGTATTCACTTCTGTGACGTCACTTTGCTTTCGCCCTTCATCTGACATGAATTTCTTCTGCAATCTGTGGCCACTTTCAAGGCCGTTTGTATAAAATCGACCCTTGATATTCAGGCGTGAACGTGCTGACATCAGTAAATTTCCTTTGAATTTCTCGGATCTATTTTTTACAAACCATAAATGGAAGTTTGGCAGTAGTTCATCCCAAACACTCTTAAGGCTCGTGAGCTTAACACCAAAATCTTCATCATCTGAGGCGTCTGCCAGACCAAGCTCTTCCACACATCCATGCTGTGACCCATAAATATCAGCCATTATCCTCTCTATCGTGCGTTTATTGGCACCCATTTCCCGCAAATGTCTCTCGTCTGCTTTCTGGAGATGCTGTGTGCAATACAGGTTGTCAGCCCTTCTTAGAACATCCTTCAGCCCAAAGGCAACAGCATTATCAAGATCATGTCCTATTTTCTTGATCTCAAATAGGTTTGGGTTTTGGAAAGTCATTTCCAAAGCAAAACGCCTGAAATGAGAATAAATAAGCATCAATATGAGTTCAGTTCTTGTCAGACTTGTTTGGAGTATATATTTTTTATAATGCTAAAAACTAATACAAAATCTCAAATTTGATTATTGCTGAGGTAGAGGCAAAACATCTCATTATGAGTTACTTCCACCCAATATTACAAAAATACAACTATAAATTCACAATAAGCACAACACGGCACATTTTTTCACGAAACTGCAATGTGCTTATTGAGAAAGACAATGATAAAAATTACTATTGACAATATCATAATAGCAATAACCATGTATTTTAGACAAGACATCATTCTAGAGGGTGTTTCATGTTGAAGAGCCAATAAAATCATTTGTCAATAAGGGTCTCTGGATGTTTGAATAGATCTTACTAAGCTAAAAGGTTGCTATTTCTGCTGGATTTTCTCAATAAACCACCCTCTTTTTATGCTCCCCCCCTTAGTAACTCCATGATTCTATAATTCTCCAGGGGTGTAAAATAACTTTCACAGTAAACATGGAAAACAATAATACCTATAAGAATCTTGGCCTTTCCTAAAATGCCACATATACGGCCCTGGAAACATGGGGTGTCCACCTTTCTCATTAATCAGAGCTTCATACTCGAAACCGCTGTCAGTGAGCCACAAACCATCACATAGTTGAAAGGTAGTGTCAACAAGTAGGATACTGTTGCCATGGACACAAAAACGGTTGATGTCTTCCAGCATGCGACTATTTGCATTGAAAGAAACATATTGCTCTGGTAGCAATACAACACTTCTGACTTTGCAGTCTTCTTTCCGCATCTGACGGACTAGTCCCTCACATTCTGGAATTCCATGAGTTGAGAAGCTTTTCTGTTTTGGTGGCATAAAGCTTGATTTAATATTATATATATACTTTGGGTTTGGTGGCTCTTCGTGTGGGGTCTGAAATATAAAAATATCTGTCATTGCTCTAAAAAACAAATTTTAGTACAAAACATATTTATTTAATACTAATAGGGCTAGATGACAGTCTCTCTCTCTCTTACGGTGCTTACAATTCTGTGCCTAAATGGAAGGGAGAGGGGGGGGGGGTTGGTTAGTAAATCAAGAGTCATGATAAGGCATGGCTAAACAGAATGTATTACCTTAGCCATAACATAGATTGTGTTACCTAAGCCATAATTTTTTAATAAAAATAGGGCTAAAAGACAGTCTCTCTTTTACGGTGCTTAAAATTCTGTGCCTAAATAGAAGGGTTAGTAAATCAAAAGTCATGATAAGGCATGGCCAAACAGAATGTGTTACCTTAGCCTCTTTAACCAATTCTCTGTAAACTTTAGCACAAGTTGCCCCATCCTTTAACATTTCTTCTGCTTTTCTCTTTGTGGCAATATTTTGTCTTACATACATAGACGTATGTGGTTTCTTTGCATTGCCATGCCTTGAAACTACAAATTCTTGGTCTGAAATTCTTCCACTGTTATTCCATCGATATGACATGTAATAGAAGGGGTTTGGATCTTTACAATCTGCTCTTCTTACTGTTGCAAACATTTGCAGAAATGATGGATTGTTTTTGTTTTGCCTGTATATACGGGTCAGTAAGTAAACTTCACTTGCATGTACATGCACCTTCTCATATTTTGTGCCAATTCTTTTGTTGATATAATATGTATCATCTGTTTTCTTTGCTGCTATGCAAGACCAACCATTGTCGTTATTTATGTGATAAAATTTCTTTGGACACCCAGTTGAATATAAGCTCCATTCCATCTGCCTTTGCATGATCCATTGAATTATATCAGCATTGAACGTACACATGAAGTTTGAACGAATTGCTTCTGGTGGTTGCTTTCTTTCAAAGTCTCCAGGCTATTCAAAGTACATTTAATATAGCATCAGCTGCCTCTGTACTCCCGTTGTCAACATTTTCTCCACTTCTGTCTTCTATCAGAGATGTTCCCTCTGGAGCAAGTTCAGTTTCGTTAATATCTTCGAGCATATCTTGCAAACCATTGTTTTCTTCGCTCTTTAAAAAAATATAATTGCAGGTTACACAAAAAACAACATGAATTATTATAATTGACATTATTATCAAACTGCTATTATTCTAATTTGAAAAGCTGACAACATTTTGAAAGGCTCGATAAATAAAACAGATAAAAAGTAGCCTGATAATGAAACAAATAACCATCAAGGATTGACATAATCACATCATATTTAATATAAAATGGGTAGACATACTAAGGGTTAGACAAAATTGGTTGGACATAAACCTTTTGACTCAAGTTTGGGAATTATTTATTAATCAAGATTTCTCATCTGTTTGTTCACATGCATAAAAAAGCATTTAGTTACCGAATAATCCAAGAAAACATTTGCTACAACATCAGGGACATCCAAAAGTGGTGTTAAACCTCTTGCTTCTTCATATCTTGGTATATCAAACTCGAAAATTACCAAAGTTGGTATATTCAAATTGTAGCTTTGTGCTGCATCAAGGATCAAAAAATGATCATTTAAATTGTTGCAAATATATGCATCACATAAGTTATTTAGGTTCCTTGACATAAAAAGTGGGAGGTGTTCCATGTATTTTGATAAGGGTCCATATGGTATTCTTGAAAACTGGCCCTGTAAAGAAAAGAAATTTTAAAAATTTGAAATGTATATTTGACAAAGAGTGCTTATCAAGTGCATGGCAGGCCTGAATTTTCAAACTTGCAATTCTAGATTAAGAAAGTCATATGGAATCGTATATAAGAAATTTAACTGTGTAATCATGTATCAAGTTTGAATCTATACAAGTATGTATTCCACTTCCCCGAAAAGAGTTTTCTCGCATGAAAAATTTTCTACTACTTTTTTAATACCTCCCAAATTTTTTGTTTAGTCAATCAGGGGCGTTGTGGCTCCTAGAAAAGATGGGGGAAAATGATCATAAGGAGGCCTGCTCTTTTGTAGGACATCTCCGATCACAAACCACAGGCCGCAAAAAATGGTAAGAGCCTGGAGATAGTGGCGGTTTTAGGGACTGTGGGGCCTGGGCCAATCAAATTGATTCATGGACTGGCTCCACAATACATGTGTGATCTTTTCACAGAAAAATCCAAGTTAAATTCTAGGAATCTTAGGAATACATCAACTGACCTAAGGCTACCAAAGAAAACTCCAAAAATGGAAAAAAATGCTTTTCGTTTAGAGCTGCTAGGTCTTGGAATGGCCTTTCATTCAGTTGAGTGTAAACAGGCATCTTCCTTGACCAACTTCCTTGACGCAATTGTAAATAGATGTAATTGTAAATTGTATATTGGAAATTACAATTTCGCATTTCGTTATAGATATTTGTAGTAAAATTAATATCAAGTTAAAATAGGATTTATTTTAGATTGTAAATATTGAATTGTAATCAGGATAATTTGTTTTTTATAAGAATTTCTGTAAGTATTTTAAGTGGAGGGCCCCTTGTAAATCAGCATTGCTGAAATGAAATTGTCCCCCTCTCAGCGGCCATTCCACGCATCCCTTTCACAGGGCCCTGCTTGCTTATATAGGCCTCCAAGTCTCTAATTCTAAACTATGAAACTTAGTGTAAGTGAGGGATTTTTTCGCCAAGGACTTTTTACACAAAATATTTACCTGCGTTTTACATACTCACTTGTAAGGGGCCCACCGGAAATCTCGCGGTGTCCCGCCTAGCCACAACGCCCCTATAGTCAACACCATCCGACCCAATTTAAAGCAAATTTCATAATTTGATTTTGGTCTACTGTAGTAAAAAGAACAATTCGCAATGACAGATTTTCCCCAGATCCACTTTGCCCCTAGAAAAGAAGCGTGTTCCAGCTTCGCCACTGAAAAAGTGTAATACTAAAAGGCCAAATAAAAAAATTATTCTAAAGTGTTTGTTAGTTTATACTATAAACACCTACCTTGTCTGCTATTTCCCTTATGATAGTGGAAAGTTTCTATTTTTCGACCGCAGCCATGGTTCACTCGATAAAATGAAGATCGCTCCAAAGCGGGCTCCAAAGCACAATTAAATCATGTAATTGAGAGTGCACTAGCTATATTAGCATACCGTGACCAGTTCATTTCTATTCTATGCCTTGACCATTTGGGCAAATTAGCGGATGGGAAGAACAATTGTTTGGAAGACAATAGGTAGTCAAGTGACATGTCGTATTTTTACATTGTCACAGGATGTGAAAGATTTTCAAAACAACGGGAATTTGCTTGAATGCACAAAGGGAGTCAAACTCGAATTTGCTCCGTGTGTACAAACCCCCGTTCACACTTCTGGCGCGCAAAACATCAGTTGGTTGTAACAACACCAACAGCATTAGACTTATCAGGTCCTTTCCCGCCCCAAAATTAATTTTGATTGATTGATCAAATTATTTTTCGAATGACATGCCGATTTTGATATGTTTTAAAGGGTGTTCAGCGCAGGGTTGCCAGATTGGCTTTTTTAAAGCCAGATTGCTCATTTTTGGCTTTTTCTAGAATGCTTTGGCTTGAAAAAATTGAGTTTGGCGTTTTGTTATATTCTGGCTTTTTTTGGCTTTTTTAAAACAAGGCTTTAAATAAAAATTTTTAGCGATAATTATATCTCTTCTGGAAAAGAAAGTATTGCCGTTGTTTCGTGTGTACCCTGTGTGTCTGGACTAGAAAGTATTGCCGGTATTTCGTGTGGTGAATAGGAGACAAAGTGAATAACACTTGTCAATATAGATTACGAGTTTTTTTCTGTGCTTGATATCATTTGGTCATGAATAGCTGTAACTAGTAATTAGTGACGTGTTCTTCTTTTATAATGTTGCATTCGAGCAGCGTGTTCCTTTTTGGTAAGATTGCGTGACTGTTTTCGATTGTCAAGAATTCACGGGTTATTCCGAAAAGGTCGAATATCTTATTATGTTAAAATGCAAAAGCAAAATAAACAGTCTGGCTAAGCCTGTTCCTGTAATTCATGGGAAATTCGGCACGGCAAAGAATAAAAATCCTTTATTAATGGTGCCTTTCTAAACCCTTCAAAACAAATCTCAGAGCACATGCACCAGTCTCTTGAAACACTGTGATAGTTAGAAATGAGTTTCAGTAAGCATTCTAGAGAAACAAAATGGAAAGGGAATTATGATGATTCAAGGAAATTCAAGCCCGAGT
This sequence comes from Nemopilema nomurai, assembly GCA_003864495.1. Taxonomy (NCBI): domain Eukaryota; kingdom Metazoa; phylum Cnidaria; class Scyphozoa; order Rhizostomeae; family Rhizostomatidae; genus Nemopilema; species Nemopilema nomurai. Next base: position 2,167,563 of record ML133365.1, on the reverse strand, counting down.
GGCAAAGAAAACATCCATGGGTAAAAAAAGCTGCAGATGGTTCTGAAATGGCATATTGTTCCTTTGTCGTGTAAACATCCAGCCTCGATTATCAAATCTTAAGAATCATGAAGACACATCCAAACATATAAAGGCAGCAGGTTCGGTTTCCAGCACCATGAAACTCTTTGCACCTCGTCCAAAAGATAGCGCTGTGAAAAAAAGCATGGAATTAAAATTCGCAGTAGCTATTGCCTGTCATACTTCAATAAGCTCAATTGATCATCTTGGGGAGTTGATAGCTAGCAATGGAGCTGGTTCAAAGTTAGAGAAAATGAAGCTACACAGATCAAAGTGTACATCTTTAATCAAAAAAGTTATTTCCCCTGCATTACACGAAGAACTTTGTAACGATATGGAAGGTGAGAAGTATTGCGTTATGATTGACGAATCGACTGATGTTGCCTGCATTAAATGTTTGTGTATTGCAGTCCGCTATTTTAGTAAGAAAGAACAGAACATAACTACCTCTTTACTTGGCTTGATACCAGTTACCCATGCAACTGGAGAAGCTTTATTTCAAGCAACCAAAGATTGTCTTGAAGCTTCAAAGCTAAAATTAACTGACTGTGTTGGATTTGCCAGTGATGGAGCATCAGCCATGGTGGGGGAGCATGACTCAGTTTGATCTCGCATGAAGATAGCTGCACCTAATTGCATCCTGATGAAGTGCATTTGTCATTCACTAGCACTTTGTATCAAGCATGCCTTTGAGCAAATGCCATCACATTTAGGGTTTATGCTTAGCGAAATCCCTAAATGGTTTTCCAAAAGTATTTTTAGACGTGAAGCATACAGCAAGTTGTTCGAAATAATTGACGAAAATTCAGAAAGTGCAAGCATGCCCCGCCCATTCCAAAAGATGTCACAAACACGTTGGTTGGTTGGAGGGAAAGTTCTGTATAACATTTTAGTCAACTGGCATCAATTGAAATCGTACTTCTCGATAGCAGAGCTTGAAGGAAATGCTCAGGTTCGATTCAAAGCTCGTTTGATATCAGATATGTTGAAAGATCCGATAAATCTCCTTTACTTCCATTTTCTTTGCCCCATCGTTGGAGAGTTTGAAAAAGTAAACGCGTTCTTTCAAGCTACCAACCTTGAGCCATATGATATGATGAGTGAGCTCAAGCTATTCTACGACAGTTTCAAGTGTCGAGTGATGACATCATCTGGAACAGAATTACCAGTTAAAGATGTTCAGTTTGGAGCAAAATTTCTTTTCGAAGCCAGTTTATTGACGGAGCAACATAAAGGCGACAACAACATGCGTTTGAAAATAGCTGATATGAAAACCAGATGCCATAAAATGCTCCTTGAAGCAGCAAGCCAGCTCAGTCAGCGCATGCCACACTCAAGTGAGATATTTCGAGGTCTTAGCTTCTTGCAACCATCATGTGTTTTAAGTCAAGTATCAAGAGTACCCATACTCAAATTACCCATGCAGCACTTGATGGCGGAAAACATGTCCGAAATAGACAACCAGTATCGCAAAATAATCCTGGTGAATTGGAAAGATGAGGCGACTTTCAGCAATGGTATTCCCCAAGGAGCAGTAGATTTCTGGTCTGCTATACTTATGTATAAGAACAATATGGGAGAGCAATCGTTCAAAGACCTTGCATCATATGCCCTGGCCTGTCTCACCACACCAACAAGCAATGCCACAGTAGAAAGAATTTTCTCCTATGTCACAAACATCAAGACAAAGCAGCGAAACAGAATGTCAATTGAAATGCTAGAAGCAATACTGCGCATCCGCACTAATCTACATTTTGGGGACAAATGCTGCAGAGACTTTGAAGTGACTGAGAAAATGGTCTCATTGTTCAAGTCAGACATTATGTATTCAACTAATAAGGAAGATGAAGACGATTATATTACTATTTTGGACAACTTTTAAGCATTTTTCTTTATTTTGTTGCTTTTGCTTGGTATAATTGATTAGAAAAGTGATTAGATTGGCCATAATTTAATTCCTTATTGCTTACTGCCCATAAATGAGCTGTTTCTGCGGAGGAGAACTATTTTGGCTTTTTTTTAACTAATCTGGCTTATTTTTTCAACAATTTGGCGCTATTCCCATCATGCAAATCTGGCAACCCTGGTTCAGCGGCTTAATGGCTTGTTCTTAGGGTGTTCTTGGGGTGTTCTTGGGGTGTTCAGCCTGTTCTTGGAGTGTTCAGTCTTTTAGAAACGACGACACTTGGCAGGTATACAGGTGCATGGGCAAGATAAAGCTTTGTTTCCTCCTAATGTGAAACGGTGTGAAGAGTGCTATTGCTACTAAAACAGAGGGTTTCCAATTTAGTCATGCCCATCACTATGATCATGACCAAACCCTGTGTTTTAGTCATGCCCATAACGCTGGTTACCTATGTTTGAACATGTCTAACAATGGGAGTGACGCAGGAGAGAACAAAGGCTAGTCATGCCATTCTCAGAGGGCATGACCATCAACATAATAATCAGAATCAGAGGCACGAAATTATTCTGTCATTTCCCTGCCTTATTTTCGTAAGCGCGACATTTGTGTGTTTTTGCTGCCATACTAAGTTTTGCAAAATTTATCTTCTACTGGTAAAGAACATTATTTGATTAAGTTACGGCACAGCTTCGAAGTCAAGAGATAGGTAAATTATCGAGACATTGCCTTATTGTGAGGGCGTCATTTCCTGGAAGGACAGCTGCAGACCAGAAGCAGATCGTTAGGCAGAAATTCATGGCAATCGAAAAGAGTAGTTCAGGCTGCGTGGTACAGCAAATAAAGGTACTGGCCATGTGGGAGTAAAAGCAAAGAAAGTCTGTTGGCCATTTTTTTTGTCCAGTCCAGGTGTTTCTCAAACTTGGACAGAAACCAACTACTCGATCATGCGTGGTTTTCTCTGACAACTAAATGCCCAATAGGCCAGAGATTCTGTCTTCATAAAAGGAAGGTCAAAAACGGGGATCTTAGAATTTGTTTATTAATTTCACTTTCAAGCAAATGCTCCAAAAATTGCCAAATTATTAAAGCTTAATGCGCCAAATGGGATTTCAAGTGCTCCTGGGGAAAGATAATTTTCTTGAGAATCTGAAGAGAGCGAAATAAATACCTTCAAAATAAAGTGGATCAGTGACGGTTTGGGTCTTTGTGTAAAGCTTTGAACTACAAAGAGGAAAACAACTTGCTGATGAAAATAAATTGCAAGATTATTACTAGATTATTAATAATTTTTACTAGAGCAACCTTTGCAGCAGGAGACAAGGAAGCATACATGGACTTTTATAATTTAGATTCTTAGTATATTTTTATGCTCAGCAAACGAATTAACAGTTGCCAGCAGATCTATACATTTAGTAATGTAATTTTATGAAACAGCAAGAGAACTTTCATCCTTGGTTGCAGACAACTGATTATATGTTAACTTGCAGATAACTTTTATCATTTCAATTCTTACTGTATAAATATTGGTGCTCATCAATGGAATCATAATTTGTAAACATAGATACATTCAGTTACAAAATGTCCTGCTCTTTAGACCAAAAAGTGTGTTCAGCTCTGTCTTTACAGAGTGAGTGCTTTATGACAGACCAGTGAAAAGAAATTATCTTAGATATTCATTTTTTGAAAGAGCTAGAGAGCTATATGATATCATGATACAGATAATCTCAAAACATTTTGAAGAGATTAAAATCAGTGGAGATTATCAGAGTTCCTAATCTCAAGTATGGGCAATCCCATAATATGGGGTGTGACATTAACTTAGAGTGAATTTCACAAAACTCATTTCTTTTTGCTCTCTGTGCTTTGCATACTTATATCTTTATTATCATTAATGCAAGTGTAGAAGAAGAATGTATTGGATTGTTCTAACCTTATTTTCCATATTCTTAGTAAAACAACTAGATGGTACCTTATGATTTTTCTTAAATTAACCTTTTCTTATGATTATGATTTTTTGTACACAAAAATGGGCGTGGTCAATATGGGCCACGCCCGCAATGATTTGGATGGAGGGCATGACCAGTGCTATTTGCCTAGCTACGCAACTGGAATTGCATTGAAGTGTTTTATAATGTTCAGAACTCTTGTGGTAAATTGCCTGTAAAATTACTGGATCTATCAATTTTGTTTGTGTGCGTTTCTCCATAAATCTGAAATTCTCTTTATGAGTGGAATGATTGAAACGCTGCCTTTTTGTTGGTTCTGCCATGCAAAATGCAACTGGCAAAGATGCTGCATATTTGGGGGAATTTTATCAGGTTACCAAACATATTATTGTGGAAAATGAGAGTTGAGCTATGCTTACCTAAACAACTACAAACAGTGGCAGTTATTCAAATTCCTAAAGGTTTGGCAAATAAAGGGATAACTTTAGAAAAATGTTTACCAAGGGTCAAAAGCATGATAATCCTAAAGATGAACTTAAGCAGGGCCGCTGAGAGGGGGATAAGGGGGCAAATTGCCCAAGGTCACTGGGAGCTAGGAAGCATCAACAAAGAAAGGAATTCCATTTTAAGGATAGAATTAATCAAACATAACAGAGGTATGCATATAAAATAGTAAAATTGTTTGATCAATGGCAAAAAAAGACTGCAAAAATTAATCTGAAATAGATTTGAAGCTAATCTAAAGATAAGGATCACAAAAGTTGTATAGTTTTATTTTTCAGTTTTGCACTCAAACTTTTTGGTGGCTCTGATGTCAAGAAGATCACTTAGTCTAGAATGACAAACTTTTTCCAGTCTTGGTTGCGAAAAAATTTTGAAAGTTATTTTGGGACTTTTGAAAAAAACCGTAATTGTACAAACATTTATTGGATGTGCAGCTGCCATGAAACCCATGCTAGACAATTACCATACAAACTATAAAGTCAGGCAGGGCAATCATAGCTATAAAGGCAGGTTTTTTTACTAAATGAATAAGATTGTAGCTGCTGTTAAAAATTTTCTTACAAATTTTTGTTCATTTCATAGTCGTTTCCTACTTGTTTCCTACTTGTTTCCTGCTTGTTCCATCTTGTTTCTACTTGTTTTCTAGTCGTTTCTACTCATTTCCTGTTAGAGTAACCACGGTATCTGAGTGTGTATTGGCCCAAATCTTTGCATGCCCTATTTTGCCGCTACATAGGACAATCCTGGCCAAAAGGTTAGTGGACTGGAGAAAAAAAACCACTAAGATTGCAATTTTATCCCCAAAATGGTATAGAAACCCCCAATCCCTGCAGCAATGTTGGTTTTTTTGGAAAATACCAAAGTATCAGTTACCGAAATGAGTAGAAGTAAGCATCTCAACATTGCTTGTATCTTTTAAAAAGGCAGCAATTCGCCAGCCAGTCCAATATCTTTTTTGGTAGATGCAAATAAATCAATGTTTGGCTCAAGACAAAGGGTTTTTAATGCTTTGTGGAGAGTAGAAGAATTAAACATCCATTCAGAATCTTGATTTGCAAATGTTCTAGAATCTCTGTCTGCAATTATATTAGTAGAGCCTGGGAGATGGGCAGCTGTAAGACATATATTGTGTACCACACAAAATTGCCATATTGCAATGGTCAATTCATGACAAGTATCACTATGGCAAGTGCCCATGTTATTTATGATTCCTTCTGCTGCAGTATTGTCAATCATAATTCTCACATGTTGTTGTAAGAGAAGTTTAGAATAGGCTCCAATGGCCAAGTAGACTGCAAGAAGTTCAAGATAGCTTTAATGGCAGCTAGCCTCTTGAGGAAACCACTAGCCTCCAGTCGAAACATCATTTAATACTGCCCCCCAACCCTTCAGTGAAGCATCAGAATATAAAGTTGTATTAATTGGGGAATGGCCTTTAACATTAAAGCATGTTTAAATGTTATTTGACCACCACTTGAGGTCAGACTCAGCCTTGTGGGAAAGTGACATTGTGGCTTTAAAATTCCTTTTGTTTGCTTTCAAAGATCTTGACTAATATTTTTCAACAAGTGCTTTGTGGTACAAAACTTCACAATTGCTAGAAAAAGCGGAACTATTTTTCGCATACTTAAAAGTACTTTTTTCGTCCGACACTCCTCAGAGTATGCAAACGTCGGAAGATAACCAAAAACTGACCGAATAAATAGCCAGATGCGGATCGAAAACACTAGAGGGTGATAAGCAGAGCGCGTGATTGGCTATAATTGACCAATCTGCGTTACTTAACACCTCACTTTAGAAGAGCCCAAGAGAAAAGACGAACTCTTTCTGTCTACAAAGAATGGGATTTTCCATTGAAATATAGACAGACTCCAAAACACCTAGGTGAAAGGACGACCTAGCTTGCCCAATTATACGAAAATTGTCGTCACTGTATGTTTTGGCGCAATCTGGATTCTCTAAAAGATGTTGTCCTATAGCCGAATCGCAATTAATTTGGGCATTGCGTCTTTTACAATTTCAACGTGGCTGCTCTCTTTCTGCAGACGTTTTGGTCCTTATGCTCGTGGGAACATGCTGCTTTATTCTATCCTCCAATCTTTGAGTAGTGCGTCCTACATCGGCAACAAAATTCGTAAACGACTAAACTTTTTTTGTGGGCAGGAATGCAATCCTTTTGAGTGGAGGGAAACATGTTCTTAGCACTGTAGACCACACGAGGATTCACAGCTGAATAGCAGAAATTGATGGCTTTTTTTATCTGATTTTCAAATTTTAGCGAAACATCACCAATCCAAGGTAATTTGAGATAAACAGGGCACTTTTCAGGTCCAAAATGCTTGGCAGAGATGAAACTGGCAATTTTTTGTTTGAAACACTTCAAGATGATATCGTTGGGGTAGCCATTTTCAATAAGGATACGTTTTATTGTATCAAGTACGGAAGTGAGCTTAGTTTTTGAGCAAATCATTAGCGCCCTGTGAACTAAGGTTTTGATGAGACCAATTTTCCTTTCTTTAGGGCTAAAGGAATTCCAGCGAATATATTGACCAGTAAATGTTGGTTTCCTATAGACACTGGTGAAAAAGGAATCGCCCTCCTTTTGAACCGAAACATCCAGAAAATTCAAGGAGTTGTTTTGCTCTTTCTTTATAGTGAATTTCAGTGCTGGATGAAACGAGTTGAGTTTTCCATGAAAATAGTCACACTCCAGCTCCGACTTAAAAATGACGTACGTATCGACATACATATTATATTTTTCAAGCCACCTATAATAAAGAGGCCCATACTAGACTGCTGGTAAGCTGGATACAATGTGACCAATGATTTTTGCTACATATTGGAAAGTAACATCTTTGCTATCCTAATGATTTGCATGATTGGACAGTTTCTGACGTTTTTTGTCTGTGAGATAGACTTTCATTTCAACAGAGTCAATTATGAACCCAAAAAAAACAATTTGTTGGGATTGTACAAACCGGGATTTTCTGGGTGTATAACAAAACCAAGTTTGTCAAACAAAATTTTAGTATCAACAACCATCTCCACACAGCCTTCAAAAGTATCATTTTGTAAATACAAGTCTTCAAAACAGGCAGTGACAATATGATTCAGGAGACGAAGCTTAGCGAGTGGGGGTTTTAGAATCTTTGTGAATTTTCGAGGGCATGGTGATAGTCCATCAGCATAACGTGAAATGTGCATACTCCAAGTGGCAAAGCTAAAGGTCCTGCTGAGCAGGACCAACAATTTTCAAAAATAAGTTTTTCTTTAACTCAAAATATTTTTTCCTCATAGTCAATCAAGCCCCGAATGTCCCCGTTTAGAGCACGATATTTCATACAGGTATACCATACTTACATAGATGGTCCTGCTCTATACTATGACAGCCCTGTATTTTGGTCCTGCTCATAAGTTTGATACCCTATGTTTGGTCCTGCTTCACAAAAGGCTTTTGTAAATTTGGTCCTGCTTCACAATAGTCTAGAACAAAGAGCAGTCCTGCTCAATCTGGAGAGCAGGACATCGCCAGAATAATAATCATAACATGGAGCAAGCTGTAGTGATTTGATTGGGTAAGGGCTTACCGACGTAGACCCAACAGCATTGCTTTAAAAACCTGCTATTTCTGAGAGCAGGACCTGCATTTGCTGAAGATCCCTGTAGCGTATCGTGAAGTCTCACTTTGAATTCGAGTCAGACTAGACTGCCATTTTGTTAGAATAGCGAGTGAGTGAATATCGCAGAATTTGAATTTTGATAAATAATCATGGCACAACTTCGTGCAAAAGAATCTCTTGGCGATAGAGATCTTGTTTCTCAGTTACTCAAGGGCTGAGCAAAAACTCATTGTGCAGCAACCACGTCCAGTTCCTAACTTGAAGATGAAAACGAAGGACAGAGTTTTTCAGTTTGAGTGGTATGCTAAGAAAGATTGGCTTTGTGGGAGTGAAGATAAACAAGGACTCTTCTGCTGGCCTTGTTTGTTGCCTGGACAGAAGCTGGGTATTCTAACATGCACAGCTTCCTCTCTGACTGTAAAAAGCATGTTAAAGCCAAGACCCATCTTGAAGCCTACTAGACATGGAAAACTTTCGATGTAACGGAGAGAATAGATGTTGTTTTTTCGAGAGCAAGACGAGAGGAGGTAGATCGCCACAACGAAGAAGTCCAACAGAACAGGGAGATGTTGAAAATTCTCATTGAAGCAGTTCTTTTGTTAGGGAAGCAAGAGTTATCTTTCAGGGCACACGACGAATCCAACACTAGCTTGAATAAAGGCAATTGCAGGGAGCTTTTGGAATGTTTTGCCAAATTTGATTCGGTTTTTGAACGTCGTCTTCATGGAAAGCGAGCTAATGAGGAAAGAGGCCATGTTGGAGTATTTACAGGTGTTTCAGCTGATACTCAAAATGATCTGATTGAATGCATAGATTCTGTGATTCAAGATCAAATTGATAAGGAGATTTCTATGGCTACATTTTTATGCATCCAGGTTGATGAAACAACATATGTATGCACAAAGGAACAACTCAGTGTCATTGTTCGTTTTGACAAGAAAGGTGAGATTGTTGAAAGGTTTTTAAAGTTTTGTATTGTTAGTTCCAACAGATCTGCATCTGCCATCAGTACTATTATTAAAGAAATTTTGCAGAAGTATGGCGAATCAATGGAGGAAAAATTAATTTTTCAGACCTACGATGGTGCTTCCGTGATGTCTGGCCAAATTTCTGGTGTTCAAACCCTTCTTTGCAAAGATTTTCCTTTTGCATACCTTTTCCACTGTGCTGCACATAGCCTGAATCTTGTTTTGTGTCAGTCTGCATCTAGCATGCCTTTGGTTAAGGTTTTCTTTGCAAATGTTAGTGCATTTAGCAATTTTACAATCCTTAGTTCCAAAAGGAAGGATCATCTCAGAATTTCATTGCATTGAAATTCCACGCCCTGGTGAGACAAGATGGTATTATCGCTCTCGCACAGTAAAAGTTATCTTTGAAAAGTTTGACATTCTTTTTGATGCTCTAGAGGAAATAACTGACAATCCAAAGATCTGGGATGATGCTGCCCTCACCCAAGCTAGTGGGCTACTGCAGTATTTGAACAGTTATGTTTTTTGTTTCTTCATCTGCCTCTTTCATAAGATTCTAGAACAGTCTTTAATTCTTTATATGATCCTTCAAAGCACAAAAACAGATTTCAGCTATGGGGTTGGAAAGATAGCAGAGTTTGCAACATATCTCTTTGACATGCGCAATGATGATACCTTCAGAGAATGTTATGATTCAGTGGTAAATAAGATTGGTGAACCATCATCAAGATCTGAGAGAAAGCACAATTATAAGCAGCTTTATTTTGAAGTTCTTGATAATATACTAAATGAACGCTTTGCAGATTGCCAGAGTTTCGAGTTCCTTGATCTTGTTAATCCCTATTTTTTCTCTCAATGGAAGAATAAACTACCTTCAGCTAAATTGGAAATGCTGAAATCAAAGTATGGGCCTCTCTTCAATATTACAGATCTTGAAAGTCAACTGATTTTTATTTACAAGGATACAGACTTCCACAAAGAAAGTCCACTGGAACTGTTGCAGTTCATCTACAATTTCAATTTAGAAGCAAGTATTCCAGAAGTAGTAAAATTACTAAAATTAAATGCTTCAATCGCAGTATCCAATGCCTCAGTTAAACGCTCATTTTCATGTTTGAAGAGAGTCAAAACTTACCTGAGGAATACAATTGGACAAGAACGCCTTGGATCTTTGTGTAGAATCAGTACACACAAGAATATATTAAAAGAGCTTGAAAATTTGCTCACTAACATGGTCATTGAAAAATTTATTAAGAAGCCAAAGACTGAATTTTCTTTACAAATAATTTTTTATCTGAAAAGTTTCCAGGAAGACATATATGCATTCAGTCTTATCATTTTTAGTATTAGGGAAAACATCGTCAGCAAGGATGGCCCAGGGGTTAGAGACGTTGACTACAAATCAAATGTTCTGTGTTTTGAGGCCCTGACATGATCAAACTTTCACTCAAAGTGAGGAGAGTCACTAATTTTTTGTAATTCTAGGCATAAAGAATCACAAGGTATGGTCACATCAAGAAAAAAGACCAGTGCATTGCCCTATAAGCATTGCCTCTCAGTGTCCTAAAAACTACCTTCGGAAGCTAGGTAGCAGTACAATTTTGATATTTCAGACTGCAGTGAGCAGGAACAATGCAGGAGTTTTCTGATTATTATTTGCTGCTGATTATTATCTCTTTATTATTACATTATGCTTCATCTTGTGCAAGACAGACAACTCCAACATTGTCCATTTTTTGTCTAGAAGTTATGGCTCATGATACCATTCAAGTGATGCTTATCTCATTTTAAATATATTTGGCTATTTAACAGGCAAGTGACATAATAAAAAACTATTATTACTGGTTTGCCATGAAGTTGGTGGGATTCCTTTGGCCTGAAATGGAAACTCAAGCAACAGGCAAACCCTTGACGTGGGGCTTGAGCTTACCCCAATGTAATCTTTGCATTGGGAATTAATTTGCCTGGGCAATACCTTGCATGAATTTGGTAACATTTATGGCTTAGTTTTATAATTCAAACTTAGACACTTACAAACAGCATTCTGATAGATTTATTGTTTTGTTACTAGTATTTTACTTTTGCATTGGAGCAATTGGCATCAATGATAGTTAACGAGTTATGATATGTGAAAGGATGATGTTCCCAAGTTTAAGGTTTTTGCTTTTAATATCAAACAAATTGTTTGTGTGAATTTTTACTGATAGGTCAGTTTGAATCACTGGGCAGATCAAAGAAAGAAATTTTTGTTGGCTTTTTTTAAAAGAGCAATTAGAAAAATAGATGTTCACATCAAATTTTAATTCAATGAGTAAATTTTATGTCATTTTTTCATCCATGAGAGAGTTGGTGACTAATGGTTACTTGGAGATTTTTCATAGAGCCATATAAACCATTCAAATTAGCCAGTCATAGGGATAATCAGGCAATGTACATGGTCATTAGAATCAGGAATGTAGCTACAATACTCATTCAATATAATATATTTGTTTAAATGTAAAGTATAAACCTTGCAATTGTGATTTCTCAAGAATCTATTACATTTTGATGTTATTGAAAACTTTTTGATTGCAATATTGATTGCAATACGTTTAATGGGCTTTTCACCCCTTTTCTCAGGATTTGTAGGGCAACGCACCCAGACCACCCTTCCTTCACATGAGCAGGACCATCAGTTCTAGTAGACCAGAGGGTGGGAGGGGAGCACCACCTGAGGTGAATCCCACCCCATGCATTCTTTGATTCTTTATCGCGTAATGAGAGAAAAACTCAATAAACAGGCTGGATAAACCGTAAGATTATCAATCGATAAAACCGTGCATTCTTTCCTACATCAACTCAACAACCAACTACGATCAACAACAAAACCAACTGATTAACAATTTTGGATTAAGTAAATTACACCTAAACAACCAATCAGAATTAAGAATAACGTTAATGGGATTAGTCATATGGCGATTAGTTCAACACGTTTACACATTACCTCAGCAACGATTGTGTTGACTGCGAAAACTAAAGCAGCAGAACTGTAATTAAAGACACCTAAACAATACCTTATATGTTCACAACATTTCTAAAGAAAACGTGTGGGAAAATGCTGCGCAGTGGAAGGTTCTCTGACACCACCACCCGAGTAGAGAATTTATGAGACCAAGACATGCTGTACCAGTCTTTTGTCTAGAATTCGAATTTGGGTGTTGATCAACGGTTTAAGGGGGCGTTTACGAGTTACAGGGGGTCTAAAGTGAAAATTTGAGGTTAATTGCCAGAAATTTGTTTTCCTCACTTACCGTCAATAAGATTCAGGTAGATCAGGTTTTTGTTACATCTTTGATTGTTAGCCGCTATTTGAAAGATTTCATCTAAGTTTAGAAGCTAGGGGGCATAGAAAGCCTAAGGGGGAGTACAAAATAGTAAAAATTGCCAAACAAAACATTAGCATTAAAACATATTTTTATGCTATTATGTCCAGCAAAACATTATTCATAATCTTCTTCATCCTCATCATCAGTCATATCGATGTCTCTTCTTAAGTACTCCACTTCCAAAAGTTCGTCAACGTCCATTAGTAGCTCCGAAATGTCCTCTGGATATGGCTCGGAAATCCAATCAATAGAAAAATCAGCTTTCCATCCATGGTTACTTGGATCTTCTTGCTCTATCATGGGTTGAGATGCTTGTCTCCATATGTGTGCGATGTAATTTGAATGCTTGATGTGCCTAACAAGACTGCCTTTGCATGGTGGCAGCAAAGAGAGATCTGTCATTTTTTGATCCCTTGAAAAATTTCTCCAAAAAGTCTTTCGTTGAACATCATTTACAGACGATAACCTCTTTTCTCCATGCAATGCACCGTAAACCTTTCGATTCCCTCAATTAAATCATTTGTAGGATAACTTGATTGCCCTAGCTCTGCGAAAGTTGTCACAAATTCTTCTGTTGCTTGCATAAGCTTCCAACACGCCTTCTTACCTTTTCTGAAAAATGACGATATATAGTCATTTCCACTAAATGCATGCAAGCCAAGCAGGGCTTCTTTTTGAATAGTCGATAATTCACATGCCGCTAGATCGATAATTTTTCTATTTTTACCTGTCCCACTGTCAATAAAAACATGGAGATTAGGTAAATGACTAGCGAGCAAGATAATTGGGATGTCAATATCCCCAGAACAAGAACGCAAAACGCAAATCGTCTCTCGTCCTTCGTTTTGTCGCAGAGCATGATGTAGTAGGAAACAAACTTTTGTGTCTGCCACCTCGTGGTTACATTCTAGATCCTCAACAATCGACACACCCAAGCAAGTGATCTTTGTGCAGCTGTCTTTTCGAGACAAATAGATGACTCTGTCTCCTAAAAGATTGCCTTGACGGACCCAGACCTCTTCAACCAATTCAAACAACCGTTCTTTATTCTGTCCGTTGCTTAGGAACGCAACGAAATTAGGAGGTATCTTTATGTCTGGCGATTTGATAAAGAAATGATCTTCTTCGCCTCTCAGAGTTCTCTCTGCATTCTTGATAGACCCATCGGCATATGTGTCGCAAGCAATATACACACAATTATACTGTGTCGGAATTTCATGCAGCAACTTAATTGCAAGCTCTCTGAAAGTGGCAGGTATTTTAACGGTTGATCGGATGGTGGCAATCAGATCAACAACATAGAAAGTTGCATCGTCGACAAACTCAAGGTCAGTAATTGTGGAGGCGAGTGCTGTTCCGAGCAGCTTACTCTTAGCAGTTTTCCTTCGTATTCCATCAGCCGTTGCTAATGAAAGTGGCACTGGTGCGAGCGGGAATGACAGAGCTTTGTCTATATCAATCATTGATTTCTCTTTGTGTGACGTAGCCAATAGGATTCCTAAAATGTCTCTTTGGACTGTAACATCCTTTTATTTTCCTTTGGCGGTAACCTTTGTCTTTCTTTCATTGTTGCCAAAGTCTTGCCATAGGACTCTTTTGATCGGGTCAAAAAAGGCAATCCTTGACTCATCATCTACATTGAGTCGCTGGTTGAATTAATCGTACCGAACTTGCCCCCTTTCTTCTGCGTAAAGAAGGGAACTCGATGCTTCTTCTGATAACGGCCGGCCAGATGCCAGGTTGCAAAGCTTCTGTTGATCTATGTTTGCGTCGAAAGGATTGATGAAGTCCTCCTTCATAACCTGCATCAATTTGGTGACTCTCTCCTCTGATTTTCTTATTTCTCGCTCTCGCAAGCACTTTCGAGGATCGGATGAGACATTTTCCAGGTCAGCCAGAGACAGAAGAGAATCAACCATCTTTGCCTGAAATGGCCTATTGAGAACCCATTTTTCTCGATGCATGAAGTCTTTGATTCCACCTACAACATAAATTAGCAATATAAATGTATTCTTTTCATCACTATAGCAAACCAAAATTTTGGATGTTTGTGTAAAAGTGGAAAGTTCTAAATTTAGAAACTTTTGGAGGTAATATTTTGTGTTCAGAAACATTGGGATTCCATTTTTCGTTAATATCTTGTTAAATTTGCAATACTTTTAAAAAATTTGAAGCTAAACCGTGTACCTTACCTGCCGTCTTAGAGCTTCTCATAAACGTCTGTTCACCTGTACGATCAATAGACTGGCCGATATTCATAGAATTTCTGCATACTGACAACCCTTACTTCAACAATTCATCTTTTGCTCCGGGTTACTTGATTTCGATACTTTGCAATTGGCGGCAGTAGTATGTTCCATACCTCGCATACTCTTGCTTGTTTGTCGAAAAGCATATGGGCAGTGACTCTCTCCAGCATTTCAATCTGAGGTCAAAATCATTAGTGTTGATTGCTAACTGAAATAGATGCTGTCTCTCCACGAATTTCTGGTAAGTCATCCAAAATTGCAGTGTTTTTCCGAATTCCCCACGAAGACATCTTTGCTTTTGCGCATTGTAATGCTCGACGTAATCCTTGAATGGCACATTATTGATGATGGCTTCTACGTCGTTTTTCGACAATTCTCCTTTCACTTGAACTTCGACAGCGCTTGGTACATCATTGACAAATGATTCGCAAAAGAGTCGGTCTGTAGCTTCAGCAAAACTCTCATGAACCATCGAACATCTGTTGTAATGCTTTCCCGTTAAGATGCCTTTAATACTTCCTGATGTGCAAAGCCCTGCCTGATACACTACATCTTCGAAGCCACTACCCGAGATAAATTTTCCGATTGTGCCAAAAAATTCCTCGATTCCATGGAAATCTCCTAAGTGAATGACAACATTGTTAAACTCTTCAGGATTGTACCATACAGCATGGTAAAACTTTTGGGCGGCTCCTGCATCAACGGTTATGTGGGTGTAAGTCATGTTGGAACATAAAGCTAATCTTTGTGACTGCTTGATGCACTCAATGATGGTGCTGTATTCGGTGATCGGATTTTTAATTGGAGGCAGGAAAGTTATTCTTGTGCACTTTGAGTTTGGTGTGCCTAGTGCCTTTATCACCCAACCAACAAAACGAGACACTGTTTGTGTTGGCATACTTAAAACTTTCCTCATCAATCTCCACAGCAAGAAGAGAGTATTTGCACGAGACTGATCTGCATTTTGTTGCTCTTCGGAAATATCACCAAAGGGGACAGGGTTCTTGTGAGGCACGATTTTTCTCTGAGGCAAATTGATTTGTTGAAAGGAAACCGCACGTCTACCTGACTTGGGAATATCAGCTACGACTTCCAGTTCAATACTCACATTCGATTCTTCTTGGAATGCAATACCATGCGTGGTATGAAGACTGCCTTGGGAATTTTCTTTTTTGACATCAAAATTGTCCCACCCAAAAGAACGCTGTCGGTGCAAGTTCAAGGAAAAAGTGGCAATGGATTTTGATGATCTCTCAAGTGCTGTGCTACTTCTGCCTGCGCTGACTCAATCAAACGAACTTAGTCATAGTTACATGAATGACCAAATCGCCCAAGAATTTCGATAGGTTTTTTCGATCCTGTCAAACTATGCAAACCAGTACCTAACAGTGCCTGCTTCTCGGTCAGAAAATTTCCTCGCGACATAGCATGGACAAGATCGTGAGCAAACGAGTCGACATATCTCTGAACATTTTCGCCGGGTGTATGATGGGTAGCATGAAATACATTTGTCAAAAATTTCTTTACACTGTCAGGAGGCTGCCTTTCTTTCCAGGCAAGTGTTTCAGCCGTTGGAGGCCAAGGTAAGTCCGGAGCTTGCTTTATCATATCGACAGTCACTTCGCAAGAGCTGTGCGGCTGTCTTCGTAATGAATTCTTTCCTGTCTATCATAAGGCTGGTAACTGTTGTATTTATAAGTGCTTCCCTATTATAACGATCTGAGCTTCACGGGAAGACACGGTGAGGAAGAGGATGCTATCACTGAACTCGACTTCTAACCTCTTTTTAACTTTAGAACGTAGTCTGCTGTCCTCCCTGTTGAAACCATACATTTCAGTTAAAGCCTTCATTGAGACACATTGGTTTCCACCTATTACATGACTTCTTACATATAAACAGACAGAAATATAGTCAGTTGTACGCTGTTCTCTGCTTGCTTCAAGTACTTCTTCAGTGGCATCGTGTACAGCGGTAGAAGCAAGGGAAGCCGATTGCTTACTACAAATGACTGTGTACTTATTGTAGCACTTTGTGTGAATTTTGCATTCTTTGGCAATTAGATCAATTCCTGAAATTTCTGTAAGCATAGTTTCATCCTCTCTCAACGCTGCAGCTTTTTGTAAAGTTCGGCATGATGAAAAAGTTTTCATTAGTTTCAATGATTGTTTCTTCCCCTTAACTTTGATAGGCCTTGAGGATTTGCATATCATACAAATGTTTGGGAATAAGTTCTTTGATGCTTGCTTTGATCGTTGTTTTCGTTTTAAAGGAGATACGTTTTTACTTGTTTTCTTCCCCTTTTGTCTTTTGTTTGCAAAGACAGATATGGCCTTCGTAAAGTTCTGGTAACACTGGCGATGTACGAAATGTTCACCAGGAATAAACTCATCTGGGATGGATCTGATTTGCCTTGTTGTAGTCTTGCGCTTTTACTTTCCACCAAGCGTCTATAACTTTCGTTCGTTAAAGGGCGAAGATTCTCATCTTTGATGACTAGATGACTGTAATGAACAACGCATCCTCTTTTCCTGCTCGCCATATCTTTTTCTTATTTTCATAGTTTACTCTTGCCTTCAATAGCAGAACAGTGAAAATGATAGTGAAGTTGAAAGCTATGAAACTGCAGTTTTGAGGTCGTTCAATAGGAAATCCAAATATTTACACTTTCACACCCGGTATTCAATGTTGAATCCTGCAGTAAGATGGGACCTGGGGGAGTCCCTGCGTTTAAAAGTGAGTTCCCTGTTTACGTGACCAATTAAAACAACTAAATCGATCAGTTTAGCAATTAGGGCCTTGTAATCAGGTATCGTCATTTACTGCAACAGAGATGTGGCCTTCATTAGGCCATCTTGCAAAACAGATTTGATGCATGAAATTTGATGTCATTCCGTTTGGAGTTAGAATTTAATTTACCCCCAGATCTTTGGATTTATCTTTGGCGAAAAGAGTGTTTGGCAATTTTCAGGAGAGGGATATTTGTCCACAAATTCTCTCCGTTTGGACAGGTCAAATTCTCTGCCAAATTTTCCATTGATAATTTTTGCCAGCTGGGCAGAAATAGGTGGGCCTTTCTCTGTGGATGGCAGTAAGGCCTTATCAATTGAGGTCAGTTGTGCCTCATTTTCCATCTCTGATGGATCAGAAGGATCGAATTCCGCCTCTCCAAATTGTCTCTGCAGCAGTGGCTGTTGCTATCTCTGTAGCTGCTGAAATTGCATTAATTGATGCGGCAGGATGTGCTTTCGTGGAAGCTACAAATTAGGGATTAGGACCCAATTTTGCCCTTTTACATGCGGGGTCAATGCTTCATTTGAAACGGAAGAGTTTGTGTCTTTCTCGACCAAAGATGACAAATTTTTTGAATCCTCATTTAACCCTTGCTTTATCTGAGACATCAGAGTCATGTGAAGATTCGGACCAAAGGTCAAATAAGGCTTGGGGACTGTAGATGGCTCTTCTGAGATCTCAATATTGGGGCCATCAGAAGACATGGTTTTGGTAAAAGAAAGAGAAATTAACTAGAGTACAAATATGACAACTTATCTGTTAAAACTGCAGAAAACCGATGAGGAAAATCCACGAGTTGAACGAACACGTTGTCTGGCGGCTGCAAGGCAGGCACAACTGGTTGGCGTATGCGCGGCACTCTCTCTCGTACAATTATGTAACAACGTAAGCTGGTAACGAGGTAACTCAATGGCAGCTGCTCCAAATCTGGTCAGCAAATCTATTTGCTTTTATCATTTATAGAATAATTCTTCGTGCGCAGCTTTCAAATTTTTGAACAAATTCCGAGGACTTTATTTTCAAAAGTATGTGTTAATCAAAAGTGCCATTTTATGCCACGGTACTCGTTTAATTCTTTGTTGTCGAAAAAGATAAGAGTTTTTTTGGTTTGAAGAATGGACGGCGGTCAATTGAGTTTGCAATTATTCTCAAAGTTCAGAGTAACCAAAATACAGGTTAAAGCAAAGCATATTAAAACATATAATGAATATAGAGACAAAAACAAAAGAACATTACCGAATCAGTTAATTTCTACAGCTAGCTTCAAGAGCTAAGTGCAAAGGTCATAGCCCATCTTTTTGGCTCAGCACATAAAATTTTACAAGTTAAGTGTCTTGAATTATAAGAAGAATTACGATAAAATGGATGGCAAAGACTGCGAAAAGTTCAAACGTATGAAGGATTCAATGGTACCGTGGCTTCAGTTAGGGTGTAACTGCTTCTCTACACCACATTTGTTAAATATACTTCTAGTTAAAGATAAAATGACGGGATATACATTCTTTAATACCGAATTTCAACAAGTAACATGAAAAATGAATTTCAAGGTATGCATTTCTGAACATAAGCCTTTCTCACTATCTCACACGGACCAACAGAAGATTAATGCGTAAAACCTCTACTTTAAAGGTTAATACTCACTTTTCCAACAACTGTCACCAATGGCTTCAGCAGTTCTCTTCTTTACTGTGGGCGAGATGAATCGGCTGAAAACTATGTTTCACGAATATATAAAGGGTAAAGGAGGGCAAAGGTCAGAGTTCTAAATCGGGGTTAATTACCAAATAAGGTCAATGAAAATCATTTTGTTCGATGTTAAGCCAATGCAAAAATGTCTTGTGCAATATACGTTAACGTGGCACACATGACGCAATAAGGTGGTATTTTTTTGCCAATTCCTTTTCCAGTGATTGCCGTAAGAAGAATTCCCCACCTTGGACTAAATATGTTCTCCCTTTTTCTTTAAAAATTAAATTGAATATTATATTTTAAAGGTTTAGCACCACATGGAAAGTCGCATAGCAATCATGGGCATTAAACTGCTCATATCAACCCCAACCAGTATTTTTTCTACCTGTTGGATTTTATTAGATTGAGGAGTGTGAACCATGAATTCTGTAACAAGTTTTTTCAGTGTTTTGGATCCTTAGTCTTCCTTCCCATGAATGGCATCTTTTAATCATTAGTAAGATAACACAGGGGATATTTCAAAATGCTAAATAAAGTGACATTTCTTCTTAGGATTTTGATGCATGTTTCATACTGTAAAAATCCTTTGAAACTAGGAATAAAAACACAACTTTTTGATGATAAACACAAGGTATTAATATATGTGTGCAAATTTTGAAGCTAAAAGGACAAGGCTACTTGAATTAGATAAATGTTATTTGGTAATGGAAGGAGGGATATATTTCCCACAATACACAGTAAAATTATACAGTGAAATTATAATTGAAAGTAGTAGTTCTATTCAGCTGGTCCATTTAATGACTGTGAAAAGCTCTCTGCAGACTGAGTTTGACTGCTTCCACCAAACCTCACTCCATAGCTTTGTTGAATGGGCTGTTGAGCTCTTGTGCTAATTCCCTGCTGTGGAATGAAACCTGAAGCTGTAGCATTTGGTGTGTTCATCCCGGAAATCATTTGAAACATTTGCATTTGCATGTTCATTTACATCATTCTTTCTTCATGGCGTCTTGCTTGTTCATTCTCCTCTTTAAAAAAAATTATTAAGGACTCAGTTGGATCCTGTTCAAGCAGTTTATTAAAGTTTTTAACTGCATCAGCCATCATCAGAGGTATCCTCCACAGCCTTCCTCTTTTTTGAGGATCATATAAAGTAGGCTATTTTGCCCTTTTCACTGGGGCTTGTTGATGTGCTGCTCGTTGAAGATTCTGTGGCACTTGGTTCGTTTGCCTGTTCAGGTGAGGCGGATTCCCTGCTCTGAATATAGGGGAAGAGCTGGGAAAACCATTTACCATATCCTTGCTTTTGTATGAAATCCTCTATCCCTGATGCAGTTTTCCTTGTAAGGGATGCCTTTTTACAAATTGCGACCAAGGCCTTGAACTTGTTTCGTGCCTGGGCAACAGTAAAATCGCATGTCTCCCCTCGGTCCTCCAATCGTGCTGAAAGAAGGCGAACAACTTTGTTGTAAACTTCAGTGTTTTTTTAGTTCTTATTGTTCGTGAATATAATTTTTCGCCTTAAATATTCATCTTCACAAACAATATCTACAAGATCATCGATTATTTCTTCGGGCCATGTCGATTTGCAACCACTTCTCTTTCGTTTTGCTGCCTTTTCCCTAAGCCCAATAGAGGTGTCAAAAGACTCTCCGCCTTGCATGCTATCACTCCCTTCATTTTCACTACTACTTCTAGCTTCTTCGTCATTTTCAAATTCAAGTTCGTCGTTTCTGTTAAATTCTTCTGAGCTCATTTTCATCTAGATGTGAAACTTCGAAACTTTGATCGCAGTTTGTTGTTAAATTTTAAGAAGAAGCCCGCCAAAACACTAACAATACCTAAAGCGCATGCGTTGAGATATTTGGTGCCACTTTTAAATTTGACGCAACATAATTAAATTCGACCTTTAATACCACTGTCGCATTTTGCCGCATTATGGTCAAAATTTTTTGCATTTAATTCGACGCGGCAGAAATGCGACCTTTAAACTAGGCCTAAAATATGACATACCATAAGTTGCTCTTAATTGACATTTTTGTGCCACTTTCAAAGTAACATATTTTCAAGATTTTTTCTTAGCAAATTGTTGTCCACCTTTGTAATGGGATTGAAGTGGATTAGTTTGACTTGTGTTTTACATATATCCAATAGTGCCTTAACGAAAGTTATTTGGTTAGACATTGGTCCTTGCAGGCAATCGTTCCGTTCTGAAATTTGCGCGCCAAAATAAGCTAATGTTCTTTAATGCGCATGTCTATAATGGGGATTGATTTCGTCATTTGATTTATATCTGTGCAGATTTCGTTTGTCTTTTAACAATTTCAATTGAAAATCATCAAATAGAGAATATAACAGCGCCCTAAAAAGAGCAAGCTCGTGGTAAATTGGAAGCTAAACTTGAAGGGAAGGGATTTCAACGTTTGCAGAATGGTGTGGAGTATTTTAAATGGACGGACAACGGGATATAGCTGCTTCTCGTGGTGGTGAAGGACTACCAGTCCATCCAAGCTCAAAGTAACTTGGACTGGATGAAAATACGTAGCAAGTACGAACAAATTGCCGCAAAGATGAGGGACGAATATCCAGCGGGTCCTTTAGAAGAATATCCACACACGAGGGAGGAAATGACAAAGGAAAGAGTTGCTGCCAAACTAAAGAGAATACAAGCCTCGTAGAAGAAGACAATCGATGCAAAGAGAAAGAGTGGCGGTGGCAGAGTAGTAATGACGTTCTATGACATATGTAATGACATATGTAGTAATGACATATCCATCTATAAATAGCCTGGAAGATGGTATTGACTCATCCGCTATTGAAGTTTATTCGCCCAGACAGAAGGAAACAAGCAGTAGTCCAGGTTCTTTGAATGACACATCTAACTTTGATGATGAAAATGTGGCAGAAAAAAATTGGATAATGATGCATTTGATATGGATGCTGTGCTGGAATCAGATACTGAAAATTGTTTGCCAAATTCAATGAGGATTGTACAAAATAAGGCCAATGAAGAAAAGGAGAAGACCAGCAACAAAAGATGATTAATGATTAATAGTATGCTAAAAGAGCAAAAAGACGAAAGGCTAGCAAGAAAGAGAGGCAGATGAGAAATAGGTGCACGATTGCTTGATCTGGCAAAAGACAAAGGGCTAGCAAAGGAAGAAAATGCTACCAGCAATAAAATTTTTGCCCATATTGAAGAATAGACAAGGAATAAGCAGCCACATGCAAAGATCGACAGTGACCATGGAAACCCTAAGCAATTCAATTTCCGCAGGATTTGCCCCTTTGTCTCGGTTACTCCATTTGGCACCAAGTACTAGCCATTATCAACCAGCATCCCAAAATATGAACTTTCAGGGATCGCCTCAGTTGCAGCAGCCTTATCCGATATATAATCCAAGTGGTCCAGCACCAAATGGTTTTGTTGCGTTGCCAAGAAGACAGCCAGATCCCCAGAAAGTGAAGACATTTATGAAGAACAGTTTTAACTAAATTAAATTAAACTATAAAAAAACTTCAACTTTAAACACTTATTAGTTCATTTCTTAGTTCTTTTCAGCTACAGTTAGGTTTATTAGCATCATTAACAAACCAACTTGAAGCAAAAAGTATAACAAAGGGCTAAACCCTGGTGGCAAAGATATTATGTTGCCTGTGAGCCTGGTAGCAAAAGGGAGAACTCCGTTTGATCTCTTCAATCCATCTAAGTCTAAACACTTATGGCAGGAAAATGCTTGGTCATTTTATCTTCTATTCTACAAAACTAGTTCTTGATAATAATTTCATGAGTTCTAAGACCAGGCGTTAGAGAAACAATCTTATTTTTAGTCAAAATGGTGGAGATTAAAAGTTGGTCAAAATTAAAGCTCAAAATGGTCAAAATTAAAAGTTTGTCAACATATTGTCAAGTTCCTTTGAATAAACTGATGGTTGTCCAAGGATGCTGGATTTTTCAGGTCATATTTCAGACAATCAGCTAATTAGTTTGTCCCAAATAGATCCCAAACAAAAACATTCTGTGTTTCTGTTGCGCAGTAAATGTGTAAGCATAGTCATAAGAGAGAACTATAGTCTGGAAACAAGGGCGTGATAACAATAGCGCCTTTGTTTGAACTCATGTTCAGAATTTTTTCGTACCTAGTCCACCTTGAAGGTGCATCAAGTTCGATTTGAAGGTGCCAATGGAGTTATGATTTTACCATATGTTGATTTCACCTTGCTCTATTTACAAGTATAACGTTTCACAAAGTTAAAAAGGTATAGCTATATTCAAATTTCCAAGTGAAGACAACGATTTCAGTGTGAAATGGAGAAGTTAAGTATTGAACATTGTGACAAAGGACCGAGTGATCGATAAAAATCTTTGGACTCAGATTGAAACTAGAAGAATCCATATTTGTGAATTGCACTTTTCTCCAGATCAAATCAATTTTCGTAAGTGACCAATGTTTCATTTATTTGTTAATTTATTCAAATGAGAGCTATTGTAATCGCCCAGGTGGTACGAGCTGCTAGCATGCTGAGCCTAGCTATTTATGCTTATTAGGATTCCTGAGTTAATGGAATGCAAGGCCACATTCATCCTTTAGTAACATTGACTAGCCCCCAAAACCCCGCTGCCCGGGCTAAACCCCTTCTGTGGAAAAGGAATTGCCCCTCAAAACTATGGAGTCATGTACTGGACATAATGGGTACCTTTGGTTCGTCGAGGCGATTGTCAGATCGTCGAGCCGGGTTTCTCTTCGTCGAGCCAGGCTTCACTTCGTTGGGCCGGTCTTACATTGTGAATGATGTCATTTCGTCAAGGCGGGTGGCACATCGTCGAGGCAAGATTGATTAACTGTGACAGGTCTTACATCGTCGCGGCGAATGTCACCTCGTCGAGGCATTGAATTGAATTGATGACTTTCGTGTAGTCGAGGCGCTTTCTCGGGGGTAGTGGTTTATAGCAAGAGATGGAGAGAGGCGGCGAAGAGGAGGGGAAGTATCTTGAAATTGTTTTTGATGAGCAGCTTGATGCCTAGCTTGCAACTAAAGTCAAGGGGAATTGACGTTGTAGTTTCAAATTACATTTACAACAACCGATTTTCAACCTGTTTCGGTAGATAAAGATAGACGTATAATATCATGGAGGAAAGTAAAGATATCAAATCCGCACTAAAAGATGCCATTGAACGCATAGAGCGTCTTGAGCAACAGGGCTCTGGTTCAGCAAGCACTGTAGAAAATGCCGTACCATCAGCTGTCAGGCCTCCGAGGCCATTCTTGCCAATGCGGCGTGGTGTGGTCCCACATACTACTTCGCTAATTAATACAAGTAGAAGACCAAACAACTTTGAAGGAAACAGAGAAGAAGCAGTTATGCAAGATTTTAGGTAGATACATTTCTAATTTTCCTTTCTAATTTTTTTTATCTTTTCCATCAATCGATATATGTAATTCATAACATGAGGTGCACGTTTCTTATAAGGAACCTAACACAGGGCCTAGCTCTTGAAGTTCCTTATTTTTGGACCATTTTTTTATCAAACTGTAGTACTAAAAGTTCTTTAATAGTTCCATTATAGTTCCTTAAGTTTACTGCATTTCCTCAACACCCTGTGCTTTTACTGAATGTCTGAGGGGCAAAAGACAGCAACCCGGAAGTTACTCGATGAAACACACGATAGCTACCTTCGTAACACACAATGTATCTGATTTTTAACTACAAATGAATAGAACCGGCTTTCTAATTCGTGATTGTTTGCAATTATAAAAAAACGCAAAATTGATTAGATATCTTCGGGATCTTCATATCCGCCATGTCCAATATGAATTTCGTTCTGAAGTCATTGCAAAATGAGTGAAAGAGGCATAGAAAACTTTTCAGAGAGGGCATCAGAAAATTAAAGCTGGGAGGGGGGTTGGTGGCTAAGAATCAAGTTTAGTGACATATAGTGACTAAAAATGCATCTCCCAGACTAAAATTTAGCAAATTACTATACCGCTCGGAACTCGGACAACTCGACAATGTTCAGAATTACATTGATAATTTATTTTTGGAGGCACAGTTTTCAAAACAGTAGGATTTCTTGTGCAGTTTTCAAAAATAATAAAAAAAGGTAAAAAAATTTATATTTGATAGAAATTTATATTTAATTAAATTTCTTACTTAAGTGGGGGGAGGGTTTCCTGCTTTTGGAAGCTAAAGGGACTTCATATGTGAAAAAGAAGGTGAGGGATGCCATGCTTGCTGAACGTCACGCAAAGCAGGTCAGGTTGGGGGCTAGGAAGGGAAGCTCAGCTTGCCTTGAAAAGAAAAATTTCAAAAACTTCTTCTTTAGAATGCCATAATTTCAAACGGCACTACCTCTTTACGTCCTTATTTCTGGACAGCCTGATCAGAGAAAAATCACTAGGAAAAAAATACAATCATCATTGCGACTGTTAATTTACCACTTTAAGAAACGGGATATAAATAGATATATGGTAATAATTAACAACATTTGATAGAGAGTGTTAGGGGAAATGCCGTTGATTGGATATTTGAAATTCTTAAAAAAACCTTAAAAATAACAAACACGTAGCAACGCAAATCTTATGAGGAAGCGATTCTATCTCCATAGGAGAGCGTTCCCAAGTCTGGGATGTGGAGGCTCAAGACAAGCAACTACATGAAGAAGAAAAGGAAAGTCGCAGCAATACGTGTTCATTAAACCCAAAGAAACATAGACTCACGACTTCTGTCTCCTTGCAGAGCCAAGAGAGGGAAAGACGCCATGTACGGCAAGGCTACTTAAATTAAAAGAAGCAGGGATAGGTCAAAGAAAAGTACGGTTTGATGACTAAAATGCAAGTCATGGCAAAGTTCGGCAAGTCCTGGAGACCGTTTACCCAAAGCTTAAAAGCCAAGCTGGTGCATTTGAAATGCTCAGGGCTGACAGGGGTGGCACGAATTGTGATTTGAGCACAATCCCAATGTCACCAAATGGAAACAATTTGCAGCATTTGAAAGAGAGTGTTGGCGGAAACACCATAATATATGTAAGACGGATGCAGTCAAGCCTGTCACTGTTGAAAGTGACCACAGCAACAGATGATGCAATTAGAAGTAAATGCAGGTACTGTCATACGGAGGTACCCTTAATGAACATGAGAAAACATCTAGAGGAGTGCATGGCAGGGGCAGGAGCTTCGTCCGCAGAAGATCCCATAAGAGAGACGTCGAAGACAGCAGCAGTGACGAAGAGGTCTCAGGCAAAAATGAAAATGAAAATGGAGAAAGCAGAAATGGAAGTTGGAAATGGGGTATGTTGCAAAAGAGAAAGCAAAAAAGGATGAATGGAAAGACACTTTCAAACAAATGTTTCCAGAACACAGTACAAGCCGAATAAGTTTGGCTGTAATTGGCATTTCATCTATAGAAGAGGCGGTATCAGAGCTATTGGAAACCCCATCAAAAGAGGCCAGCACAAATAAACGAAGAAAATTTTCTTCCAATGCGTCTTTTGAAACTTTGTTAGAAGAGTTTCGAAAAAACACCGTTTTGCCAGAATATGAGGATATTAAGATAGATAGAGATTCACTATGGCTAGATATTTTGCGAAAAAAAAGTTAACGACATTAGTTCATTAAAGAAAAGTCTAGAAGTTTCCTTCAAAAATGAGGAAGGTTTAGATGGTGGAGCCCTGAAGATAGAGTATTTTAATTTGGCCTGGGATGAGATCAAAAAAGGCTATTCGTAGGAAACATGACCAGTTTGCTGCCAATCAAGGACAGTACAAAAATCTTTCTGTTCGGGCTTGCCGGTAACCTTTTGGTGCACACCATCGTACAAAATGGACCGATCGCCGTTTTCCCTAAACTGGCCAAACCAATTATTTTGTCAATACTTGGAAAGGTCACTGCAGAAATAATGTCACAGTTAAATAAGCACGACATCCCAATGTGTCCGTCCACAGAAATCCTTTTGAATTTTATTGAAGAGCTAGACGACGCTAAGAGCAAGGCTGCCATTGATTTTATCTTGGAAAATGGACAGAGGTATGAAACCTATTGGCAGGTAATCAATGCTTCTCATTGGCCGTCCACAGAGCCAATTACAGTTAACAACAAGAATATCCTTATACAGGAGCTAGTATACAATGAAACAGTTCGTTCACGCCTCGATGTTATTATGGAGTTCAAAAAAGGTTTGGAAACTCTTGGTTTCTTTCCCTTCATTTCCAAACACGAGCATTGTTTTTTCGAGCTGCTTAACAAGAAAAAACAACCGTTTGAGCCTGAGTTCTTCAAGTCATTATTGGAAGTTGATGACCCAAAAAGCCATGCCGAAAAACAAGCCTTCAATTGGTTTGAAATGTTTATATCTGAGGGTATGACACGTCTTAGCAAAGACGACGAAGCAACGAGAATCGAAGCATTGATACAATTTGCAACAAGTTGGTGCACACCAGAAAAGTTAGGCATTGCGGAAAAAATAAAAGTTGAGTTCTTGCCGGACGACGATGAGCACACATTGCCAACGGCAACGGTATGCCTTCGCATAATTCGTTTACCAACCGTGCATTCAAAACAAGAAAAATTGAAGAAGCTTTGACAGTTGCTCTTAAGTATGCGAGGCAAGGTTTCCCAATACCTTAATGTCTGGGGAAATTCTGCAAAGATAAGAGTTTTTGTTATATCATTACAAGGACCGAATATAATCGGTTAATATTTTGAAGAGTTAATCCCTACGCGGGTCCCCTAAAAATTAAGTCCCAATCTCAGGAAAAAACATTTTGGGCTTTCGGTGCATCAGCCCTTGAATTGCCTGAGCAATGACATACTTTATGGTCGGTGTTTGATTCGAGGGAAAAAACTATCTCAGTTTTTTAACCCGCCAATCATGCTGATACACCTGTCACGCAGTGAATACTGTGTGAAACTTAGCTGGAAGAGAGGGAGAAGGAGTGTAGTAGGGGCAGGTAGGGAAAAACAAAGTAACAGAGGGGTGGGACTGGGTGGGGAAAAACGCATATACGTGGTGTGATCCACATGCTGTGTAGCGGTCAATAACCAGATATGCTAGGGCACTGCCTTGTACGATACCACGAGGTAATTAGTACAACAATAGTTAGCAAATTATGATTGACAGTCTTGTGGAGGTGGACGTGCAGCACGACATGAACCTCGAAATAGTTGTGAGCGCCTTCCCCGCGGGTATTAACTCGAATTAAAGATATTAATTCCCATTAAATGAATTAAATAAGTACCCCGTTTAAGCATTCAGCTCTGTCCAATTCAAATTTTACCTTTAATACTAGCAGGCCCTCTGCAATCTTTAAACTTAACTGAAGAAAATTACAGCTCTATAGTGTCATGTCAGGCTTTTGCATCATCATCATCCAAATCCTGCATAAAAATAACTTTCTCTACGTTCAAAATATTAATTTGTTACCCTCATTTCAAGATATTAATTCTCATTTAATCCCTACGCGGGGCCCCTAAAAATTAAGTACCAATCTCAGGAAAAAACATTTTGGGCTTTCGGTGCATCAGCCCTTGAATTGCCTGAGCAATGACATACTTGATGGTCGGTGTTTGATTCGAGGGAAAAAACTATCTCAGTTTTTTAACCCGCCACAGAAACATGACAATGTTGACACCCACAAACGTCTCATTTTGCACGGCAAGAAAATTTTCATGTGTTCATTTCGAAGTTCGATTGGAAATGGTTATATCGTGCATTGCTTTTGGTTGTGAGAACCGACAAATTGACAAGAAAAAATTGTGTCTAAACGGGGATGGAAGCCTGGCGGATCGCTATAACTCTAAAACAGAAATAAGCCACGATGGAGCTAGTCCTAGCTCCATCTCATTTCATCGGTTGGTTACAACTCTCTTATAGCATTTTCGTAAATTCTCTTTTTCCATTTTAGTAAAACAAAAATAAAATCATTTCTAAAAAAGAAATAAAACTATTGCAATCCTTTTCTCGGAAACAATGTATTAATTCGAAGGGGTTAGCAGGGCCTACGCCGCGAATTTGAAAGTGGGGGGGGGTGTTAAGGCTAGCAAAAGTAGGGGGCCAAGGGCCTGTTTATATGAGGCGGGCCAGCCCGCCTAACCGAGCTGGCTCGCCTAGGCGGGATGAATTTTAATTGCGTTTATATGAGGCAGAGTTCATCTCGTCAAAGCGGGATGGCCTCGTATTGATTCAACTGATAGACTCGAGTTGAAATCATTTTTGGCGCGCTTGTTTTGTTTTCGATTAAAGAAGTTTTCAAGCACCATTCAAGCACCACACAAAATGTTGAGAAACAAAACGATCATTGCTCTTTGGATTTTAAAGTTAACTGGATTACTTTCGATGATTTCCCAGTTACATGGCTTGATGCTATTGTGGATTGCCTTGCAACGACACATACAAGAGTTGATGATTGCAGTGGAGCAACGAAAAAGAAACCGTTTCCTACAGAAAGCAAAAAATGCAAAGATGAGGAGGTTAAGGAGAAAGCACAGAGATGTTTGGTTTAATGCTGGTCGAACTGAAGAGTGGTGGATCAAAATGGTGAATGGAGAGGGAAGTGATGATGCTTGGCATAAAAATTTTCGCCTATCGAGGAATCTGTTTAACTTCGTTGTTCGGGAATTGGCCCCTTCCATTTCTCCAGATCCAAAGTCGCCTAATTATAGAGCTATATCTGCTGAGAAAAAGGTAGCAGTAACACTGTATTATCTTAAAGATACAGGCTCCATATGTATGACTGCAAACTCTTTTGGACTTGCTTTGTCAACAACATCATCTGTAATCTCAGAAGTTTGCAGTGCCATTTGCAATGTGCTTGGAAAGAGATATATTCATCTTCCAAAGAGTCCTAGTGAGATGAGGGACAAAGTTGCTGAATTTGAAGCAAAATTTGGAATGCTTCAGGCCTTTGGATGCATTGATGGAACACATGTCCCTATAATTCGGCCTTCTGAAAACTCACAAGATTTCTATTCTTACAAGGGGTACTTTTCATTAAATGTTCAGGCAGTGTGTGACTACCGTGGTTACTTCATGGATGTTGATTGCCGCTGGCCTGGCAGTGTTCATGATGCCAAGGTTTTTTCAAATTCTGCTGTAAACAAAATATTAAGGGATGAAAAGAATTTCCAAAGATATCATTCCATAATTCCTGGGTGTGAAAAGGTCCCAAATTACCTGATTGGAGATCCAGCCTATCCACTTCTGCCTTATTGCATGAAGGAATTTGAAAAATTGTGACAACAATGAGAAAGTTGTTTTCAACAATCTTTTGCGTGCAGCTAGAAACCCAATTGAATGCGCATTTGGTCGTCTCAAGGCACGCTGGGGAGTTTTGACAAAGACCATTGATCTGAAGTTGTCTTCCGTTCCAAGTCTTATTTATGCCTGCTTCATCTTGCACAACATTTGTGAGGAAAATAAATCATATGTGGATGAAGACTTGATCAAGACACAGAGGGAAATTGGAAAGAAAAGAGAAGAGGATGCTAAACATCTACCAGACCCAGTTTTTTCTTTTGATACCAGTGAAGGAGCAGTTGTGCGTGATGTTTTGACAAAATATGTTCGATTGAATCTACCTGATACTCTGATTTCTTAAACAATGAGTTTGTGACAATTTGGCCATGTACTTTCCTGGCCTACAACATATCAGATACTTTGCTACAATACCCATTTTCTTAGAAAAAGTACTCCTGTTTGAAAAATAATCAAAAAATTCAATAATTTCAATAATTTGCTAAACAGAAGTCCTGATATTTTGATTTTTAACAATCTAACTACTTTGCATGTCCCACATATAAGAAATGCAAATTCAAGAAACAGACCCTAATTTTTACAATAATACCCCCATTTTATAAGAACTTGTGGGGAAAACCTTCATATTTTAATCTAGAGTACCTGGTTTACATTTTATCTCATTTTATAAGAAACATTTCAAACCTGAAATTGAAAAAAGCTGTTTCTTATATGTGGAAAACAACTATGATTATTAAACCTATCTCTGATTGTTAGTTATTGAAATTATGTTACAAAATCTTGATGTCTTTGATTTAAATAGTAAACATGTCTTTGATTTACAAAGTTCTTTCTCTGGTCTTGGTATGCAGTGGGTTCTTGTTATGTCAGAGTCTCATAAAAACTTTGCTCATCACTTTGGTTCTGATGTTGTGATGTGTTGTACTGCTGGGCAAAGCCATAGTTATTGTAATAAGGCTGTTGTTGGTGGTGGACAGACTGGATTTGGTTCATGGGCTTTTGGGCAGCAATCATAGCCTGTGACAACATTTCAATGGAACGCCCAATTGTTGTGGCCATTTGGTTCATTGAGTTGCTGATGTTTTCCATTGCTGTATTGAAAGTTTTTGTAGACTCCCTCATTGCATTGGCTAAATCCCTTCTGATTTCCTTGTCTTGTTTTGCTTCCTCCATCAGGAGCTGGTCTCGTTGGGCAGCAGAGAGCTTCTTTTCAAGATACTTCCTCTTGGAATCAATAAGTTTTGGCACAGCATTTTCAGGTGCTGGCCTTTTAACCCCCCTTGCAACTGGTTGTATTCCTTCACTCTGTTGGCTATCTTCTGTTGAGTCCTGTTCAGTGTCAGAGCTGCAAATACTACTGTTGCTTGCACTTTCCCCTGCATTTGTTGAGGTTATACTAAAGCTCAAAGGTTTGGAAGCTGGTGAACCACCCCAAATGTTAATTAGTTTCTCGTAAAACTCATATACGATCTTGCCGCTACCACTTCTGGTTCCCAAAGTGACAGCCCTGGAACAGTTTTGCCGAATCTCCTTTACCTTCTCCACAACTCGTTGATGTCCTCGTTGGAGTTGACTGTTTAACAGTTTTTTTCTCTTCAAGAAATGATTTCTTTCATCTTTTGATAATTCCTCTAAAGGCAGATCTGACGGAAGAATTTCCACTGGTCCAAAAAATTCTGCTTGTTCCTGGTAAACCTTTGCCATCTCTTTTCTAACTTCTTTATACTGCATTGGCCTATCACCATCGAAGTCTAGACCATTGAACTCCATTTTAACTTTGTACTCTCTCAAACATTCTATAAGGTTCCCGACCATTTCCGTTGTCCAGCGAAATTGTTTTTTCCTCTCTAGAAGTCCACTTGACATTGATTCTTCACCTTCGGTATAAGCGAACGCTGACATGATGAACAGATGAAACAGTGAAACGGAGATCGAAGACAATTTTGGCGCGTAACCCAACACAACACAGTCACCCCGCGCTTGCGCAGAATTTGCATTTTCATCTCGGTCAACCGGGCCAGCCCGCCTGACACTGTTTATATGAGCTCGCCTTACCGGGATCCCGCCTGCCCAACTCACAGATCCCGGCTGACCGAGCTGGCCCGCTGTTCATATAAACACAACAATGGATGTTATTGTTTACTCAGATCTCGCCTAGGTGAGTCAGCTCGGTCAGGCGGGCTGGCCCGCCTCATATAAACAGGCCCCAAGGCTTTATCCTCTTTTACTGCAGCTTTGAAACTACTTGCTCCGCAAAAAAGTGGGGTCAGGATTCTCTCTCTGAATATCAGCAATGGTAACTTTGCAGGCAATGTTATTAATAAAACCTATTGATCATTAGAGTAATGCATGGTAAGCAAAATACTTCCTTCAATTGTGTAGTTTATTGAGGACCCTCTTAACAATTATATAACATTTAGATATAACATTGTCTGATCCTCTGAAGGGGGGCTACATTCACAAGACCTAAATTTCATAACCTTACTTCTGCATTCTCAGTTTAGATTTTTCAGTTTATAGCCAGCCTAATTAAGTTCTCATAATTTGGTACTTGCTAGATTCCCTGCAAAGGAGGAGAGGCGGAAACTTTGGATTGCGGCTGTGAGGCGTTGGAAATGGAGCCCAACAAAATATTCTTATATCTGTAGCCAACATTTTCTCCCATCTGATTACAAAGTGCCACCAGGAGAACCCTACACTCGCTTGAAACCAACTGCCATCCCATCAGTATTCCCTGAATTTCCAAAATACCTACAGCGTGCTCCACCAAAAAAAAGGCGGGAATTGAAAAGAAAAACACCCAAGTCACCTGAAGGAATTAAAGCCAAGAAACAAAGGGTGGAAAAATCTGCCTACATTGCAACTGGTGCTGGAGCAAATTCACCAACAAAAAAAAGCTTAAACGTAAAATCAAAACTTTAAATCAAAAGCTGCGACGCAGAAATAACAAAATCAACTCACTTCATGATATCATTGATACAATGAAAAACAGAAGCATGCTTTCATTTTCAGCAGCTGATATATTAAAAGATCAGTTTTCTGGAATTTCCAGTGAGATATTCATGAATGAAATAAGAAATTTATCAGCCACCCCTAAACGGATGCGTTACAGCGAAGAATTAAAAAAGTTTGCTTTAACTGTAAATTTCTACTCCCACAAAGCTTACAGCTTCTTAAGAAAAATTTTCAAGCTGCCACACCCATCATCAATCAAACAATGGACAGCCTCAGTCAACTGTGAGCCTGGATTTCTTTCTGAAGTTTTCAGGGACTTAGAAAAACAAAGTGAGAGTAAGCCAGATATGGTAGATTGTGCCCTGTTAATTGATGCAATGGCAATTCGGAAGCAAGTGATCTATGACCAAGCCAGATCCAAATACTCTGGTTTTGTTGACTATGGGAATTTGATCCCTGAAAATACAGAATCGCCAG
Organism: Nemopilema nomurai; assembly: GCA_003864495.1. NCBI lineage: Eukaryota > Metazoa > Cnidaria > Scyphozoa > Rhizostomeae > Rhizostomatidae > Nemopilema > Nemopilema nomurai. The sequence goes on along the minus strand of ML133365.1, from coordinate 2,133,785 downwards.
CATCTGAAGCATTGGTTTTTATGCTGACTGGCCTTAAAAATCATTGGAAATGCCCTGTTGGCTACTTTTTAATAGATAAATGCAATGTAGAAACACAGGTTTCATTGATCAAAACCTGCTTGTCTCTAGCTGCCGATCATGGACTAAGAATATGGTCAATTACATGTGATGGCACTTATACCAATTTTGCTTCCTTAAAAGACCTTGGGTGCAAGTTTTCCACACAGTATGATGAAATGGTAGTCAGGTTTAAACACCCCACAAGGGATTATTTTGTGTATGCCACACTGGATGCATGTCACATGATAAAGCTGGCTAGAAATGCTCTTGGGGATATGGGAAACCTCTACAATGCTCAGGGAGAAACAATCTCTTGGGCATATATTGAAAAATTGTGCAAGCTACAAGATGACCAGGGATTTTCAATTGCAAACAAGCTTACAACAGTGCATACTAACTGGCAAAAGCATAAAATGAGAGTCAAGTTGGCAGCCCAAACATTAAGTACTTCAGTAGCAGATGCATTGGAGTTTTTGAAGGATGATATGATGGCTGAGGATTTCAAAAACTGTGGTGCTACAGTCCAGTTCATAAGAAACATTGAGAGGCTGTTTGATTTGCTGAACTCCAGGCATCCAATGATGAAAGGGTTTAAGTCCCCCATCAGTAAATCAAACCTCAGCACTGTGCAGAATCAGGTCAGGAAGGTCTGTGAGTATCTTTTGTCACTAAAAGCAAGCGACAACCAGCTACTTGCTGAAAACCGTAGAAAGTCCTTCATCCTTGGCTTTGTTTCTGCAGCAAAGTCTATCATTGCCATAGCAGAAGATCTACTTACAAGAGAAAGCAACCAGTTGAAGTATTTACTGACTTATAAATTCTCCCAAGACCATATCGAGCTATTATTTTCTTGCATCAGAAGCCGTGGTGGATTCAATAATAATCCAAATGCTCTGCAGTTCAAAACTGCCCTTCGACAGATTTTATTGCGAAATTCAATTATGGCATCAAACAAGGCCAATGTTATCTGCTTTGAAGATCAAGCACATGGCTCAATATTTTCCCTGAAGGCAAGCAAAAGGCGAACACCAATATCTGATATTCTTGAGCAACCATCTAGTGAAGAAGACGCAGAAGACAATGATGGGATTCTCCTTCTTTTATTTGATGGTATTGAGTTCACATCTTTCCTTGAAAACATCCTATATTACATTTCAGGATTCATCGTCAGGAAAATAGCCAATAAAATCGACTGTGAGCAGTGTGCAGAAGCTCTTGCTTTCCCTACTTCTTCAATGGATCATCCATATGTGAATTTGCCATTTTCCTTTGCCATGCTTGTCGTTCGTAAAAACAGAGGCGGCTTAGTTCAAGCATCATATGGTGCATTTAAGGTGGTAGAACACTGCGAGAAAGCATTTAAACTTAACGTTCTAGAAGGTGGAAATAAAGCCATAACATCAAAGCCACACTTGGTTCGCAAAATGATTGTCCAAGTGCTTGCGGTTTGTGACTGGGGGAACTTCTTTCCAAACATCAAAGATCACCGTTTCGAAGTCGACACGGCTTTTGAGGACGATCATGTCACCCAACTTGTCAAGAGAATATCAACGAAATACTTGACCATCCGACTTCAGACATATGCAAAAAGATACACAAGACAAGTTATCAACAAAAACATTCCAAGTATTCGTCACAAAATGAGCAAATTGGTCCTTTTCAAAAACATTTAGCGCGTAACTTCACTTTTGCAAATATTGTTTGACTAGGCCATCCCAGAAGACTAAAGGTTGTTTATGCTCGCAAAATAAGAATTCACTGTTTCTGATATCCACAATTTAAATCTTTCTGTTGAGAAAATTGCAGCAGCTTTATTCACAATCAGCTTTGTTACTTTGAGTTTCTTGTAATTGCATACTTTTGCATCGCTCTTTACGCCTTACCCTGCTTTGATAGGTCTGCACGTTCATGTCTTCTGCCGTGCAAAATGAGACTTCCGGTGTTGCCACGGAGCCTCACCGCTGCTCATTCGCACAGCCTCCTGTTGTCCCTCTAGCGTATTCTATTCACCTCACTGGCATAACCACAGCAAACTACTCTGCATGTACCATGTGACTTTGAATATCACTGCATTTAATAAGCTAGTTTGCATAATTAAAGCAAACTATTTGCATATACCCTGTGAATTTGCATCACCCCAGCAAACCACTCTGCATGTACCATGCGATCTAGAAAATTGCTGCATTTAATAAGCTAGTTTGCATAATTAAAGCAAAATATTTGCATATACCCTGTGAATTTGCATGACCACAGCAAATCACTGCATTAAGAAATAAGTTTGCAGACCACAGCAAATTACTTTGCATATACCATGTGGCTTTGGATATCACTGCATACACTAGGCTAGTTGCATAATTAAAGCAAACTATTTGCATATACTCTGTGAATTTGCATGACCACAGCACATCACTCTGCATGTACCATGTGATCTTGAAAATTGCTGCATTTAATAAGCTAGTCTGCATAATTAAAGCAAACTATTTGCATATACCCTGTGAATTTGCATGACCACAGCAAATCACTGCATTAAGAAATAAGTTTGCAGACCACAGCAAACTATTTGCATATACCCTGTGAATTTGTCTGACCACAGCAAATCACTGCATTAAGAAATAAGTTTGCATATCCACAGCAACAACTCTGCATATACCATGTGACTTTGAAAAGCACTTATAGGGATCACTGGACCATCGTCCTAAAACCTTAACAAGGTGGTCTGGGAAGCCTAACGAGTCTGCAGTTGTAGCAGCAACAACTCTAAAGCTGTGCAAGGTATAATTACCCTTCCAGCCAATGGACTGGAGTAAGGTACGCAGTCTGTTAAATAAACGACTTTTTGTCAATGGTGACGAATCAGCAAAACAAAACTCAAACTCAAACTCAAAATCTTTATCAGCAAAAACAAATGTTAATTACAATATACCAAGAATTAAAATTTAGAATACAAAAGTTAGCATTTTCAAAAATTTAATTAATTTATTACATCAGATAAAGTAGTTTGTTATGCTGAAGGACACATGAGAAAAACTCGCCAGGAGCTATCGAGTCATATGTCCCAGTGACGTATTTAAACTCAAGATTATAATTTCCATTTCAGTTTGAAGTAGTCTATAACAGTAAGAGTAAAAAATTAAGGATGTAAGAGTATAGAAAAAAATATATATATATGTATACAGGCGGTAGGCTGGTAAATTTCACTGGTTAGGGATATGTTTAAAAAAGTAGAACGAATTCTTATGGCTTAGGAGTTCTGTAAAAGGTATAGTTTCATCATCTTTTTGAAGGCATTTTTGTTGCGGATATTCTTCAGTTCAATTGGCAAGGAGTTCCAATGCTTAACCCCATCAAATGTCAGAAAGTTTTTTTTGAAGTTTGTAGAGATAGAGGGAAGAGAAAAACCAAGATCGGATGATTGTCTCGTATTATAGCAATGTAATTTACTAGTTTTGATGAATTCCTTTTGAAGAAAGTTACTATGATTTTCTTGGTTGATTTGAAACATAAATTTCGCTGTTTCGAGCTTGTATAGATTTTCTAGGTTTAATAACTTGAAACGTTTAAAGATTGGCTCTGTGTGAGCTGTGTAAGAAGCAAAATCTATTACTCTGACAGCTTTACGTAGGGTTATTTTCAATGGTTCGAGAGTAGTCTTATTAGCACAGCCCCAGTTAAGAAGTCCATAAAGAACATGAGATTGAATAAAAGAGTTGTATAGTGTTACAAGGGGCTTTTTGGTATAAGATGTCTTAATTTATATAGGATACCAATACTTTTAGATACTTTGGTATTTAATTGGTTTATGTGGTGTTTCCAGTTAAGTTTGTCATCAATTAGTACACCAAGGTATTTTGAGGAGGTTTCTTGTTTTAGATTTTCGTCATTTATTTTAAGATTTACAATTCTATTATTTTTATGAGGTCTTATTATGAGAAAATTTGATTTAGCTACATTGAGTGATAACTTATTAGCTAGAAGCCATTCAGAAACATTTTTCATCTCATAATTGACTGTTTGTTCAATTGTATCTAGGCTTTTATCAGCAAATAAAATACTCGTGTCATCAGCAAAGAGACGAAAATCAAGGACTTCGGAGGAGTTGTAAATATCATTAATGTAAAGCAAGAAGAGGAGGGGGCCTAATATGCTTCCTTGAGGGACACCACAATTAATTTTCAATTCTGTAGAGTTCTCAGCATTCACAGTAACAATTTGAGTTCTATTATCTAAGTACGATTTAAACCAGCTGTGACCTACTCCCCTAATTCCATAGTGCTCTAACTTACTTAGTAGTATACTATGGTTGACTGTATCAAATGCTTTGGACAAATCGAGAAATATGCAGCATGATGTAAGATTATTTTCAATGTTGTAGATTAGTTGTGATTGTAGTTCCAGAATTGCTAGTGTAGTTGATTTATTTTTTTGAAACCCATATTGATGTTCAAAGATGATATTGTGTTTATTTAAGAACTGAACCAAACGATGGTTCATTAATTTTTCAAGTATTTTACTAAATATAGGAAGAATTGAAATAGGACGATAATTTCCAACTTCTTGCTTTGATTTGCTTTTGTAAATTGGTGTAACCTTAGCAAATTTTAGTTTGTCAGGGAATACTCCTTCAGTGAATGATGAGTTAGCAATAATCGAGAATGGTTTTGAGAGAGTATGACGAACCAGCTTAATTAACTTAATGGGAATGTCGTAGGAGTCATTTGCTTTACTTTCATCTAGATTAGCAATGATGTCATTTACTTCTTCAGGAGTCACAGGGTCTAGGAATATACTCTCAGGATTGTTATTGTGCATAAAATTAGAAAAGTGGACTGATGATGACTTCATTTTTTCTTGTAGTTTTTGAGCTATTGTTGTGAAGTACTTATTGAATGAGTTTGCAATTGTTTTATTGTCCGAGACAAGTTTCCCATTTATCTGTAAATATAGGACATTACTTTTATCGTTTGACTTCTTGTTTATGATTTCTTTTACCCCAGACCATAGTTTTTTGGTGTTTTCTTTAAAGTTATCAAAATAGGTAATGTAATAGTCTTTTTTACTTTTTCTAATAAGATGATTAATTTGATCTCTGTAGTATTTATATTTCTTATAGTAATCTGATTTTTTTGTGGTCATGAATTTTTTGTAATATTTATTTTTGATTGATATTGATTTTAAAATTCCTTTAGTAATCCAAGGCTTTTGACGTTGTTTATACGCTTTTCTCGAAATTGGTTTCAATGGGGCATGCTTTTGAATATTGTTGATTAATGTTTCATGAAGTGTATTGTATTGTTCGTTGGCCCCTTGAGTTGATAGTAAGTTATCTTCTAAAGCTGCATTACGTAGGTCAAACACATATCTATCAGGGTTTAAAGATTTGAAGTCACGGTAAAAACCTCTAAAAGGTTTCTTAACGATTGCGTGCAAGTTATGACAAAAAATAAAGTTAGGCAGATGATCTGAGATTGGAGTCGTTAAATTGCCACTAATTGTATCATATTCGATTGAATTTAGGAATATATTGTCAATTAAAGTTGGTTTATTGATATTGGTGATTCTTGTTGGTTGAAGTATGTGAGGTTGATAGAAATTAGAAAGGAGTAGATTTAGGAATTCACTTGTATAGTCATCAGAATCAATGTTTAACAGGTTTATGTTGAAATCTCCAGTAATAAATACTGTTTTCTTTTCGTTCCTGACTTTGTTTGAAATAGTATTTGATATGTAATTCAAAAAGTCATTATCATTTTTCATTCTGGGATGACGGTATATAACAGCAATTAAGAAATTTTTATTGCCTTGATTTCCAACTCGCTTCAAATTCACTTGAGTTATCAGAAAATGAGATATCCAGGTCTGGTCTTGGAGTAAAACATATATTATCGCCTACAAAAAAACCACACCCACCCTTTCGACTTAGTCCAGGGGTTCCATAGTAATTTTGATAGCCAGGCAGGGCAAGGTGTTGGGTATCTGTGTCTTTTGTAATCCATGCTTCCGAAACAGCAATTATGTCAAAATTATGACCTAAGGAAGTAGCTAGTAGTTCAAGATTTTGGATGTTTTTGTTAACTGAGCAAATGTTAGTATGCAATAAGCTAAATGACGCATTAGTTTTTGTGTGAAGTTTAGAAAGAAGTTTATGAAATTCATGAGTAGTATAGTAATCAAAGTTACAGTTGAGATTCAAATTATGATCAATGTCGTTATCAGAATTAGGGTGAGAATGGTTAAGGTCGAGTTTATTTAAATTTAGTTCTGAAATGACATTTACACAGTCAAAATCAGTGAGATCTTTCATAGAATCATTACAAGGGCAAGAATTATTGGAGTTGAAGTTTTCGGACAGAAGTTCGTTATTGCTCACTGTATGAAAAGGAATGTGCTATTTTGACAGTGCATGCAGTGCCAGTGCTTTGAATTCAAAGTCAACTGAATGTCAGGTTCTGAGAGGTTAGAACATTTCCGATGAATGTAGTGTTTGCAAATATAGCAAGGTATCGCTTTTTCAGTGTTGTTAACACGACGAGTGCAAACAGAACAATGCTTGTTGAATTCAATATACGGCGTTTCCTGTCGCCGTGTAGAGGAAATTAAGTTAACAAATTGAGTATTGTTGATTTTTTGAAAGGGCAAGGCGCTAACGATGCATTCTTTACAAAACCATTGTGATGACAAATCGGAGGCTAGGTGTTCGAATCTCTGACGTATCGGCCACTGCATCTCAAATGAAACCAATTTTTGCATACATCGCAAAATATCGAGTTTTGGTCTTCCGAGACAATTAAATCACATTTTGGGCAGGGGAAACTATCCGTCATGAGGGAGGGGCTTATTTAGCAGAAAAATATATATATGTAAAGACAGAAAGATACGTAATAATTTGAAAACAGATTGAGGATGAAATACCGCTAAACCATTTTCCCAATGTCTTTTTCGTCGTTGATTCTGAGGAATTCGGAACTTTCATCTTTTCGAGCGTAAATTTTTCCGTTTCTAGACCATATAATGTAAATCTTACATTCCGGGTGATCTTTGAAGCCAACTTTTTCTCCCCTGAAAGGCTTTTTTGTGTGTTTTTTTGCTGCGAGAAACGCGGTTGCCGTTTTCCTGTTTAGGAATTTGCAGATGATGGGTGCGTCGTGTCGTTTCCCTAATCTGTGGCAGGCCTGGATGTCTTTTGATTCTACAGGAATGTCGAGTATTGCGCCAGTCTTGATTATTAGGGCCTCAGCATTTTCGTTTTTCTCTTGCGGAATCCCACTAATTTCAATACAGTCACGTCTCCCATATTGCTCCAGATCGTTGAGTTGTTTTATTGATGTTTCCAACTCTTTCTTTACTTGTTTCAGATCTTTTGATAACTCCTCGTTTCTCTTCTCTAATTCCGTATTAGCTTTCAGAAGGTTTTCTGTTGTGTGTTTGAAGTTCTCAAATTGACTGTTAATGAAATCCATCGATTTCTCAAAGTTTGACAGACGGTTGTCCAATTTCTGAAAATCAGCATTGTGTTGCGCGGAGACTCCTTTGATTAATTTGATTATTTCGTCCAAGCGATCGTCGTTCTCCTTAGAAGCCATTCTTGATAATTATTAAAACCAAACTTATAATTAGCCTACCTAAATCATAATTATTATTAAAAGACAGAAAAATTAAAATATCTCTCAAACTGACTGAATTACATTCTGGCGAAGAGCTGTTAAAATCACGTCCGCACGCCAGCATGACATGCGAGAATCCAGGGGGGCCTTGCTCGGAGCCCCTAAAACGTAAATACGACATCAACAAGGCAGCCACTGGACAAAGGGGGCGAGTCAGATCTTGCCAACACGATGTAGCAGCCTTTCCCAAATTGATCAGTTTTGGAGAATTTTAAAAACACAAATACTGTCTTCGGAATAGGGTAGCCATCAATTGACACAGCTGACGGCGATAAATGAAGCTTGTCATTGAAACCAGATGGGGGAATAGTAAATTCTGCAGCCCTCAGGAAACCAAAAAATGCAGTACAAAAGGCAGCCCACATCATCACATCGTTGTAAACTGACAAAACCAACTGAAGTCTCAGGGTGTGCAAAATGGAAGCTGTGATTGGGAGCTTGGAATGCCGGGTATAAGATGCTTGAGATCGTTGGAGGCCCCGGACAGCTAATGGGATCCTGGGACAGTTGAGAAAGGGATCTGGATGGCCCAACATGATATGGAGAGACCGGACAGCAGCCAAATAAACTTTTACTCTTGATGCTTGTCGATCCTGCATTTCGCCAATGAAGCGTAATAATGTTAGTTCGGAAGCTGGGCAAGGCGTACCATTGTTTGCTAAGCACCCGTTTTTGATGCAAAAGCGCAAAAATTGAGACTGTGCGTAGACATAGGTTCTCCTAGTTGAGGGAGCTAAAGAATGGGTGCACAGGTAAAAGACGATAAGCCCGTGAGATATCAAATTTCGCCAGCAAAGCACCCCTACCCACTTTAATTATGGCTGCAATGGCTTCTGGGATTCCAGTGTAGGAGACGGTGGCTTCCCTATCTGGGATAAGGTCATTAACACTAGAGAGGGGGGGGGGGAGGACAAATCTGTAATCAGACGGAACTTCCCTGGGGTAGACCTAGGAAGTACCCCAAAGTGATTTAGCTGGAGTCCAGAAATTGGGGGACTTGAAAACGGACCTGCAATGGACTTAAAACGGAGCTCTTCCAATATGTACTCTGAGACAACAGTTGGTTGTTGATATGCCGGAACACCATTCCGTGATGCAGATTGTAAGGGACCCTTATTTATACCTAGGGTAAACCCATCTTCGAGCGTGGCAGGGTGGACCCCAGGCCCACCTTCCCCCGAGATCAGAGACATACCTGCTTGAGGGCGGTCAGTTGTTTGAGCTGGGGCGGCCAAATTTTGCCCGGCCCCCACATTAGACTGCTCACGAACAAGCCTTACAGTGTCATCGAGTCTTTGAAGACGGTCAGAGAGATCCTGCCGAGAGGCGTGCTCCATGCCCACATTGCTAGCTGAGGCGGAAGGTAAGTGAGCCATTGCGAAACCAGAGCCACCAGCACCTCGCCAAGCGAATACGAATAAGTAAAACCGCAATTAAAATTGAAGATAAGGATAGATCTCACCCGATTCAAAGTGTTATCCGGTATCGGCACAGAGTTCTGGATTTAGGTCCGCCTAGGACTAGGTCGGGCAGAATTGAGAATAACTGCAGTTCAGCTAACAGCGCAGCGTGCTTGAAATTCCTCTTAACCAGGAACCAAACAACGAATGAAAGTCCGTTGAAATCAACCAAAAGTTATTATTCCGAATCGAAAAACGCATATACGTGGTGTGATCCACGTGCTGTGTAGCGGTCAATAACCAGATATGCTAGGGCACTGCCTTGTACGATACCACGAGGTAATTAGTACAACAATAGTTAGCAAATTATGATTGACAGTCTTGTGGAGGTGGACGTGCAGCACGACATGAACCTCGAAATAGTTGTGAGCGCCTTCCCCGCGGGTATTAACTCGAATTAAAGATATTAATTCCCATTAAATGAATTAAATAAGTACCCCGTTTAAGCATTCAGCTCTGTCCAATTCAAATTTTACCTTTAATACTAGCAGGCCCTCTGCAATCTATAAACTTAACTGAAGAAAATTACAGCTCTATAGTGTCATGTCAGGCTTTTGCATCATCATCATCCAAATCCTGCATAAAAATAACTTTCTCTACGTTCAAAATATTAATTTGTTACCCTCATTTCACCCAGCCTCCCCAAACAAAAAGGTTGTGTCTCGGACCTTGCTCATTTGGAATTTTCTGTGCTGGATAATAATCATGCTCAAACAGGGGAACTGCAAAACTTGAATTTACATCACAAAGGTACTATTGACTCATTTTCGTTTAAACAAAAACTTGGTTACGTCTTTGCAACAAATTTCGACTTATTCTTTCGATTTTTGAAAATTTTCTAATTCATATGTTTTTATATTTCCTCGCTTCTATTTCTATACTTGTTAAATGCTGTACTACCTAAATATTATAGCATCATATGAATACAGCAGCAATACTTTTTCAGTAGATATTTTGACTCCTACAGTCATTTACCTGCATCTTTTTTAGGGGAAAATTATGATGTGAAAATGTAGCATGCCAAATTTGCAAGTGAAACTTTGTTATATTATTAAGATATATTGGGTGAGGACTTTTCAAAGCGAAGTTTGAAGTAAACTTTTCGGCGATGTTAAAACAATAGGACACTTTGCTTCTTTCTTTGACAAATATTACCTAACGAAAGCTCTAGGACAAGGACTTATCATCCTTCAGCTTTTCACAAGGTAGATTGTCAAGTTTTCGGCTTATCAGTAAAACCTGGTCAGATTTTTTCGCTGGGGGAGGGGGAGGCAGAAACTATTTTTCAACGAATCTGTTTATTCATCATGGGCTGTGGCCTCCTCGCCCCCAGCCACTGCAATCCCCATTGCAGTCTGTCTAAAGCGGGTCTCCTCTTAGTTCTCTGTGACACCACTGCTTTTTTAGCACTTCGAATCCAATATTTTTGTATCTAAATTTAATAGAACACTTTCCATTTCTGTAACGACTCTAAAAATTGTACAATACAATTTATTTATAAGCAGTTCTAGTGTTTTTGGGTGCTTGATAGTTTATAACAAAGATACAAATTTTTCGATTGTTCTTCTCCCATTTTACAATATGTTTAATGTAGGTGGAAAGAGATACAAACATACTATCCAACATCATTATCAGAATTTCTTTATCTATAATAGTCAAATAAAGATTATTTAACAGAAAAACAAATATAGCTCATTTAAGGCCTATTTCTGACATTTTTTATTGTTTACAATCTAATCAGAAATAAAACTATGAAAGGAAATTGCAGTGAACAGGTTTAAAGCAAGTTTGGGTCTATCCCGTTAAAAACCCAACTTCGAGAACAAATATTTTGTAGAGTCTAGCAAACAAATGTATTTTTTGTTGTGTAATCTGCCACAAATTTTTTCGATCATTCATGGTCTCAACACCAAAGGTGAAGGCTAATACTCATTGAAAGTGGGACTGGAATTCAAATTTAATTCCCTACAAATGAAATATTTTCACAAAAACGTGGACAGGGCCGGCGAAACGTATTTGAAAGTGGAGGGGCCAAAATATCAAAGTCTTGAAAGGACTTAGGATAGACCGCCACCATGGTTTGCGGCAAGAAAAATTTTAGAATTATGGTGTCTTAGGGATTGTCAGAGACTGTATTTAAAATGAATTTTGATTGAAGGTGTCGCATAGTCGCGTTTATTGTGATGTTGACTTGAAATTGAAAAGTTTTGCAAAGTTTTAGAATAACCACTATCATATAGCTCGTGATGAAACCTTTTTTTTACATTTTAAAAGTACCGGAAATATAGGACTTTGACTAAGATATAATTTTGCAACATCTTAACTTTTTCAAAAATTAAGTGCTTTAACAAAAATTTGAAAAAGCTTCATACTGGTCTTGTCAAAATTAGTTTAAATAGAATTTATAATTGCGTCGATATTTTCTCTTTCTTAGTAGGAATGGATTATCCAAACGATCAAACTCTGAATTTTTCTTGATGATGCTTTTTAGAACAAATCTGCCCATACTTTATTTCTCATTTCCTCAAAAAAGTTCTTTCCAGTTCAAAATAAGCTGTTTCTTTTCCTTCAACAGCTGATTTCTCTCTTTTTGTAACGTTTCTGAGAAAGTTTTCGTTAACAAGTAGACCCTGTGTCCAGAGTTTAGGCAATGGAAACAACGAAACTCCGTCAATTTGTGCTGGCACCAAGTTATTCTGGACTAGATTTCTCGGTCTATTTGCTAAGCCAAGCTGTCACTCATTGTAAAGCTTACACAATGACCGATTTCTTCGATCTAATTCCCATATTAAATTTTATGTATGTCTTCTACGTAAAGACATAGCAATCAAGGTAAAGCTAAGGACACATTTAAGAGAGTACTAGGCAAAGTTACTTACAGAATCATATACTATATTTATTTTCACTTTTGCCTAAAAATTTTCTTTAGCTCTGCAGAAAATTGGGGGGGGGGGCATAGCCCTGCTCGGCCCCCTGGTTTCGCCGGCCCTGGTAGAAAGGGCAGAAATAATTTATATGAAATGCTGTATAGAAAGGGCCTATTTAAAGTCGATACCACCATTTACCAAAAGCTATAAAAAAGTTATGATTTTAGAATATTATGCATAGCAATTAAAAAGAATATCTCAGGGCAAATCCATTAAAGAAGTTTTAAAGTGGTAAAAAAAAGCATCATCTTGGTCCTAACATGTCACTGATGGTATTCTTTACAAGAAAGTACTCCTGTTGGATCCACACGCCACAGTGATGAACGGACCCTTTCCCATTGTATTTTCAGACCTTTTTACTGAAGAAATCCTCTCATACGCCTAATTCCGCAGTTTGGAAAACTTTGAAGTATGTCATCAACAATAGCATCTAATTCAGTGTCTATAATTTCGCTATGATTCGCAATTTTATCATGGAGCCCGAACTTTTCGATTCTTCTTGATACTGTTTTAACACTCACTGAGAAAATCTCGGCTATCTTTGTTTTAGGAAACCCATACTGGAGGTAGAGATCTAGTGTTTCTTTCGGGATATCAACAGAAGGTCTTCCATTTTTCCCTGCACTAATAACAATAGCAGGCGCATCCTGCCCACTTTTCTCCAATATTTGAACTGCATTTGCGATATAATCGATGACCTCATCATCAATAACGCTAGGCCATTCTGCTTGACAATTAACTGCAATCATAGCAACACGTTCCAGTCTATAAGAAGCATAATCTGCAGTGTTTGGGTCAATGTTTGGAAAATTTTCCAAATCACGATAAACCTCTTTCAGAGTACTAAGTATGTGTTTCCTTACGTTTGTCTCGGGTAACAGGCTAGGGACCGCCATACAATTCCTCTATTGTTTGAGTTCTGTGTTTCTGCTTACAACATGGAAGTATCTATCATCAAATAATCTGACGTTAGTTGCAAGCTAGGCATCAAGCTACTCATCAAAAACAATTTCAAGACACTTCTCCTCCTCTTCCTCGCCTCTCTCCATCCCTTGCTATAAACCACTACCCCCGGGAAAGTGCCTCAACTACACGAAAGTCATCAATTCAATTCAATGCCTCAACGAGGTGACATTCGTCGCGACGATGTTAGACCTGTCACGGTTAATCAATCTTGCCTCGACGATGTGCCACCCGCCTCGACGAAATGACATCATTCACGATGTAAGACTGGCCGACGAAGTGAAGCCTGGCTCAACGAAGAGAAACCCGGCTCGATGATCTGACAATCGCCTCGACGAAACAAAGGTACCCATTATGTCCAGTACATGACTCCATAAAACTACCCCATAAACAAAATAGACATGTTAGCCTTGGCAAGACAAGAGCCTCGCATTGAGAGCAAAAATGACGTAATACACAGCCAGGCGCCGCAAACTGGAAACAAACATTGTCAACGAAAAAATGACTCGCCATCCTTCGCGTGCATCACTCGCACTCCTGTGACAATCGCTAGGAGGGGTTTCGCAAAAGATAAAGGGATGAGGCTCCCCCGCCGTTCGCAAAAGATAAAGGGATGAGGTTCCTATGTCCTATGGGTAATTGAAAGATAACACCGTGAAACGAAATCTCTAACTTACAAAATGAAACTTAGCATGGGCACCAAATTAATTCTACAGTTTCAGTAATCTCAAGAACGCTACCAACACTGAAGGAACAACATCAGATTGAGGAAACTAAAATTAAAAACTTAAATACATACAACATAACAACGTAGGGTTTTAAAGTTCGTACGGTAGTCTCTCGTCTATTAAAAACTGAGTTTATGCTCTTCCATTCTTCGTCCCTGCACGGCAACAGTGGATAACATTTGCCCCACGCCATGACCCTGCAAGAAAGGAAAACTCGTTAAAAGAGAGGTCCGCTCAAAAACGCAATCGAAAAGGGCCACAAAAAGCAGCAGTTACTGATTTTAGAGCATCAAGCATGTTGTTTATTGCCAAAGCTATTTAGAGCAATTTAGAGTGAAAAACGCCTTTGAGGCATGGTGGAATGAGGTCAACAGGTCAATCAACCAGGTGCGAAAATCTAGCAAAAAAACCCAATTCTTCGGAAAAAGGACCAGAAAAACGGGGATCGTAAAGCAACAAAACAAACTTACTTTGATTTAGTTTGAGGGCACGAACTTTTCAGCATTTTGAAGCCAGCGAGAGGGCCAGGCGGAGGCGTGCCTGCTGTTCCTCGCAAATTTTGCTGCTGCTACCGCGAGTTTCGGCTCGATTTCTCTAAAAAAAGAAAAATCCAACAAAATCAAATCAAATGTAGCATCATTTTAAGTAAGCAATCAAAGGAGTAGCAAGAAAACATTCTCGAAAGTAAGCAAACTCGTGGGTAGCAAATTTTTTGGAGCGAATGGAAGCTACCACAGCGTGGCGTGCATTGGAAAAATCCTCCGAAAAGCATGGAAATTTAGTTTAACATCAGGAATATCATCAGATCGAAGGAGGAAACGAAACGAACTTACTGTAAGGCAGCTTTCCACTGCGAAATTCCCAAAAATGCAATGAAAGGCAGCTCCGGTAATAGTGAGCACGTCCAATCCACACAGGTAGCAAGAACGAAATGGCCCCCGCCCTGTCCCGAGCACGCTGTTCTTCTCTACTATGCCTTGCTCTGCTGCGACGCTTCACTCACCTCTGCAACTTGCATTTCGATTGGTAGAAGAGGACTCTCATTTGTCCCAAAACAATGGAGGGCGGCACAGCGAGGCACGTGACCGGGGCAAGCTTGGTTGATCAAGGGCAAGAAAATTTCCTCCCCACGGCCTGGAAATGGCGAATCGAAGCAAAAACACGGCGAATTTAGAGAACACCTTTGCGAATTTTGGAAAAAAAACCATACTTCTAAAAAGAGACACTCCGGGCGAACCTTCCCGCTAGGAGAGGGGGGAGGTGGCAGAACCGTTCGGGAGCCAGAGCTCGGAGAAGGCGGACAACCGGCGAGCGGCACTCAGAAAAGTGGCAATGTCCCCTAAAAATAAGGAAAATTTTTGGAAAAAAACACTCACGATCGAAGACGAATGCTTGCCGAAACCGTGGGTAAAAAACGGGGAGAGCTTGTCGAGCGGTGGGGGCAGAAGGGCGTCGAGAATGGGGTCGAAACGACCCTCCCTCGGAAAAGATGGCGATTTTCTCAAAGAAAGCGCACGCTTTTCGGGAAAAAACCTCAAACGATATTGTAGGAAGGATCTGGGATGAACCTGCAAAAAGAATTTTCGAAATCGGACCAGCCGTTTAGTAGCCTTTTCCCGTCAATTTAGTAGAGGTGGAGAACAATAGATTGTTGCTAGGCGACGCTAAAATTTTAGTATAGGTAGATGAATTAAGTAATTAAAAAGAACTATTTCTCACATAGCTAACATTTTTCTCTGAACTCGGCCGTTAGGGAGGGGGGTCTCCCCCTAGCTAAACATTGTGCCATTTTCGTTGATGGTATACAAAATTATGATAACTTGCAAACAATATGTTGATTTTTTTTGCTCTAAACATAACAGGAACTGTAAGAGAGTGGAATGACTGAATTTTATATAAATGTGTGGAATTGGGGTACTAAAGATAAGTATTTTTCATTGATAATCAATGTAGGGTTCATTTTTCTCTTTTCCTATTTTAGATCGTACAAGAAATACATAAAAACCTGGTGTTTTGCCAACATTAAAACTACCACAAAAAAGTATTGAGACAAAAAGGTAATTATTAGCCATAACGAGGATTTTAGAAACTGTATCTACCGCTCCTCAGGCTTAAGTACAAGAACGAGAACTGTATTCAGCGAGGACTGTATTTTCAAAACAACCAACAAGAATTACATGCTCATAGGCCTACCCTACGTTTTACAAGCAAAAAAAACACGTGAGACAAGTATGTCGTTGCTTCACACTATGCGCTGTGTCACACTCGGCATGCTGCCAACCTACGCAGGGCGATGCTTAACGCCTATCCTCTGCAGCGCTCCGCCACACACTCCCCCCATGCTTGAACTAAGGTTCAAGCATCTGCCTTGTTTTCCAGCGTGAGTCCAAAGCTGCTGCCCTCCTCCGTCTAGGTTGATCCTTAAACTCTGTCCCTAGAAAATGCTTCTTGTCTTCGGGCTCTAATGGATATAACTTCTGAACTGGCCTATCAAGATATACTGGCTTACCCTTAACTCTCAATCTCACACTGGCTGCACGTACTTATAATTACCTTTAGAGTAAGGCTGGAGTCTTAAAACCCAACGCTCAATTCTAGCAGACGGCTTAGAATTTCGATTACCATATATAACTTCAAGAGGCTTATGGTCAGTCACAAGAGTAAATTTCTGTCCATACAGATACAAATGGAAATGCAAAACCTTTTTACCGTTTCCTGAACATTAGGAAATATTATAGGGCCCTCTGGTTGTTTAATGTGGAATGATAACTATTTTATTGTATGGAGTCATGTATCACAACTGGTCGAGGAAGATTTGGATTGTGGGCTCCACCTTCTCCCCAATTTACAAATAAACATATTAGGCTAACTCCATTCTCAAGAATGAATGTTAAATTAGCTGTGCAAGTTTTGAGCTCATCTGTGGCTGAGTATTGAAGGCATTTGGACCACAAAGAGCTAGAGGAACAGCCCAGTTCTGCACCATGTTCGATGGTTTCTTTGATTTCATGAATGTTAGGAACACTTTGGAGCATAAGCTAAATCGCAAAGCAATTCTTGAACCAATATGAATCAGCAGAAAATGAGAGGTTCACCTGGTTAACAGATGTCTTTTTAAAATACTTTGAGGACTGGCTATTGTCAATAGAAAACAGGCAAGGAGAGTTTTTTAAGGATGAGAAATCCAACATGTTTTAGTCACAGCCAACCTATGAAGGAGTTTTAATAACAGTTGTTTCAACTATAGAGTTGGTTAAATTTCTTCTCGCAAATGGTGTGAGATTTGTCCTGACAGAAAGGTTTATTTGTTTAGTTTTATATAATGCCCTCATTTTCTTTTAATAAGGAATTGGCCAAGCTGATTTCACATTTTATCAATTTGGTAAAATGCTGCTCATTGAGGTTGATATGATTTTGTAAAGATTTTAGAAGGAACATGAACTTGACCTATATGTTTCTTACATTAACCAAGTTAAACATGTTACTGCTGGTTAATCCATTTTCTGAGCCACTGACAGATCTGGTCATAAGGCTTTTACAAGATAGCATTAAGTCAAAAAATTTAATAGTTTGATACTAAATTAAGCCAAAAACTTTCAGATTTGTTAATGAAAGGCCAAAAACCTATTTTGTTAGTTTATATATAAAATTCATAAACTAAGTTGATCTGAATTTTACTTCTTTTTTTAGTTCAGTTCTCAAAGATTTTGTCTTAGTTTTTTGCATTTCAATCTTATGCCTGCTTAGCCTGTCTTTTGCAAATGAAGAACTTCTGACTCTGATATAAAGGAGTAACAGACTAGCCCCCAAAACCCTGCTGCGCGGGCTAAACCCCTTCTGTGTGAAAAGGAATTGCCCCTTAAAACTACCCTATAAACAAAATAGACAAAATAGACAATTGTTTGGAGTGATTCGTCTTTCAAGTCACTTTTAGCTTCACCGCTCTATATTTTTCAACTTTGTGCGCCAAAAGCAGTAGTTAATTGTTTCAGAACCAAGTTGAGATGTAGAGTCGAAATGCTTCAATTCTTGGCGGATTTCGGTTACTTTCACATGCAAAATCGAGTGCACGTCCCATTGCAGTTTCATGGTGTCTAGAGGCGGCAATCAATCAAGTTGACAACTCGTTAATGTTAACACCCTTCAAGGAAGCTTGTTCCAGCGAGTCATGGGGCCAAGCGACCATGGCATAAAACAAACAACACGACATGACACCTTTCTACTTGGCAAGTCCGAAGAAGCCGACACTAAAAACTTGCTTTGTTGGCCGTTTTACTCGTCGTTTTGGAAAATATTGGGGGTAGATTACACTGCCAATGTTTTTCTCAAAGTTTTAGAAAATGTGGGCGGATTAAGCTTAGAATCGTTTGAGGGTTACCCTGTCAATTCTCCATCGAAGAACAGTTGACCACAAAAAGAATCTCCATGTTTTAGCTGATCAACCTTTAGTGAAGCAAGTTTAAAATGCTTTGTTTTTAGACCTTTTCGACGTCTAAATTGACTCCTATGTTGCCCCTGAATCGGCTCCGGCTCTATTTGAACAATGCACGACTGGCGAAATCTGACAGTGCGAAGCCTGCCCTTTAGTTCGTGCAAAGTATATAGTGGAGAATCACTGCTGATCCTAGTTACTTTTACAGACAAAAACTGAAAAACCTCCTCACTGCCATCGATCTTTTTTCAAAGGCCTTCGGGGGCTCTGCCATGTCGAAAAGCGACCCCTTCACCATTACAAACAGAAAATTGCCCTGCAGTTATTTTTATCTTCTATCGGGCTTTCTCGAAAATTCTGCCACTCTTTCAACCGTCCTATTAAAATGGTTTTTGCTCTTTTAGCTCGTTATGCTGTCCTATGCGTATCGAGTAATTTAAAGAAACTTAGCAGGCACAGAAAATGGCTTTGCTGCGGCCCTAAACTGACTATTGCCACCAATAGGCACCAAATTAATTCTAGAGATGCAGTAATCCAAACAATGCTACCAACACTGAAGGAACAACGCGAGAATAAGGAAACGTCAAATCGAAAACCACGCATCGTCATCCACCAAGAAAATTAAATATATACAACATAAACACATAGGGCTTTTAAACTTCATACGTTAGTTTCTCGTCTATTAAAAATGGAGCTCTTGCTCTCCCTTTCTTCGTCCCAGCACGGTAACAGTGGATAACATTTGACGCCACGCCATGACCCTGCAAGCAAGGAAAACTCATTAGAAGAGAGATCCGCTTAAAAACGCAATCTAAAAGACGAAAAAACAACGGCAGTTAGTGATTATAGAATTCATAAAACATGTTCTTTATCACTAAAGCTATTTAGAGCAATTTAGAGAAATTTAGAGTGAAAAAAAGCCTCGAGGTATGGCGGAAGGGGTCAACAGGTTAATTAGCCAGGTGCAAAAATGTAACACAAAACCCAATTCTTCGAAAAAAGAACCAGAAAAACAACGAAAACGACAAACTTGAAGCAACACAACAAACTTACTTTGATTCGATTTAGAGGGCACAAAGTTTTCAGCATTTTGAAGTCAGCAACAGGGCGTACCTGCCGTTCCCCACGTTGCGGCTACCGCGAGTTTCGGCTCAATTTCTCTCTAAAAAAGGAAAAAAGCCAAAAATCAAACCTCCCGTAACATCATTAAAGAAGTTAATCGATTGATTGTCAGAAATTTCCCTGAAAGCAAGCTATCTAGGTATTTAGAGCAATCTAGAGTGAAAAACGCCCTCGTGGCATGGCGGAAGGAGGTCAACAGGTCAACGGCCAGGTGCAAAAACCACGCACAAAAGCTAGTTTCTCGAGAGATAAAAACCAGAAAAACGGCGATCATAATGCAAGAAAACAAACTTACTTTGATTCGTTCTTGAGGGCACGAAGATTTCAGCATTTTGAAGCCAGCAAGAGGGCCAGGTGGGAGCGTGCCTGCCGTTCCTCGCGAATTTTGCTGCTGCTACCGCGAGATTCATTGGAAAAATCTTCAAAAAAGCACGGAAATTTAGTTAAGCATCATTAGGAATATCATCAGATCGAAAGAAGAAACGAAAAGTACTTACTTAAGGCAGTAAGGCAGCTTTCCACGGCGAAACTCCCAAAAAAAGGCAGCAGCACAGTGCACGACCACGACCGGTAATAATGAGCACATCCAATCCACACGGGTAGCAAGCACGAAATGACCCCTGCCCTGTCCCGAGTCCGCTGTTGTTCTCTACTACCGATCTACGCCTCAAAAAGGGCGCACGCTTTTCGGGAAAAAACCTCAAACGATATTGTAGGAAGGATCTGGGAAGGAGCTGCAAAAAGATTTTTCGAAATCGGACCAGCCGTTTAGGAGCCTTTTCCCGTCAATTTGGTAGAGGTGGAGAACAATAGATTGTTGCTAGGCGACGTTAAAATTTTAGTATAGGTAGATAGCCCCCAAAACCCCGCTGCGCGGGCTTAAAGCCCCTTCTGTGGAAATGGAATTGCCCCTTAAAACTACCCCAAAAACAAATTAGGCAGATTAGCCTCGGCAAGACAAGCGCCTCGCATCGAGAGCAAAAATGACGTAATGCACAGCCACGCAACGCACACTTGAAACGAAAGATGAAGGGATGAGGCTCCTCCGTCCTAGCGATTGTCACATGAGTGCGAGTGATGCACGCGAAGGATGGCGAGTCATTTTGTTGTTGACAACTTTCGTTTCAATTCTTGGCTTCAATTTGAGGCTGTTGCTTTTTGGGACGGCTATGTATGACGTCAAACTAGCCAAGAACCTTCAATTCTTGGCTTCAATTTGAGGATGTTGCTTTTTGGGACGGCTATGTATGACGTCAAACTTCGCTTCTAACCGAGGCTGTCGAGCCCGTGCAATGGGCATTTGTTTGGGGGGCCATTTATGGGCCTTCTATTATCTTGAAACAGTTGAGTCAGCGTAGTACGTTTTGAGGGCTATTGTGTGACAAAACATTACTTATTATTTGAAAATACATTAGTTATGGTTTGTTTGTTTCAAAACGAATTTTATTCTTTTGGTTTTTTCCATAAAAAGAGTTGAACTAAAGTCCATGAGATTTGCTTTGGATGTGCATTTTGTTTTTCTGCTAAACATTTTGCATTGCCATCTTTATTGTCTCGTGACGTTGTGCAACTTAGTGTGTGGGTGAACGATAAGACCTTATAACGCAGTTGTTTAATGTTTGATTGAATTGAATGATGATCATGATGAAGGATGTCATATTTGCTTGTAATTGATACTTCTAGGGGTGGCTTGAATAGTCGAATTCTGAAATATGATAGATTATACTTATTTGAAAGCAAGTAGGCCAAAATTTTCTACGGGAGTCTTTGTTTAATTTTTCACGCACAAACTTTAAAATTGGTCCTCTTTTGTTTGAAAATTGGGATAGATCTTCCCTGGCATTTTTGGCATAATACTTGATTTATGTAGATGGTGAATGTTTTTTGTTTTGCACTGGGGCATTGTTTAGAGATGTTCTATTTGTTGCTTATCGAGCCAAAGATGCCTAGCTAAAGCAAATAACATTAAAATCCCCTTTCACGAGTATGCTTGTTGTTTCATTTAATGTTGCCCTGATTGCCTACTTGTTTCATGTCATCTGGAAGACAGGTACGCCGAAGGTTAATGCTGGTAAACATTTGTTTGAAAGTTTCAAATCTTTTCCAGTGTTTAAAAAGTGTTTTTGAGGTAAGGGAAATTTTTTTTTAGGGAAAGTGTATACGAAAATTTTGAACCGGATTTATGAAACGTTGCTATAGAATGAGAGAGTCAAACCTCCAACTGTTATGGTAGGAAATGTAATTAAACTATATTTATTAAAACTACTAAAGATTAAAAAGTTATATTTATATAAAAATAAAACGTAAAACATTAATAATAATAAATGTTTACAACTTTTCCATTTATATTCTGGTTGGTGCCTTGTTTGGTATCTTTTCTTCTTTTTTTTTGTGGCACCAATTTTATTTTAATTGTGTCTCCTGGTCTACAATAAAAAATATTTTAAAAGTCATTTGAACGGAGGCATGTGGTAAATAAAGGTGGAAAATGGTCATTCACATCTCAAATTGCCTACGAAAAATGATCTGCCAAGCTGATAATCTGATATGTGTTTAAAGAATAGATTTGCTATGAATGAATTCATAGATGAAAAAGAAAAATATCTTCTAAAAGCCGTTGAATTCTTAAACAAATAAATAACCTGAAAGGCGGTAATGGCGATCCCATAGTTACCTTATGATCCTGACTCTATCACCTTCCTCGTTCATGAAAAAAAATGTTTCGTTTCTTTTTAACCTGAAGGCCTTTGCCGTCAAATATTTTATGGCGCCAATTGATGGCCGGTATGGAATGTCCTACAAAGATAATTATGTTGATGAATAGCCGTGTAATGGACCACTAACGACTGATACCCGGAGTAAAGTTGCCTGTTTAACTACTGTTTCTCTGCAAACAAACATCTATCGCCGCATATATTCGAAAGACAAAATTTGCAAACTTTACAAATCTATAGTACACAAATCTACAAGTATATAAGTATGAAAAGAAGTCTTACTTTTGATTTTTTTCCAAAAAGGACTTCTACTGCATTTGTTTGGTCCTCCATTTTTAAAATGCTTGCTCTGGTCTAAGAGGGTGAGGTAGTCATTACCCTTTTATATGGTTAAAACAATGGTTTTGTCGGGGGAAGTTGACTGAGGCTTTTTTCTATTCTATGTGCTACTATTTAGGGAGGAATGATCAATTAGATGACAGATGTTACCTGTTAAAAAAGTTTGCATGCTACTGCTATATTTCAGAGGTGATGGGAGATTGTTTTTCTGTTGTACTGGCCGGACAAATAAGGTATTGTGTCGCAGTTGCAATCACAGGATTGCAAGATTGCAGTTTGAGGGTGTCTCGACGCGGTAATCCACTAAGTTGACAATTCGTCAATCTTAACACCGCGAAAGGAACTCTTGCTAGTGTGTTATCGGGCCAAGCGATCGCGGCACGAAACAAACAACACGACATGACACCTTCTAACTTGCCAAGTCCGAAAAAGTTGACATGAAAAACATGTTTCGTTGACGGTTTAGTCATCCTTTGTAATCATCTTTGTAGCACCCCCGGCCAAATGAATTGACCCATCTTACAGCTATTCAAGTCTATGTAGACTCTTTCGTTGTCTAAATGTATTTCTAACTTGCTCTTGAAATGGTTCTGACTCTATTAGAGGAGCCCTGCTTCTAGCCTAAAAAAACTGGCTATAAATGCGAACAAAAGAAATACCAGGTCAAAACTTTTTCATAATCACGCCTCATATTCAGTAGTGTGTTTTCTTTAATTTGTTTGTGATCTTGCTTGTTCTAGAAATTTTAACGGCACCGTGAACAAGAGAACAATGTGAGAATGAAGGAAAACCAAATTAAAGATCATTCATCATCATCCACCACACAATAGAAATTCATAAGCCCCCAAAACCCAGCTGCGCGGGCTTCAATCCCCTTCTGTGGGAGAGGAATTGCCCCTTAAAACTACCCCATAAATATTAAAATGTCAACAGTTGTGTCTTTGTTTTTAAAAAGGTAGTTCTCGTTTGTTCTTTTGCCTCTTCACGGATGCGCTGGCTAGGTGCACTCTGAGGAAATGTTCTGAAAAGAAACAAAAAATCGTTACACAAGAAATTCGTTCTTAGGAAGGAAAACAAAGTTTGGCTAGAATAATCTTTAAAATGGCAACTATTACTATATGTTGAATCCTGTTCAATACATTTTTGGGAAATGGTTGGGAATGTTGGGATTGTTTGCTTTCCTTCGACAGTGCGCCCTTACCTTTTGTCCTTCCAAAGAAGAGTTTGAAATACAGCTTGCAAAGCTACTAATGTCTATATGCAGAGAAAAGTTGAATTTGTTGCCGGATGCATTAGTGAAAAGCCTGAACACCACGTCAAGGGGCATCCTTTGTTCAATTTTTTTTTAATGGCAGTTTATTTGGGAAATTTTCTATTGAATAGTTCCTTCTAATAACTATAAACACCATGTTCGGGAAATTTGGGAGTTGGGGAGTTAAACTGCCATTGAGCAAAGGAACTACACCTTCCCATAGGCAACATCGGGGAAGATGTCAAGCATAACTCAAAAACTGTTCCATGAAGAAATGTATTGAATAGAGCAGTAGAAGAGGAGTAGAAATACAGAGTAATTAGAAATTGAAAAGGAAGAGAAGAACAGTATAAATAATGATCATGTGGGCTCACTGAGTACACTATTTTAGTGTTTAGACAGAAAATATGGATCCAGGGTATCAGGATCAAAGATCAAGATACCCCATGGGTGAGTGCAACACAGTGTAGCACTCACCTCCTATACATTTCGGTGGATCGGGAGCCCCAAGGTTGGCATGTATAGGCGCCTGATTGAGCTGATTAAGAGTGATCAATTTAGGGATGATCAAAATAATACTTTATTTGAATTAGTGCACTATCATTCAGTAGAAAAGATATGAGTATGGGTCAGAAGGTATCAGAATTACAGCCAAGTAGTCTGGCAATGAAAGGATAGAACATGTTGAACAGTAGCGTAGAAGATGTAGCTCAACTATTAAGAAATAGATACAGAAGAAGAAATTACAATCAAGAGAAGAAAAGTATAAATAATGATCATGTGAGGCTCACTGAGTACTTTATTTGAATTAGCACTATCATTCAGTAGAAAAGATATGAGTATGGGTTGGAGGGTATCAGGATTAGATCACCTAAATGATATCCAAGTGTGGCATGCAACAAAATGTGTGCATGGAGGTCTATCAGTTTAATGGATCATGGGGCATGGGGCTTACTGCAAAACTTCACGGTAGACAACATTCTTTGTTTTCTGTCCTTCTGGTAGCATGACTTTAATGCCAGCAAATGACTTAGCCCTTGACATGGCAACGTAGAGTTGGCCATGACTGAAGACAGGCTCAGGTAGATAAACACCAACATACCTTAATGACTGGCCTTGGGCTTTTTGTGAGACAGTAAGCTAATCTCACTGGAAACTGGACCCTTGCAATATTGATGGGTAGGGCTGTATCTTGTGATGACATTGTGATTTTGGGTATCATCACATACTCACCTCTATGCTCATTTCCTATAATTTCTGCGCAAATAACATGGCGTTGTAAACCTCTTACTGTGAGACGGGTGCCATTACAGAGTCCTCTTTTTGGATTGATGTTCCTTAATAGGATAACAGTTGCACCAATCTAGAAAAGAAAATTCTTTATTAGAAGTTGAATTTGGAGATTTATCTATGATGGAAAATGACAGACACATTTATAAACATTTGAATTTGCAAAATTATCAACAGTAAGGTCTCAATAGAGTTTGAAGTAAATATTTGAAGACAAAATACCTTGAGCTGCAACTTGTGAAGTGGCATTCCTCCAGGTGTTTGTGCATTGAAAAACTCAATTGGATATGTTGCAACTTCTACCGGGTCCTCACTAGTTACCCTGTCTGTACTGAGGTATGTGTGCATAGGTGTTTGCAATCTATCAAGCACCAGCTCATTGATGCGGTGAGTGAACTGATTCTTGGGAGTCAAGCAGCAGCGTTCTGACATTGTTCCAGGATCTATCATTAGGTTTGGCTGTCCTGGTTGTGTTGGTGGATACAAAAAGCTCACCAGCTCATTGAGTGAAGGTGGCAATATGTTTTCTGGTAAGGTGACTTGGTCAAATGTTTATGTGCATTGTTTACGAATGTAGTAACAAGAATGACAAAGTGGATAGAGACAAACGGATATCGCTTCATCGTCTGCCTTACTAGGGACACGAAAGGCCGTTGGCAAAGAAGAGAAAGAAGAAGTGGGTTGATTTTGCAAAAAGGAGGCGAGCAAACTTTATCGCATCTCAGTACTCAGCCATTTGCTTGGAACATTTCAAGGCTGAAGATTTCAAAAACAGAATACCTTCATTGCCTGGATTTATGGAAAGATGCCGTTCTTAGGCGTGATGACTTAGGCGGTATTATTGCCTTTCCGTCTTTGTACTGGCCAACACTGCAAGAAGAACCTTCTGCATGGCCTGATTCGATGACATCCTCGAGAAAAACGTTGAGAGATCATTGTAATGTTCTAAACGAGGCTGTTTGATGATGATGTTAATATGATGTAACACTGAAGTGACAGAAGCACGTCTTTATATGTGTGTTACTCTTTGTCTATTTGTGGACTCTTAATATGGCGACGAGGATGGGATAAGAGGGTTGAAACAGAAATCGCACAATGCATGGCATGCCAGGCAAATACAGATATTCATCAGCAAGAGCCACTTAAGCCAACAGAACTACCCACAGAACCATGGTCTAAACTTGCAACAGACCTATATCGTCCATTAGACACTGGTTGTACCTGCTGGTTGTACAATGCCTGTATTCCAGATTTCCTATGGTCGAAATCGTGCGTTCAACTTCTGGTACAGCAGTCATACCAGCAATGGACAATGAGGTGAATCCCACCCCATGCATTCTTTGATTCTTTATCACGTAATGAGAGAAAAACTCAATAAACAGGCTGGGTAAACCGTAAGATTATCAATCGATAAAACCGTGCATCCTTTCCTTCATCAACTCAACAACCAACTACGATCAACGACAAAACCAATTGATTAACAACTTTGGATTAAGTAAATTACACCTAAACAACCAATCAGAAATAAGAATAAGGTTAATGGGATTAAGCATATGGCAATTAGCTCAACACGTTTACACATTGCCTCAGCAACGATTGTGTTGGCTGCGAAAACTAAAGAAACTGAACTGTAATTAGAGACACATAAACAATACCTTATATATTCACAAATTTTCTAAAGGAAACGTGTGGGAAAATGCTGCGCAGTGGAAGGTTCTCCGACACACCCCCCTCCTTGATCACCACTGATCAAGCATAAGTCTTGTCTTCCACTGTGCATCCCTGGCTGCAGCACGTTTAGGGTATACCCCCCGATTTCTCACATTCTCCAAATCAATATTCTCTTCAGCCATATTTCCTTCAGTACCTTCCTCTCTCACTTCTTTGTCCACATCCTTGTTCTCAGCTTTACCCTCCTTTTTGTCAGTATCCTTGCTACATGAGATTTCCAAAGGAAAAACTTTTTGTAAAGGTCTTGTACAAAGGTGTGACTTACCCTTACCACTCATACGAATGTTTACCCCTCTAATGTTTCCATCTCTGCCTTTAATAAAACTCTGAATGATTCCCATTTTCCATTGTCCACGCTTTGTCTGCTCATCCTGCACTAGAACAAAATCACCCTCTGAAATAGAGTTTGAATAAGTCTTGCTCAGCTTATGCTGTTCTCTTAAGTCAGCAAGATACTCTGATTTGCATCGATTCCAAAAATGGGCAAGCTTCTTCTGCAGAAATAAAAACCGTTTAATTAGTTTAGAATCATTAATTTCAGAGTTAGGAATGTCTAAAGACATTTGCAAGGCAAAAGGTGACAACCTATGTCCATACAATAAATGTGATGGGGTTAACACTTCCTCAGTTTCATATTGGTAAGTGAGTGGCCTGGAATTGAGAGTACATTCAATCTCAACAATAACTGTATGCAGCTCTTCAGAAGTTAGTCTTGCATTTCCTAAGACCTTTCTTAAACACCTTTTTACACTTTGTACCATCCGCTCGAACATACCCCCTGCCCAGGGGCACCTTGGGAGATTAAATCTCCATGAGATTCTTCTTGATCTCATAAAGTTAGTTACACTGTCATTCATAAAAAATTTTCTCAACAATGAGGCGGTAGCTTTAAAGTTCTTTGCATTGTCTGATACAACTAAAGTTGGTGTACCTCGCCTTGAAGTAAAACGCCTGAAAGAGTTAAAAAGGTTAATGCATCTAGACTATGTACCAAATCCAAGTGAATGGCACGTGTTACACAACATGTATACAAGACAATGTATACCTTCATGGTCTTGTTATTTGAAGTCTTGCAAAACAAAGGACCAGCAAAATCGACCCCAATTCTGCTAAAGGGTGGGGCCTCTGTAACCCTAAAGCTGGGCAATGGAGCAATTTGAGGTGCATTGAATGGCCTACCTTCCAACCTTTTACAGATAAAGCAATTTCTGATTACCCTTTTTACACTGTCTACCTTTAGGGATCCAAAACCTTGTACGTAGCTCTGCAAGTGTAGACTTCTCTTTACAATGATGGACCCTTTCATGACAATCGGAAATGACAAAATCAGTAAATTTGTGCCCTTTGGGTAACAAAATAGGTTTCTTAGCTGTTTCAACTAAATCAGAAAATTCCATTCTCCCCTGGCATACCAAAAACTCCCATTACTTACTACACCCAATTGTTCTTTATACTTGAGATACTCAGACTGTCCCATCAAATAAACTTGAGCATCCTTAATCCATTCTTTCTCAGCATTCTGAATATCTTCTGCATCCAAATTCTCTGTGATAACTACTGCCCCCTCCTTCTTTCTCTTTAAATTTGAAATAAATCTCTTTACAAAGGCAGTCACTCTAAGTAGTTTGCCCAAAGAACTATGTCTGTTAATATCAATAACTGAGCCAACTGTGTTAATAGATTCTACTGTGGATGTTAAAACAACCTGCCCTTTCATTTCCTCCTTTACTTCAATAGATTCTTCTACAGGAAGAGCCTGAGGCCAACTTTCTTTTCCTCCCTTTAGCCAATTAGGACCTCCCCACCATAAATTATTTCCAACAAGCTGACTCGGAGAGGCTCCCCTTGACCCTATGTCCGCTGGGTTTTCAAGCCCTACAACATGACCCCAGTCTTCCTTCCTAGATTGCGTAAGGATTTCGTTTACCCTGTGTTGCACAAAGGGCTTCCAATCACACTTATTTTGAATCCAATACAACACAGCGATACTGTCTGTCCAGTACTTAACCTCATCAATTTTGGTATCTGAACTTAGTGCTCTTTTAACAGTGTCAATTAGGTTAACCAGAATTCTAGCAGCCATCAGTTCTAACCTGGGAATTGTTAAACTTTTAAGGGGTGCTATCCTTGTCTTAGAACTAATGAGTTTAGAATAGATGCCTTCCGTTGTCTCACACACCAGATATACAGTAGCACAATATGCCTTCTTACTTGCATCACCAAACCCGTGCAAACTTGTCTTAAGGATTTGACCTTCTAAACCATCTAGCATACACCGTGGGGTTGTAATGACCTGTATATCTTTGAGACCTTTCAACCATTTCTCCCATCTTAAAAGCTTGTCCTTAGGTAAAGGGTCATCCCATCCTAACTGTTCAAGACATAAATCCTGGAAAAGGACTTTGGCTGTCACTGTGACTGGGCTGATCAAACCTAAGGGATCAAATAAAGCAGCTATTCTACTCAATATATACCTCTTGGTAACCAGTCCTTCACCTTCTGCAACCTTGTCAAGATTAAATTCAAGTAAGTCTTGATCCTTATCCCATGCTAAACCTAAAACTTTAGTTTTAGAACTGTCTTCATTTCTGGCCAACTTAGTTCCTGTCTTACTTTCTATCTCATCTTCATTAATCTTATAAGCGAGTGACCTATCATTCGTTTTCCACTTTCTGAGCTTGAAACCACCTTCGCTCATTCTTTCCTTGGCTTTCATAAAGAGCGAAAAGGCTTCATTTACGTCAGTGTGTGTAGTTACAAGGTCATCTACAAAGAATCCCTTAGACATACATTCGCCAAATTTAGGGTCTATTTCCCTGTACCTATTTATGTGGAATTGGAGTACAGCATTTAACAAAAAGGGTGACGAATTCACTCCAAAAACAACCCTGTTAAACCTGTAGGTGACAATTTCTGGATTCTCTGCATTAATATCCTTTATCCATAGAAAGCGTAGGACATCACGATCAGTGGGATCTACCTCTATGTTCAAAAATGCCTTCTCAATGTCCCCTACTAAAACAATGGGCTTTTCACGGAATCTAATAAGCATGTCAAACATCAAAGGGGTAAGTGGGGGTCCCACATGAAGGCAATCATTCAACAAAACTCCTGTTTTCCGATCAGAACATGAAGCATCATACACAATTCTAACTTTAGTAGTTTCTGCATCACTACGTATGACAGCACGATGTGGTAAATATGACACCTTAGAGCTTAAATTAGAGCCAGAAACCTGCTCAATTATACCTGCTTTCTCCTGTTCCTTTATGATGTTATGATACTCCTCTAAAACCTGTGGGGATTTTTCCAACTTCTTAACCTGACTCTTTAACCTAACAAATGCATTATTATAATTATCAGGCACAGGACCATGCCCTACTTTCCAAGGTAATCCAACAGAATACCGTGTACCTGTGAAAGATATATTGTCAATGACAGATTTATGCACTTCATCTTCAACACGAATGCCTAAGGTATCTAAATCCCAAAGTTTATGCATATTTTTATCAACATCAGAAGCATTCTTGTCAGGCAATGGAAAGGGATCAATAACATGGCAAACAGAATTGACAAAAGAAGAATGATCTGAATTCTTACCATCTAACGGTCCAGAAATTACCCAACCAAGAGCTGTTTCTATGGCCACTGGCTGATTTTGCCCCCCTCTTATCACATGGCCATCTTGAAAACTCCACAAGTAGTTGGCACCGATCAAGACATCAATCTCAAGGTAGTCTTCATCTGAAAAATCTGAAAACTCAATATTCATCAAATGTGGATATGCATTATTAATAACATCAATATGGTAGTTAGCAACAGTGCTGATTTCATCAATCATAAAGGCTTCAATTAAAATGCTCTTACCACCACTCAATGAAACTAATGGGATACCATACACCTTTCTCATCGCAATTTCTGGCTCACTACTCCCAAATGTTTTCACTCCAAGCTTCTCCTCCCTCAGTGGCTTCAATTTCAGCCTAGCAACAGTCTTCTCAGTCACAAATGTTTTTTGGCTCCCAGAATCATACAGCACTCTCACTCTACTCCCCTCTTTTCCTTCTACTGCTGCTAGTGCTGTCTGCAAAGCCACTCTTTCCTTAGCTCCACTAGCACTTGTAGTGCCTAATCCTACCCAAGTAGATGCATTGGGATTAAGAGGTGGGGGCATGCTGCTGGGTTGGGCTTCCTTAACGGTGGGTTCCTTATCCTGGCAAAGCAAATAATGGTGTCTACCTTTACAATACTTACAACGAAACTTACTCTTACATTGAAAGGACCTGTGACCTTTATTAAGGCACAAAAAACACCTGGAAAATTTCATTAAAACACTTTTACGTTCTTCAGGGTGTACGTATCGCGTACAGTTCGCAGCTTCGTGCGATTCTAGACAGAACTGGCATTTATTACAATTGTCCTTTCCCATGAACAGCGCACTTGCTGTGCTGACTCTCTCCGTGTGATGTTGCGGCCTAGGCCGATCTCCGCGTTGTGGATTTGCTGAATATGAAATCCCTTTGAGCACTGGTACGTGGCTTTCTCTTATCTCCAGCTCCTTAGCAAACGCGTGTAACAAATCCTCTATACTCCACTCTAAATGATTGCTACCAAATCTAAACATGTTTAGCCGCACAGCCTCTGGAATCTTCTCCAACAAAACCGGAACAACAATGCTTGAATAGGAATCACGATCAACACCCAGAGCCTCGAGGCTGCGAAAATTGGTCTCGATATCATCGTGCAGCTGTCTCATTCTTGGGGTGTTCTTCTCGTTGAAAACAGGCGACAAGTTTAGCAACTCGTTTATATGGGCTCTCTTTATCACCGTTGGCTTTGCAAAGCGACTTTTTAAAATGTCTATGGCAGAATCGTAATCCGCGTCCGTTAATGACAAGCCTCCAATGACTTTCCGCACTGGCTCCTCAAGATACGACTTCAAATATTTGAATTTGTCAACCTTCGCTAAGGCGGGCGAATCATGAATTGCACTTTTGAAGGAGTCCCAGAACTCCTGCCAATCTTGAGCCCTTCCAGAAAATTTCTGCAGGCTAATTTTAGGCAATTTCACCCGGACATTGTAGCTGTTTAGAGCTTGAGCTGCGTGAGCTTCGCCAAACTTCGATCCGCTAGACAGTACACTTTCTTGAGAAACGCTTCGTTCTATCGACGTAGATCCTTTTGAACTGGAGCGGTCATCTAATGCTTTCTCCAAGCAAACCAATCTGAATAATACTTTCTCCATAATCTCGCTGGCACTTTCAGCTTCTTCATCGCACGTTTCATCATTTTCTTCGGCATCGTACAAACTTTCTAAAATATTCTCGTCGAGCTCTTTCAACTTGCCTTGCTTCTCCTTCAAATCGATCTCAAATTGTTTAAACTTTCTCAAATCTCCACCGTCTACATCCTCCAGGGCTTCGTCAATCTTTGTGAATAGTTTCGTTACCAATCCACGAATTGTGCGTCGTCTTTTCCGCATCCGACTCAAATCTCCAGCCTGTGCCATTCTTACGCGATCCGGCTCGGTGGACCACTATGAGGTGAATCCCACCCCATGCATTCTTTGATTCTTTATCACGTAATGAGAGAAAAACTCAATAAACAGGCTGGGTAAACCGTAAGATTATCAATCGATAAAACCGTGCATTCTTTCCTACATCAACTCAACAACCAACTACGATCAACGACAAAACCAATTGATTAACAACTTTGGATTAAGTAAATTACACCTAAACAACCAATCAGAAATAAGAATAAGGTTAATGGGATTAAGCATATGGCAATTAGCTCAACACGTTTACACATTGCCTCAGCAACGATTGTGTTGGCTGCGAAAACTAAAGAAACAGAACTGTAATTAGAGACACATAAACAATACCTTATATATTCACAAATTTTCTAAAGGAAACGTGTGGGAAAATGCTGCGCAGTGGAAGGTTCTCCGACAGACAAAATTCTCTCAACATTACGAATCCAAGATGAAATAGCAAGTGACAATGGGCCACCATATAGCAGTGAGGAATTCAAATCGTATGCAAGATACATGGGTTTTGAGCACAAAAAGAAAATACCATATGCACCATGGGCGAATGGCATGGCCGAAAATTTTATGAAAAACCTAGGAAAAATCATTCGCTCCTCCACAGAAGAGCGTCTAAACTGGAGACAGGAATTACAGAAATACCTGAGGGCCTACAGAGCTACTCCACACACAATGACAAAGCATTCTCCAGCCAGTCTCCTTTTCAATGGACGATGGTACAAGACGCGTCTTCCAGCACTTACCAGTAAGAAATATTGCTTTATGACAGAGAGGTGTGTACAAAGGATGCTAGGAGCAAAGAAACAATGAAGCAGAACGCAGACAGCAAGAGTTATGTAAAAGAACTAGATATTAAAGTAGGGGACACAGTTCTGTGTCGACAAGCGAAGCTGAACAAGAAAACCACACCTTTTAACAGCGAGCCGATGATTGTTGTGAAGAGGAAAGGCAGTTTAGTTACAGCCAGAAATGCCACAAGAACCATCACAAGACATATTACATTTTTCAAGAAGCTACAAAGGCTGGATGAGAACAAGTCAAGGTGCGAAGGAGATTATACCACACAGCCACTTTCACCTGACACTGATGAAAGAGAAGAAATGTCATTCCACCAAATGAAGTGCCAATAGAGAGACCGGTGAGAATAAGACAAGCTCCTGCTAGATACAGAAATGAAAACTTTCAGACTAAGTTTTAATCTAACAATGCAACAGACACAATAGAACCATGTTATGTGCACTTTATCAATTATGTTATGTTATGTTTTGTTTTGTTGATTAGGTGAGGAATGTAATGTTCTAAACAAGGCTGTTTGATGATGAGGTTATTATGATGTCACACTGAAGTGACAGAAGCACGTATTTATATGCGTGTTACTCTTTGTGTATTTGTGGACTCTTCAATCATCGTCTGGTGAGGGCAGTTTTGACGTTTACTTTGCAGTGTATTTGGGTTTGCCTTTATTTTCTTAGTCAATACACCTTGTAATTGCTTACAAAAGTTGATTTCTTTTGTAGATTTTACACGATGCTCTCTCTCCCTCGTTGTCTACGAAGGCATCAACATTGACTATTTATGACAACAACGGGACTGATGAAATCGCCGTGGTTTTACAAGAATGTGAAACGGAGATATCCGATTAAGACTTTCGTGTAGGTATTTATTCTGTTCGTTATCATTTACTACTGAGTTTAGAATCTATGGTTCTCTTGTCTCCGTTTCCTTCCAATTTTTGCTGTATATCACATTACTCTGCAGAGACAAAATAGAGTTTTATCTAATGCCAACTTATTTCCCCACTTATTTGGAACCAGAAATTACTGTTAATTTTTTTCAATTCCTGAAGGTAAAAGTTGCTGATTGGTAGGCTGCTCTGGATGGTTGATCCAGCTGTAAAAATGGTTGGGTACACAAAACATGAGGCTGAGGAACTAGTGGCTAGCCTACAAATTCGAGCTTCATAAATTAAAAACAAAGCACAAAAACAAATTCGAATTTGAGTGCTCTGCAAATCAGACGCGTTGTTTTTCATTTCTCGTTTTGCTAGGCCATGTTTTAAGGAAACACAACATTTTGGCGCAGTCAGTAGGATTTTCTTTCGAAAATGTCTGATGATGATGGTCCTGCACAGCCTGGACAAGCTTCTCAGCCACGGCGAGAGCAATACATTGGAATTCCAGGTGAATACGACGAACGATAGTACTTTGACAGCTATGTGGCGCGTGTTAAACTTTTTTGGAGAGTGAACAAAGTCGCCGAGAGGGAGAAAACGGACCAATTCTTGCTTTTCGTTGGATGTAATGCTTTCGAGAAGTTGATCACGCTCTGTTCGCCAGAGGAACCAGAAGGAAAATCATTAGAGGAGCTCCTAGACCGTACGTACTACAAACCGAAACCTTTGGTTATGGCCTAACGCTATAA
Source organism: Nemopilema nomurai (assembly GCA_003864495.1). Taxonomy (NCBI): domain Eukaryota; kingdom Metazoa; phylum Cnidaria; class Scyphozoa; order Rhizostomeae; family Rhizostomatidae; genus Nemopilema; species Nemopilema nomurai. The sequence continues at coordinate 2,099,140 of ML133365.1, read as the reverse complement.
GTTTTATAACAGAAAGCAGATGCCAAATGAGTCCATAGCTGAATATGAAGCAGAACTGAGAAGATTAGCAAAAACATGCGATTTTACAGCTTCTACAGATGCAGCTTTGACACCATTACTACAGTCGCCAAGGGATCAGTTTGTTTTTGGCTAACGAAGCATGGCAACGTCGATTATTGCAAGAAACTGGAGTTTTGACCTTCACGAGAGCCATCGAAATAACGAAAGCTGCCGAAGTTGCACAGAAGGATGCTCATCAATTTAACACTTTTTCAGTGAGAGGGTCTAGCGAGATTCACGCACTGAAGCCGGGAAGAAAGAAAGCGAAAGCTCAAAGGTATGAAGTTTCTAAAGAAATAAGAATTCTTTCGAGTGCAACTAAATCAGTGAAATGCTATAATTGTGGTACCGAGGGATATTTCGCAAGAAACTGCAGGGCCCCTCGTGCCCCTCGTAAGTTCTCGCAGAACCAAGTCAAGCATATTTCAGAGGAAACCTTGGATTTTGAAACATTATCTGTTGACTCAAAAGAAACAAATCATGTTGCTGCAAGTTTGAAACCATGTCCAAAAGTTGAAGCTTTAATTAACAGACACCCAATTACTGTTGACACTGGCTCTGTTGCTACACTTGTCAATGAGGTTACATGGCGCAACTTACTTGATGCTCCAACATTGACACCTTTTTCTTTGGAATTAAAGAGTTATTCTCATGGAAAGGTGCCATTATTGGGAGAGTTTGATGCAAGCTTTGAAATCAACGGACAGCGAAAGGAATTTTGTTCAAGAGTAGTCAAAGGAAACGCCCGGAATCTCTTGGGGAGCGATTTATTGTGTCAAGTTTGCCTTGATTGGCAGTCGATTTTTGCTGTTTCTGTTCCAAGAGAAGATAAACTGGAAGTTATGTTGAAGGAATTCGATGAGATTTTTGTGGAGGAATTGGGATTATGCAAGGGTATCAAAGCAAGAATCAATATGAAAAGTGATGCAACACCAACATTTCGTAAAGCACGTCCATTACAATATGCTATGAAGAAGAAAGTTGAGAACGAGCTTGATCGTTTGGAGAAAAAGGGAATCATTACACAAGTACAGTACTCAGATTGGGCAGCTCCCGTCGTTCCAGTTCTGAAAAGAGATGGGTCAGTACGGCTGTGTGGTGACTTTTCAGTATCGATTAATCCTAAGATGGAAGTTAATCAGTATCCTTTGCCTCAACTAAACGAAATGTTTACAAATTTGAATGGTGGCGTGCTGTTCACCAAGCTTGATTTTTCTGAAGCCTATTTACAAATAGAGCTGGATGAGGAATCGCATAAATTAGTTGTTATTAATACGCATAAAGGATTGTTCCAGTATTCTAGACTACCTTTTGGAATCAGCTCTGCTCCGGCAATTTTCCAGCAAGTTATGGATAAGCTTTTTCAAGGATTAAACAGAGTGCAATGTTACCTTGATGACATCATAATCACAGGAAAAACAGGGGGAACATATGCAAAATTTACTAGCTGTTCTACAAAGAATCGAGGAATATGGTTTGAGATTACGGAAGGATGAATGTAGTTTTCTTCAAACTTCAGTAGAATACCTTGGTCATATTATTTCACGTGAAGGTATTCATCCATCTCTAAAAAAAATTGAAGCCATAAAGAAAATTCCTGAGCCCAAAAATGTCACTGAGCTGAGGAGTTTTTAGGAATGGATGTCTATTTTGCCAAATTCTTGCCTCAGTTATCTGAGCGTGCAGCTCCTTTGAATGAGCTGTTGAAGAAAGGTATCACATGAAACTGGACTGCCGAAAGATCTGCTACTTTTAATGGTTTAAAAGATGATCTGATGTCTATGTCAGTACTAGTGCATTTCGAACCTAGCCTGCCTTTAGGACTTGCCTGTGATGCAAGTGGTTCTGGAATTGGTGCAGTGTTGTTTCATGTTTTGCCAAGTGGAGAGGAACGCCCTATAGCCTATGCGTCAAAGTCGTTAACACCCGCAGAGAAGAATTATTCGCAAATAGAAAGGGAAGGATTAAGCATAGTGTTTGGCGTGAAGAAATCTCATCAATTTTTATGGGGACATACCTTTTAGTTAGTTACCGATCACAAGCCGCTTGTAACAATTTTTGGATCGAAGAAAGGTATTCCAACTATAATTGCAAGTCGATTGCAAAGATGGTCGATCATATTGTCTGCATATGTTTATAAGCCAACTGCTAAACATGGAAACGCTGATGGTTTGTCTCGATTGCCTTGTGGCTTTGACCCACCGTTTGAATATGGGAATGCGTTGGTGGATCTGGTAGAATACGAAGTGTTTGGGACTTTACCAGTCTCTGCTGAAGATTTAAAGGATGCTTCAAGGAGGGATATTCTGTCAAGCGTTCTTGATGACGTATGCAAGGGAAGAAAATTGAGCACAAACGTGAACTTTAAAGATGTTGAAGTAACTGCTTTTAATAGACGCGTGGCTGAACTGACCGTGTGTGATGGAGTTTTGATTTGGGGATCTCGTGTTGTTGTACCTTAGGCCCGGGTTAAACGTCGTGCTTCTCATGCGCCGAACCTAATTGCTGAATTAGGTACATGAGAAGCTCGACGTTTAACTTAATTAAGTTCGACAGAATCGATTAAGTTCGACAGAACGTCTCTGGCTCGACTTGTTCTGCCGTGCCGCACGGCAGTAGCACAACACCAAGTTAAACGTCATGCTTCTCATGTGCCGAACCTAACGCATAAATTATTTTTAATTATTTTGAACGTTAAAACGAGGTTAGGCATGCGCAGATGAGATAGGAAAAAGGCGCCAACGACAAACTTACGCCATTCCGACGAGTCATCGTTCACTTCACTTTCACTCGTGTTCTTGAAAATTTAGAAGTTTATTCAATTCATATTCAGTATAACGATCATGGCATCAAATTCACGAAACATAGACAATTGCGAATCATGTATGAAGCAGACTAAATATATCTGCATAACTTGCGGGGTACCAGTCTGTACAGTTTGTTGTTTGGAGGAGTTAGATGAAGAAACCCAAGGCTGGATTCCATGCCGGAGTGTAGGCTACTGTTCTGTTTGTAAGGTGCAACAGTTTGAGTCATCAAAAGTTGAATTGATATCACCATCAAGGTATGTATTTCATATTCAAGCCTTTTCTGAATAAATATTAGTTTAGTGGGTTCCTGGTTCTTATTCTTGAATAGGCCAAATTACAAGCTTATCATTAAAAATTACTACTACTTTGCTTGCCTACCACTTTTATTTTTCTGCTTTTAGTCCTAACAGTAACAAAGAAGATGAGGAAGCAGATTTTGAAAGTGGGAATGAGAGTAATGCTGATGGGCCACCATTAAAAAAAAGAAGGAAAGAAAAGAAATCTGGCAGAAAGACAAGTTGGCCTGACACTTTACTTGCTGACTTTATTGATATCATTGTATCCAATGAATATTTCAAGAAAAAACTAATTTTCCAGAATGTCAAAAATCAAAAAAATGGTGAAATATATGGGAACATTTTAAAAGAACTTAAAAAGCGTGTTCATGCTAGAAATGAGAATTGCAACTACACTGTAATCTAGCTCCGTAATAAATTTAAGAAGGTAGTTGGGGAGTGCAAGAAAGCAGCACTTGTAATGAAAACTGCAAGTGGAATAAAGAGATTCCAAGAAGAAAAGAATTACGTAGTTTGGTTCAATCAGCTGCTAGAGCTGGTGAAAACAAGAGAAAGCTGCCAGCCGGAACAAGCCATCGAACCAAGTGAGCGATCTTTTGATTCCACAAGTGAGTGTGTTGCTCCAGCTGAATCAACACCAGAATTTTTCATCCCAGTCATGAAGGGCACCAAAAAGAGTCCCCCCAAGGAACAGCAATTCAAGGAGATGCTGGGCCTTATGAAAAACATTGCTGAAAAAGACCCAATGAGTGATTTTTTGAAATTCATGAGGGAACAAGAGGAAAGAGAAAGGAAACACGAACTTACAATGATTTCTTTGATCATGAACCAACAAACGATGCCACCACAGCAGCAGCAATTTCTGAATTACAGCAACATGAATCCAGTCATCCAGCAACATCCTTATGATCATAATACCATGAATCACATGGCTGGCAGCAGTTCTGCTTATAACAGCTTCATGCAAGAACTGAATAGTGTCAATGAGACATCTGAGAAAACTTTCACGAAATTGTGATGTTGAGTTATGAAAACTTTATTATCTAACAAAATACTCTTAAAAGTTAATATCTTAAAGGTTAATATCTTAAAAGTCAAATTGGAACCATAACTGTTAACAAAGAATAATGAAAAGTCACTGTGTTCAACTCTGTGTTTTCATCTATGATCATTTCTTAGAAGTCTCAGCTAATTCTTTTGCCAATTTGGACTCAAGAGTCTTCCTTATTTGAACTGCCTTGTTATCACGTGCATCAAAAATCTTTCTGCTGGTACTCATGAGAAGAAGGTCACGGATTGTTGCTTTGTCTCTTCTTTGACTGCTTTGTGGGTCAATTGATACATCAAGCTTTGAAGGCAGAGTGTCTCCACAATCAAGGCAAATATTATGTAAAACTAAACAGGCTAAGGTAGCAACTTTGATTTCGTAGACATTGCCCTCAGACTTTCGCAACAAGAACCGCCATCTTCCTTTAAGCTGGCCAAATGCTCCCTCAATGACCATACGGGCACGACTCAGTCTGTAGTTGAAATAGCGTTGTTCTTTTGTCAAAACAGCATTGGTGTAAGGTTTCATTAAAAATGATTCAAAGGGGAAGGCAGAATCTCCAAGAATAAGAGGGGGGATTTTAACAGCATCTATTTGTTGGCAGATCTCTGGAATCATTTTTCCATCTTTTATCTTCTTCCACAAAGAGGTTGATTGCAAAATGATTGAGTCATGGGAATTCCCAGGGAAGCCACAACTTCCCCAAATGAAACGATATTTGGCATCCACTAATGCCATTAAAACAATTGAATAGAAGTTCTTGAAATTGTGATATTCTTTTCGAGAACTTTGGCCACCAGGTGGGCATTTAATGGGGATGTGGCATCCATCAACAGCTGCCCAACTACAGGGAAACTGCCAAAGCTCTTCCATATCTAATATCTTGCTCTGGAATTCATCTTAAGTTTTTGGCATATTATTAGATACGAATTGTTCCCAAAGACAGAAAACAATTACTTGGGTGACCTCGTTGACAATCCTTGTGACTGTTGAACGTGCTAGGCCTACCATTTCCCCTATGCTGTAAAGATAATCCCCTCTACCAAGACGATAGAGACAGATTGCCAAACGAAGTTCTGGAGAGATGGGTTCTTCAGTAAGCGTTTGTCTCTCAAGTTGCGGTCTTATTCTTGTCAGTATAAATTCAAATGTCGATCTTGATACTCTTAGTGTTTGCTTGAATCGTTTATCGTCGTAGGTAAACCACAGTTTCTCCCACCAACCTGTATTTCTTGGCAACCTTCTGCATGACCTAACCCTAGCCCGTGATGTTGTCAACTCGCCAAATAAATACGTAGCTGCCAGCAGAAACGACCTCAATGTCAGTAGCCTCTGTTGTAGAATAATGGCCATTCCTTTAATCAACAAATTTCGACGCTTACGACGCTTTGAAATTAAACTTTCAACAGTAAGGTTTTCGCTCTGCGAGTTAAGGCCATTTTGAAAAATTATGTTGATCTTTAATCGATGGCTGTTGCTTGGATACCGCCCCGACCGTAATTTTCTGCGCATTAGGTTTGACCATGGTTCGACGTTTAACTTGGCGGCCGCGCTAACGTCGCGCTTCTGGTGAACTCAATTGTATTAGGTTCGGCACATGAGAAGCACGACGTTTAACCTGGGCCTAAGGAGCTGAGGGGAAGATTGTTGAAGGAATTACATGTTGTTCATCCAGGTATTGATCGTATGAAATCTTTAGCAAGGGAGCATTTTTGGTGGCCTTGTATAGATGCAGAGATTGAAAATGTTGCTTGCAGTTGTTGTGAATGTCAAGAAGGTGGGGATAATCTTCAAAAGGTGCCCCTCCATCCTTGGCAGTTCCCAGACAGGCCTTGGGAACGGTTACATATTGATTTAGCAGGTCCATTTTGTGGTTTGATGTGGTTAGTTGTTGAAGATGCTTACTCAAAATGGCATGAAGTGATCAAACTGAGAACTGCAACATCAACAACTGTAGCAGCCGCATTAATGAAGATTTTTGCTGTTCAAGGATTACCTGAGCAACTTGTTTCTGATAATGGACCACAATTCACATCTGAGGAATTCAAATAGTCCAGTAAAACTAAGTCAAAAAATGGTCGAACCTCAAACAAATTGCAACAGAAACGAAATAATGGTTGTTTGGCTAATTAAACTATGCTCTATAACCTATGAAAAGTCCTAAGAAATTCTAGAAGTGGAAAGTGTCCAAATTGCCAGCTGAATTAAGGTGGTTTAGCTAAAAAATTTCATGGATTTTAAACGTAGAAGTCAAAGTCGAGAAGGCATATGGGTTTACAATGACTCTCGTAGTATTTCCATTAAATCTACCAAGATAATTACCCACTCTTGAATAGATATTTATTCAACATCGTGCTTACTTAATTGTGATGTTTACTTTATTTGGGGAAGTCCTCTCGAACCATTTCAAAACAAATCTTGGTGAAGGAGCTGTTGCGATCGAGCATATGATCAAATTGCATGTTGACCTTGAATCCTGACCAGAGAACCTGTTTGTTGCTTGCGTTATTTCTTCTTTGTGCAGATAATAAAACGTAGTCTACAACCGGCAAAATGGTCTGCATGACAGTTACGTAAGATGGAGTGTGTTATCTGCAGAAAACCAATCTGGAACATAGCAGCAGGTGTTGTTCTTCGTCAGAAAGGTGCAAATGGAATCAACAACGCAAGTGAAGAGCGAGGCAACGTGATAAATGTTACTGCTGGTCAATCAGTTCACAAGGATTGTCGTGCAAATTTCACAAAGCCACAAAATATAGCAGCGGCTGCAAGAGAGACCTCCCAAGCAAGGGGCAAGCGTTTACTTCGATCTGAAGCTCAGAAATTCAACTTTAAAGAGCACTGTCTGTTTTGTGGTCAGGGGGACCGCTACTAAGGGAAGAAGAAGGACTTTTCTCTTGTACCGGTGAGGACCTTCGAATTTCAGAATACAGTTTCCGAAATATGCAATGAAAGAAATGATGAATGGGCAAGAAAGGTCGCTGAGAGACTTGAATCGGCTATTGATCTTCACGCTGCAGATGCTTTGTACCACCAAAAATGCAGTGTAAACTTTAGGACAAGAAAAGGAATCCCTTTAGTTTTCACATCAAATCAAGAAGGCGCAGCACCTCAAAAGAAGACGAAGCGTGGCAGACCACTGGAAGAAATGCAAAATTATGCCTTTGAAAGGGCTATGGAATTTTTTGAACAAAATGACGAGGAACAGCTCACCGTTAAAGATTTAGTTGAAAAAATGGCTGGCTTCCTTCAGGAATCTAAAGCTTCTTCATACAGTGCTGTATACATGAAGAAGAGGACCAAAGAACGTTTCGGAGAAGATGCTATTTTCACAGAGCTGGATGGAAGAACTGATGTTGTAACCATGCGACCCTTTGCTGCAAAAATTCTGCAAAAGTTCAATAATGAGCCAAAGAAGAAGGACGTTAAGGAAGAAGAGATGAGAGTTGTTAAAACAGCGGCAACATGCCTAAAGAATGCCATTAAGTCATGTCCCACCTCAAAGGAATATTATGCAAGCAACAGTGATATATCATCTATGGGAAATGCAATGTCCTACCTACCAGAGTCACTGATCTTGTTACTTGACACAATTCTTGTTGGAAAAGATAAAAAAGTAAGATTGCCTCAATTGGTCAAGCAATCATGCAGGCGGCGAGACCTAGAACATTGATTGCACCTTTACAACTTGGTCTTGGGGTTCAAATGCACCACCACTTTGGATCGAGATTTCTGGTCGACTCACTTCATAGGCATGGATTTTGTTGCTCCTATTCAGAAGTGCAAGCTTACGAAAGGAGCTATCAAAGATGGAGTTGAGCTGAGTATCCCTGAGGGACAAACGCTAGTTCAATATGTTGCAGACAACGTCGATCACAACATTAGAACTATTGACGGAAGAAATACTTTTCATGGAATGGCAATAATTGCCACTATCACCCCAAGGAGTGCTGCCCGTCCTTCAACATTTATCCCAAGGCGATGCAACATATCATCTGATGAAATAGAGCCATCGGTGCAATTAACATCAAGCAGTACAATATAGCCAATAACCAACTCAACATCAGGTACGATCAGTTGCTCTCAAATGAAATGGTTGATCCAACATCAAAATTGGATCTCTTATGGCAAGTTTCTTGGTTGCTGAACCCAAGAAGGCCATCATGGTCTGGAACAATGCAATGGTGCCACCAGGGGGAGTATCCAGGCAAGTCATCTGTTATCTTTTTGCCAATGATCGATTTGGATCCCAGCAATGTCCCTTGTATTCACTCTACCTTAGACTTTGTTTCTCGCCATGCCAAAAAATATGATGTGACACCGATTCTCACTTTTGATCAGCCGCTATGGTGGAAAGCCATTTGTATCATCAAAGGGGAGCCAATTGATAGCCCTTTGCATCAAATAATTTTGCGACTTGGAGCTTTTCATACAGAAATGAGTTTCCTCGGAAGTATTGGATATCTCATGAGAGGGTCAGGATTACAAGAATCTCTCGAGCTTATATATGCTGATAATGTTGTCCCACATATTCTCACTGGTAAAGCTATCTCCCGAGCAGTACGTGGCCATCAGTTAGTCGAAACAGCTCTTAATGCTATTTTGTTATCGAAAGCCTGTGATGTACATTGCCTACAGATGCTGACAGAGAGCAGGATGCTGCCGATACAAAAGGAGAGGCTCCAGAGGCTCAACAGCGTGACAGAGGTGCAGAGGCAGCTGCTGAGTTAGAAACCCCAGAAGTATCCAGTGATTTGAGGAATTTGAAAGATATGTTTGAGTCACTGATGCAAGGAAGGGTTTCTATGCGATATGTTTGTCAATCACATGATCTTGAGGATGTAAGGCAGAAGATACTCGATGCCAAATCGTCTTCAAGCAATTACAGGACAGGAAAGCTTTGGTTGCAGTACCTTGAAATGATAGAGATTCTTCGCACATTTATCAAAGCTGAGAGGACCGGAGATTGGAACCTGCACTTGCAAACTGTTCAAGCTATGTTGCCTTACTTTGCCGCCTCGGGACACAACCTCTACACCAAGAGTGCACGAATATATTTGCAAGAAATGAGCAAGCTAAAGGATGATCATCCACGTGTCCATTATGCCTTTGAGAAGGGATTCCATGTTATCAGACGCTCTGATCGTTATTGGGCTGGATTATCCTCAGACCTCATCATAGAACAGGTTTTGATGAACAGCAATAGATACAGTCAATGCTGACGTTGCAAAAGAAGTTGGAAACAAGATTCTTGAAAAGATGACAGGTCAATATTGCAAAGATTTTGTGTTCAAAAGAGCAAACCAGGCCATTACGCTTGATGCAAAAAAAGCACCCAAAGGAAAAAGATGGAGACACTCATGTAGGACCCCAGCTGTTATTTCAAAAACTTATTTCCGTAAAAAGTATACCACTGAAGATACATCAAAACTTTTCAGCTACGAGCTCTGTTCTGTTCCAGCATCTTTATTTGAAACAAATGGCTCCTTGAGAAAAGCTAACAAGCCCGTCCTGGCGAGTACCATAAGAAAAATGGTTGACACAGAGATTGAAATACCATCGCAGCCAGTAAGGTATATTTTAGATGGGGGCTCTTTGCTGCAACGGATATCTTGGAAGCGTGGAGCATCATATGCCTCCATTATCGATAGTTATGTGGCATATGTGAAAAGGAAGTACACAAAAGCTTTCATAGTTTTTGATGGGTATACTGCTGGTCCTTCGCCCAAGGACATGACACATCAACGAAGAGTTGGCTTGTCGTCTGGAACAACGGTGAAATTCGAAGAAAATATTCTTCTTACTATAAGGAAAGAAACCTTTCTTGCAAACAAAGAAAACAAGCAAAGGTTTATCAACATGCTTGCAGCAAAGTTGAAGGCAGAGGGCTGTGATGTCTACCATGCTGATGCTGAAGCTGATCTTCTGATTGTTCAAAAAGGGATTGAGGCCTCAGTGGAAGAAGAGACGGCGGTGAAGACACAGATTTGCTAATTTTGCTCATTTACCACGCAAACAAAGAGTCGAAAAAAATCTACTTCTACTCTGAGTCCAAGCAGAATGCTAGAGGTACAAATGTCTGGGATATTAAACTATGTAAGGAATTGTTGGGCAAAGATATATGCAACAATATTTTGTTCCTACATGCCATTCTTGGGTGCGACACAACATCTAGCTTGTATGGCATCGGTAAAGGGTTATCGTTGAAGATATTCCAACAAAATAAACACTTACAACGACAGGCTGCAGTGTTCCAGAATGATCTTGCCAACTCCGAGGAAATAGCATCTGCTGGCGAGCATGCCCTCGTTTGCTTATATAAAGGAAAGGAAGGTGAAGGACTCGATGCCTTGCGTTACAATACCTTCTGTGATAAAGCTATTTCTGGTAAATCTGTTATCAGCCCACAGGTACTTCCACCCACCTCTTCTGCTGCTAAGTATCACAGTTATCGAGTTTTCGCTCGAGTAATGCAATGGAAAGGAAGAGATCTCGATCCTACAGAATGGGGGTGGATCATTGAAAAAGGGAAAATGATGCCTTTGCAAACTGATCTTCCATACGCACCAGAAGAGCTCCTCAAGTTGATCAGCTGTAATTGCAAAAAGGGGTGCGCAAATCTTCGATGCAGTTGCAAAAAGAATGGTCTGAAATGCACAACGTGTTGCGGAGAATGCCGCAGAGTGAGCTGCGAGAACGCCATGCAGGCAGATATGGAAGAAAATTTGGAGGACAGTTTGTGAATAATTTAAAATGACCAATATCTAATTAATTTGTTTGATAATTTTTCGTTTTTGATTATTTAGATAATTTGGTTTGGTTTGGTTTGGTATAGTTTGGTTGTTTTCGTATTTTGGCTTGAAATCAAAAGCGTCAATCGCATTCAAGACTCAAAATAGAGAAATAATACCCTTGTTAGTCCAAATGTCATGAGACTTTGCAAAGCGAAAATCATTTTGTAGATAGGTAAGACGAATTAGGACGAGTTAAGACGAGTGCATAATTACTGAGCGACTCTAAAAACGCCTAATTTGGTAGAAGACCATATTTTGCAGCATTCACCATATTTCAAAATTTAGCCAATGTACTACCTTAAATAGCATTTAAACTAGCCCCCAAAACCCCGCTGCGCGGGCTTAAAACCCCTTCTGTGGGAATAGAATTGCCCCTTAAAACTACCCCAAAAACAAAATAGACATGTTAGCCTCGGCAAGACAAGAGCCTCGCATTGAGAAGGAAAATGACGTCACCCACAACCAGCCACGGGACACTTGAAACGAAAGTTGTCAACGACAAAATGACTCGCCATCCTTCGCGTGCATCACTCGCACTCATGTGACAATCGCTAGGACGGGGTTCGCAAAATATGAAGGAATGAGGCTCCCCCATCCTAGCGATTGTCACATGAGTGCGAGTGATGCACGCGAAGGATGGCGAGTCATTTTGTCGTTGACAACTTTCGTTTCAAGTGTCCCGTGGCTGGTTGTGGGTGACGTCATTTTCCTTCTCAATGCGAGGCTCTTGTCTTGCCGAGGCTAACATGTCTATTTTGTTTTTGGGGTAGTTTTAAGGGGCAATTCTATTCCCACAGAAGGGGTTTTAAGCCCGCGCAGCGGGGTTTTGGGGGCTAGTCTTCTGTTTTACAAATATATTGTTTATCTATGGTGAAAGTTGTCTTCAAAGTTTTACTGGAATATATTCTATTTGAGTGACATGGTCTATCGTGAACCTAAATATCAAATGATTTTAATCACGCACAGCCATCGATTTCATTTACATAACCTTATACATTTTTTTATTTGAAACGCATATTTTTTCAGTAAATATTTGGGCGAGCACGCTCGGAGGGGGCGTTTGGAGTGATTCGTCTTTCAAGTCATATTTATCTTCACCGCTCTATATTTTTCAACTTTGTGCGCCAAAAGCAGTAGTTAATGGTTTCAGAACCAAGTTGAGATGTAGAGTCGACTTCGGTTACTTGCACATGCAAGATCGAGTGCACGTCCCATTGCAGTTTCATGGTGTCCAAGGCGGCAATCAATCAAGTTGACAACTCGTTAATGTTAACACCCTTCAAGGAACCTTGTTCCAGTGAGCCAAGCGACCTCCGCATGAAACAAACAACACGACATGACACCTTCCTACTTGCCAAGTCCGAAAAAGCTGACACGAAAAACTTGCTTTTGGCCGTTTTACTCGTCGTTTTGGAAAATATTGGGGGTAGATTACAGAACCGCTGTCTTTCTCATAGTTTTGGAAATTGAGGGCGGTTTAAGCTTAAAATCGTTTGAGGGCTACACTGTCAATTCTCCGTCGAAGAACAGTTGACTGCAAGAAAAATATCTTTCTTTTAGCTGATCAACCTGCAGTAAGGCAAGCTAAAACTGCTTCGTATCGTTGTCTAAATTGATTCCTATGTTGCCCCTGAATCGGCTCCGACTCTATTTGAACAATGCACGACTGGCGAAACTTCGAAATCCGTTAAATTCGACCGTGCGAAGCCTGCCCTCTAGATCTTGCAAAGTATATAGTGAAAAGTCGCTGCCGATCCTGGTTATTTTTATAGAAAAAAACTGAAAAACCTCGTCAATCCAATCGATTTTAGTTTAAATGACTTCGGGGGCTCTGCCATGCCGAAACGCGACCCTTTGGCCAACACACAAACATAGAAATTGCCCCGTAGATATTTTCATCTATTTTCTCTCGGGCTTTCTAGATGGCTCTGTCACGTTTTCAACCGTCCTATGGAAAAGCTTTTTGCCCATTTAGCTCGCTACGCTGTCGTAAGAGTTTAGTGTAATTTAAAGAAAAAACCGTGACACGAAATCTCTAACTTACAAAATGAAACTTAGCACACATGAAAACTGCCTCTGTAGCAGTCAAAAACTGACTATTGCCATCAATAGGCACCAAATTAGTTCTACAGTTTCAGAAATCTCAACAACGCTACCAACACTGAAGGAACAACGCGAGAATGAGTAAACGTCGAATCGAAAACCATGCATCGTCATCCACGAAGAAAATTAAATACATAGAACATAAACACGTAGGGTTTTAAAGTTCGTACGGTAGTCTCTCGTCTATTAAAAACGGAGTTCTTGCTCTCCCTTTCTTCGTCCCAACACGGCAACAGTGGATAACATTTGACGCCACGCCATGACCCTGCAAGCAAGGAAAACTCGTTAGAAGAGGTCTGCCAAAAACGCAATCGTAAAAGGCCAAAAAAGCAGCAGTCACTGATTTAGAATGCATAAACATTTGTTTACTGCAAAGCTATTTAGAGCAATTTAGAATGAAAAACGCCCTCGAGGGCTGGCGGAAGGAGTCAACAGGACAAACAGCCAGGTGCGAAAATCTAGCAAAAAACCCAATTCTTCGAAAAAAGAACCAGAAAAACAACGAAAACGACAAACTTGAAGCAACACAACAAACTTACTTTGATTCGATTTAGAGGGCACGAAGTTTTCAGCATTTTGAAGTCAGCGAGAGGGCGTACCTGCCGTTCCCCACGTTGTTGCTACCGCGAGTTTCGGCTCGATTTCTCTCTAAAAAAGGAAAAAAGCCAAAAATCAAACCTCCCGTAACATCATTAAAGAAGTTAATCGATTGATTATCAGAAATTTCCCTGAAAGCAAGCTATCTAGGTATTTAGAGCAATTTAGAGTGAAAAACGCCCTCGGGGCATGGCGGAAGGAGGTCAACAGGTCAACGGCCAGGTGCAAAAACCACGCACAAAAGCTGCTTTCTCGAGAGAGAAAAACCAGAAAAACGGCGATCATAATGCAACAAAACAAACTTACTTTGATTCGTTCTAGAGGCACGACAAAGTTTTCAGCATTTGAAGCCAGCGAGAGGCCAGGTGGGGGCGTGCCTGCCGTTCCTCACGAATTTTGCTGCTGCTACCGCGAGTTTCGGCTCGATTTCTCTAAAAAGAAAAATCCAAAAAATCAAATCTCATTTAGCATCATTTTAAGTAAGCAATCAATTCAGCATTAAAAACATCCTCGAAAGCAGGCAAGCTCGTGGATAGCAAATTTTTCGAGGCGGATGGAAGCTACCCCAGCGTGGGGTGCATTAAAAATCGTCAAAAAAGCACGGAAATTTAGTTTAGCATCATTAGGAATATCATCAGATCGAAAGAAGAAACGAAAAGTACTTACTTAAGGCAGCTTTCCACGGCGAAATTCCCAAAAACGAAGCAGACCAGTGCACGACCACGGCCGGTAATAATGAGCACGTCCAATCCACACGGGTAGCAAGCACGAAATGACCCCTGCCCTGTCCCGAGCACGCTGTTGTTCTCTATTACGCCTTGTTACCTTGCTGCGTCCCTCACGTCAATCACGTCGGCAACTTGCATTTCGATTGGTGGAAGAGGACTCTCTTTTGTCCCCAAACAATGGAGGGCTGCAGAGCGAGGCACGTGACCGGGGCAAGTTCGGTCGATCGAGGGCAAGAAAATTTTCTCCCCTCGGCCTGGAAATGGAATCGAATCGAAGCAAAAACACGGCGAATTTCGAGAAAACGCTTGCGAATTTTGGGAAAAAAACCACACATCTAAAAAGAGGCACTCTTGGCGAACCGTACCGCTAGGAAAGGGGGGAGGTGGCACGAACCGTTCGGAGCCAGAGCTCGGAGAAGGCGGGACGACCGGCGAGCGGCGCTCAGAAACATGGCAATGTCCACTAAAAATAAGGAAAATTTTGGAAAAAAAACCAGCCACGATCGAAGACGAATGCTTGCCGAAGCAAGGGGTAAAAAAACGGGGAGAGCTGGTCGAACGGTGGCAGGAGGGCGTCGAGAAGGCGGTCGAAAACACCGTCCCCTGGAAAAGATGGCAATTTGCTCAAAAACCGAGCAAGCTTTTCGGGCAAAAAGTAGCCCGCCTGAAGAATCAATCACCTGGGAAGAATCTGCAAAAAGAATTTTTCAAATCAGTCCGTCCGTTTGGGAGCCTTTCGTTTTGAATTTAGGAGGACTCCGAGATCAAAGGTGCCGACGCGGACATGAAAGCGATGCCGCCTCATGAATATCCGGATTTTAGTATATATAGAGAAGCCCCCAAAACCCCGCTGCGGGTGATGAGGCTCCCCCGTCCTAGCGATTGTCACATGAGTGCGAGTGATGCACGCGAAGGATGGCGAGTCATTTTTCGTTGACAACTTTCGTTTCAAGTGTGCGGTGCGTGGCTGTGCATTACGTCATTTTTGCTCTCGATGCGAGGCTCTTGTCTTGCCGAGGCTAATCTGCCTAATTTGTTTTGGGGTAGTTTTAAGGGGTAATTCTATTTCCACAGAAGGGGTTTTAAGCCCGCGCAGCGGGGTCTTGGGGGCTAGTCTTCTGTTTTACAAATATATTGTTTATCTATGGTGAAAGTTGTCTTCAAAGTTTTACTGGAATATATTCTTTTTGCGTGACATGGTCTATCGTGAACCTAAATATCAAATTATTTGAATCCGCACAGCCATCGATTTCATTTACATAACCTTATGCATATTTTTATTTGAAACGCATATTTTTGTCAGTAAATATTTGGGCGAGCACGCTCTGAGGGGGCGTTTGGAGTAATTCGTCTTTCAAGTAACTTTTAGCTTCACCGCTCTATATTTTTCAACTTTGCGCGGCAAAAGCAGTTGTAAATGGTTTCAGAACCAAGTCGAGATTTAGAGTCGACTTCGGTTACTTGCACATGCAAGATCGAGTGCACGTCCCATTGCAGTTTGACGGTGTCCAGAGGCGGCAATCAATCAAATTGACAACTCGTTAATGTTAACACCCCTCAAGGAACCTTGTTCCAGTGAGCCAAGCGACCTCCGCATGAAACAAACAACACTACATGACACCTTCCTACTTGCCAAGTCCGAAGAAGCCGACACTAAAAACTTGCTTCGTTAGCCGTTTTGGAAAATATTGGGGGTAGATTACACTGCCAATGTTTTCTCAAAGTTTTAGAAAATGTGGGCGGATTAAGCTTAGAATCGTTTGAGGGTTACCCTGTCAATTCTCCATCGAAGAACAGTTGACCACAAAATAAAACCTCCATGTTTTAGCTGATCAACCTTTAGTGAAGCAAGTTTAAAATGCTTTATTTTTAGACCTTTTCGACGTCTAAATTGATTCCTATGTTGCCCCTTAATCGGCTTCGACTCTACTTGAACAATTTACGACTGGCGAAACGTCGAAATCCGCTAAATTTGACCTTGCGAAGGCTGCCCTTTAGTTCTTGCAAAGTATATAGTGAAAAGTCGCTGCCGATCCTGGATATTTTCAAAGACAAAAACTGAAAAACCTCGTCAATCCAATCGATTTTAGTTTAAATGACTACGGGGGCTCTGCCATGCCGAAAAGGGACCCCTTGGCCAGCACAAAAACAAAATTGCCCCATAGCTATTTTCAACTTCTCTCGGGCTTTTTCGATAGCTCTGTCACGTTTTCAACCGTCCTATGGAAAAGCTTTTTGTTCATTTAGCTTGCTACGCTGTCGTAAGAGTTTAGTGTAATTTAAAGAAAACACCGTGACACGAAATCTCTAACTTGCAAAATGAAACTTAACACACATGAAAACTGCCTCTGTAGCGGTCAAAAACTGACTATTGCCAACAATAGGCACCAAATTAATTCTACAGTTTCAGTAATCTCAACAACGCGTCCAACACCAAAGAAACAACGCGAGAATGAGTAAACGTCAAATCGAAAACCATGCATCGTTAACAACCAAGAAAATTAAATACATACAACATAAACACGTAGGGTTTTAAAGTTCGTACGGTAGTCTCTCGTCTATTAAAAACGGAGTTCTTGCTCTCCCTTTCTTCGTCCCAACACGGTAACTGGATAACATTGACGCCATGCCATGACCCTGCAAGCAAGGAAAACTCGTTAGAAGCGAGGTCTGCCAAAAACGCAATCGTAAAAGGCCACAAAAAAGCAGCAGATACTGATTATAGAATTCATAAAACATTTTGTTTATTGCTAAAGCTATTTAGAGCAATTTAGAGCAATTTAGAGTGAAAAACGCCCTCGAGGTATGGCGGAAGGGGTCAACAGGTCAATTAGCAAGGTGCGAAAATTTAGCACAAAACCCAATTCTTTAAAAAAAGAACCAGAAAAACAACGAAAACGACAAACTTGAAGCAACACAACAAACTTACTTTGATTCGATTTAGAGAGGGCACGAAGTTTTCAGCATTTTGAAGTCAGCGAGAGGGCGTACCTGCCGTTCCCACGTTGCTGTACCGCGAGTTTCGGCTCATTTCTCTCTAAAAAAGGAAAAAAGCCAAAATCAAACCTCCCGTAACATCATTAAAGAAGTTAATCGATTGATTATCAGAAATTTCCCTGAAAGCAAGATATCTAGGTATTTGGAGCAATTCAGAGTGAAAAACGCCCTCGGGGCATGGCGGAAGGAGGTCAACAGGTCAACGGCCAGGTGCAAAACCACGCACAAAAGCTAGTTTCTCGAGAGAGAAAAACCAGAAAAACGGCGATCATAATGCAACAAAACAAACTTACTTTGATTCGTTCTAGAGGGCACGACAAAGTGTTCAGCATTTCGTAGCCAGCGAGAGAGCCAGGCAGGGGCGTGCCTGCAGTTTCTCGTGAATTTTTCTTCTGCCACCGCGAGTTTCGGCTCGATTTCTCACCTAAAATGAGGAAAAAGCAGGAAAATCAAATCTCATTTAGCATCATTTTAAGTAAGCAATCAATTCAGCATTCAGAAAACATCCTCGAAAGCAGGCAAGCTCGTGGATAGCAAATTTTTCGAGGCGGATGGAAGCTACCCCAGCGTGGGGTTCATTGGAAAAATTGTCAAAAAGCACGGAAATTTAGTTTAGCATCATTAGGAATATCATCAGATCGAAAGAAGAAACGAAAAGTACTTACTTAAGGCAGCAAAGCAGCTTTCCACGGCGAAATTCGCAAAAAACGCAGCAGCACAGTTCCCCACCACGGCCGGTAATAATGAGCACGTCCAATCTGCACGGGTAGCAAGCACGAAATGACCCCTGCCCTGTCCCGAGCACGCTGTTGTTCTCTACAACCGATCTACGCCTTGTTGCTCTGCTGCGACGCGTCACTCACGTCGGCAACTTGCATTTCGATTGGTGGAAGAGGACTCTCTTTTGTCCCCAAACAATGGAGGGCTGCAGAGCGAGACACGTGACCGGGGCAAGCTCGGTCGATCGAGGGCAAGAAAATTTTCTCCCCTCGGCCTGGAAATCGCGAATCGAAGCAAAAACACGGCGAATTTCGAAAAAACGCTTGCGAATTTTGGGAAAAAAACCACACATCTAAAAAGAGGCACTCTTGGCGAACCGTACCGCTAGGAAAGGGGGAACGTGGCACGAACCGTTCGGGAGCCAGAGCTCGGAGAAGGCGGACGACCGGCGAGCGGCGCTCAGAAAGATGGCAATGTCCACTAAAAATAAGGAAAATTTTGGAAAAAAAACCAGCCACGATCGAAGACGAATGCTTGCCGAAACCGCGGGTAGAAAAACGGGGAGAGCTGGTCGAGCGGTGGGGGCAGGAGGGCGTCGAGAAGGCGGTCGAAACGACCCTCTCTCGGAAAAGATGGCGATTTTCTCAAAAATGGCGCACGCTTTTCGGGAAAAAACCTCAAACGATATCGTAGGAAGGATCCGGGAAGAAGCTGCAAAAAGAATTTTCGAAATCGGACCAGCCGTTTAGGAGCCTTTTCCCGTCAATTTGGTAGTGGTGGAGAACAATAGATTGTTGCTAGGCGACGTTAAAATTTTAGTATAGGTAGATTTTCCAATGTTCCACTTCAATGATTTTCTAGGACTTTTTTGCTCAAGGTATAAATACATTTTGTAATCTTTTTAGCATGTATTCATTACTGTTGCAATTTGTTTGAGCTTACACCACAAATTTACTGGACTAAAAGAATTTTGCAAGTCCAGGGGAATCAATAACTGCTACGTTACACCATATCACCCACAAGCAAATGGTCAAGCTAAGAGATTTATTCAAACCTTCAAGAAGTGTATGAACAAGATGGCAAAGAATAGCAAGAATATGGATTACAATGTTAATAATTTCTTGCTTACATATCGAGTTACAGAACAGGCAACATGTCTCTCCAAGCCAATTGTTGATGGGAAGAAAGTTACGTACTCGTTTAGATTTTATTCATCCTCGAGTAGAAAGAAATATCAATAGAGAAAATTCTGCTCTTATCAAGGAAAGAGTTCAAAAGTCACAAGAGAAGCAGAAAGCTTATCACGATCGTACAGCAAAGATAAGAGAATTTGAAGTAGGAGACCATGTATGGGCACGAAACTACAATAGAAGAGGACCGAAATACGTTCGTGCCAAGGTACATCGCAAAACAAGCCCGTTGTCTTATCGAGTTTTTGTTCGTGATGGCTTGATTTGACGACGACATTCCCAGCAACTGAAATCTCGAGTGAAAGCAAGAGATCAGTCAGTTGATTGTAATGCAGATGATCTGCCGTTTTCTTCGTCAAATATGGAGTCGTTAAATCGTTCGAATGAAGACCAAACTAATGCTCCAGAGACAAATGCTGAGGTGGAAAACCTACCGGAACAACGTAACTCAGTTCATGTAAAGAGACAATCTGACAGACTGAACTATCACATTTTGGGTGGACAAAATTAAGAGGGGAGATGTGATGATTGTGTTATTGTTAACTGTTTAAATAGAATAACCCCAAGGGGACTTTATGCTCGTGCATAGTTGTTTACGACAGTTTTTTATTTGTCCTTCGAAGTTGAGTGTTCTGAAAATCAGACGCATTGTTTTTCATGTCTCTTTTTGCTAGGCCATGTTTTAAGGAAAAACAACAGTTGGGTACACAAAACATGAGGCTGAGGAACCAGTGGCTAGCCTACAAATTCGAGCTTCATAAATTTAAAGCAAAGCACAAAAAATAGGTATTTTATGTTCCATATTTTCTCATGTTCCTGTTTTTGTTAGGGTAACAAGTTGCAATTACCAGGAAGAAGCCAAGACAACAACCAGGAAGCCCAGCGAGTAACAACTTGAAGAAAGGGCACAAATTCATTCTGGACCGTCCAAGGAACAACCAAATTGACGAATTAAACTAATGCATATACTCTTAGGTGCCAATAAATCCTCAACCTAGGATCACTCTCTTTTTTTAATTTTGAGTACCGTACCTTGCCTCCAAATTTGTTTGGCGATATGGGCGACCAAATTTTGTCTTGTATTGGTCACCACCGTTCAAGCCATAATGATCTGTACGCATTTAGGGATAGAGCCTACTTCCTCCACCACACTTTCATCACTCAGTGCTACAGCACATTGATCAATCTCTGTGCAGCAGCTACATCCCTTTGGCTTTGTCAAATTGGTAACTTTGCAATGACCACATTTACACCTAAAATAAAACAATTATTTAATTTTTATTTCTTTGTGTGACAAAAGAAATTTGACTATTGTTACTCTGTTTGAAGAAGTACTAGAGAGAAGGCTTTCACACTGCTACGATTTTTCACATTTTTGGTGTGGTTTGGTTGTGTTTATTCTCGTGTATGTAGAAGTAATGAGTTGTAAAACTCTGTAAGTAACGTCTTACAAAATTCAGTAGAGTGTATATTTTGTTATTTATATAGTATGTATAGGCTTAATTGTGTGATTTCTCTTTCATCTTGGTAAAACGTCATGATATTGTGAAACCACTTTGATTGTAAACCTTATTGTATTTATCATGGAAATTTGAAAATCACAATAAACTGATGATAAACAAATTCACAATCAATGTTAAGAAAGTGTGTTATATTCTTTGGAAATTTTCTGAGAATAGCCATCTCTCTCTGCTTTCGAAAGGATGATGTATTCCCCTGACAACGGTTACAGTGTTAATGGTAGTCTATGGTGGTTGCGTTCCACAAAGGGAAAAAAAGGATTCTTGACAAAATGTCCACCTACCTACCCTAGTACACAAGAATAGGCCGCCACAATATTAAATAAAAACTGCAATAAAAAAATCAGAACGGCATTTAAATAATGCCATCTTACTCCATTATTCAATTAAACGTCTACAAATTAAGCCACATTGAAATCATAGAGGTCTAGGAAAGGAAATGTTGTTTTACTTTAGGATTTTTGCAGACTTTAGTCCAAAGAGGCCTAAGCATGTTTCACAGCGAACCAGCCAAAATACTAACGTGTTAATACTCTGGCCTTAAAATGACTTACCAAGCTGCACTGCCATTGAGTCTTTCGTTTAGTAATGACTCCTTCTCCTGTGCTCTTGCTCTCAACATGTTGTTGCTTCGGAGCCACTCTTCATCCACTAAAAGTTCCCCTGAATATGGGTTAAGCCTGGTTCCCATATAATCTTAAGACTGTCGCAGACAGTCTGAGACGATCTGCGGCACTCTAAAAGTTTTAATGGGAACATAAATCTTAAGGCATATGCGACGACCTGCGACGGTCTGCAACGATCTGCGACGGTCTGCAACGATCTGCGACGGTCTGCAACGATCTGCGACGGTCTGCAACGATCTGCGACGCTCTGCAACGATCTGCGACGGTCTGCAACGATCTGCAAAAAGTTGAACATGTTCAACTTTTTTTTTACCTTGCGGTACCTTCCTGGCGCTTCCAAAATCATATGGGAACATGGGTCGCCGACGATCTGCGATGATCTGTAGCGCGCCCTTGTTGACAAATACCCACGTGCATTCTGTCGTCCAATCAAAACCTCTTCTCTTGTAAAATTCCGCGCTTTTTCCTTTGTGTTGCAACACCTGTCATTTCTTCCTTGCAATCAAAACAAAATGGCAGTGCAAATTGAGAATGAATTGACAACGAAACAATGATGAATTGCGTTCAAAACTACCCTGTGATTTATGAAAAGATGAGCAAAGACTATAGAATTTCATTTAGATAAAGAAGTGCGTGTAAAGAAGTAAGCAGGGAACTTGGAATTGATGTGGAAGTGGCACAGAAAGGCTACAACAACATCAGAACAACGTTTTCAAAGTATGTCAGACGTATGAAGTGCGTTAAGTCAGGATCAGGAGGTGGCAATTTACCTGAACTGAGAGACGATTTGAAATATTTAGGATGGTTAAAGCCTGATTTACACGAGACAAATTTTCTAGTGCGAAGCGAATTTTCCGCCGCGAATGTGCGAAAAAAATGCGCAGAAGTGAAGATTGGAAAATTCGCAGCAAATTCGCAGAGAAACCATTCCTACTTTTTCGCTGCGAATTTATTCGCCTTGTAAAATAAACCAATCAGAACAGCAATTGAAGACAGCTGACAAACACCCAACTAGTGAACAAGAGAGAAACACTCTTTTGACAACAAATCTTTGTCGTCTCTTGACGTGAAGACATGGGAAAGGAAGGGCTAGGCCGAATGGTGTTATGCAATGTAAACATATCTATATCAAAAGTATGCAAAACGACAGAAAACTACGCAATGGTTCAAACAACAACATGGGAGAATAATGAGTAACCTATGACTAGGCCTAAACAATGCTGGGAAATCCCGCACCTATAACATAAACAATGGAAGGGAACGTTTCCAGCAACAGACAATTCCATGACGCGGGCCTATGACGTATGAACAAGAACTATGCCACAGTACCGCTTTCCTTGCTTTTTTGCTCGCTTTTTCAACAAATTAGCTTTAAGATTATAAGCTTTTATAATAACAACAATCTTCGAACAGAGGCCATTTTCTTTTGCATTATTCGCGGCGAATTCGCACAAGAAATTCTGCCAATGGAAATTAAACTTCGAATTTGCAGCAAATTCGTAGGCAAAAGAATTCGTAGGCAAAAAAATTTGTGGCGAAAAATTTCGCTTAACGTGAAAAACTCGCCCTGTGTAAATCAGGCTTAATACGCCACATTTAGCCAAGAGACTCAGTCACTAACTTTAAAATTAGGAACGTAAAGCCTTCAACAAATTCTTTATTATCAGAAATTAGCGCATGCCACAACAGTGACTCTGATAATGACGTTTTGGACACAGATGATCAAGAACTGGTACACTTGAAAGAAGACAGCATTGAAATTTTGGAGCAACATACCAGAAAAGAGGATAGTTTTCCAACTGAGCACAACTCTGATGAAGCGGAAGATAAGGTGTAGTAGGATTAATACTTTGTTTGACACTCTATTGTTGTGATTGCACATGCGCACTGTAATTAGTATAAAAAGCCTTATGATTGTAATTAAGGGCGGTTGTGGAGTGGTTGATGAATGATAATCTTATAATGATATTTGTGTTATAATAATATGGTGAAAATTACAAAGATGCGTTTCTCTTAGTGTGAAACTGAAGGAAACTTAAAGCTCTACCACAAAGGGGAGGGGGGGGGCGTTCTTTATCAATAACTCCACCACCAAATATTGGCAATAAATCAGGAACCAAAATTCCTGCTTCATCAGTGGTTCCCAAAAAGAAAAGAGCATGGGCAAAAGACAGCAAAGGGATAGATGTTATGGACAAAGTTCATTAATACAATGAGCAACCATTAATAAAGCCATTGGAGAATCAGCCAGCAACAACATTTCAAAGCAGCATGAAATTGGTGAGGATGAACATTTTTGTTTAAGCCTGGTGGAGCAGTTGCGACCATTGGAGCCCAGGTTTAAAGCAATGGCAAAATTGCAGATCATGAAAGTTTTTAATGACATTGAGTGGATGCAAGTACCACAAAATGGCCAAGTTGCTTTTGGATTTAACCAAAATGCAAATGTGTATGGGCAACAAGATCAGTCACAGGCAGTTGTTAACCAAAACCAACAGCTTTTTGATGCAGCAAATGTCCTAAATAGGCAAAACAGGTATTTTGAAGATTAATTGGTGACAGAAAATAAAGAATATCAATGAATTTCTTCATAATTCATATGAACAGAAACAATAAACAACTTTCAAATACATTACTGAGATAAAACTTACATCTTTGTTTCACAAACACAAAAATATCATTTTCCTAAATGACTATATTAAATGGCCATGCATATATCTTAAATTAACATTGCCTGAATTTTTATACATTTGTGAAACATTGATGTTGGTGATATCTCAAATATATTATACTTTTGTAGCTAATAAATAAGAAACTTTTAAAACTGTTGTCAAAGTAAAATTAACGTAACAAATGTGATTTTATGATTTGTTTATGATGACTTTTCCAGTGCTTCTGGCATGTTTTAATTACCAATCAATTGATCCTACTGAGCTGGTAAAAGAGGCTTGAAATTGTCACGAATCTCTTTTGCACTGTTTTTTAAAATTTTTGCTCCCATTTTTGTCTAGGTTCTGTAGAGCTTGTTTGTCATTTATGTTAATTTGTCAACAACTCACAGAAATAAATTCTCCACTGCTAATCTCACCGTCCACAAATCCATTTGGGACATAAAAAGCATTGTCTGTTTGCAACAGATAATTGTGGAGGCAAACACATGCTTTTGTCACTGTTTGGACTGAGGCTCGTATTGGTCTCCTAAATATTCACCATCTTGCAGCCAATATGCCTAATACATTTTAATTTGCTCGTCTGCACTTTGAAAGTCTATAGTTAAAAACTAGGTTCTCCTCTGTGATGTTTCTCCAAGAATATGGCATCATCATCCAGTTTGTAAGTTTTAAAATATCATCAGAAACAATGACACAAAGAAGTACATGACAATTAATATTTTCCGGTTCTAGGATCTCTAATTGATTCTGTTCAAATGCTTGTCCCATCTCAAAACTATTGAATACTGATGCACCATTTAAACCACCATAGTAACCTATGTCAACAAGAGTGAAACAATAGTTTGCATCACACATAGCCATAAGAACAATACTATGGAAGCCCTTATAATTGTAATAGCTTGAACCACCATTTTGGGGGCACTCCATGGCTATGTGTTTCCCATCTAGACATCCCAAACAATGAGGAAAATTCCATTGAGCTTCAAATTCTTTGGAAATTGCCACCCAATCTGCTTTGGATTATGGGGCTCTCAGATACGTATCTACAAGAGCTTTCCAAATTCCATCACAGGTATCACGAATTATTTTGCAAACAGTTGATCTTCCAACTCGAATATTGAAAGAATGTGACTGCTGGGAGTCCCCCGTGGCAAGATACCTGAGGGTAATAGTTAATCTCTCTGCAGGTGATATTGTATCGCGACTTCTACAGTTCCCCTTTGCTATATATTAACTTACCAGGCCTAACAAATGATCAAATCTGGCTGGTGACATTCTGACCCTTCTGAAAAGAATTATAATTATATAAATAAATAGGTATATAGTACAGGATATAATAAAAATTATTCACTATCATAAAATAGAAAGTTGGCTCTAAATTTAAATCAGAAAACCAATTTTTTGAAAAATGTGCATAGGAAATTTTTGTAAAGATCTCTTTAATTTATTTCATTTTCACCCATATATTTTATATGTAGTCCAGACTACCTAGGAATATATGCCTTGACTTGGGCTCTATCTTCCAGTCAAATGCAAAAAAACACAAAAAGTTCTTCAACTTTTGTTAGGTTTGCATTTAAAGTGTAAAATTTTAAGTTGACACTAAATTTTATTGTAAAAGTTCAACTTGTTTATATAAATAAAATGCAAAGAAAAAGGCTTTGGCCTAGACTAGATATCTACCTGAAAAAGTACTCCCTGTCTGCAAGTTTCATCTAAAAAATCAGTGTGTTGAAATTCCCTTGGTTTATTTGGTTTTTGAAAATTTGCCTCACCCAAAATTTATGTGCTCTTTTGTTGTAACATCTGCTCCTTAGATGAATATACATCAAAAGTAATGTAGAAAGTAAATGCAATAACGACTGTTTGTTGATTCCGCCATTTTTATGAATTGACTTTTTGTGGTTTTGGCCCGAACTTTCAATAGATTGCATACGGCTCGTCGCAGATCGTCGCAGATCTCGGCAATCTTAAGATTATATGGAGACACTTTCACCGGGAAGGTACGGCAGACCGTCGCAGATCATCACAGATCATCTGCGTTAGTCTTAAGATTATATGGGAACCAGGCTTTATCGTCATCCTCATTGTAGTCATCATCATAGAGCACTGAAGTTCGTGATTTGTTGGCTATCGCGGCTGCACCCAGTGGTTGTTTTCCCTCCTCTAACAAGTCTACTTCAGCGTCAAAATCTACCTTAAAATCGCTATTTTCCTCCCAAGAATTGCCTCACTCAGTATCCAAACTCATTTTGCCGTAGAAATGGCCGAAATCATGACAAGACGTGTCTTTAAGTCGGAGTAACTTGGTGGATAAAGTATGTATATGATGGGTGTTGCAGGACGCTAATATTAATGAAAGTGTTGAGCATGTTTCCCGGTACATTATGGTTATAATTGAAAGCAATTTGCAGCAACCGAAAGAGTGAAAACAGCGATGAGATTGAAATTGTCTTGACCAAAACTTGTGCAAACGCCAGTGCATTAAGCCCGCGGGAGAAACTCAAGGAAATAATCGAAGAGGCGCTCAAACCGATCAAGTCTGAAATTGCATTGCACTCAAACCGATGTTATTGATAAGCTAACAACGAATGTCAGTGAAAAATTAGAAGCTCAGGAGGAAAGGGTAAAATTAATGGAGGACAGACTTGACATAATCATAGTCAATAGAAAGGAGACTGGTCTGGAAGCCTATTGTTCTAACTTTTTGTTCAAAGATTATGTGGTCACGTGCCAAACGAAGTGCAAGGAACTTTCCCGCGCAAAGTCAAAAGACAAGGATTCATTATGAAAACCGTAAATTTATGTTCAAATATTGTTAGAATGAACCGTTGTTTTTTGTAACTATACTTGTGCGAATTGCTCATTTCCAGGCTGTCACACTAACCGAGGAGGAAAGTACGAAGGGATCGCAATATTTCGAGTCTCACAGAGGAGTCTTCCTGACTATGTCGCGTTGCGAGAGGAAGTAGTAGAAGTCCTAAAACAGTATCGAGTTGAAGATAAGGAGTTCAAATGACAAATCAAGGCAAACAATGTAACAACTTGCGAAAGACATTACAAGGATGAAGATATCGAGTTCACAAGTACGTAAATTTGTGTTTTTTTCGTAAATTTCCCTTTATTATTGAAAAGCAGGGGAGGGCCTAAATCCACAAAGAAAGTTTTATAGGTTCCTTTTATTGAACCTTATTTGTATCTAAACTCGTTCTCTATCTTTAATTCACATAAATGGGAAAGAAGGCCCTGAGGTTTGGAGCACTGCCATCTAAAAATCTACCACAAAAAACACATCCCAAGAGGAACTAAAAGAAAGAAGACATCTTAATATAGTCAAGGACATAATTACAGAACCAAGAGGAAATTATTGTCATGTCACTTTTAAAGAACTATGCTTCAGAACAGAGCATCTAAAGCTTGCTCATCGGGAAAGAGAATCCTATCAAACAATATCATTAAGATTATGCGTAGAACCCTTCATTTTCCAAAGTATGAACTAGTAATTGAGGAGTCTTTTAAATATACCTGCATTATATGTGGTTGGGTTATGCCATTTAGCCATGAAATTTACAGCCAGTATGAAGTAGTGTTCAAAATATAACTGTTTCACAACTTAAAAAATTAGAGACATATGATATTTGTGGAGGTGTCTCATTGCCTGGAACAGAGCTATTAACTCATGCTGTTCCCATTAAAGTTGACATGCTACAGGAAATGGAATCACAAGCTCAGGTGAAATTGTTCCATAGAACAAAACAGTGTCAGGTGCTGCAGATGAATGAGAACCAGTGTCACAATTGCAAAATAGTGGAGACCAAATTGAAGAAAGAAGAAATAAGAAAGCAGGAATATAAATGTGCCAGCAAAACTCAATGCACCATTATCTCAAACACAACCAAACATTTTAAAGCTAATGTGTGGCCAGTTGGAAGAGGAAATTAATAAAATGAGGAAGGAGATTGCCACATCTAGTGGAAACTAAACTCAGAACTGAGCAAAGAAGTGTACTCAATAATGTCAAATTTTGAAGGGGTACTTTCACCCTTCATGAAACTGTTTTGGGAGCAACAAAAGCAAATCTTTTCTGGAAACCCAAAGGCAATACGTTATCACCCAATGATTATTCGTTTTTGCCTTTCAATGGCAGCAAAATCTGCATCAGCATATTACGAGTTGAGAAACTCTGGGGTTCTTTTGCTTCCGAGTAGAAGAACACTTCGTGACTACAGAAATGTCATAAAGCCAACAGTTGGCTTTAATCCTGCTGTCATCAAAGAGTTATGCAAATTAACTCAAAGTTTGAATGGAGTATAGCGCTACATTACATTAGCGTTTGAAAAAATGAAAGTTCAATCAAAACTAGTTTTTGATAAGCATAGTAACGAATTAATTGGATTTTTGGATCTCGGCACTACTGAAATTAATCAAGCATCATTTCAAAAAGCTGATCAACTTGCCACACATGTCTTGGTGTTATATGTACGAGGATTGGCAACTGACCTGAAGTATAGCTTCAGCTACTTTGCAACCAGCTGTGTTACATCATCCCTAAAAGGCCTTTATTTTGGAGAGCTGTTTGCCTATTGGAAGTTTCCTGTGAGCTCAAAGTTATTGCTGCTGTTTCAGATGGTGCATCTGCCAACCGGAAGTTTTTCAGGATGCACAGAAACCTTGATGGCAAAGCTGGAAAGAGTATAACTTACCGTACCATAAACCTATATGCACCAAATAGGTTTGTATGGTTTTTTGCTGATGTGCCACATTTGGTGAAAACCGTACGAAATTGCATGTACCATTCCGGCTTCGGAAAAACTAGATTAATGTGGAATAATGGCTAGTACATCATCTGGAAGCATTTGGTTCAAATTGTGAAGAATGACATGGAGAATGGTCTTAAAGTTTGCCCAAAATTGACTCCTGAGCATATAGACTTAACTGCATACTATGTTATGAATGTACGTCTTGCTGCTCAAGCTCTTAGTGAGACAACAGCAAACATATCGAAAGAGTACTATAGCAATGATACTCATGCTACTGCAGAATTAAGCGGCTATAAGGACAAATTTTTTGATACCTTGAATGTGCGCAGTCCTAGAGAAGGCACTATCAAACGGAAATAATTTTTTGCCATATACAAGGGTAGATGACCCTCGGTTTGCATAGTTAGAGAATGATTTTCTTAAATACCTCCAAGACTGGAAGAGAAGCATTGAAGACAGGGATGGCAGTTTCGACAGAAGCTCAGAAGAGAAAATGTTTTTTTCATTGCAAACATTTGAAGGCCTTCAAATAACATGCTACTCAGTGATTGAAGCTACTAAGTATCTTTTACAAGATGGAATGCAATTTGTTCTCACAAACAGATTCAATCAGGATGTTGTTGAGGAGCATTTCGGTAGACAGCGTAGTCTGGGAAGACGCAATGATAACTCAAATTTGTGGCAGTTTGGTTAAAACGAAAATACAATAAGAATTCAAAGGTCAGTGCATCTACATCTACATCTACATCGATACTGAGCAGGACCGAGTATCGGTATAATGCTCAGAGTGCAAGAAATAATGAAATAAAAGTTTAATGGATAAAACGTGCTAGAAGATGCCACTGATCAATGATTAGATTGATTGAACATATACATGTCAAATGAGAAACTGTAATTTTGTTTGTCGTCAAGACCAAATCAAAAAGTGACTGAAAATTAAAAGGGAAATTGAGAGGGTATTATGGTAATGGAATGGTCAGTGGCATCTACGAATTAATGCAGGTGAAAATTAATGATCAAAGTTACATGTTAAAATAGAAAGGAAATTGAATCTAAAATACAGTTAAAGGCAATCCTTTGACCTGTCTGACCTGGATTAATAACGTTTATGTTCTTCAATTCAATTTCTTTCTAAAGCTTCCTCTTAAATGTTTCTTCTTTAAGTTGCCTGTATTCGATTGGTAACATGTTCCAACATCTGATAGTTCTTGGGAAAAATGAATACACATATGTGTTGGTATAGGCGCCAATATTGATAAACTGCCGCTGACTTCTTCCTTGAAGCTGTATTGGTGCCATTATATAGGATGGAATGTTAACAGCAATATTATCATTTACTGCCTTATGGAAGAGACATGACCTTGGAACATAGCGTCTTTCTTGAAGGGTTGGCCATTTGAGTTCTTTTGACATATCAGAGACACTAGAGTGTCGATCATAATCTCTCCTTACAAATCTCGCAGCTCTCCTTTGTATTGCCTCAATTTTCTTTATATGATTTGCTTGATGAGGATCCCATACTGTAGATGCATACTCTAAAACTGGTCTTACTATTGTAGTGTATGCTTTCGCCTTTGTCTTTTCTGGACGGCTGTAAAGATTTCTTCGAACAAGATTGAGGACATTTGTAGCTTTCTTTGTGATGTTGTTTACATGGCTGTTCCAGCTCAGATTTGAATCTAATTCTATTCCTAGGTACGGATGGTGCACAACTACCTCAAGTTCTTCTCCTAACATGCTGTATATAATAGCTACAGGACTTTTCTTGTTTGTTATTCTAAGAACTTTGCACTTGTCTGCATTGAAATCCATCTTCCCGTCATTTGACCAAGCAAGGAGATTATCAATGTCCTTCTGTAAAGTTTTTCCATCTGATGGTGTTGAAATTTTTCTGTACACTAAACAGTCATCAGCAAAAAGTTTGATTGTGGTATCATCACCTATCTTTTCTCCTATGTCATTTATGAAGATGAGAAACATCAGTGGTCCAAGGACTGTTCCCTGTGGAACGCCTGACTGGACATGTACTGCTTTTGAGCAGATACCGTCTATAACTACTCTTTTTTCGTGTTACCAACCAGTTTCGATCCATTTGTTTATCTTGCCGTTGATCCCATAGAACTTTAATTTATATAGCAGTCTTTGATGTTCTACTTTGTCAAAGGCCTTGCTGAAGTCAAGTATCAGAAGGTCTAGTTGATCCCTTTTATCAAGATGCCTTGCGAGATCTTCTATGGAGCTAACAAGTTGTCTTTCACAGCTGTGCCTTTTCCTGAATCCATGCTGAAAAGGAACAAGGATATGACTACCCTCAAGATGGTCCATGATTTGCTTGTAAATAATGTGCTCAAGAACTTTGCACGTGACACATGTTAATGATACAGGCCTGTAGTTAGCTGGTTCCGTTTTTAGCCCCTTTTTGAAAATTGCAACAATGTTTGCACATTGCCAATCCTTTCGTACTGAGCCAGTGTCAATTGATTTCTGGAACAACATTGCAAACATAGGGGCAATAGCGTCTGCATAATCTTTTGATATTCTAGTTGGTAAGAGATCTGGCCCAATGGCTTTGTTAGTTTTTAAGCCAGCAAGAAGATTCTGAATACCTTTCACTGTTACTGTGATGTCTCTCATGATCTTGTGAGGGCTATGTCCTTTGCAGGGGATGTTGCTTTGGCAAGGTCCTGTAAATACTGACTCATACTGTGCTGACAAAGCTGATGCCTTTTCATATCCTGTTGTTACTAATTTACCTTGATGATTTAGCCCTTGAATGCTTACTGTATCTTTTCTTAGAAATTAGATATAACTCCAAAAACGCTTCATTCCTGGTTTCTGTTCAGCTCCTTCACCACTTTCTTCAAACAATTTATTGATGTCGTCATTATGTGCTTTTGCCATTTCTTTTCTTATTAATTTCTGTATTTGTTGATACTCTGCCCATGCTTTTTCACTTCCTGTCTTTTTTGCTCTGTTGTATTTTCTCTGTTTTTTCTTTATAAATCTCTTAATTCTTTTGCTCATCCAGGGAAGATCTTTTCCAGGTTTCAGAAATTTTGTTGGTATGTTACTGTTCACTGTTTTCATGATGGTCAGTTTTATATGTTCCCATTCTTCTGATGCTGATTTTTGCATACCATTTACAGTGTACTGATCTCTTAGTTTTTCAAGGTCCTGTTGTATCATATCTTTGTTGGCTTTTCCAAACAATAGCACTTTTCTTGGCTTCTTGATGTTAACTTTTGCTTTAAAATTCATTTTGGCAGTCACTGCTTCATGATCACTTATACCCTCTACAACTGCCACATCACTAATAAGATCTGGGTATGTACAAAGGATAATATCTAAAATACTGGACTTTCTTGTTGGTGTTTCTACTATTTGTGTTAGCCCGTAGTCATCTGCTATGCTCACCCCCTTTCATTTAGTGATACTCCATACTGTGGCTGGTCTTGGATAATTCCATCTTACAAGTTAACACTTGGAAGATTTAAATCTCCCCCTAACACTAGGTTGATAGGATGTTTTTGAGAGGTCAGGAAAGAAAATTCATTATCAACTTCCTCTAAGTATTTTAGTCCTGTACTTGGTAGGTCTATAAAGTACTCCAATGCAGACAGCTGGTAAACCCACAATGTGCAAATTTGCATACAGACTTTCTACCTTCATGTTTGGGTTTTTGGGTCCTTCTTGTTCTGTGAGAATTAAATCTTCTCTGTGTGCAATAAATACCCCTCCTCCATTGCAATCTCTGTCATTTCTGATTGCTGTGTATCCTGCTGGGAATATTTCATTATTTGTGAATGTCTTGTTTAAAAATGACTCTGTTCCCAACACGATATCTGGCTTGTGTGTCATAAATAAATGTTCAATCTGCTTTCTCTTCCCAGTACCTTTCAAGCCTCTGCAGTTAACTGTCATTAATTTCTCCCCATCCCTATTTGTCTTCTCTCCTTTCCAATTTTGTATTGAACCTCTTGCAGACATGTTTCCCCTGATCTTTGGTGAGGATGTATATTTTGGAGCTGTCTCAGATGAGTTTCCTGCATTACAATCTGCCCCTGTACCACACTCCCAACTATCTGAGGATGATAAGATGTCATAGCTATTAGGTGACTTTGGTATTGAATCTTCAAACAATGTGGAAGAAAAGTTTGGAATTCCACATTTGCAACAAACCCATTCTAGACTCATATTTGCAAGAGAGTCGTAGATTTCATTTGACATCAGCTTGCAGTGTACATGAAACCATCCGTCGCAGTTGTCGCAAGCAATTGCCCTATCATTCCATTTCACAGCCCTCTTACAAATCTGGCATGGGTACTTCACTTGTTTTGGCCCTGGATTGATGTTAACATCCCCGCTGAGGAACAATATCAGTAACAAAAATTTCCAATTTATTCGGGAGACTGACTTAGGCCCAAACATGGCGCCATGTTTTCTGCCTTTCAATATGTGGAGTGGCGCTGTTACTGCCTTGATTGCTAGTTTTCTTGCAAGATGAATGTTGTCCATGTCTTCCCAGCTGTTACAAAATATTCCTTTAGGCTCATGTGTGGTTATATTTCGCATGAGTATTGCAATTAAAACTACAGTCAAAGGAGCAAGATAATCCATGACCGCATATGTTGCTAGTTTTGAGTGAAAAAAAACACCAGTTACCGGGAATACAAGTGGTGGACATAAGCAAAAAGGCAAGTTTCTTGGTCAACAGTAGACAACTCTCCTTTAGCAAAGCGAAAATAAAGTAGTGGAAACATACATACATTTATATAGTTTTTTTTAACTATATGTTTATTTTTCAGCAATTGATTTATCGGAAAATTCAATGATGTAACCATAATTTCTTTTAACTTCCCAACACAGAACTATTTTCACTGAGGATGTTCTTGCAAAGTGGTTCTTAGATCATGAAAAGTGGTTCTTAGATCAAATTGACACTTCAGTAATTTATTTTACAAAAGTACTATTTTTCTGAGTAAATTCCCACATTCTTGTAAATGACAACCTCTGATAAACACCCATCCTTTCTTATTTCATTATGAATTATTTTATTAATGCCAATTCTATGATCTAGTGACTGGAAATATAGTAGTAACAACTTATTTTGGAATACAATTCAGGAAAGGTTTTGAACATAAAAAAAGATATCATGTATTTGTGATACATAGACTAATTTATAAATAAGAACCATAAAAGCATTTACACAGATACATATAATTGTGTGTGTTGGGAAAGCAGTTAATTTTATTTATCTGTCTGTTTGCTGTGGGAAAAAAGTAGCTTGACTTTGATTTTTCTTTGCACTTTTGTTAAACACCTGTAATATCTTTGTCTGATGACTTCTTTATACCTTTGCGTAATCCTTTTACTCGTTTTATCTCCAGTTGTGTTTTTGTTTTTGTTATAGAAAAGGCTCTCACTCGTAGGTATAATTTGATCATATTATCCAGTAGGCTTAAACTTGTATCTTTTTCCAAGGTGTGTGCATCATCCTCTTTGATGGTATTGAAGAAACTTGTTATGTCAATGTGCTTCATTAATTTTTGCGTTATTTCTTGGCAATTAATGGACACCACATGGCTCTCTTTTTCTCTTCTAAATTCTTCTTCAACAAGTTTTAATAACTCAATAACTTCTCTCTCAACTCCCCATAAACCACCTCTAGATTGGCATGGGATCAATCTCTGAGTGCTAATATCATCACCCCGGCAGGAATTCAACAATAAAAGCACACCTTGGACAGCTTCAGATTTAGAATCAGTTTTTCTGCTATATTTTCTGACCATTGAGTGAATTATATAGCCAGCTAGGTATTGCAGCCCATCAAATTCACGTTCTGAAATTGGCTTGACCACAACAGGTTGCTGAACAGGTTTCTTATAGAATGCTAATATTTTATCAGCAAGTTGTGATGCAAGAATAGTGCAGACAGGCATTTCCAACTGGCTGAAATATTTTTTGGCATTTTTGACAATAACAGAATAAAATGCAGAATAAAATTTTTCTGCATCTCCCTTTTTATTTCAAGGACTGATAAATTTTCAGAATTTCTTTTTTCAAGGAATTGTTCACATTTTCTGTAACATAAGCAACTGCAATACCGCGGATTTCGTCAGGAAAACACTCATCTTTGCTTATATCTTCTTTTGCTTCTTCAATAAAAGATTTAATTGTCACACTATCTAAACTTATGGCATCTCCTTCAGCCTCTGTTCCTGTTATTTCAATGTGTTTCAGATCCTGATGTTTTTTCAGCCCTCCTTTGCTTTTATAACTTTTTCCACAGTGGGAACAACATAAACTTTGAGTTTTTTCTGTGTGCCAAGAAAAAAAGATTGGCAGTTCAGACTATTTACAAAAATGTTTATTTTAAATTTCAAATTAGATAAAAATATATTTTTATTTAAAAGAAAATAGGTGATAACAGAAAATAGTTCCAGGCACTAAGTGTTGTATTTCTTCCAATAAATACCCACCTGTTCATAAGGTGGCCTTTATTAGAAACATTGCATATATCTAGCATATTCAAAAATGAATAAATGCCTGGGTATTTATTAGGGGAAATAGGTACAGTTTGTTCGTACTCGTAAAAAAATGTCTACCCAAGGCCTAAAGTCTCCAGCGGCTGACTGGCTTGGACTTGCAATTGATGATAAATTTAAAAATTTTGACCACTCTGTTTGAAAACAATCCAAATACATTTCAAGTACAAAATATAATTAATATGATAAACTAGCCAAAGAGGCATTCCAAATATTATCTTCGG
The DNA here is from genome assembly GCA_003864495.1 of Nemopilema nomurai. NCBI lineage: Eukaryota > Metazoa > Cnidaria > Scyphozoa > Rhizostomeae > Rhizostomatidae > Nemopilema > Nemopilema nomurai. The sequence goes on along the minus strand of ML133365.1, from coordinate 2,063,450 downwards.
AAACTAAACATCCAGTCTAATGGATGTATGTAAATAGGCCTTTTGAAAATGAAAACGTAATAAATGTTAAAAAATGTTCTATGTTTCACCTGTTGAGCATCTTCAACCAATGCATCATCGCATTGCAGTTTGAATTCATCATCATCCATGTACTCGAAGAAAAAATCGAGCGTTTCCCCACTCAAAAAGTCTTCTTCATTTGTAGTGTTTCCACTGTAGAACGCCATTTTAAAAAAACAACTTGCACTCAGTTTGACCACGTGACTAGATTTTCTCTGATTGCCGAGTTTCTAAAGCGTAAACAAAGAAAACAAAAGAGAGAGAACAATAGGCTTCCAGACCAGTCCTCCTTTCTATTGACTATGATATAATTGAAAGTAAGCTGGTCGTATTGGAACACCTTCAAAGTCCTATTGATTATGGTGAGCAGTACAGTCGGCGCCAATGCCCGAGGCTGTTAATATACCGCTACCATCCAATGGTACCAAAGTAGATTGTCTTGGAAAGGTTGACAAATTATTAAAGAAAGCAGATTGTGGTGTGTCTCTTGACTCAGTAGACACGGCACATAGAATTGGTAAAATTTCTACTGATGACAATGGATTGCCAAGAAAGCAGGTGATAATTCGGTTCAAAACCTTTTCAGAAAAAACAAAATTCTACAGAGCCAAGAAAGAGCTGAAAAAACGCCAAAGTACGACTAGATTTAACAAGCAAAAGATTAAATCAATTGCACAAGGCAGAGGAATTTGCAAAGAATCATGATGACATAGAATTTGTGTTTGCTGACATAATTTGCAACCTTGCTGCCAAGTTTTCAGATGGGTCTTTTATTTATTTTTTACTCATTGGATTGGTTGATTCAGAAAACTGGAAAAAGTTGAAAATGCTGACAACATTCTCAATGAGGACAAGGTTGAGTAGACTTTTAACCCCAAAGAGGTCTTTTTGTTGTCGTCTAGTTGTTTATTTCCTAGCTTATGTAGTTAGAAATACTGTTTTTTAAACTGATGTTATTATAACTTACACTTAAAGTCTTCAAACGAAGCCCCATTCTCATACAATAAGAACTATCCTTTCTAAAATACCATAAACAACTTTTTAATGTTTATTAGACTTTTTTAAATTTATTTTCAAGGTCTCGGAAGTCCTGCATCATTCACAATACTTGTTTTCAATGGGTAGATAGCATCTCTTTCAGAAAGCATGATAAAGGAGATAAATTCATTTCTTAATGCCTGTAGGTATTGAACAATGGCGTGCACCATTTGCTTCTATAAAATGCTGTTTTGTTCAAAAGGCTCATCTTGCTTTTCCATTTATTGAATATATTTTCCCAATAGGTTTTGTTGTTTCCTACTTGTACGTCTTCATATGGTCATCAGTATTCATCCTCCCATGCTCATTGATTGTCACCTTGGGCTGTACGCTTCTGAAACCATGCAAGTTATTTGTCGGAATTTCAAGATCTAGCCTACACATTTATGCACCTGATTTCGCTAATTTTTAACAGATCGCTGTACCTTTAATCAAGTTTATATTGTTTAACAATGTCCTTTGCTCTTAGTTTGCAGCATTTCAGGGCCTCTCGACGTTGCCTTCTGACCTCTTTTCAAAACGGTCTCTACGCCCTGTTAATAGGTATTCTTCTTGACAATGTTTTTGTTTGGAAAATGCTCGATCCTAAAATATTTCTCTCTCTGGCTGGTGATATTGAATCTTATCCTGATGATGACCATGAATTAATTTGAACTTGAACTTTCATTTCTTATGATATTTTATGTTGGGCTACATAAGTTAATAATTTCACATATTTACATGTTACATTTTTGCATTTCTATTAGGATATAGTTTTATAGACTAATATTGTTGTAGTTTGTTTTGCTTGCTTGTTTTACAAAGTCACGTGAGTTTTACAAAGTTTGCACGTTTGTGGATGTATTATTGCAAAACCGTTGTATAAATTTTGTATTACCGAATATTATGGTTACCAAATCATAAGCTTTGTAAGTATCATGTTTTAATTATCTAATTGCTTTGAAATGCTATTGAAGTTTAACATCCTGCTAGATCTGATATTTGAACGGATTCTTATTGGCGATACTTGTAGGCCATATCAACATTAGCGGAGCATCTTGTGCAGAGAACATTTTTAGAAGCGTGAAAATAAATGCTAAGGGTTTAACTTGATACTATATTCTCATGTAGGTATTTAGACTATTCAAGTAACCATATTATTTCGATAGATATCAAAATTTACAAGTGCGATAACTTTTGCAAAACTTGAGATTGCGCGTTTGCTCTTTCTGGAAATGTGCGTCGAGGTCATTGGAATAAAATAGCCAAGTTTCATCCTATTCCCCACTGTATGTTTGATCAGATTCTTTTTAAAGGGAGGGGCTTCATAAGGCAAAAAACGTGCTTCTCGAGGAGTTTCTCGCAACCTTATTGGTTCAGTTTGAAGACGATTCCCTTGGTGGTGATTCCTTTCCTAGCCACTCAAGATTTGACGCTTATGCTCAGCTGTCTAAGGAACACTAGAAGACTAGCCTGAGCGCCAGAAGCCCTTGTAGCGTGGGGCCCCTTTGCGAGAAACTGCTTGAAAACTATGAAATTTTTGACCAGAAATAGTTATTTTCATTTTCTGACAACAAACGAATTTTATTGATGTTGAATTTGACCAAAGGGAACAACCTATTGCTTCAACACGCAGCAACACCAAAGTAGTGTAGTTGTAAGATGTTTTCATATTTTACCCTGATATCCATGGCTACCTAGTAGCTACTCATACAATATATTTCTGCCCAACTTTTCTAATGACAGCTGGTTAGAGATGTTCTTAAAGTTGTACCAGGAACAAGCCACCACAGAGATTTGAAGAAGCCATGCATGATAGTTTTGAAGCTGAAGATGTAAGCCAGACAGAGATTTTTGATGCTGAAGAGATGAACAGTGAGGCATTAGTTGAGAAGGACGTCCAAACTTTTGAAACAGAGGGGCAAAACAAAGTAGTATGTTTGAGATTAACATTTTGTAAAGTATTTAGTTCAGCCTTTCCGATAATATTTGATATACCAGGTCTATCTATTTCGCCAAAAAATTGAATGTAGTATTTGCGAATATTTTAGGAAAATGGGCATTGCAAAGAATGTTTGCAAAAAAGCGAAACACAAACTAACTAACAAATTGATTGACCAACAGTTCAAAATAAAGAGGTTCAAAATGAGGAAAGAAGAAAAGTTGGTTAGTCCACCCTTTGTTACATTGATTTGATATTCATGGTTATTTTATATCCCCTTTTGTGTATAAAACTGTGAGGTTCAAGTTGCAACTTTGTGATATTACACACTATGAATAAAACAGACCAGTTAAACAGTAATTTTCATAAAATATTCTTGTATAAAATTTTATAATTTTATAAATCTACTCTTTAATGGAATTATTACCACAAAGTTGCTTTTCAATTGTAAATACTGCACTTGGCTGGAATTGAATTTTCAATGAAATACAATGCTTAATAAAAGACAACATGGATTCTGTTTTGCTAGACAATAGTATATAAACTCAAAGAAAACACTTTACTGAGATGTTTCACTTTCCCTTCATCAGTAATAACTTTCCAAAATCAGAGGGGCCTATTTATCAACCTAAATTACAATGGAACAATACAAACAATAGAAATCTCAAGCGGACCTGCCTAATACAATACATATTGTTAAATGTGTAAAGTCACAAATTGTTACGGGGAACTGGAATTCAATAAAAAGGAAGAAAAGAGAGTGGGATGGAGTTGCTGGTGTTGAATTATTGTTTCTACCTTTCTATTTACTTATCTTCCAGTTCCCCATAACAATTTACGATTTTACACATTTAGCAATATGTATTGCATTAGGCAGGTTCTCTTAGGGTTTCTATTGTTTGTGTTGTTCCATTGTAATTTATATAAATAGCTACTGAATCAAGTTATAGACTTCCATAAAGGGGTGTTTTGTTAACATTTAGACTTTTTCTTCCTTATTGGTACATAGATGATTAGTAAAAATAGAACTTGTTAGGTTTTATTTAAAAAGGAATCCATCTATTTTTTAATCTTGTTATAATTTTCTTACAATCATATAGGAAGACTAACTACTGTAATAAGGGAGTCCCCTAGAAAAGCTGATGGCAGCCTGCCTGACCCTGAATTTGCTGAAATCTCTGATGAGTCCAATGGTGAATCTAGCGACGCATCATGTGATGAAGAAAACTTCAATGATTTTGAATATTTGCTAGAGGAAGAGAAGATAGATATAGAAACAGATAATGAAGATGAAGCTGTGGCTGTAAACATGTAAAAATATACTCTTTTTTCTATTTTGACTCTGTATCAAAGGATTTACCATGTAATTTAGCTGGCAAAAAGCAATGCAATTCTTCTGTACGTTAGCGATTGCAATGTCAACAAATTATTTGTTGGCACATATGCAGATATGCTATAAAAGCTCTATTTTTTATTTTTGTGTGCAATGGGCTAATTAAGATCTGTCAACATTCATTATTAGACTTGAGAATAAAATTTCATGAAGATCCAATGTGTTTTATTTTAGCATCAATTGATCAAGCATTTGTTACAAAGCATCTTTACATAGTTAATACGCAACAATATTTACATTCTGTACTGCCAAAAATATACTTTATTGTCTTATGACTTAAATATTCTCCTCCCAGGCACAAATCAGCTGAAAAAAAACATGCGCACAGTTAGAAAGTGCATCATATTTCTGTCACAACTGGTGTTACTTTTTGAGATGTGCCATCTCTGTAAAGAGCAAAACCTCTTGGTTGTAGTCAAAGAAGTTGGGACAATGGTCATAATTACTAGTATATGTGGTCATTGTGGGAAGCATTTCACCTGGTAGCGTCAACCACTAATGCCAAAGTTGAAGACACAAGCAGGAAACTTCCTTTTATGTATGGCGATATTATTGTCAGAAGCATCAATAATGAAAGTTAAAAAAATATTTGGTGCAATGGGTTTAGCCTGTGTATCACTTACAACACATTTTAAGCACCGAAAGGTAATATAATTTTTTCGTAATTTCTATTGCATATCTGAAAAGTTATTAACAAGGTGCATTTGTAATGCGTAGTTGCTATTTGCAATATGGACACAGACAGAATGTGTCTGTTCTTTTCACAGACGGAACATCATAGACAGAATATGGCGCATTAGCCAATCAGGTTACAGTTTTTGGTTACCAACATGTACAGTGGCCGGCTGGCTATGTTTTCTCTGGGGTGGTCAAGTCGATTTTTACGCCCCTTCTATATAGTGTGAATGGAAAAATAATGTAGTCCTAATATAGACCTTCTTGATCATGGTATCAAAGGGTAAAGCAACTGCATTTTGTCAATTATGTGGCTGCTCACTCTGACTGTAACTATATTTGGGTACGCCCTTCAAGCTTGCCAGACATTGTTTGCATTTTAATTTGACACCAGAAGCTCGCATATCTAGACAAAATCAACAAATACGACTTTTACACTATGTAAAGTATATCAATTCAAAAAAGTATCTCGTCTATTTCTCGTTCTACTTCTTTTCTTCCATGTTGAGTCTCAATGAAATCTAACCAAACCGAAATCATAACAAAGCCTTTCTCAATTCTTCTGATGACCTTGCAAAGATATCTATGACTCTATCTTTGTGGAGCGAATACAAAATTTTCCTTTCTACAGTCATTAACAGCAGTGACTCAAGGCGACTCTGTAACATCATCAATCTTATTTTTGATTTCACCCTTTTTAAGGCGGAGAACGAGCGCTCAGCAGTGCCTGAACTGACTGGAATTGCAACTGCGATTAAATAAACCTTGCATAGTGTGTGATAAGCATCCACAAGGTTATAGGAAGGATTGGCAAGGATCTTTATTGCATCTACAGAGGAAGAAGATCTTTCATTGGAATATTTTTCTTTGACAGTTGCATCATCTCCATCATTACGACTTTCTTCTGCTTTGATGTCTCGTTCATCGTTCTGCTATTCCTCGCCACTTCCTGAGTCATTGTCATCTCCTGCTCTTTCGTATCCAGATCGATTAAACTTTCCGAAATTTGTGGCAAAGCTGTACAGTTCATCGGCACATCTGTGTGAATCGATGTTTAACGTAAAACAGAAGCTTCTGACACTAGGCTCTATGTCATGAGATGTCTGATGTCTCCCCAGCAAGTCTTTGAATTTGCTTGGCACGAGCAATGACAATGACTTTAAAAGTGGTCGATTCTTTTCAAAACGATCTTGGAGAGAAGTGAGAATCTTATCCAGCACGCAGTAGAATGTCTCCCGCGTCCACTGATTTTCGGGTGTGTCTGCTGGCAGGTCATGCTGGAGCTCTCCATCCATCATTCTTCTGTGACGAACTCTCGTTGTCCTCCATTCTGCTCCTTCAAACTCTGCCTTTGCTTGTGCAATTATCGTGTCAGGAATTTTTCTTATTTCTTGTAGTTGTAAAACGGCTGAGTCAACCATTCGCAGAGCCTGTCCAAAATCTACATTAATACTTTGCAAGTATCGGCTTAGAGGACCAGTAATTGCAAAGATTTCTCTGAACAGGCATGCGGTTGCTGTGATCTGCCTGCTTTGGAAAGATGCCGACAATTCTTCTCCTGTCGAGCGTTGCTTTTCTTCAAATTAAGGGTCTGCAGCAACTTTCTCCAACACTTTCGCAATGCATTCAAACCTTGCGAAGAACGTATTCAGGCCAAATTCTCTTGCACTCCATCTAACAGTGTTCAAGCGCTTTACCGAGAACACTTTCAAGCTCTCATCCTTTTGGGCACTTTCAAACAATGAGTGTACTCTGTGCGACTTACTAAATAAATTGTGAAGCTTTTCCAAATTACTGAAAAAGCCTGATCACATTTATTGCAACACCAGCTGCGTCAGAGCGGACCAAATTCAAAGCATGGGCATAACAATGAACGTATGCAACATGATTTCCAATATTTTGTTTAATGAGTGCCTGTAGCCCATTGTAACACCCACTCATGTTTGAAGCGCAGTCGTATGTTTGTGCCACAAGCTTTTCGAAGGTTACACCTTGCAACTTGAATGTTGTAATAATGGCATTGTAAAGTTCGTTAGCTTTCGTTCCTGTTGCTCTTTGACAGGAAAATAGATGCTCTGAGCATTCTCCAGCCTCATTAACGACTCTAACGCATATGCTTAACTGTTCTTTGTGCGTGACGTCGGGTGTTGTATCTGCCATTAGTGCCCAAGATCGGCAGGTTTTGATTTTCTGCACTACTTCTGATGTGATCTCTTCTCCGATAATTCTTATTAATTTATATTGTGAGTCGTTACTAAGAAATGTCAATTTGGAACCTCGACCTTTTGCACCTCGTTTACCAGCCTGCTGTTCAGACACCTCTCTATGCATGGTTGTAACATTTGAAAGGTGGTCTTTCGTAGCAGCATCATATTCGGACAGAAGCTGGAGTAGTTCCAAAAAGTTTCCATTGTTGTCAAAAGCATTTGTAAGGGATTCCCGATGGCTTTTGAAGGAGAGTCCTTGCTTTCCAAGAAAAATGGTTGCATCCACTATTCTTTTGATTATGTTGCGATTTGAAAGCACTACTTTATTTCTCCTTTCTGATTCCATTGCTTTTTGGCGATCAAAAGCAGAGTTCATTGTATGTATCTCCCTGCAAAAAGAGAACTTCTACAACCTTTGCCTTTAGGTGGCATACAGACCTTTCGTGCTTCAAAATGCTTCCATATTGCTTTTTCCAGTTGTTGAATCCTTTGATGGTAAATGCATTTCCATGGTTATCAGCGGAAGTTGGACTGCTAAAAAGGAGACAAGGAATACAGAAAAGGCTGTCCTTCACCAAGGAGTGAGAAACCCATCTACGCCTTGTTCGGCTATCATGTTGAAATACGCTTTGTGAGCAATATCTTGAACGATCACTGTGTTGGCTTTTTCTCTGCTTTAATGTTCCCTCTGTTGGTTGGCATGGATTCATTCGTATCAAAGCTTCCTTCTCGGCATTAGTGAGGGCTATTCCAACAATGGAAGCGGGATCAAATGTGTTTTTCTCTTCGTAAATGACTATATTTGAATTTAAGTCACTTTCCTCACCAGCAGGAAAATAAAATTCTCCGACATAGTTAGCAGTGGTTTTAGAAGCAATGGTATCATCTCTTCGAATTGTCTCAATCTTCTGACCAATCCTCTGTATCATCTCTCTGTATTTTGCCAAGTGATTCTTCAAAAAGGTTCATTTCAACATGTTCTGTGTCACCGTTTTCAATTGTAGTGCTGATGGCTCGAGATTGTCGTTGCTGAGACCAACAACTGCGTTTGGCATTAGCATAAAAGATCCACTTCTTCTGTCTTCTATTTCACGCACTTTTTTAGCTTTTTTGGATTCTGCCCCAGATTTTTTTCTCTTTGCAGGTAGGTTAGAAGCATTGCTAAGGGAAAATGAGTAAAATAACATTTTTATTGCAATATTTTGCAACATGACTTGAATTTCTAACCTTTGCGGCTGTATTTTTCGTAGTCATTTGCCCTCTTTGCTCGGAAAGATGAGACAGAGCTCGCAAGAAATTTACCGGCAGTGGTGTAACTGAGACAGCCGGGACCCCTTGAGATTTTTCATTCCAGGGCCCCCCAATTATCAGTATTAGTAAAACAATATATAATATACATGTACTGTATTTCCTTAAAAAATAAAGCGCTTATTTAAAAATAAAGATTTATATATAAGATCTCCAAAGTTCTCTGAAAGTAGGTGTTTCAGGTGTTTGGTTTTGCCATGGCCAGGTAGGTGTTTGGTTCGGAAAATCCAAATTTAATCACTGTATGAAGAAAGTCTGACTACGTTTTCCACTTTCTAATCTAATGTTTTTTTCAACATCATAATATCTTGCAGCTACACTGTAAAACAGTTTTTCTCTGTTATTTACTTTAAAACTTCTCCTTAAAATTTAGCAAAGAATGACTGTCAGTAGGGTTTCTACTCATTTAAAGTCATGTGCAATGCAATAGCTTCACTGAGTCTCGGCCTATTTTTCTGTTTTTTCGTTAAGATATCCAGCATTTTCAAATTGGCTTATTTTCGAGGGTCGGCGGATTTTCGAGGAAATACGGTTGGCAAAACATAAAATAGTAATCAAAAGACTTTCTTTTCATTTACACTAATGTTTTATACAAGCTTGGGGCTCCTTGAACTCCTTTGTTATATCCAGAAACCAGCTTCAGAGAAAAATAACATAGAGCAAAGTTTTTTAGGGCTCCTTAGTATTTTAACTAAAGGTAACCTTATGCCATCGCGCTACTAGTGTCATTATATTTATAATGTATAATTTATATCTCAAGTTTGATGACACTAGTTCTTTAGCAATTTAGTAGTTTCTTTAGTAGTTATTAAATGCAGTTCTTTCAACAACTTGAGAAAGTTTCAAGCATTTATTCGTACCATTGAATGACTTTTAGTGAAATTGCGAGGTCTGTAAGATACAGTAAGCCACACTATTGAAATGATCCTTCATGCTACGAAGACTGCAAATACCTCTATGAGAAATGAGAATGATTCATAAAGATTCTATCACTTACTTTATTACACTTCATTCTTAACAGCAAAAGAGCGATAGTGATGAGCGCTTGCCTCAGTAAAACTACAGTTTTTTTCCACACACAAAGAAGACTACTTTTCTTCAATGTACTTCATTCAAAACCCACAGCTTCAGAGCCTACTTCCGCTTTCCTGTTCCCCTCGCCTCCACGATGTTCAGGGCAGGCTTCGCAGCTGCAGCTAGGAAATATATACATTGTCTGTTTGACACAAATGTCTATTGGGTCATGGCAACGCAACGTGCTCCAATCGTAGAATCTCACGTTTAATTAGATTGTTTACAGCCCAAAGACTACACGATCAATTTTGATGTTCCGACCCAAATATTACAAAAAAAACAATTTTGGCGCCTCTTTATCTCTAATTGCCCCCACTGCCACCACGCCACTGGACATGTTGCCCACCGCAGGTATCCGAATAACACGTTAACACCTTGTTCGGTTGTCAAGATTTATTTGCACAAGGATTACTACCAGCATTACTCTAGCCTGGGCACAGTCTTTCTGCTGGACATACGGGAAATATAAAGACTGCGAATCAGCAAAAGATTATTCGTATTTGCTACATTTACTTATTTTTCTATGAACCAATCAAAAGCTGGCTCGGAATTTTCCGAACCGTAAAGGCATTGGTTGGGGCATCATTGCATTGTTACTCAGGCAGCACTGCCTCACAAGATGGCGACCGGCAGCATCAAAGGAGAGTTGGAGTGGAACGAAGACAAATTTAGAGAGTCTCTTCTGACCGTATCTGCTTTTTCTAATTGTACGATGATCAAGTTACCATCCTTCGCAACTTCTTTAAAGGGATGATGTTTTTTCAGTGCACCGACCGGATTTGGGAAATCGCTAATTTTTCAGGCCATTCCAATCATTGCAGATCATATTTTTGAAATAACGTTCGGTACCAGCATTTTGGTAATAATATCTCCTCTAGTCGCATTAATGATCGATCAAGTGAATTTCCTAAAGACAAAAGTCGGCCTTACTGCAGCAGCAATCCAACAAGAAACAGTCGAGTTCTGTATGCGATCAATTGAAAATGGTGAAATTTCATATGTTTATGCTTCCCCGGAGTCGATGCTTTCCTTGGAAAGATGGCGAAAAATACTGTCACGCGATGTTTACAAGGAAGCATGCATTGGAATAATTGTCGACGAAGCACAGTGCATCAGTCAATGGTAATTAGTAACAACTATTTTTTTTGGAAAAACCTTTTTCCTGCATGATTTTGTAGAAGTAGTGTTGGGACCGTTGGAAACCGTATGGAGGCAAGAAGAATAGTAAGTAGGGAAATTTTTTAAGAAGAAGCTCTTTCAGTAGCTTGCCTAATCAAGAAGAGAGCACCCCCTTTACAAATTAATTCTTAAAATTAGCTAATTATTTTAATTGTTAATTTTAATTATAAATGTTAAGGTTGCCTTCTTGAGAAGCTGGAACGTTTAACATCTTTTCTTTTTTAAATTAGTGGTCAGAAATTTTCTTTCCTGTACTATCTATAAGATTTTTTCATTTCATTAACAGGGGATACTCGTCATCAAAGAAATTACCATTTAGAGCATGGTAAAAGAATCTACTAGAATTGAGACATCTTGCTGATAAAAACATGAAATTTGCTGTTTTTACAGCAACAGCAACAAGGCAAACAAAGCAAAGAATCTTTGAAGCTGTAGGACTTTCTGTCAAAAGTACTTTTTGTCTCGAAAGAAGTCCTTTGAAAGATAACATTAAATACACTGTATGCTACATCCCAAACACAATGAAAACTGAAGTCATCTTTGGAAGTCTACTCAATGAGTTTACTGTTTCAAAGGAAAATACAAAACGGACATTAATTTACTGTCAGACCCGAACTCAGTGTGCCCTCTTATGGAGGATGTTTTTATTAAAGCTTGGAGATTTTACTTTCATGGGCACAAAGGTGCAAAAAACAGGCTTATCGATATGTACCATGCTGGTACACCCCCTAAAGCAAAATCATTTGTTCTGTCCCAGGCAACTCTTGAAACAGCCATTTAAGAATTCTTATTTGAACAGTTGCATTTGGAATAGGAATTAATTGTAAAGGTTTCATTCATACTTTTCACTTTGGCCCATCAAAGAACCTGGAATCTTTTGTTCAAGAATGTGGAAGAGCTGGACGGAAGGGGGAGGACAGTATTTTTTACCTGTTGTATAACAGCCTTCTTGCTAGTAGAAGTGCAGATGACATGAAAGATTTTATATACACAGCAGACTGTAGAAGAGCATGCATCGCAAAATATTTCTCACATAGTCCCAAATCAGCACTTTCTTGCTATTGCTGTGACGTATGTGAAAGGAAATGCACATGTGATGTAAACAAGAGTTGCCAGGAATTGTTGACCTTCTTTTTCGATGATGATGCAGACATGGATAATATTCGAATATGCAGAGTGAGCAAAGAACAGCTCTCTATATTAGAAACAGAGCTCCATGCCTACAAAGTTAATTTTAAAACTAGTCTGACATCAGATTTCATCACCAAGTGTCAGTACTGAATTTAGTAACTTTCAGGTAAAGCAAGTATTGGAACAATGCGAGTTCATATTTTCCACTGAAGATTTGAAGAAAAGAATTGAGATTTGGAGGTGCAGTCATGCCAATAACATAATGAATATCCTATGCAGGAAATTCAAAGATATTGATCATGATGTTAATTTGAAAACAACACTAGATTTGGATAATAAAAATGAAAGTGAAATTAACCTTGAATGGTTGGAGATGAGAGATGATTCTGACATGAATATGCTCATTGACAGTGCAAATGTAGATGGAATTCAAAATGCTCTGGATAATTTTGATTCTTCTACTTTGCAAAGTGATGCATCTGTAACATCCATGTATCTGGATACCTCTTCATAATAGGAAATTTACATTGTACCTGGTGTCCCATTTAATGTACCTGGTGTCAGCAATGTAAATTTGGTTTTAATCAATTTATAAAATGTCTTTCTATAGTCAATTAGAACATACAGTATAGATACCAGATTTGTTGATGTGATGCTTTTGAGAGCTTGCTTTGAGATGCTTTTGAAAGTGTTAATCTTGAAGGCTCAATTTTTTCCCTTCAAATCAAAACCAGAGCTTTAGCCTGAGCAATTTCCCAAAGTGCATAAAAATCATTTATCAAAGGTTTTTTAAAATTTAACCTCGAATTAACCTTGACCATAACTACTAATTTTTTTAAAAAAACTGCCCCTTCAGAATTTATGTTTAGAACTTTGTTGATTTCCTAAGAAAAAGCCTTTTTAGCATATTGGTGTTAAAAAACCTTTAGAGAAACTTGAAGTTTTAGAATCATTAAAAAAAAGACAAGAAATTGAACAACAAAAAAGATAAGAAAAAGAACAACATTTAAGTATCCTCATTGCCAAACAGTAAAGTCTATCTGGCTGTTTTTTTTTTAAAAAGACGGTATGTTTGTGATCCTCTATCCATTGATAAAAAGAATGAATTTCAAAGCCATCAAGCAATGTTCGGGGAAAATACTTGAAAACTTCATATCTTCTACCTTGTGTTGCATACATTGCTTTTGTGCTTGAAAGTTCATTCACTACCTTTTCGAGGTCCTTTGCTGTGGACTTGCGAATATGTCTTCCAGATCTTTTGATGACCTTGCATCTTGAGTCAAAACTATCCATTATTGCTTTGTTAACTGTCAGGGCTTTGATGATTCTATCTAGTGCTTTTTTGTTAGTTGCATTAGGGCCAAGTTTACGGATAATTATCTTGATTAAGTTGTTAAAATGCTCTAAAGCTAGATCTAGTGGTATATTGCCTCCCTTTCCATTTTCTGTTTGTGAAATCTATCCCAAATCAGTCTATGGGCATCTCTGGGAGACAAAATCACATTTTGCATTATAAGGTGTAATGCCTCCAAAGCATACTTCCTGCTAGAGGCACCATCATTTTTTAGATATGGAAGCATGAATAACCATGATCTATATACCCTCATACCGTCACCGTCAGCTATAGCATCATTAAAATTCAACCACACCATTCCATATTCCAGCAAAGAGCATTGATAGTTATAAGTATCATCTTGGGAGTTGTTGTTCTCCCTTGTCACCTGATCTCTAATGTTTTGGTGCAATCCATGGCTCTTTTCATGCTCAACTCTTCTTTTCCCATTAAACTTGAATGTCTTTTTGCATGATGAAAATCTACATTTGAAATGTCCATTAGGTGTCATAGGATTGCAAATTAACAGCCAATCTTCGTACTCCTGTCTTTTTTTAAATTCATCCAAAGTCTTTTGATGTTAGACAAAGTTGTCAATTACTTCACTGCATATCTTTTCAAGTACAATTTTCTTTTCAGGAGGTGAAGCACTTTGAATAATTGCTGGTAAAATCTTTTCATCAGGCTGATCATTAAGTGATGCCATACCAAGGACAGCAAGAACTGCAGCAAGGATTCTGGCTTCAATTTCAAAGGTGAAAAACTGTTTGCATGCTTCTACTTTCTGGCTCACATCGCTACGAACATTTCTTCTATTTATCAGTGATTTGTCACAAAACATAGTGCACTTGTCTTTTCCTGTTGACTTGAAAAAGTTATCAAATGCCAGCTAGAATGGAAAGAAAGTGGGACTTTGACAGGCAAATAAATTAGACACTGCATTTAACTTTCAACTACATGGTTATGGGTCTGAGCACATTGAACCTTAAGCTATGTTATGGATGGAAAGAAAAAAACAAAAATAAACATGTATAACAAGAAAAGGGGACTTTTTGGTATTGTTGTTGCTATTCAAAGTGTGGTTGAGAATTTTGAAAATGAAAAGTTGCAAACAAAATGAGATACTGTGTTTGTGTTGTTACAACACTGGTTTTAACAGACAATCATATATATATATATATATATATATGGATCATGCACTTACATACACGAGAATCCAACATTGGGGTAATATTGCGTAAGGTGTGCTTACCTGTAAAAACTTTATTCCTGCATGAAAATCAGCAATCTCAAAATGTATTCCTTCTAATCTCCCTGCAGGATCCATTCCACTTTGGCAATGAAGTAGACAATTCACTCCTCTTTCCACACTAAGCTGGTCACCAACAAGGCCTTCAGCCCCATTCACTCTATCCATGTCATCATTGGCATAAGGAACATATTTTCCATGTAAATTTTCAAGTACCTTTCTAATACCATCTGAATCATTTTCATTTTCATATATGAGACCTAACAGAACCTGAAAACAAGTCAATAAATATTTAATGTGGCAAACAACATCAAAATTCCACGTTAATTACTTTAGGTTGCAACATTACTTTTTCCTAAATGAATAAAATTTTTTACCTGGAAATTTTAATTTTTTAGGATGATTTTAACAGCTTATTCAAGAGTGGGTAGCTTTCGGAAACATGTCCTTGGGTCAATGGATATTACCTTATTTTCTCTGCAATCTTGAAATATCTTAGACAGATCTTTCCTTTTATGGATGTGTTTATAAAATACTTTTGAAGCATCTCTATACTGTACTTACTTTAAGATGCATGTGACTAATTAATATCAAATTACAATGAGTTTTGGTAAATTTACACTTTGGTCTGAGACACTCAAAAAAGCTCCTAACTGTTTGAAAGTTGATTTTCCAAACTATTTGATCTATCTAGATTTAAACTTGCAGAAAAGAACTTCAGATCAAAATCAAATCTAGCAAACGCTAAAGATGTGACTTTAAGGTTGTTAAAGAAAGAATCTAGATAATTAGAGCAACTTACAGAGTCAGTTGGTTTAGTGGCTTCTTTGGAGTATTCATGATGTATATATTGCACAGCAACAGGTTGAAAGGATTTTAAACAGTCAATGTGTGTAGTTGCAAGTCTTGCAACAAGCTTAATATAATTTCTCCTTTGCAATCTTTGATCTTTTGCAGTTGGTAAACACACTGCATTTTCCATCTTCAGTATACTATCTTCACTGGGAACAACAGTAGAGAGATGATAACCCAATATTGGATTCTTGGCACACATTACAGAAACCCAGTGAATATCTTTACTTTGATTTTCTTCAGTCATCTCATGAGGCTCTATGTGGAGATCTAAATAGGCCTTTCCCTTTATTACGTCAGAAGCCACGCGCGCGCTTTGAATTCTGGGTATGGTAGTTAAGGCGACCTTCCAAGAAGAGATTTACTTGTTTACTTCGATCGCTTGTCACAGTTCTCAATATTCAAAATGGATTCTACTACCGATAACAAAACTGTTAATGAAGGAAGTCATGTCCCTAGTCTTTTTCAAGACTCTTGCCAGGGGAACTCTGATTTGGAAGATGAAGTCCGTAATACAAGTACTGGTGTGGAAGGCCTTACTCTCATGGCCGCTGGTGGTGATGAGCCTACTGTTACCGTAGCTTCTCAAAAGGAGAAAAAAGTCGTTGGTGGATTTACTTGCTGTGTGCCACATTGCTTCAGTAATTCCAAACGCAATTCCGAACTATCATTCTATAGAATTCCGAACGGTAAAGGCAATGAGGAAACGCGAAAACATTGGTTACATTTGATATCTCGAAAGGGGTTCACGAAACCACTAGATGGACACAGAGTATGCTCAAAGCATTTTACTGAGGGGTTGCAAGACCTATTTAAACAACCTTCCATTGCTTGTTCCTAAAAATGAAGGCAAAATCGTTGTGAAACCTAGGACAACAACAAAAGCAAGGAACAGGACTCTTCCATCATCTGAGGATTTCGAAGAAATTCAGCAGAAGGAAGTGGGTGCAAGTGTAGGCTTTGCTATGACTGAAATTGATGAGGTAATTGGAGCTACTGAAAGCGAAAACCAAACATCCATGGATGACCAATTGAAGTCGGAGCTTGGTTCAGCCACACTTGAGCTTGCAAAGTTAAGAAAGGATAATGGCACCATAACGTTGAAGCTAGCAGAACTCCAGAATAACCAAAAAATTCAGTTGATAATGTTAAAGATAAGCCATCATTATTTCTTTATTTTACTGGACTTGAAGACTACCAAACATTCAAAATTGTTTTCACCTCATTTGGATCAGTTGTTAACAAACTCATTTACCATGATTCAAACACCAGTGTTGAAAACTAAGCTCAGGTGACTATGTGAAGAGGGGCCCTTAAAGAAAGCTTAGTCCTGAGCAAGAGTTCTTCTTTGTACTTGTCAGGCTAAGGCTAGGCCTTCTTGAAGGTGATATTTCAATGAGGGCAGGTATTTCAGTGTAACAAAAGAAACTGTTGCAAGAACAATGCCTGACTCCTTTAAAAAGGTCTACCCAGCAACGAGAGTCATCATTGAGTGCACTGAGTTTTTTATTGAAAAGCCAAGCTCAATACGATCACAGAGTGCTACCTATTCACACTACAAGCACCATAATACAGCTAAAGGTTTGATAGGTATCACACCAGCTGGTGCAGTATCATTTGTGTCAGATATATATATACCGGTAGGACCAGTGACAAACAGGAAACAAAGGACTGTGGTATTTACAATCTTTTGGAACCTGGGTATGCCATTATGGCTGAAAAAGGTTTTGATATACAAACTGATTTGCCAGTAGGAGTCAGTTTGAACATTCCTCCGTTCTTGAGAAACAAGGACCACTTATCTTTGTCAGAGGAACAAGAGGCCCGTAATATTGCATCTTTAAGAATTCATGTGGAAAGAACAATTGCAAGAATAAAGACTTTTAGGATTTTAAAAACTGTGTTTCCCATAAGTATGTGTTCAGAGCTAAATAAAATATGGGTCATATGTGCATATTTGACAAATTTTGTTCCTCCTTTGATCTCAACAGATGAATAAAAGTTTTATAAAATCATTGTTTGTTTCTTGTCTTTGCAAATGCATTTATAATAAAGTACATATACAAATGTAATATACAGTGATCATATAATAAAGTACATATACAGTGATTTTGGTGCTTTTTAATTAAGCCCACTGAATGGTGTTAGATTCTGGGCCATCCAAGGCTGTCAGCTTTGAAGTTGCATCCCAATTATTGCCAAACTGTGCTTTATTTTTTTTATAACAAGGCACTGAATGAGAAGCATAAGATGCCTTACATTTCTGTCAGGAAGAGCATAAGATGCCTTACATTTAAGCTAACACAGTTGCCTTTGTGAATATATTTTTGCCAATCAAAATAGGAAAAGTGGCAACTGAATAACTTGAATTAGACCCTCCTACTCCTACACCTATATTAAGCCACAGAGCTATCTTGTTCAGAATAAAGAAACCAGTATAAATTTCACTGTCCAGTTTTATAAAGGTAATATAGAAACATACATGGTATGAGAAGATTGTTTGTTAACATTTAATTTTCAAGTTTTGGCAAGATAAACTCTGTAAAGAAGGATGTGAGAGTTGGTAGCATTTTGGATGACCATAATTATTCGTCCTTTTCAATTCGTTCTACATGAAAGTAAATTGATGTGTAGACAAAAAAGTCAATCCAGTCTAGGTTGAGAAGATTTACATTGGGTTAACAATGGCCACATTGGGTTAACAACTAGGCCACATTTTTCCACTATCAATTCATCACCTAGCTGCTCCTGATATAATAATATAGCATCACTCTCCTTTTCTAACCCCAATCTGAGGGAAAGCGGTAGGCCACTACGGTGCTCATTCTTTTCAATGATTGTCTTTACAGTAGATGCTGGATAGATGGTCTTTCTCCTGTTCATCACTCTTCCAAAGATCGATGAGGTAATCCTTTCGGCTCTTTCGGTGTGCCAGATCTGCTCTTCATTCTGCTTTAAAGTATTTTTACATAATGTGATTCCTGCATCAAAAGTAATTCCAACTCTGCTTACTATTTCTGCATAAGTAGCAAGACTTGAACTAGATGGTTCTTTGATGCTGATACCCTCAACTAGTCTTTCAATGTATATCAAAGAGGAATTTTCTTCATCTTCTTTGCCCCTAAGTACTTTTTTACTGATAGCCTTTGAGCAGGAAGTTTCAAAAAATTCACAAGGCACAAAACTATTGGACTTCACTGCTTTACAAAACAGATTTCCTTTTCCAACTATTTCAAGGCAATTAACTAAATCTACTAGTTCCTCTTGATTTGTCTTATATGCAACAGGTGGGGTGGCACAATAATTTCTTTCTCCACTCGGACAAGGCTTCTTTTTTTCCCCTTCTTCAGCCTTTTCAAAAACCAAAGAATCAAATTTGAATTGGCTTTCTTTGATGGTCCATTGACAGATGATGGAATTTGCCACTTTTGGCCTACTTGTGTACAGGTAAGTTCTTGTGGCACATCCTGTAGGTCCATGTTCACATAGTCAACTAAGGTGTACAAAAGAGCAGCAGCATGCTTGCAGCAACCACTCTGGCCTGCTTTGCAGTCGCATTTGGCAAAAATTACATCACTTTTGTCTTGGTCTAGATGTGCAGAAAATTTTGTAACTATTGGTCTTCATTGACGCATGCACCCTTGCTCTTACAAGGAACAAAGTATTCTCATTCGAATCAAGTTCGGTTTACAAAAACACAACGAATGTAACCCTCTTTCCACAACTTATACCCTTGCGTTTTGTTACGGTAGGCTTTCGGTGCTTTGCTTCTAGGCATGGCCAGAGACCCAATTAGTTTAACATTCAGTTTCGTTGTATCAAAATTTGGCATTAATCGCAAAGATTTTATCCAGCCCTTCTGTTTATACATCTCCTCTTGATACTCTCCATCAGGCGAAGATACGACTGGCTTGGGCCTAGTTGACCCTTCCACAACAGATAAATGACCTTCCATCGTCTTTTCCGAAAAGGTTTCTTTGTGGTTCCCCTGGCAAGGGTCTTGAAAAAGACTAGGGACATGACTTCCTTCGTTAACAGTTTTTTTATCGGTAGTAGAATCCATTTTGAATATTGAGAAATGTGACGAGCAATCGAAGTAAGCAAGTAAATCTCTTCTTGGAAGGTCGCCTTAACTACCATACCCAGAATTCATAGCGCGCATGGCTTCTGACGTAATAAAGAAAAAGGCCTATTGTCAAAGACAATTTTTCTACCACCATCTGAGGTAGCTACCATCTGGCATGGTTTTCCATCATTCATTTTTTCATGCTCAGTTGAAATAGTCTCTTTTTGGGCAAGAGCTTCTAACTGCGGATTGGATGCTGCATTGGCCATTTTGGCTTGGAACAGCTTTTTGTTCATTTCAAGGACAAAGTCTTCCTTTTCAACCGGCACTTCAGCAGCAAATTTTTCAAAGTTTGGAAACCTAGGAAAAGATTTGGTTCTATCCTCTCCTAAGTCCATGCCTTGGCTTTCTTCATCTCCCTGACCAGATTTATCACCCATGATGCTCTTGCATTGATGTTCCTTTACTAGCCGCTGTGATTCAGCACTAACTGCATCAAGAATGCTTTGGTCATGCCCAGCGCCAAATTCATCCATCTTTTTATACATTGTTGTATGGGACACTGTGAGTCGTAGAGCTTGCAGTCTTAATAATATTGCCTGAAAATGAAAATTGAAAATGAACATTTAACAGAATTAGCTGGGAAGCTTCAGTTTACAAAAGTTAATATACAAGATCTTTTGCACTGTCCAAAATTTAAGCCCAGTATAATTGTTTTGGAATAAAATAATCTTTCAGATTTGCACAAAATCATATTTAAACGGATATTAAAAGAGAAAAGTAGATGGAGTTTCAGATTTTCAGATTTTTCCAATCTTTCCGGATTTAAACAAATACCCAATTCTTGCATTCCTAACTTACAAGATCTTGTAGAAAGTAGAAATATACCTATACAGTTTAAAGTATATACTGTTTAAAAATTAAACAGGCTTAGAGGATCTTCATTGAATGGGGATGAGAGTCTCATTTTATGGCCCTTTAATATTTTTCATATATGAAAATATAGTTCAAGTAAATCTAGCAAGGGGCAGAAAGAAGACCTACCATCATCCCTGAGTGTTGAAGAATAGGTGTTACAAGAAGTTGTAATGCTGTCATACAAGGGTTTCGATTCTTTAGACATATTGATGCTGCCATGCAAGTTGCAGGAAGCCAATACAAATCGCTTGACTTATTCTTTGATCGCAACTTTCGTGATGCACTCTTAATAATCGCAAAGAGGATAGGCGCCCTCAGTTTCATTTCAGTTTCCAAATTCTCAAATGAAAACTGTTTCATTTAATCCTTGGATGTTTCTCTCAACAAGCTTGGTTTCTTTGAAGAACACATCAAACAACATTCCTTGTCCACTTCTTTCTGTATTCTTTCAATTATGGATGGCTTTATTTTCTCATGCTTCCATACTGCTTCTGCAATCTCCTTGTATGTTCCTCTCACAATCACTTTGGCAATTTGGTGTAAATCTTCTGGAAGGTTTCGCTTTCTCACCTGGCTTGGCCATTCAATCTGGATAGTAACTTTTGTTGTCCCTTTTAAGGAAGGAGATGTAGGTTTTTGCTTCAATCTGGGTTTTTTTCCACAACTACCACCTTTTTTGTTGTTCCTCTTGGCTGATTAGGCGTAAAGGAGTTTTTAGGTACAGCTAACTGGTCATCTACAACCACTACCTTGTTTGTTGATCCTCTTGACAAATTAGGAGTGAGTGCGAGGGTTCTTTTGGTTGCAGTTGACTGTCCATCTATGATAACGATCCTAGGTCTCTTTGTTTTCGGACATTTAGGAGTTGAAAAGTACGGAGCATCGTCTGTTATGGAAAATAAATAGTCTTCCGATATTAGTTCCTGTTCCTCCTCTGCCTCGTGGTGAAGAGCTTCGGTCAAGTCTTTCACCGGTGGCACAGTGACTTCGATCCGCCTTAATGGCGACAGGTTACCGCTGGTCTTCGTAGCAACTGATTCAAATCTTAATTGAAATGCTAGCCCATTTGTTTTACAGAGGCCTTCGTAGATAGACTGGAGCTGGTTGTCGATATTTTCAAGATCGCCTCGAAGTTTCCCCCTCCTCTTCAAAAGATCGCAACATTTTCTAGAAATGTATTTGGCTTTAATCCTCTGACGATCAACGACAAAGTTGAATAAATTCAACTCTATTTCTGGATTAAATGAAGCTGTTCCGTTTATCAAGTTCCGATCAGTTTTCTTTACTAAAATTATATCACAGATAAAACATCTTTCCATCCTCATGCTTTTCGTTCTAAGTGTTGCTGCGAGGCAATTTCCACTGATCAGTGGGCAATTTGTGGTAAATTATCATTTTGCTGTGCCGGCAATAATAGTTTGCTGATTCGCAGTTTTACATTCCTCGTTCAGCAACTACAATAGCAGCAACAAAAGACTGCGCTAGCAGGCTAGCATTACTCCCCATGTGGTCTGAAGGATTCCAAAACTATACAAAAAAGACAATAGACATGTATTTCGCATCATTGTTTCCAACTAGTACAAACGTACAAAATAAAGTGTTCTGTGCTCTCATACTTGTTAACAATGACAGCGGAAAGCTCACTCGGCTAAATACAGAGTCAGTGGCATAACATTTGCTTAAATATCAATTTACAACCGCTCGAATGAGACAGACAGCCAAGCATGAAAGTTATTCAAAACAAACGTCGACCCAATTCACAATACAGAGCTCTTTCTCTAAAACGCTGAATTCTTTATCTACAACTTAAGAAAATGGCACGGGAACATGGTTTCTTTGTTAGAAAGAAAAGGATTAATTGGAAATATTATTTACAGCTGTTTTTGGTAGGGACTTCTTACATCAATTCAAGTTTGATCCAAAATATCGCACTGTACGATAGTGCTGTCAGAAAGAAATTCAGGTTGCTTCCTTTTTATTACACGTTTATAAAGGAGATGAAGTGTACTTTATTTACATAGTTGGGGGCCGACCAGAAAGGGACATGTAATCTATTTTGTACCAAAATTTGTAGGTGCAATATGTAGATGGGTGCAACTGGTACACAAATTAACAGAGACGGCTTTTTTCTGTCACACGTATTTCAAATTAGATAAACTTCTTAAAATGAATAACCCACTTAAAAACTTGTTAATGAAAGTTCTGAACAGCAAAGAAACTTCACTTGTGCCGCAGTCTGAATAAAATAATAGGAATTATAATTTACCTTGCTACCTAGTTATTATATCTTATGTTGGCCCGCAAGTAAATGTAAAGATCGGGAAAGAAACTCCTTGTATATCTCTTGAACATAACATCAACCTTCACTCGGCTAGTCCGATATACAATAATTAGATACTCCAACAATGGTGTCCATAGGGAGTCCATAACATCTCTCCTCTTCTTCGGAAATCAAAATTACTAACATCGGTTATATATTCAGCAGTTTATTAATAAAGTAGTTTTCAATGTGTGATAACTTGACCATAGTACATAGGCATCATGCGTGGTCTCCTTGGATATCGACGTACAATGTCGGCTTCAGGTTCAGTGTCTGTTTGAATTGTATCATCATCATCATCAGTCTCTGATTCGATTTTTGATTGAAAGGAGTTATAAAACTTTTTGAAAAATGAGATGTTTCGAGTTATCCTATGGTCAGATCTTTCAGCGATTACTTTAGTTCCTCTGATGTCAATGACGCGATATGGCTTCGGATCGAATTTACTTGTCAGTTTGTTCTTTCTCTCTTGTTTGACGAGTACGAGATCTCCTTCATTGATGTCGGATGGTTTTGTGTGCTGACGTTTGTCATAGTAGACTTTGGCTTTTGTCTTGCTATCTCTATCGTTTCGTTTGACAAGCTTGTGTTTGTTGGATGGTTTCGACGTGATTCCTATGGCAGGAATCTTCGTTCTGATCACACGATTGAACAGAAGTTCAGCGGGTGCAACTTGAGTTGTGCAGTGTGGTGTTGACCTATAGTTTAACAGAAATAAGTGCAGTTCCTTTCTCCAATTGTTTCCTTCAATTTTAGACGTTTGCAGTAGTTTCTTGAGAGGTCGATTGAAAGATTCTACTTCTGCATTCTGTCTAGGCCATAGTGGTGTTCCTGGTTTGAATTCAATTCCCCATGTTTTCATGTATGTTTCCATTTCAATTCCGTTAAATGGTGGACCATTGTCACATATAAACTTGACTGGAATCCCGTGTGTTCCAAAAATACGATCAAGTTTTGGAATGATGCTTCCTGCTGCCGTTGATTTAACAATTTCGACTTCAGGAAAACGGCTGTATGTGTCAATGACAGACAGCAAGTATTCTCCGGATGGTACTGGTCCAAGAAATCCGCTTTGACCGTGTGCCATGGTGCTGGTGGTAGGTCTGTTGACTGCATCGGTTCCTTGCTGTTTTCATGTCCCGTTGCTTGGCAAGCAGTGCATTGATCTACGAATGCTTTCACTGTTTTATCGATATATGGGAACCATACTTTCTCACGCAGTAACATTTTCGTCTTAGTTGTCCCTGAATGTCCTGGTTTATGAGCAAGTTCTATAGCTTTGCGGCGGTGTCTGTGGTATGACGATTCTTGTGCTCTTTAGAATTATGTTTCCTGTGACAGTGAGATCCTGTCTGATGCTGCAAAGAACTTTGAGATCTCGTCTGTTGATGGTAGGATCTTGGATTTTATCCATTTCATGCCATCGATTTCTGCGAATCAGGTCCATTGCAACTTGGAGGGTTTTATCCTTTTCCGTCTCCTCCTCAATTTCTTTCAATGTCATGGCTTTTGGGACGGCATTTTTGGTGATGAAGTTTACATATTCTTCGGCAATTGTGTCTTGCTCCGAGCGATGCGACGCTGGATGTCTTGATAGGTAGTCTGATGGATTATCTGATCCTTTCTTGAACTTTACGGTAAAGCTGTAGTTTTGCAGTCGCAATTGCCATCTCTCGATACGAGCGGGTGGTTTGGCAACTGGATTGTTGAAGATTGTTTCGAGTGCCTTGTGATCTGTAAAGACATCGAAGTTTCCTGCTCCATATAGGAACAGATGTAGACGTTCAATTCCCCATACTAGTCCTAGTGCTTCTCGTTCAGTCTGAGAATAACGCTGTTCGACAGGTGTCAACGATCTTGATACATATGCTACGATTTTGTGATCTGTCGCTTCCGGTGACGATGTTTGAGACAGTATTGCACTAATTCCGTATGGACTGGCATCTGTAGTGACTGCTGTGTGCTTGGCAATATCAAAGTAGGCCATAACTGGATCCGATAATAGAGCTTTCTTTATTTTCTCGAATGCTTCTTGTTGGCTTTTTCCCCATTGAAATTGTGCATTTTTTCTGTGTCAGCCTTCGCAGGGCTTTTTCTGGATGTGATGCATAGTCTGGAATAAATTTTGCGCAGTATTGAGACATTCCTAGTAGACTACGGACTTCACTTATATTCTTTGGTGGTTGTGTATTGGCAAAATCTTGTACAAGACTTGGGTCAGGGCTAACTCCTTCCTTGCTGAAGACTAGGCCGTAGAATTGAAGACGTGTTTTGTTGAAACGGCATTTCCCTTCATTGAGAGTAATTCCCTTTTCCTCGAATCGTTGCAATACTTTTTCTAATGCAGTATTGTGCTCCTCAAGGGTTTTCCCCCAGATAATTACATCATCAGACATATTTTTGGCATTGCTGATATCTTGAATAGTCTGAGAAATGGTGTTCTGGAAAATTTCTGCTGCTGAGTTTACTCCAAAACAAAGTCTTTTGTATCTCCTGAGTCCCTTGTGTGTTGTGAATGTTGTTAGATTTCTCGACTCTTCTACCAGTGTCAGCTGATGGTATCCTTGTTTCAAATCAAGTTTAGAAAAATGACACGCACCGTTTAAATCAGCAATCAGTTCATCTGTCGTTGGCATAGGATGTCTTGTGCGTAAAATTGAGGTGTTGGGTAAACGCATGTCCACGCAAATTCTTATTTCTTCGCTGTTCTTCTTCGGGGTAATTACCAAAGGACTTACCCATTGTGTGGCTCCTTCCACTTTTTCGATTATGTCATCTTCCTCGAGTCGCTTTAGTTCTTCCTCGACTTTCTTTCGTATGTGGAAAGGGATACGACGTTGTGCTTGGATGACTGGTTTGATTGCAGGATTTGTGTGTAGCTTAACTTCAAAGTTTTTCAAATTTCCGACGCCTTTAAAAACCTTCTTGTGCTGCTTCAACAAGTGATTGACGTAACTTGGTGAATTTACAGTGGGCTGGGCTGAATGTGTTTGTGTGGCTGTTTTTGTTTCTTGTTGCACGCTGTGTATGTTTATCTTGATAAGGTGCAAATCTTGAGCCGTTTGAGAACTGAGCAAATTCCCTTTTACGTTCTTTGCAACGTGGAATCGTGCAAGAGAAATCTTTTTACTTGTTTCAACAGTTTCTTCGAAAGTACCTAACAGCTGGAGTGGTGCTTTTGATCCGTAGGCAAAGATTTTGGTGTTTGACTTCGTGATCGTGACTGGTTTCCCTGTGGCATTAATTCTGTCAAACGACTTTTCATCCAGAATGTTGACACTCGCTCCTGTGTCGATGAGAAACCAAACTTCCTGTCCATTGATTTTGAGCTTAGTCTCCAATTTCTTTGTGTATTCGTTCGATTTATCCATACAGTAAACATATTCCTCTGAGCTGTCATCTGAGCTGGTATTGTCTTGTACTATGTTTACTTTCTCGCGGTTTTGTTGGCTTTTCTGACGTTGTCTGCAACAGCGAGTGAAGTGGTTTTGTTTCTTGCAGTAACTGCATACTTTTCCCTTGGCAGGGCTCGTCGCCACTTTATTATATCTTATGTTGGCCCGCAAGTAAATGTAAAGATCGGGAAAGAAACTCCTTGTATATCTCTTGAACATAACATCAACCTTCACTCGGCTAGTCCGATATACAATAATTAGATACTCCAACAATGGTGTCCATAGGGAGTCCATAACACTAGTTACCACTCCTAGAAACTTTTCAG
This sequence comes from Nemopilema nomurai, assembly GCA_003864495.1. Classification (NCBI taxonomy): domain Eukaryota; kingdom Metazoa; phylum Cnidaria; class Scyphozoa; order Rhizostomeae; family Rhizostomatidae; genus Nemopilema; species Nemopilema nomurai. Next base: position 2,037,005 of record ML133365.1, on the reverse strand, counting down.
TCTCGATAGATATTTCTTTGATGGAATACGTTTTGAAAAAATTTAATCTTATTCTTTTTTGAGAATATTTGTTTACTTTGTTTTAGAAATTGATGAAACCATTTAAAGATAAATATAAGTAAAAAATAGGTAAATATTGTCGGATGGTTTTGGTCATTTGGTAGATAGAAATTCCATTTCTGTACGTTTTTTGTTGTAAATTTCACAGGCCACCAAAACCATCCGATAATATTTACCTATTTTCCACTTTGCCGAAATGACCATTTCTGTACGTTTTTTGTTGTAAATTTCACAGGCCACCAAAGCCATCCGATAATATTTACCTATTTGGCTAAAGAAAAGTCATCCTTCTCGTGAAGTATCTTCATCCCGAGCTGATGCTCCTTTTCAAGTGGGGCTCTGTTTAACCTCCATATTCCACATTTAACAAACTCCGTTTCCAGTGCAGAGCCGCACTTGAAAATTTGCTCTCTTTTGATTACGTCCGTCTTTCTTTTGCTGAAGTCAAACATATTGTTTGGCCTTTCTGTGGCATATATAACGGCCACTTGGTCTGCGGCTACCTCTTCCTCACCAACAATGACACGGCCAAGGTAGAACGTGTTTGTGAGGTAGGTGTAGGCCACAAAATCATCGTGGTTCAGGACCATCTTCAAAAGAAAGAAACAATTAACTTTCTAACAGCTGCGAGAGATGTTACTGGAGTGACTTACTTTCCACTAAATGTTTATGCTGTGATTTCTAAACACAAAATATACTTTAATTAGCTGTAGAGGAAATGTCAAGTACAATAGTAACTAATCTTTGGAAAGTGAAAACCCATCATCGTACCGTTTTTAAGGCATCGGAGGAAAGATATCGAAAAATCTTACTTTGTCTTTTTGGCAATTCGAGGGTTCTGAGTCGCTGCCAGATTCAAATGACATAGATTCTAGCAGCTCAAAACCTCGTGCGACCGATTCTTTGCAACAATTTCTTTCCGCCTCTGACTCAACGAATGAACTTTCGAGTTCCGCCGATCCGCTTATGAGCTTCCAGCAAATAAAACAAAGAGCTAGACAGTAAAGAATTGAATACTAAAAATTTGAATTTGGTTCCATGGAACGGAAGAGTGCGTGTTCTTTTTGCAGTAAATAAACTGCCATATAGAATCCTTGAAGTTGCCTAATGTTAGTCTGAATTAGAGACGTTCAATATTGTTATAAATTATAGTACATAAATCATACAGCAAAAAACAATCTAGGTGCTTTTAGAAACTTCATTGATAAACAAATGAATAATGGATACCCCGCTCTTTGCCTGGCCTGCATCCTCTAGTAGGTCCTCTCCCAGGGTGTCTGGTATTGGTAGGGCCTGAAAATCAAAACGGTCATGCAGCAGATTACGACAATTTATTCCTACTTTAGGTACTAACTTGACGTGGGATTGTTCAATATAAAATGCAAAACTTGAACTGACATTTTAAAGTAGAGTGTATTGATGTAATTGAAGGAGGTATCATTAAGCGGTGATACATCAAACAGATAATTGTAAAGCTGAATTCACACTGGACGCGTCACGGCGCGGCGCGTCATGACGCTGACCAAATATGGTGGGATTAATTTGACGCTATGTGCACGCATCGCGTTTTTCCAGCCTAGCGTCACGATGCGTCAAAGTTAAATAAATTCAACTTTGCCGCTCGGTGAACTTTCCAGAACAATAGTTAAGTCGAGAAAGATGGCAGCTAAAAACATAAACAAAGAACTTCTGATCGAAGCTGTTCGGAAACTACCTTGCCTGTACGATACTGGCAAAAAAGAGTACAAGGATGAGATTGTCCGAGAGAATCCCTGGAAGACTGTGTGCCAAGAAATTTTTAAAGAACGGTATGAAAGTGCAAAAGAACTCGGTGAAGATTTGTATTTTGTTAATAATTTTTCACACAACAGAATTTTGATCACTTAAAACCTGTTTTTTCTCAAACAATTTCATTGATTTGGAATTGTCAATGCTCATCTTTACAAGATATTCAATCTCAAACGAATGAAAGTAAAATTTCGTTTGAAAATATCTTTAATTTTGAGCCATAGTAAAAAAATGTGCTGCTTCAGTCATGTAATAGGATGGTTCCTATAGAATATTTCAAACTGAAATTATCCGACATTGACACACTATTTTTTTCTTAGATATGAACCTTGCTCGTAAAACATTTAAAAACTTACGGGACAGATTTATGAAAGTGAGAAAGGAATACAAGCCTTCTGGGAGTGCTGGCGGGGAACCAATAGAACCAGCATGGCCATTTTTCAAGCAGTTGCTGTTCCTTGCCCCCTTTATGAAACATAGAGAAACAAGGGGAAATTTCGTTCTTCAAGAGCCAGAAGGCCACCAACCAATCAAAAATTACCATCGATACAGAGTGTTTGCATGATTTGATTGGCGAAGCACGAGAAGGTAACAAGGCAACATTCTTAATTTCGGATAGTACCATTATCCAAGATTGCACAGAAGATTCTTTTGTAGAGTTACCAGCCACTCCGCTTTCATTTGAAAGTGCTGTGCCTAAAAATGAGAGGGTTTTAGCTGGATCTCCTGCGGCTCAGTTGGATTCTCTACGAGAAAGTACCCGACCAAAAAACCCCAAGCGTCCCAGACAAGAAAAGACCCCTGACAACAGCCAGTTTTTGATGAAGGTGATTGAAAACACCAATCAGTTCATTTCGTCAGCAAGCAAAAGAGAGGAGCCAGATGAAGACGATCTTTATGGTCAAAGTATAGGGAAAGAACTAAAAAAACTGTCTGCCTATCAAAAAAGTTTGGCAAAGTTGAGTATTCAACAAGTTCTTCATGAAGTACGGTGGAGCACTCAAGAATAGACTCGTGACTCATGGTAATCGGTTGCTTGGTGTGGCACTTCCATAGTAATTCGGCATTTCCTTTGTATCACTCATTGTTGACAAATCCTTAAATATTGACCCATGACTTCACGTTGTTCACATCTATTTTGAATACAATCTGCTTTCCGATAAGATTAAAGAAGCATACTTTGGTTCGCAATTCAAAGGGTTCCTAATCTGAAAGATGCCGTAGACCCCTCAACCCCTCTCTTTATATGTTACGTCGCTCATCCAAGAAAGTTTCATTTTAAATATAAGAAGGCCCTCATAACATTGATCGTTGCAAAATTTCTTTCAGATATATCGATTAATTTCTAGAAACTCGACTATGATATCAGAAATGTTAGAAGCATTCAAAATAATATACTGTTAAGAAACTGGATCATAAGAAGTTCTGCGAATATAATCATATTGCCATGGGAGTTTACCTTGAGGGGAAACAAAATAATCTGCAAGTAAAGATCTATAATATTCTGCAGCTTTTGTGTAGTTATTTGTTCCCATTTTGCCAATATTCTGTAGTGCTCCAGATTCTGACACTTCATTTCGCCAAGTGCCCTGGTGAAGAATTCCATGTGAATCTTCGTAGTCAGTATAACCCACTGGGCAGTACAGACGACCGTAAACTTGCTGCGTATCTTCGTGTTTTTTTAGCCAGTTGTGAAGGGCAACTGATGCCAAAACATTTTTAATGGCTTTTTCTGGATGAGCCTGTATTGGTGATCTTAGGAATCGCCACCTTGCTGAAAGAATCCCAAAAGCGTTCTCAACCACTCTCCTAGCTCGAGAGAGTCGGTAGTTGAAGATACGTAATTTTTCTTCAAGGTTTCTTCCAGGGTAAGGACGCAGTAAATTATTTTTGAGAGGAAAAGCTTCATCTCCTATAAAACAATACTTGGCTTCTGTAGCAGTGTTTGGAAAGTGACCAGCAACAGGGATATTCAAACGTCCTCTATTCAAAGCCTCACCAAAAGGTGAATTATTGAAGACGCTAGAGTCACATTGACGTCCAAAATCACCAACATCAACAAAAGTGAACATGTAGCTCGCATCAACCACTGCCATCAATACTATGCTGAATGTTCCTTTATAGTTGAAGAAAGCACTGCCTGAATTGGGAGGGCGGTTAATTACGCAGTGCTTGGCATCTATAGCCCCCAAACACAAAGGAAACCCCCACAAATTCCAAAAGTCATCAGCCAGGCGTTTCCAGTTTTCCGGAGTGTTTGGTTGCGCCACAGAAAGAGGGCTCAATGCTTCCCAAATTTTTTCTGGCACCTCGTCAAGTATTTGGCAAACTGTAGACCTCCCAATTCTGTAATTGAATGAAAGTGACGCTTGAGATTCTCCAGTTGCTAGGTATCGTAAAGCTACTGCCATTCTTAACTCTGGAGGCAACGGCTTCCGTAAGTTTGTTGTCTTTCTGACCAAAGATGGGCCAACAAGTCCAAGCAAATCATCGAATGTTGAAGGAAGCATTCGGAAATAATTGAAGTACATTGAATGGTCTTGTAGCCTCATTTCTTGAATAAGATTATCATAATGCCCCTGACATTCACGCTCCTTCTATAATTTTCTTACCCAAACCGAACGCCGTTTCTTTCTTCCTCTTAATAACGACAAAGCAATAGCTTGGTTTTGTAATGCGAGAGCAATAAGCACATCTTGCTGATAGGAAGCCATTTTATCTCTCTCAAAACGCATGACGCGACGCTTCGTGAGGCTTTGTGTGTGAATAGCATGAAAAAGTACATGACGTGCCGCGACGCGTCCAGTGTGAATCTAGCTTAAGGGTGGCTGCTCTTTTATCCCCCCCCCCCATTTTGCCCGTCTCTCCCTTTGCTCCTTCCCACAGTCTTTGTTTTTTGGGTATAGTACTCTCAATTGCTACTTCACAAACGTTTGATTTGATACACTCAACTCTAGAGATGCAAACCAACTACGCACCTTCAGAGAGCTTTTCTTGCACTTTCTGTTTTCTGGCTTATTGCTTTCTGGTGTCGAGATCTAAGAAAATTAGCAGTTAAATCAAAAAATTGTAACTATCGAGTTTTTGGCAAATGATAACTTTGTTTTGCATCAACAGAGTTCTGAAGTGTGACGTCATTAAAAAACTATTTCTAGAATTTTTAAAATTCTACTCACATAGCATAAAAGATCATATCGGAATAAATATACCTTAAATGTTGATGTTTTACGACTCCAATGCACACATATAAATTAATTACCATCCCTTCCCCTTTTCTCATTTGGTAGGTCTAACTATAATGGGGTATGAAAATAAACTCCTCCAAATGTAAGATCGTTTCCCCAGAAGATGATAACATCATAAATATAGATGGAGAACCAGTCGAACACGTTGAGAACTTCGTGTTCCTGGGCAGTAGCATACCAGACACTACAACAGAAATTGACAGAAGGATTGGAATGGCATCCTCTGCCTTCGGCAGGATTAAAAAGTCAACCTGGAACCAGCTGTCTATTTCAAATAAATTAAAGGTCCGCCTCTATAACTCAATCATCGTCCCCATTGTACTGTATGCATCCAAGACATGGACTATAACCACATCAGATATAAAATACTTGGGGTTATCGAAATGAGATGCTTGAGAGCAATTCTAGGTATTACCAGACTTGAAAGAATTACCAACATCACAATTAGGAAAAGACTGAATGTTCAGAAAATCAGCGAGATCACCAGGATGAGAAGGCTACAGTGGTTCGGGCACATTTCTAGGAGACCAGAGAACAGCTTTGTCAAAACTGTCCTAATTCAAGACTTTCAAGGCAACCGCGATAGAGGGCGTCCACCACTGAGATGGCAAGATCAGGTTAGGAAAGACACTGGTCTTCCAATTGCTACAGCAATGAGGCAGGCACAAAACCGCCACAAATGGTATGTCACTATTAAGGGTGCCAGGGGCCACTTGGCCTGAGCCTTTGATGATGATGATGAGGTCTAACTAAGCCTTCATTAGCATATGTATTGTTTTGCAGAACAGTAATGGATAACTTGTTGCTAACCTTGTTTGAAAGAGTGCTCTGGAGCAGGGTTGAGCTCGAGTTCTTCTTTATCAGGAGCTAAAACTGGAGCTCCGCGATGGTCTTATCTTTGGCTTGTAAACGCCTTTCGACACAAACTCTATACTGAAAATAAAATATAACTTTTAAGTTTCATCATATTCTACTAAAAGTTGTAAAATCAGACATTGAAACTGTAGCGGCTCTACTGGGGCGTGAGGACGAATTTTGTGTTTCATCTAAATTCTTCAGAAAACGTTAGTGAGGGGAATATTTTTGCAATGCACCTTTTGTTTTATAATCCTATTATAACTGTTGTTTTATCATTGTTTTTGTGTAACCAAAAGTTAGTTATAGGCGTTCCTAGAGATAAATCCCTTGTTTCTACTACGGGTAGTAAAAATGTTGTGGTGGAATTTGTAACATGTAAAATGAGAGCATACCTTGTCAAAATGAGCCCTTCTACTTTTGAGTGCATCGTAGACATTTCTCAACTCTTCTTCCAAGCTGAAACTTGTACGATGACTCTGCAGAAAGAAATGGAACACTATAAAATCCATTGATCCAGGTCCAGCTCAAATAGCAATCAAACTTATGATTAAAGAATGATAGAGCGCCAGTGAAAGATCAAATAGTAAAACAACATTATCACTATTCTTTTTATTGCACAACATGTAAATTTAGGATTGTTTGTCACAAAAAGTCAAAAAGCGTTGTTTGATGGTAGCATTGTCACTTTATCTACAATAGGAAACTGTTGTTTAGATTATGTTACAACTTCCAGCATCCAAGTACCTTACATTTGAAAGTCCGCATACAATGTTTTGAATCTTCAAAGAAGCTAAGCAGGTCACCTACCTTTCTTATCTCTTCCTCTGCATCATCTAGCTCAGCCTTTATTGTCCTGGAATATTCTTTAAATCGACGGACCTATAAGAAAAGCATTTTCATCAATTGGTTATCGAAATTCTTTCTGTTTTAATATTTTTCAAGTAATTGAAGTAATGATTAATCATATGTTTTTGGGATATTTTAGTGGTTATAAATAAGCAAATAGAATTATGGAAGAATTTTTATCACCAGGTACCTGATCGTGTAAATCGGAAGATAGGGAAGCATTCTTGTGCTTCAAGCTTCCTATCATGGCACCCATGCCACCTGCGGCAGATAAAGATGTTGTCTAAATGGGAGGATATTCGTTTAAGGACGTCAATAGAACAACTTAAAACATGATCTAGATTTGACAGTGTGTTAAGGAAATTTGTACCACTAACCGAGTACTTGTAAAAGAACCGTAAAGGCTAGTTTTCATATTAGGTTCAAAGGCGGCGAATTGTATATGGGGTGGGGGGGGGGGGGGGGTAAGGGGATTGCAATATAGTGACATTATGAAAGGGTTTACTAAAGACAGCCACACCTAAATATTTTGATAATAAGTTACTTAGGACTCTACTCTACTAAGCAAAATGAATTGCAAAACAATTGACCTCTTTTCTTTCTACTTATACATTTATTTCTGTTTCCTTCACCATGGCCAAGAATAATTCAATCTACAGAAAAGTAGGGAGGTGGCCCCCGGTTTTTCTGACCCTGATTTCCAGATTTAACATAAAGCTGAAACTTAACACTGAAAGCACTGCAATTTATTGTGTTGTTTGTGTATACAGTTAGGAATTTAGACTTCGCTCTTGAATAGCCTAAATTTCCCGGAATATATTGGCAATGCTATAGGAGGGCGACCTTAAAAACACTGCTGCAAACCGATAGTTACTAATATTCTGAAGTTTAAGCTAAAATATTATCCAACACCATGTAGTAAACAGAAATCTAGTAATGATCAGTTTTGTGAAAATGATGAAATATTTGCAAAACATACCGCTTTTGAAGGCTGTTCTTTTGCTAGCCGTCGATGGTGCCTTCTGTACGTAGCAGACTGATTGACCCCGTGCTGGCAGGCATTGCGTATGAAATGAAAGCTCAAGGCTGGTTGAGAAATCTCCAGCATCCCATAGACTGATTCTGTCCACTATGGACAGATTCTGTCTGTAGCAGACTGATTGACCCCGTGCTGGCAGGCATTGCGTATGAAATGAAAGCTCAAGGCTGGTTGAGAAATCTCCAGCATCCCATAGACTGATTTTGTCCACTGTGGACAGATTCTGTCTGTAGTAGACTGATTGACCCCGTGCTGGCAGGCATTGCGTATGAAATGAAAGCTCAAGGCTGGTTGAGAAATTTGCAGCTTCCCATAGACTTATTCTGTCCACTATGGACAGATTCTGTATGTAGCAGACTGATTGACCCCGTGCTGGCAGGCATTGCGTATGAAATGAAAGCTCAAGGCTGGTTGAGAAATCTCCAGCTTCCCATAGACTGATTCTGTACACTATGGACAGATTCTGTACGTAGCAGACTGATTGACCCCGTGCTGGCAGGCATTGCGTATGAAATGAAAGCTTAAGGCTGGTTGAGAAATCTCCAGCATCCCATAGACTGATTCTGTCCACTATGGACAGATTCTGTACGTAGCAGACTGATTGACCCCGTGCTGGCAGGCATTGCGTATGAAATGAAAGCTTAAGGCTGGTTGAGAAATCTCCAGCTTCCCATAGACTGATTCTGTCCACTATGGACAGATTCTGTACGTAGCAGACTGATTGACCCCGTGCTGGCAGGCATTGCGTATGAAATGAAAGCTTAAGGCTGGTTGAGAAATCTCCAGCATCCCATAGACTGATTCTGTCCACTATGGACAGATTCTGTACGTAGCAGACTGATTGACCCCGTGCTGGCAGGCATTGTGTATGAAATGAAAGCTTAAGGCTGGTTGAGAAATCTCCAACATCCCATAGACTGATTCTATCCACTTTGGACAGATCGTGTCTGTAGCAGACTGATTGACCCCATGCTGGCAGGCAATGCGTATGAAGTCAAAGCTCAAGGCTGGTTGAGATATTTCCAGCTCCCCATGGACTGATTCTGTCGGCAACAGAATGGTAGAAACTTCCCCCCACTCTCTTTTATATGATATTCTTTTTTATCTAGAAAGGGGATATCTTTTTCAAATTTTGCTTTGTATCTGCATCTTTTGATGGATGCGAACGTGGGAGTGTTTTGGATTCGATTCGGTTAATTGCAGATTTAGATAGGATGTAGTGGTGGGGGCCGCCCCGTTGTTAAAACTTTCGAAAAAATCAAGGGAATCTGCCCCCTCGTTGTTTGTGCTAAGAAAGGGTCGAAAATCTTGAATGTTTTGGCTGCAGCTGAGCGTCAGGATGGATTGGCCATAAATTATATCAACATGGTGTCCTTGGGTATGAAATGTAGTCTTCGCACAGTTGAGTTATGGCCGATGCTGTTTGTTTGCGGGAACTGTTCGTTTGTCCTGACTAATTCCGTTAACAGAAATAATCTGTCCAACAGAAAGAATGTAATACCATATGTATACAGAATTCCCTTTACCCAATCAACTGCCATTCTCCAAAATGCGTGGGCTGGCTCTTCCAATGAAAGACCTTCTTTTCAGACCATCCAATAGAATTTAAAATGAAGGACAAATACATCTATCTCGACCGGTCAATATGCAGGATGTAGGACTTGGCACGAAATACGCTTTATATTTGGCAGGACTTCTTTATCGTTGACATTCACGATGAAGCATCAACTCGAAAGATATTAACCACGCTGACTTCCACTTTCATCTTGGCAAGAGATATTTGGCCGCTTATTAATCAAAGAATTTCAGGTAAGACAATTCCACTGTAGTTTTGTTGAGTTTAAATCATTTCGCCTCCATTTTCAAGGATTCGTCCACCTTAGCAATAGTAAATGATAGCGGTTTTCCTAATTTCAGTTCAAGCTGCCGCGCGTGACAATGTTACGAACAGTTGATTCTGAAGAAAAAAGCTTCGAGGTAGCCTGCGTCACAGACCATATTCTAAAGGAGAATAAGGTCTGTGAACAATTGCAGATATCCGTGTTCTTGTCTTTGTAATATATGCAGTTAACTGTGCAGCAGCATGTATAATTTATGCCGGTAGAAGAGTAGAAAGATGGCCGAACGAAAACAGAGCTTTGAATGAGATGTCCTACAAAGAAACGGATTTCTGCATTTTATGCACTGGGATTTTAACCCCAGGCGATCGAAATTATGTAGATGGTAAAGCGCAAGCAAGAACGGGGCTTCGTAAGCTTCCTTTTGAGGTGTCTGAGTCGTCAGATTACATCTGCAAGAAGTGCCTTGCTTTGCTAAAAAACGGAAATCGCTACAAGAATGAGGAGGTACAAAGTGAAGGAGGTACAAAGGGATATGTTCTCAAAATGTTTTCTGAGCTAGTGAGTACAGTTGTCACAACAGGCTTGTATGAAGTAGAGAACTACAAATAGTTACATATACCTAAACCTTTGCAAAGGGAGAAGGGGTCAGAAAATCACCATTGTTCAGTCCAGGGTGCATACGTTATGGAAACATGAACTTTGTGTGACATTTAAAAACTGGTATTCCAGTGTCCAGGCTTGATTTTTCTTGCAATGCTGTGATAAAAGAAAAAGGTCAGACTAAGAGGAAGTTGTAAATTAATTGAAAATTAAATATATAACTCTTGTATATTACTTATTATGTATTAGTTGTGTTTTGAAAGTCAATTTTGTCCAACAGCATACTTGAATTTTGATTGGCACAAGATCCACTTACCTTTTCACTGTCATCATATAAAAACGTACTTGAAGTGGTTGTATCTATTGTTGTATCAACTTGCATATCTTCCCAGTCCATAGAACATCAATATCTTGAAAAGGCTCATCTTCAATTTCCAGCATAATATCTTCAACCTCAAAATCCTTGAAAATGTTTCTAATGATAGAGAGGACTGCAACTGCGTGACTCTTTCGCCAGATCTCAGCAAAATGCATTAAATCCTCTAGCGAGGAAATGCTGCTAGATGCAGCTAGGATCTGTTGGATTTGAAAATTATCAAACTCACAGTGATCTGAGACAGGGCAAACCGCCTTTAGCATCAATGAAGTTGCTGTGATCTCTTCTTTAAGTTTTAACCGCTGTATCTGTAATTCAGCTTGATCAACATCACTGACTTCACGTGTTAATAATGGCTGATAATTCTCAGTGTCTTGTTTGGTAAACAAATTTCTCTCTGGAACAAATTTTTGGCAATCAACTCCACAGCTGCAACTTTTTGAACAAATGCCACAACATTTGCATTGTTTGGGTAGGTTACAAGTAGAAAATGCAGTAAAGTACTTTCCCATGGCTTTCCTACGGCAGCTATTTGCATGAACAATTTCCTGAATAGTTTTGTCACAATTTTCAGTGAGAATTCCATTATAGAGTATGTATGCTGTGGAGTCTTCTTTATCCCTTCCAATTCGACCTTTTTCCTGGAGCAATGCTTCCATGGACAACGACAGCCCAAAATGTATGCTTCGGGAAAATCCTTTACAATTAATGCCCATGCATAAGGCAACAGTACAAATCAGCATTGTCAAATGACTTTTTGCATTTGTCATTTCTTTCACAATATGTTCCTTAACAGCATCTGAGGTGCCAGCATGAAACATGTCAACATACCGTCTTTGTTGAGAAAATTTTTTTCCATCATACAAAGCATCGCCAAGCTCAATTGAAAATGTCCTAAATAACAGGGAGCAGTGTTTTCGTGTCTGACAGAAAACAATTGTTCTCAGTGTCTTGTTTTTGTTCTTCCTTATCTCTTCAATAAGGGATGCAAAGATCATCTAAAACCCAAGCTCCTTGTCAATAAATTCGAAATGATAGGAAATGTTGTTTTTAATTGGATTTCTTTCCAAGTTGTATGTGGTTGTGTTGCTTAACTGCATTGAAAAAATTGCAAATTTCATCTCCCGAGTTGCAGTAGCTGTGAATATTGCAACCTTTGTATTGGAGAGGAACAGAGACTTCAGCTCAACAATTTTGCTATACCATTGACGGAATGGTAGAGAGACTTTCTGTGATGAACCCCTAAAATTTGTAAGATATTTAAACATAAAGATATTGCATTAAATCACGACAAAAGCTTCTATTGGTCAAAGCAGGTATTAAAATACATGAAAAGTGCAGTCACTGATGTGCTTTTCTGCCAAATACTGATGAAAAAATCCGTAGATCCGTAGATCCTAGTGATCCGTAGATCCGTAGATCCTAGTGATATCAGTAGGTGTCACTAATGTTTTGACTGATGTTGTTTAATACAAAAACAAAACAAAAAGTAGCTGCAGCAAAAACAACAAAGGCCATGGAAGCCAGTCTGGCAGATCTATATACAAGTTGAGATTAATGCTTCATTACAATAATTAATTGACATGCAATTATGAGCATCGCACGCAGAACCATAGAGAACTGCTTTGGAATTCTTGCTGCAAGATGGCGTATTTTCCGGAGACCAATTAGAGCATCGCCAGAAGTAGTCGATCAAATAACTAAGGCATGTGCATGCTTACATAATTATTTAAGGCTTACAAACAATCCACAGTATCTACCATCCGGACTTACAGACACTGAAGATGCATCAGGAAACATTGTTGCAGGTGACTGGAGGACAAAGGTTCATGGTGAATCTATTGCTTTTAAGTCACCAGATACTGGAAGGGCTTTCAACGGGCCATCATCTAATGCCAAGGAAATTTCAACAGCAGTGAGGGGATGGTGTCTTGGCAAAATCTACATGTACAAAGTTATGGTAAAACAAGATATGAAGCAATTAATTATGAACGTAACAATGCTGAATCTAACAAACCTAATAAAAGATTATGTATCTAACTGACAATATTAATAACTTTTGTTTTTGTTTTATCGTTAAAATCGTTGATGTCATTCATTATTACCCAAATACTGACTATATGATGTAGCTGGGCTGCCTTGTGAATTCTGCATATGATTTTGCCACATCTGAACATTGCCATTCTGAAATGGAGGAAAGCTAGTTGGTTGTGGAGTATTTAAACTATAACTACCACCAAACTCTATGTCAAGGAACAACTTTTCTATTCCATTTCGCATCAAAGCTTTATGTCGACTATCCAGTTTGCGAAGTTGTTTGGCCAAACTCAAAGCATACAAGTCATCTTCGTTCATTCTTTCTAGACCAGAAGGGTCCTGCTTGTCTGTTTTCTTTAAGCTTGAGTTTAAACAGGAGAAGGCATGATTTAACTGAACATCAGTTTTTTCAATCTCTCTTTTTCTACTCTCCTTCTTCGAAGTCATCTTAACTTTCTTTCGTCGTTATGTTTCAGTTTTTGCTTTCTTTCATGACGAATGGCTGTTTTCTTATGGTTCTGGTTCAGCAATCTGTGGTCTTGGTGTGCTGCTGCCAACTGGCCCATTAAAATTTGACGTCAAATCAGTTGCATCAAATCGTAAATCTGGTCTGTTGACCTCGTTTGATTCTTCAATAACATCATAGCTGTCATCGGGCTCATCTTCTTCAAAAAGCTCTTCGTCATCATCACTTTTACTACAAATACTGTCATTATCATCATGTTCAGTAATATCTCTGTTTGCTGTTGTTACCTGCTTTCTCTGAAAATTTCCAGAATTAGGCCTGCTAATTATAAAATTCTTAAGCCACATTAAGCGCTCAAACTTGGGATCTTTTGATACATCAGCTGCACCAGCTCCAGATGCCCCTTCCTTTTTTCAAATACTTGCTAAACTGCGTTCTGATGGATTCGTATCTTTTCTTCACAACATCAACGGGCTCATTCATGTGTTTGGCTACAGCTTTCCAGCAATTTTGCTTCTTTGTTTTATCTTTGAAGTATCGGGATGAACGATTGTAAATGGTCGGGTATTTCTGGATTATATCCATCAGTTCAAAATCGTTCTCCTGGTTGTCTTGCGCCATCTTGAATGAAAAGCCAAACTAAAACGTGACCCGAAGCACAGAATTCGAACTCCTTCATCAATACGAGACTATCAGTCTCGTATTTCACGGAATTCTGGTTTTCATATATTTCACTGATCGTAATTCGTCGGAATTCATCCCATTTCATCGGAAGAAACAAATTATTTTGATTCCTTGGAATGAATTGCGATGAATTAGGATGAATTACGATCAATTAGGGCATGCGGTTTTCATATTTTTTGGCTGGTTTTCATAAATCGGAAATGATCCTAATTGATCGTAGACCTTACGACATATGAAAACCAGCCTTTACAACTTGACAATTTTAAATTTGCGTCTTTGCAAGCCTAGCCTTCTTCCTGAGCGTTTTGAGCATGTGCTCTTGCAAAAACAAATAGGCCTCTGAAATCATAAATATATAAATGCCCGTTCATTCAGAAAATTTACAACACCAGATAAAGTATGAATGCTCGAAAGCATGTTTTTAGTAACAATATCGCGAATATCAAATAACAATAAAGGCAGTTAACAAAGATCAAACTTTAAAACCAACAAATCGTGCTGCTTGCTTTTTACGCTTTCAAGTGAGAAGTCATCAGTGGCTTCCACGACTTCAGTTTCCTCGTGAATAGGGGAACCATAAGAGTTGGCGGCCATATTATTACCATGTTTCACTATCAGCACGCACGTAAAGGTCAGCAGTTTATGCTGTGTTTACATTTTGATGTGATGAGCGCTCGCAAAGGTTCATGGGGAGCACAGGGTCTTTAAGTTTCTATCTCAGGGAAAACATTTTGGACTTTCGGTGCATCAGCCCTTGAATTGCCTGAGCAGTGACATACTTTATCGTTGGTGTTTGATTCGAGGGAAAAATGTTCTTTTACCCGCCACAGAAACATGATAATGTTTACTGCGATTTAAACTGAACTCTACCCTAGAAAGAAGTGGGGGAAAAGCAAAGAATGAGAAAAAAGAGAAGGTTGGGTGAGATTTTGCATATACAATGTAAATTTGTATGAGCACAGAAAATTACTACATTAAGGATTGCATTATCAAGGGCTTGGGCATTAGCATAGCAAAACTTTTTCTTCTATTTTTTTGAGTAGCATGTTAGGAACATGCATGGCTGAAACTTTGTAAATTGATAACAACCTAAACAATGCAGTTTGCATCAACAAGCAAGTAGACAAATGAAGGTCAATACCTAAGAAATTTAAAAACTGCAGTAAACCCTGAGTGCCTGGTATTAGCTTTGCGCATGTAAAATTAGACTTGAAGGATAGCAGCAATGTATACGGACACCCTGTATACCAATGCAAGTCTTGTAAAAATTGAAGGAGCAAACCACAAATTAATCAACAGAACATATGTATCAAAACCAAGGACAGGCAATACATACACCTATCGTAAATCCTCTAATTTTTGATATTTTGGGATGGGGAATTATTCGAGGGGAGGGGGGGGGGGTGGGTGCGGTGGAGGCATAGAAACAAAATCTTCTGGAACTCGCTGTACATAGTGAAGGAGACATTAAAAGACGTCGCATATTTTAGTTGGAATTTCTTTATGAACGTTTGATTAAATTAACACTGTGAAATTGAATTGACATTGTCGAAAAAAATATGGAGGGCTTATTGACAATTTGTAGTTCCTTAAAGGAGTAAGCACGGTCAATAAGGCACTGCAAAAATGGGCGGCCATGAGGGGTGGCTCAACAGGCATGTTATAAGAGCCGAACTAAAGAAAGCTACTCACGCTTTATTCCTCATTTACGGCACGTAATTTCCCAGTTTGGCAGGGAGTAATTGCAGTTCAATCTCAACTGTGTAAAACAAAAATCAAGTCCAAGTAAGTAAGGGAAGTGAGGGGCCATCCGTTTTATCAACGGTGATAGGGACACCTAGCAAGTTAAAGATGTGTAGGCACTATGCCAACTGAGACTGTCACAGGCTAGGTGTGGGTGGGGGAAATAATGAGGAAATCATCTAAATAATTCTGCAAATGGGGACCCCCACCGACATTTTAAGGATTTCCAATAAGACGTCCGCAGACCTAGAAATAATCTTTGTAGCAGAACGCAATCCAAAAGGTGAAGCCATGTCAACAAACAATAATGATCCCAAAACATACCCAAATAATGGCGGTGGTCTGGTTGCACAGGTAAAGACGATAAGCCCTTGATATATCAAATTTCGATAGCAATGCGCCCTTACCTACTTTAATTATGGCTGCAATGGCTTCTGGGATTCCAGTTTAGAAAACAGTGGCTTCCCTAACACTTGCAGCAAATATGCTGAAAACGACAGTTAACTGACGAACAACTGCCACAATTCAATCAGTGGCATGCTGGCTTAGACACATGTTGTTGGTTGTTAACACCCTTGGAACACATAGTTGTAATCCACAAAGTTGGGAGAACTTCACCCCACTGTGCTTGGGGGTTTTCAGCAGCAAACCTTTGAAAAGCAGAATCATATTCCCGCCATCGAAAACCCTTGAATCACGAGCTGCTGACGAAATAAGTAGAAAATGGTCTAGCATGTCCTTAGCCTGTTCAGGGTATTTGGTCAGAAATACCCCCACGCAAATACGGTCCAGGGCTCTGTGCAGTCATGAAACGAGTAAATGGGGAACAAATCAATTCGCATTAGCCGTCCAGATTGACCTTGTGCTGATTCGGTTGTTGGCAGCCTTTTAAGATTAACAGGTCCACCAAAGTAAAGTTGACAAAGCCCCTTGCTAAAATCTAAGCAGCAATGTAGCCTGGAACCAGGGGGAAAGCAGTGAAAACTAGAATGGCCTGCGTTGCATTGTCCTCTAATAGTTGCAGCAATTGACTGGTGGCAATAATTGAGCCAAGGTTCGTGGCAAGGTGCTGAGGGGCAACTGGCGTTTGAGTAAACAGGGGGGCTGCAAACCTTCCCCCAAAATCAGAAACATAGCTGTCGAGTCTTTGAAGTTTGTCAGATAATCCTGCCCAGCGGAGTTTCCCATATCCACATTGTTAGCTGAGGCCCCGTCTACACCGATGCGTTTTCAAATAAAAACGTAACAATTCCTTTGCGTTTTCACCTCCCGTCTACACGACACTGGTAAATCTTTGACTGAAAACATAAACTTTTGAAAACGCTTTCCAAAGTGGAATCTTTCGAAAACGCAATTTTTTGAAAACGCTATTTGCCCGTGTAGACACTAAAAACGCAAACATTTGAAAACGGTGCAACAGCAACAACTATTTGCAATGTTCAAGTTGGCGCTAAATTTCATCATGGAGGAAAAATTAGCTGCAATTCTTTCGTTGTTGTCAAATTTAATAGCTTTGTATCAAACGAATCTTTCTCTGATATCTTTGCATCATATTGTGTCAGCTCAAAGCAAAAGAAAGCTTTTGAATCTTTGGCTTCAATGCCAGTCATATCAAACCAAGAAGTCTGTTGGATATTGTAGACGTAAACCTCGTCGATTCTGGATTAGGCCGGGTTGGACATCTGCATAATAATATAATAATAATATATAATAATAATAATAAATAATTTGTTTAAAGTTGGCGTACTAAATGAACGGTTGATAGCTATAAAGAAGCTAATTAAGGCCAACTATCTATAAAGAGTTAGTATGAAATAAAAATATATGATACAATATTAAAAAGGTTTAAGGTATAATGTTCTAAATAAAACCTAACCCAGCAATAAATTTTTTACACAATCTACAGTCGCATTCTATAGGGTGTGCTCTTAATTCTTTTTTAAATGTTGCCAATGATTGGGACTCTTATACTGTGAGGTAGTGTTTGCCACAGTTTTTGACCTAAATATCTCACAGTTTCTATACCATAAGAAGTTGTCCTGGCTTTTGGAATGCAAAGATTATTTTTAGTTCGCAAATCATAATGTACATTTCTTGTTTCAAAAATCTCACTCATGAAACTAGGGTTCAGGTTATGTTTGGTTTTGTATATTTCTATCATCAAGTACTGTAGATTGCGTTGGTGAATTGATACTGCATTATCCAAAGTCAGCAATGCTTCGTAGTCAGCATGACTGTCTTTATAAACAATCCTGAGTGCTCTTTCGTGGATTTTATTTACTTTAGCATTCAGACATCTGTCATGGAACATCCAAATTAGGGGGCAGTAACTAAACTGAGCTTTTATGAAGCTGTTCATTAGGAGACGCAGTTTATCAGAACCCATAAATGGCGAAACTCTAGCAAGAGCATGCAGTTTTTGGCTGGCTCTTTTGCATAAATTTGAGACGTGACTTTTGAAATTAAGATTTTTATCTATTATCACCCCTAGCAGTTTTTCTTCAGAGCTTTCTTCAACAATGGCCTCACCGATTTTGATCTTAAGGTCATCTTGATTTGTTCCAAAAGTAAGAAGATGACATTTCCCTGCATTCAATTTCATAAAGTTTTCTGGAAACCATTTTGATAAAATAAGAGCATCAGTTTCTAGCCGTTCTAAAACTTTATCTAATTGACAGTCAGCTGCAAAAATCGTAGTATCATCAGCAAAGTTACATACTGCAGTATCAGTTACCATTAAGAATAAATCATTAATATATAAATTAAAGAGAAGAGGCCCAAGGACTGATCCTTGTGGTACACCTGCAAAGGTTTCTCGCCAAGTGCTGAATGAACCATTTAATTTTACCCTTTGTCTTCTACCGGACAGGTAATTATAAATCAATAATTGAGCATCTTTACAAAAACCATAGGCATTTAATTTCGCAATTAATAGCTCATGGTCTATGCAATCAAACGCTTTTGAGAGATCCATTAGCAAGGCACCAACCACCCCTTTTTTATCTAGGGAATTCTTGCAGATATCCATTAATCTCAACAGCGCATGCTGTGTGTTGAAACCTTTCCGAAAACCACATAAGTAGGGAACTAGGAACGTATCCGCGAAGTCGACCATCTGAGCATATAGAAGCCGTTCAAAGACCTTTGATAATGCGGATAGAACGGTGATAGGTCGATAGTTTCGTTTTTCTGTAGTTTTGTCACTTTTGAATAGTGGAGTTATGTCTCCTAATTTAAGATCTTCAGGAAACGTTTTTTGGAGCAATGAATTATTGAAAATTGTCGTCAGTAATGGTGCAAAAATGTCTTCGTTTTCTTTCAGTATCCGCGGAGGAATACTTTCAATTGTAGACGCTTTTTTTGTATTTAGTCTCAATAATTCATCATTGACTGCCTGCATTGTAATTGGTTTGAATTCGAAGAATGTGCCATGGTTTACCTTATCCTTAATCTTGCGGATGCTGGGATGATGTTTATATTTTTCAACAGCAATTTCAACAGGATCCAGCAAATGGTCTGTCGAATTGAGAATGCATTCACCAGGGGCAATGTCAATTGTCTTTGTGATATTTGTAAAAAATTCATTAAGGATCTCAGCTATTTCACTGTCATTCGTAATAAACTTTTCATTTTCGATAAGCATAATACTTGAAGAGGTTTGTACCTTGTCAGTAAAAAGTGGTTTTACAGTTTTCCAGAACTTTTTATTGTCAGTGACAGAATTTATATCAAGGTTACCATAATATGATGTTTTTGCTTGTCGCAGAATTTTCACACACCTATTTCTTTGCTTTTTAAAAGCGTTCCAGTTTTCAGAAGTATTTTGCCTGTTTAATTTGTTACGTAACTGTGAGCGGAGCATAATTGCCTTTCTTAAAGTTTTCGTCATGAAGGGTGCATCATTTGCGCGTAAATATTTCTGTTTTAGAGGTACATGGTTATTCAGAACTTCTTCGACTACAGAATTAAAATTTTCATATTCAGAGTATGCTTCGCTGCTCTTAGCTAGATTGCTTCTAAGGTCACTGCGAAACTTTATAGGATCAAATTTACTGTAGTCTCGGTATGTCACAATCCTTGGACCTCTTTTTACAAAACCACTCTTTAACACTGTTGGTATCATTAGATGAAAATCAGACAATCCCACTTCTATTGTCGTAGTGTTTTGAAAACCAGAGGTTTTATTCGTTAGAAACATATCAATGGAAGAGGGATTGTCAGCAGATTTATAACAAGTGGGACTTTTTATTAGATTTTTTAATCCATAGATATCCATGAAACTGCTAATTTCATAATTTTTCTCTTCCGAATTTAAATCTCCAATAATGACGAAGTTTTTGTATCGAGGTGTAAGTTGGTCAAGCACTTTGCCCATCTCTGCGAAGAAAAAATTTTTCACATTGAGAAGGGGGGCGGTAGGTACTGATCAATGCCCATTTTTTCTTGCCCACATTAATTTCAGTTAATACACATTCAATTGAATTGGCGATGTTCACCAGTTTAATTTCATTTGCTGGAACTTTTTCTCTGATATAAACCAGAATCCCACCACCGTTTGTATTTCTATCATAACGGAAGGGTTTTTTGAAACCATCAATTAAAAACTGATTAGTAGGAAAGGATTCGTCTAATTTGGTTTCAGAAACTGCGAGGATGTCAACATTTTTTGCAATCAGGGTTTTGAGATCCTCTATTTTGTTTCGGATTGAGTTTATATTTAGATGTGCCACAATTAGGCCTCTCTTGTTTTTGTTCCTAATAGTTGATAGATTGGCAAGGGGGTTAATATCTTCGGTATCAGAACTAGCAATTTCATTGGTATTTTGATTTTCTAAATTAGGACAAATGTACTTAGCTGTATGAGTCCCATCATCACGTCACTGAGCTTTGAGATATTTAATAAGGTTATTGGCAAGAAGGACTGTGCCCATTCTATTGAGGTGCAAAGCACTTCCATTTAGGTGCTTAGTTGTATCGATGTTTTGATGCTCGATGAGATCTAAACTATTTTCTCCGCACAGGGTTTTCAATTTTTCGTTTACAGTTTTTGCTTTTGTATTTAACGTTGAATCGTCACCTCGAGATATAATAGCTGATACAACAACTTCATTTGCTCCGTTTCTTAAATCAGCTGCCAGATCACAGATTTCAGATGCAATTTCATCAGCTGGCTTGTTTGTTCCCAGCGAGTTGGTCCCAACATGAAGAACGACAATGTCTGGGTTTTTTTTCATTGGTGGTTTTGAGTAATCTGCCATGTCTTCAACATTTGCTCCGCTGAAAGATTTGACATAGCAGGGGCGGATCTAGACGGAGAATATGACTGTCTTACAACAGAAGTAGGGGGGTCCGGGGCGTGGCCCCCGGGGGGAATTTTTGGGGGCCACGCCCTCTACATCTTTGGAAACAGCTATGTTCAAGAAGATTGCTAAGGAAACGCCCTTGATTATATTATAAAAAATATTGAAGGTGTACTCACTTTGATGTTTAAACTATAGCCAACATATCATATACATTTGGCAGATTAAATTCATCGTTTTCACAATCTACCATTATATCTTTATCGAAGTCGAAATCCATTGCAGAAAATGTAAGATTTCGTCTTCCAGACAAGAGCAACTTGAGATAATACAACAATTTCTGTGAAAATCGTCTTTCATCAGCTTTGCGTCTTCCAGACAAGAGCAACTTGGAATAATACAACAATTTCTGTGAAAATCGTCTTTCATCAGCTTCTCCTCCAGACAATTCCAATCATCCTTACATATATTGCGCTGTTGCAAATTCCACCATGGAGGCAGTAATTTGCTTTCGAAGGTGCAGGGCACTCTGAGGCATATGATATAGCAGAAGATAGCTAGCAACATGAGACAAAGACGAGAAAAACAAAGCAGAAACACCAATTCCGTCCCAATCATGATCAAAGAGTGCATATCAACCTCATTGGGCGAAGAGGAGATAATAGCAAACCATGACTTGAAAAAATCTAAAGACTAACTTGACTGCAAACGGCGAGGAACAATAAATAAAAGTATAAGAAATATCAGGTTACTGTTCATGGCTGGTGAAGAACAACTTGACTGCTAACGGCGAGAAACAATAATTATAAGTATAAGAAATATCAGGATACTGTTCATGGCTGACGAAGAACAACTTGACTGCAAACGGCGAGGAACAATAATTAAAAGTATAATAAATATCAGGATACTGTTCATGGCTGGTGAAGAATAACTTGACTGCAAACAGCGAGGAACAATAATTATACGTATAAGAAAGATCTGTATTGAAGGCTAGTACATCTCGGATGTGTAAATTTCGTCCTGCTCGCTTACTGAATTTTCTGATTGAAGGATGTTTGTTAGGGCTAATTTTCTTCGATGTTTCATGGCGTATCGGTCTATCACCTCTGCGACGTCGACTTTAATGTCCCTATGGGTATATAAAGTTGCCAAACCATTTAGCCTTTCTTGTGACATTGTGCTTCTCAAATATGTTTTCAAAAGCCGTACATACGAGGCGGCACGCTCACACGTGCAACTTGTTACTGGTAAAACTGCAAGAATTTTCAAAGCTGTGAAGATGTTAGGAAAAGCAATCTTGTTTACTTTTTGCAATGTTTCTGCAATGGTTTTTGGAGTATTTTCTTCACAGCACCCACTCCAAGCAGATTCCCAATTGTCGACTTCATGTGAGAGGTTATCAGGATCTGGAAAATCACTTGCAAAGAAAATACAAAATTGAAGAAAGTCTTTTTTCCAATTCTTGTCAAGGCGCTGAAAGGTAATTTTGGCTTTTGGCTTTGCACTTTCATTTCCAGTCAAGTGGCATTTCTTCCCGTAGCAATCGTGGTCAGTTGAAGCATCGTGCTTTCGCTTGGCACCAACTTTCATGGGTGATTGGCCTTCTTTTTTTAAATAAGCTGGGATGATGGAAAATCCTTTTAATGCAGAGCAATTTTCGGAAGAAAATCTTCTTGACATTTCTGAAATAAGATGGTCTAAAAATGGGATAGCTACATTCAGCTTATAATGACTCTCAACATCATTTGAGGGTGTATTTGAACGGTGTTGCTGACTTCTGCATACTCTCGGAGCCCTTATGTCAGCACCAACCTCCTCTGCCATTTCACTAGCTTTGTTGAACCAGGCTCTGTGATACAAATCAACTTGATTCCTCGCAGCTTGCAGTGAAGACATCATAACATCAACTTCTCTCAGTCCTTTCAGAAGGTCAATGTCAGCTCCTTGCAGCTGTATTGTTGCTGAAAGAGTGTAGCCAAGACAGTTGCTGACAGTTACAAGTGTTTGTATAAATTCAAAGCTTGTCACAATAGCTGCCAACCCATAAGCCTCTGCTGCAGAAGACGTCCAGGTGTTGTCAGTATTGTCACAAATTGCAAACAAAGCTTCAGATATTGCTTTAAAAATCTTAATGAAACGCTGAAGACCATCAATGCGCATTATCCAACGAGTTCGACAAACATCTACCAGTTTTGTTTCTTTCACATCAGGATGAAACTTCTTTATCATCTTCTCTAAAAGATTCTGTTTTTTTTGGAGAATTGTTAAAAAACTTTGAAATTACCTTAACATTCTCCATCATGTTCCTCACTGTTTGTATTTGACATGAGCATCGCTACACTAAATTTAACCTATGGGAAGAGCAATGTGTATATAACGCAAATTCATTCTGCTCTAAAATTCTAGTAGACACACCAGAATATTTGCCTGACATGTTTGCTGCACCATCATAACACTGCCCTCTACAGTCTTGCAAATCTAAGCCAAAGTCATTTGTAATACAGTCAACAATTTTTTCTGCTAAAGCTTGTCCTGAAGTTCCAGTGTCACAAAGTATGTATTTAAGAAACCTTTCCTTGATGCAACCAGATTTATCAACATAACGTATAACAAGTGGCATTTGCTCTTTATTAGAACAATCAGTAACTTCATCAGCTAGGATTGAAAAATACTTTGACTGTTTTATTTCATTGATTATCTGTTTGGTTATGACTTCAGCACAGCAAATTATCAGCTCATTCTGTGTTGTTTTGGACCTGTATGTAGCATTTCTTGGGGCAGTTGCAAAATGCTCTTGAAGAACCTTGTCACCACTATCCACACGAAAATCCAAGAGAGCTTGAAAAATTCCACAATAAACTGTTTCATAATAATCAGAATCATCTCTATGTCCACGAAAAGGTATGTTGTATCTGCCACAAAGAAGCACTGTCATGATTATGGATGCAAGAATGAGTCTGTTTTCTTCAACCTTTTTATTTTGTACATGGTCATGTATTTGACTGACAGACTTCACTTTATTTTCCATAACAAGGATAAATTGATGCATTGTTAACACTGATGTTTTGTGAACATCAGACTTTGTTTCATGATCATTGAATCTACGGGAGGCACAAGACCAGTCAACAAAGGGGCTTTTCATTAATTTGTCTAGCTTTGCAGCATTTGATCCAACTCTTCGACCAAAAAGTACACATGGCAAACAAAAAGCACCATCCAAGAATCTAGAGTAGGTCAGCCAAGAAAATTTTTGCAGCCAAGTAGGGAGAAACTTCCTGTTCTTATTGCATAATATGCGAATGGGAAACTTGAAATTGCCATCAGGCTGCCAAACATTTGACAAAATATCATATTTCTGCTCATCCGAAAAAGTGTCTGCATTAAGGTAGAATGTGCCAATGTCATATTTTGATGGTTCCAAAGGAGGATCAATGAAAGGTTTTTCTGTTTTCACCACAGGAGAATGTTGTTTTGGAGCAAAAGAAATTGTTGTTTGCTTTTTTGGAGTCTCTTCGACCAATTTGGATGTGTTCATAACACTAATCTTGACTGATTTTGTTGACAAACATTTTGGAGATTTTGTTGTTAAAATGGTCACTGGATGTGGACTGCTTAAAATAACCAATGGAACAATATGATCAGCTTGAAACCATGGGTTTATAGATTCTCTTTTCCCACCAGACTTGGTCCATAAAAGATGAATTGGTTCCCTGCCTACTGTGCAGTCAGCTTGGGGATTTAGTAACACATTCATCAGCCTAGCAGTATGTTTGGTTCCAGTCTCCGGAAAGCATGACATAATTGGAGTTTTTACAACAGTAGACAATGCCATCATACAGACAAATGAACTAAATCTACAGGGTCTGCAATTAAGCTCAGCCTCTAACTTTATGCACTGTTCAAAGTTCTTAATTTCCTTATTGAAGTGGTTTTGTGCTTCAAAACTTATGCATTTTGCAAACAAGGAAGAAAAGATTTGAGAAGATTCTTGCTCATTAAAAAGATCAGTGACTTGAGAAAGTGTGGAATAAAAATGAGAATGAAGAAATAGTTCAGCTGATGTCAATGCCCTCAGAAGAAAATTGAGATTTTCATGCCCATACATAGCCAACGAGCATGCATTGTACAGGCAGTTTCCATCACCAATGGTGCTAATGAGAGGAAACAGGGACACAATTTCAGAATGAAATCTACAATAAAATTTAATCAGGAACAAGCTGTTGTGATCAGGCATTTTATCAGATTTTGCTTTAAAATACCCCTATCTATTATGATTATTCAATGAGATTGACTCTATGTCTAAAAAATGATCAAAGTGTAACATTTATGAACATTTCTTGCAAATTAAAAAATAAAATTATATTACACAAATGTGGAGCACAAACACTTGCTTACTTTGAGCTAGGAATGGATAAATATGGTACATATTTTTGCAGTGAGACCTGAGACTTTACTTATAATTTGGCCGTTACATTTGCCTATCAGCAAAATTGGTTATAATAAGATCTGTTGGACATTCCCCCCCCCCCTGCCCCCCAAATGGTTGGCTTTGAGAAACTGTACATGATTTGTAGTCTCTGGGTATATTTTTTCTACAGAAAATAACAAGAGTTCCCTTTCTTGCAGATAACTTTTCATTTTAAGGCTCAGGTATCTTTTAGGGTAAAACATAAACCCCTGAAAGCAACATAGAGACCTAATCTCAATCTTTTTGTGTAAGAAGAATTATGTTTTGTACACTGCATTTTGCTAAGAAATGGTTTTGCATCTACGAACCTTAAAGGAACAATGCTCTTGTCAATCCCCACATCCAATCGACCTCGTGGGATGAAGATGCTGGCTGAATCATCTCGTGGCAATGAAGCCAGGTCAGATAACCCCACTCTTTTCTCCGTCTCAAAAACCAAGGGCTGGTTTTCAATCATAAAAATTTTCAATGGCAGCAATATCATCGTTTTTAATGAGAGAAGAAATTTCGTGAAGGAATTCCATCTCCCGGATTCTTTTGACAGCAAGTTAGATGCACATACAACCCAAGCAAATTCTGGCGCTGCTGCAGTACACTCGTGTTGTTGCTGTCAACTGGCCCTAGATGTGCTTATTGCTAAACATCATAGGTCGCCTCTACGTTCTTACAGATTTTTTTCCATTCAGTTTTCCTACAGACTTTGCATACTGACTATCAAACATACATCGCCTCGACTAAGGACAATAGTTTTTAGTATGCAAGCCTTCTTACTTTGTTTTTCATAATTCATTCCACAAAAAGCACTTTGTTGACTAGAATAGAATTCCATAAAAGGGAACGTAACAAAAGACACGCACGGTTGAAGCGCGCTCCTTCGCATTATAGAACCTGGTGCAAAAAGCCTTACGTTGTTTCTCTTTGGTACATGGTTTATTAAAATGACAGAATCTCGTTGGATTAGACTTCTTGACAAAATAATTTTTTTATATAACTTGTTCTTATATCTAGCAATTCGACTGCCTTCTGTAAGAACTGTAAGAATGCCTGGATCCGCCCCTGGACATAGACATTCTGCCCATTTCGCAGAGATCCTTTCAATTTTCTCCCATCCAAGTGCTTAAGTATGGAGTCGCCAATAATAAGGATATTCTTCTTGTTCCTTTTGTTCTCCGCTCTCCTTTGGATTTTCTTTGTTGTCCTTCTCTCTTTTGCTGTTTGTACTTCGCTGGCTTCCGTACTGCGAGTTTGAGTATGGTTTTTGGATGTTTCCAAATCGCTTGACTCATCATCGCTTGACAGAAGGGCAAAGCGATTTTTCCACGCTAAGGGATTTCTGCTTGCAGATTTTGCAACGTCCTTTGATACTTGGGAATATGCAACTTTTGGTGTTTTAACTTTGTACCTGGGCCTTTGGGATATCTTGTCATGCCCATAAATATCTTTGGCTTGTTTTCTTTAAGTTTCTGCCTTCTTTGTCAGGCTCCTTGTTATTATTGGACTCACATGTGCTTCACTTTTTCCTGCCAATTTCTGTATTCCGCTGGGAGAAGGTCTCATTTCGTTGTCAAGACAGCTTTTGCTTCCATCAATTGTTTTGACTTCAAATCTAGGCCCTTCCAACAGACCTTCAATAATTTTCTGTTTGTCAAACAGCTGCTGCTCCAAAGAGATAATGCGGTCTTGAAGACATTTTAGCAACGCTTCCCTATCACTTTCAGAAGGGTCTATACTTGGTCTATTAGCAGTTTGGGCCTTTAATAGTAGGATTTCTCCATGTGAGAATCTTTTGAATTCCTCGAGTTCTGCTTGGATCCTCTTAAAGTCGCCGACGTTTACATAACCCTTCGACTTTGGCCATTCAGAATCTCTTTCGGAGGTTGGGTTAAAATCTTCATTCTCAGTGTCTATATTTTCCTGGTCTTTGATACGATAGGAGACTTTGTTGTGGGACATGGTAGTGTATAATTTCCCCTCGTTTACCGCTTGATCCAAGATGGCGACTGTCTTTGTTTTGTTCCAACCATGTTTCGACAAGCAGAAGCTAGCGATTGAATCCATATGTCTTCCTTTGCTTGTACTCCTTAGAATTTCTGTAGCTTCCATAACAGTTTCAATGTCTGTTGCCATTTGAAATATGAGTGAATTTGCAATGAAAAAGAGTATTTCTTAGAGCGCATAGAAGCCACGTCCTACCAGCGTCGAGCCAAGTTAATAATTGTGCATGGTGGCAAAACTTTTTGGACAACAAAGTGGTTGCTGAAGAATGGAAAGAAAATTTTCGGATGAGTAAGGACTCATTTTGCCGACTTCTTGGAGAGCTACAGCCATATATCGAGAAAAAAGTCACGAACATGAGGCTTCCCATTGCAGTTGAAACACAAGTTGCATCACCCCTATATTATTTGAGTGATGAGGGTCGCACACGTAAATCTGCAAATGCCTTTGGCCTTTCACGTTCAGTTATTTTGAACATAATAAGGAGTGATTGTTTTGCTATTTCTAATTTTCTAGGACAAAGGTATGTTAATTTGCCTTACACGGAGCCTGAAGTTGATGAGCTTGTTGCAAAGTTTTATCATCACCATGGCATACCACAGTGTTTGGGAACAATTGACGGTACTCATATTGCAATCAAACAACCACCAGGCTGCTCAATGGACTAAGTGAACAGAAAAATTTTTACTCTTTGAATGTCCAGGCAGCCTGCAACTGTAAGTACTAGTTCATTGATGCGGTGGTTAAATGGCCAGGTAGTGTACACGATGCCAGGATATTCGCAAATTCAGCAATCAATGAAAGTCTGAAGACTCAAAAAATACCCTCCTGTTAAAAGAAAATCACCCCAAATGGAGAGTCTATACCAGTTTTTATCTTGGGAGATCCAGCATATCCACTTATGTCTTATTGATGAACTAGCCCCCAAAACCCCGCTGCGCGGGCTAAACCCCTTCTGTGGGAAAGGAATTGCCCCTTAAAACTACCCCAAAAACAAAATAGACATGTTAGCCTCGGCAAGACAAGAGCCTCGCATCGAGAGCAAAAATGACGTAATGCACAGCCACGCACCGCACACTTGAAACGAAAGTTGTCAACGACAAAATGACTCGCCATCCTTCGCGTGCATCACTCGCACTCATGTGACAATCGCTAGGACGGGGTTCGCAAAAGATGAAGGGCTGAGGCTCCCATTAAATACATACAACATAAAATTGTAGGGTTTTAAAGTTCGTACGATAGTCTCTTGTCTATTAAAAACGAAGTTTTTGCTCTTCCTTTCTTCGTCCCAACACGGCAACAGTGGATAACATTTGACGCCATGCCATGACCCTGCAAGCAAGGAAAACTCGTTAGAAGCGAGGTCTGCCAAAACGCAATCGTAAAAGGCCACAAAAAAGAATCAGTCACTGATTTTAGAATGCATCAAACATGTTGTTTACTGCCAAAGCTATTTAGGGCAATTTAGAGTGAAAAACGCCTTCGAGGGCTGGCGGAAGAAGCCAACAGAACAAAGAGCCAGTTGCGAAAATCTAGCAAAAAAACCCAATTCTTCGAAAAAAGAACCAGAAAAACAACGCAATCGACAAACTTGTAGCAACACAACAAACTTACTTTGATTCGATTTAGAGGGCACGAAGTTTTCAGCATTTTGAAGTCAGCGAGAGGGCGTACCGCGAGTTTCGGCTTGATTTCTCTCTAAAAAAGGTAAAAATCCAAAAATCAAACCTCCCGTAACATCATTAAAGAAGTTAATCGATTGATTATCAGAAATTGCCCTGAAAGCAAGCTATCCAGGTATTTAGAGCAATTTAGAGTGAAAAACGCCCTCCGGGCATGGCGGAAGGAGGTCAACAGGTCAACGGCCAAGTACAAAAAACCACGCACAAAAGCTAGTTTCTCGAGAGAAAATAACCAGAAAAACGGCGATCGTAAAGCAACAAAACAAACTTACTTTGATTCGTTCTAGAGGGCACGGCAAACTTTTCAGCATTTCGTAGCCAGCGAGAGAGCCAGGCAGGGGCGTGCCTGCAGTTTCTCGTGAATTTTTCTTCTGCCACCGCGAGTTTCGGCTCGATTTCTCACCTAAAATGAGGAAAAAGCATGAAAATCAAATCTCATTTAGCATCATTTTAAGTAAGCAATCAATTCAGCATTCAGAAAACATCCTCGAAAGCAGGCAAGCTTGTGGATAGCAAATTTTTCGAGGCGGATGGAAGCTACCCCAGCGTGGGGTGCATTGGAAAAATCGTCAAAAAGCACGGAAATTTAGTTTAGCATCATTAGGAATATCATCAGATCGAAAGAAGAAACGAAAAGTACTTACTTAAGGCAGTAAGGCAGCTTTCCACGGGGAAATTCCCAAAAAACGCAGCAGCACAGTGCACGACCACGACCGGTAATAATGAGCACGTCCAATCCACACGGGTAGCAAGCACGAAATGACCCCTGCCCTGTCCCGTGCACGCTGTTGTCCTCTACTACCGATCTACGCCTTGGTGCTCTGCTGCGACGCGTCACTCACGTCGGCAACTTGCATTTCGATTGGCGGAAGAGGATTCTCTTTTGTCCCCAAACAATGGAGGGCTGCAGAGCGAGACACGTGACCGGGGCAAGTTCGGCCGATCGAGGGCAAGAAAATTTTCTCCCCTTGGCCTGGAAATCGCGAATCGAAGCAAAAACACGGCGAATTTTGAGAAAACGCTTGCGAATTTTGGAAAAAAAATTACACATCTAAAAAAAGGCACTCCGGGCGAACCGTACCGCTAGGAAAGGGGGAACGTGGCACGAACCGTTCGGGAGCCAGAGCTCGGAGAAGGCGTACGACCGGCCACCAGCGCATGGCATGATGCGCAGAAACATGGCAATGTCCACCAAAAATAAGGAAAATTTTAGAAAAAAACCACCCACGATCGAAGACGAATGCTCGCCGAAGCGAGGGGTATAAAAACTTTGAGGATGGGGTTTGCCGTGGGGGCAGGAGAGCGCCGAGAAGGCGGTGGGGAAGGGGTCGACTCGGAGAAAAACGGACTTTTCTGTCAAAAATCGATGAGCCTGGCGAGGGGAAAACACGCCTTGCAAAACAAAAACCATCTGGGAAGACTTGGGAAGCAGAATTTCGAAGCTGGGTGCAGCCGTTTTGGAGTTTATTTTGTTGAATTGAGTAGGACTCGGAGATCAAAGGTTCCGACGGAACATCAAAGAGGTGCCGCCTCATGAATAATAGGCATTTTGGTATATGTAGAAGAGTATACCAATGGCGGTACAACACAACAAGAGCAATACTTGGAAATTAAATTATGCAGTGCCAGGATGGTAATTGAATGTGCTTTTGGTCGATTGAAAGCAAGGTTTGGTATATTGAAAAGAGCAATGGATATTAATATCAATGAGCTACCATATGTAATATATGCATGCTTTGTCCTCCATAACTTGTCTGAGGATCAAGGAGAAAGAATAAGAGAAGAAAATGTTACTGCTGCAAGGTTATATGAAAAAGAATTTCAGCCACCTACCATTAGCAACAACTATAAAACTGATTGTAATGAAATTGAAGGTAAAAGGATAAGACGAGAAGTTACAAAATTTTTGGATCCATGATGAACCTGACTAGTATTCATTAACAGTCCGAAAAAAATACAGATGATGTTTGTTTGTTATAACATATCTTTATAATTTGACTTGTATCTTTACTCTTCTGATGTGCCCAGTTGTAAAAGGGGGTCAAATTATATTGTACCACATTGTTTACCCCCTAAAGCATCTCAACATGACCATCCCCATTTTACAAAAACCTGATAACTCTACACCCACCATCAACAGGATACTCCCCCAAACTTTGATGACATATTTGCATTGCAGTGCAGTATGTCAGGAGTAGATTTTTATTGCTTCACTGATTCACCCTTAGATCGTTTTAGAATGACACCCCTCCCCCTAAAATTAGGCACAGAACAGTAAAAACAATTTTCTTGGATAAGTTTTAGTTATATTGTTTAGTTGGACTATAAATTTTTTTCATGGAGAAGTTAAGACTAGCACCTTCTTTTTTGACTTTAGTAGACTTAATGAAAGCATATTTCTCTGATAAAAAAATTAGAAAGTGTCTCACTGCTAAAGAAACAATAATAAAGCATTGTGATACTTGAAGCAAAATTCAAAGTGAAACACAGTTATAAAACTGTCTTATGATCTAAAGCTGAATACGTTCATGATCATTTCCACCCAAAACTGCCCCTGGAAAGCTGTATACATGATTCAGCATAATTCCTTGTGCATAGTTTGAACTTTGTGACATCTGAGGTGTGTAGCATTGAGAAACATGTCTGCTCTGGGTTGCTTGGGAATTCCTGTTCATGTTTTGCAATGATAAGGCTTCATATTGATGTTGATGCAAAGAATTTGGGGCTAATGCAGATCTCAGGAATGCAAATCCATCGGTTATTGCATTTGTAAGCTTTTTAGCAACCTGTGTTGTTAATAAAATATAATTCCTCAGGACGAATTGTTGTAGAGCGAAATAGGCAAGTAAGAGACGAACGTTGTGTTTACCAAATCTTTGAAACCAACTAATTAACCCAATTCAATACAGCAGTATATATAAGCAGCGAAGCGTAGCATGAATAGCACAATGGGAACAGAACGATCTAAACAAAAAAGCTTAGATAAATTCACTACAGTACCTCCCCCCTAGAAGCAAGTACGAGAGAAACAGTTAATGAAATTGATAAGACGTATGTACAAATGGTCAGGCATGTCCATACCTGTCAGGAAAATGAACCTGTCTCCCAGAACGTGTTTTCCGCAAAGTTCCAGGTATTTGGTTCGCTTCTGGCTCGGCCCCTGTTGAAAAATGGTTTGATGTGCGTTGGAGATCTGCGTCGGTATACGCGACTTTCAACCGATCTATGCTGATTGTTTGTTGTTTGCCATTGACATCTACGACGAAATGTTTGTCAGAACGCTTAAGAACCTTGAAAGGACCATCATACGGAGGTTGAAACGGCTTTCTGACAGCATCATGGCGAACAAACATGTGCGTACATAGACGGCAGATTCGCTGGTATGTGTGTGTAAGCTTTGGGATGACGGGGAGGCGTCGGTTTGAGTTGTTGCATTAAACTCTGTAGAGAGTCAACAAAAACAGAAGGTTCAAGGACTGTTGCATCAAATGTCGGCGATATGAATTTACCTGGAAGACGAAGTGTGGAACCATACACTAGTTGGGCAGGGCAACAACTGAGGTTGGCTTTAACAATTGTACGAAGACCGAGAAGAATGAGCGGGAGAATTTCGGTCCATCTCGTGGAATCCGGTTGAGCTTTAATTGAAGCTTTAAGCTGTCGATGGAAACGCTCAACCATGCCATTGGCACAAGGGTGATAAGAAGTTGTGTGAATACGTTTGATTCCAAGTAATGTAATAAGGGAACGGAACATCGCCGATTCAAACTGATCTCCTTTATCTGTTGTGATCCTTGAAGGCACACTGAAAACTGCGATCCAGCGTGAAACAAAAACTTGAGCGAGGGTTTCTGCATTGGCATCTGAAATTGGAATAGCCTCTGGCCAGCGGGTGTAGCGGTCGATACAAGTAAGAAGATATTTACAGCCATTTGATGGTGGTAGAGGGCCAACAAGATCGATGTGTATGTGATTGAAACGAGTGTCAGTAAGGGGAAAGGTTCCAACTGGTGCAAACATGTGACCGGGGACTTTGGCCTGTTGACACGGAATACAGGAACGAGTCCAATTGCGAATGACTTTGTTAATATTAGGCCAGATGTAATGTTGTCTGACAAGGTGCTGTGTTGCACGAATACCGGGATGTGCGAATGGAGGTGATTGAACACAAGGCGGCGATAACAGACAGGAACATATGGGCGAGATGTGCCGGTTGATTTGTCACAGATGATGGTTCCAGAATCTGCAGGTAAAGAAAGCTTTTTCAGTTGAAGAGAAGTGTTACACTGGACATTTTGGAACTCAGGATCTTGCTGTTGAGCTGCGGATAGTGTGACAAAGTCGAGGGTTGGAATATTGAGTAAGGAATTGAGCTCAATGCGAGAAAGAGCATCAGCAACCACATTCTGATGGCTTTTTACATGTCGTAGGTCCGAGGTGAATTGGGAGATAAAATCAAGGTGACGAATTTCCGCGGTGAATATCGGTTAGATGACAAAGACAATGCATTGGGCAATGGTTTGTCATCTGTCATTACATGAAATGTGCGTCCTTCCAAAGAGTACCGGAAATGCTTGATCGCTAAGTAGACGGAAAGTAATTCTCGTCCAAAGGTGCTGTACTCGGTTCCAGCTGGTTGCAGGCGCTTTGAAAAGAAAGAAATAGGTTGACATGCACCATTGAGAAATTGTTGAAGCACTGCTCCTACTGCCACATTCGAAGCATCGACGACCACACTGCAGGGTGCTACTGGTGATGGGTGAACCAGGAGAGTAGCTTTGGAAAGTTCTGTTTTGATCTCGAAGAATGCGGATAATCAATCCAAAGTTGGTTGGAACGGTTCCTTAGTAGCCTTCGTAGAGAGAAGATCGGTGAGGGGTTGCATTAATTGAGCACAGCAAGGTACAAAGAGACGATAAACGTTGATTAATCCAAGAAACTCGCGAAGCTGTTTGAGTGACGTAGGAGGAGGGAAATCCTGGATTGCTTTGACTCTCGTGGAAGGTGGGGAGATTCCTTGAGGTGAAACATGATGTCCGAGGAAGTCGATATGAGATTGGCCAAAAATGAATTTCGTAGGATGAATGACAATACCATGATCGGAAAGACGAGAGAATAAAATGTCAAGATGCAATAAATGTTCTGCTTCAGAATTACTGGCGATAAGTAAATCATCGATGTAAGCAAAAACGAAATCCAAACCACAAAGCACTTGGTGCATAAATCGCTGGAAGGTCTGCACTGCATTACGTAGTCCGAATGGCATGCGAACGAACTCAAAGAGTCCAAAGGGGGTTGTTATGGCAGTCTTGGAGATGTCACAGGGCTCGACGGGAATCTGATGGTATGCCCGCATAAGATTTTGGAAAAAACAGTTTTTCCATGCAGAGCCGAAGAGAAATCTTGGATGTGCGGGATCAGATAACAGTCAGGAACGGTAGCATTGTTCAAACCACGATAATCACCACAAGGCCGCCAGTCACCCTGAGTAGCCTTAGGAACCATATGCAAGGGAGAAGACCAACTGCTCTTGGATGGTCGAATGATGCCAAGTTGTAACATGTGATTAAACTCAGCCTTGGCAATTGTCAAAAGCTCAGAAGCCAGACGATGAGGACGAGCAAACACAGGAGGGCCGGTAGTGGTAATGTCATTCGTTGTATGAAGGGCGGGCAATGTCAGGATACTTTTGAAATAACGCTTGGTAAGGCGAAGTAGTATCAGGGGTTGCCAGCATAGGATGAGGGGAGCTGTCGGCGGACAAAATACCTTGAATCGTCAAATTTGTTGTTGTGTCAATGAGTTTCTGCTTTTTAACATCGACTTTTAGTCCAAAATTAGCAAGAAAATCCGCACCAAGAATTGGGAACGGTATTTCAGCAATAATGCAAATCCACCTGTACGTGTGGCGAAGTCTGAGGTCTATTGTTAAAGACTTTTCTCCGAAAGTACGAATGGACGACTTATTCACAGCCTGAAGTGAAATGTTTGCAAAAGTTTGTTTGTCAGCAGAAGAAGGAGGTAAAACGCTTACATCAGCCCCCGTATCTACCAAAAACGTGTACCAGTGGTACGGTCGGTGATATAAAAGAGGCGACTGGAAGAAGCGCGGCCAGCAGAACTAGTCCCCCTCAGTTGCTGGTGGCGTCGTTTCCCTGGTTGGAGGTGAAACTGGAAAATGTGCACGGTTGATTGCAATTGCGAGCAAGTCAACGATAATGTTGATGGTACCAGCAGTAGGAACCGTTGGACGGTGCTGGGCTGGTGCTGCGACTACGGCTGAAAGAGCAACTACTGCTGTGCCCCTAGAAATTATTGCTTGGCGGTGTGCAGCTCATGAGGGCTTGGGCATGAAAAGTCAGTTCCTCAATTTGAGATCAGAGAGCATGGACTTCTGATGCTAAAGTTGGTGTAACTGGCGCTGGGGCTGAGGCTGGGCTGCAACAGTAGGTTTTAAAG
Source organism: Nemopilema nomurai (assembly GCA_003864495.1). Taxonomy (NCBI): domain Eukaryota; kingdom Metazoa; phylum Cnidaria; class Scyphozoa; order Rhizostomeae; family Rhizostomatidae; genus Nemopilema; species Nemopilema nomurai. The sequence goes on along the minus strand of ML133365.1, from coordinate 2,001,518 downwards.
AGGAAATGCCCAGGGGGCTCGCAACCTCCAATATTTTGTAGGCCAACAATGCAACCTGCTCAACGGGAAGGGAGTCCGCGGTGGAGGCTAAAATCAGCCTGACATTGGTTGGTAGCCGTTCCAAAAACAACTGCCGTAAAATGTTGTTCTCTATGGTATTGTCGCCGAGCAGTTGTCACATATGGCGCAGTAATTGAGAAGGCCTTCGGTCTCCGAGTTTTTCTGTAGTCTGCAGCTGGTGCAGTCGTTTTTGTTCAGAGACAGAAGTGCGCTGTATGACCTCGGCCTTGAGAATGTCGTACTGTGTGGCCGCAGGGGGGTTGATCGAAATTTCGCGTACCGCTTCTGTGATTTCAGGCTGGAGAGCAGAGATGACATAAGCAAACTTCGTAGCCTGAGATGTTATACTCCTTGTGAAAAACTGGGCCTCTACTTGGGCAAACCAAACAAGGGGGTCATTAGGCCAAAAAGGTGGAAGTTTGAGACTAACAGAAGCAACTGGTGCTGGTTCAGAAGTCGTGGCGAGGGCTGCAGTGGCAGTCCGTATTCATTGCAATGTCCGACGTAGCAAAGGAGGTCAGTCGTGGTCACCAATTTAACAACCTGTGTTGTTAATGAAATAAAATTCCTCAGGACGAATTGTTGTAGAGCGAAAAAGGCAAGTAAGAGACGAACCGTTGGTTTACCAAATCTTTGAAACCAACTAATTAACCCAATTCAATACAGCAGTATATATAAGCAGCGAAGCGTAGCATGAATAGCACAATGGGAACAGAACGATCTAAACAAAATTCACTACACCTTTTCCATAATATCAGGAAGCTTACTTATAGTTTCTGAATTATCTTTATCCACCTTTTCAAGCTGCTCAACCACTTTTCTTTTTATCTGGAGATCTTGTTTTGCAAGCTCAAACATCTGACTCTCTGTGGACAGTTTTCTCTTCAGTTTGTTTTGCTTGTAATTTGACAACTTCTCTGTCAGCATGTCTCTTCGATGAGAAAATGGTGTCAATGTATTTAGTTCCCCATTATCATGGCCAAGAGAATGCGTGCCACTTTGCTCTATTTCTTCACCACTTAGAGAACTTTCTTCAAAAGCACTGGAATTTACACAGTTGGTTGCACCTTCAGTAGAAGAGTTCATTTCTGCTGTTTCGATGCCAGTGCCTTTGCATTTGCACATGCGCTCACCTTCCACTTACAGAGCATTAAAACAAAGTTTAGTTTCCAACAAAGTTACATTAAAAATAAGTTGCCAACTGAACATACACTCAGGGACTATTCGAACATTGTCCACCCTTCTGTTGGTTTCAGCAAAGAAGTCCTTGATGATTTGAAGGATCAAACAGAGAAGCTGCATGGAATTGCAAATTATGTTGTTCTTATGCTTGACGAAGTACCCATAAGCGATGACCTGGTTTTCGAAAACAGTCAGGAGAACTTGTAGGAATTATTGATCTTCGAGCAGATTTGAATGACATTTTCAGGAAGATCAGTGGCTTTGATGGCAAGGTACCTTCAGTTGCTTCACATGCATTGGTTTCATGATATGCGGTATAGCATCATCACTGAAATTTTATTTAGGTTACTTGCAACTCGTACTGCCACCTGTGGAATGCTTTATTCCTTAATGTGGGAAGCAGTTGGATTTTGTGAGACCTATGTTCGTTTAAAGGTTATTGCTGTTGTTTTGTGATAAGGCTAGTATTCAAAAGTTGTTTAAAACCCATGGGCAAGACAAGGAAATAACTCACAAGACAATAAATGTCTTCTGTGGGGATGAGAAGCGCCCTTTGTTCTTTTTTGCAGACTGCCATCTGACATCTGCCGAAAACTGCATAAAATATCTTGGCAAATTCAGGGTTTGGTAAGAAGCGTCTCATTTGAAATGAGAAGGACATTGTTTGGAGTCATGTGGTAGATGTATATGAGTCAGAAAGGTATGGTTCGGAAACTGCCAAAGTTAACAAATGAGCACATCTATCTAACCCATACAGCAAGATGCGTGTTAATTTAGCAGCACAAGTTATGAGTGAGACAGTTGGCAAGGTAATGGTGGAGTATGGTCCAACTCAAGCAAGTGCAACAGCAAGTTATATCCTCAAGTTTTTTACTTGTGCAATGTAAGGTCACTTACAGAGGAAGACCATAAAATTAAACCATTCCTCAAGCCAAACAAAGATATAAATGATGAGAGGTGTACATTTATTCAACATGAGTTTTTTGTGTATCTTAACAGATACAGTTATAAACAGAAAAGGTAACTTCTCAGATGAGGACAGAAGAAAGATGTTTTTGAGTGAGGCAACATATGTGAGGCTGCAGACTACTGCTCTTTCACTTGTAGAATGTGTGAGATATCTCCTTCAGAATTGCTTCAAATACGTTCTGACAAACAGCTTTTGACGACCCTTTTGAAGACCATTTTGGTAGACACAAAGGCATAGGGCGGAGGTCAACTAACCCCAACATTAGTTTCTTTGGGTTTCAAGAAAACAAATTTCGTATTCAAAGGAGCATTGCAACAAGCATTACACCAAAGGGAAATACCAAAGGGATAAAGCGGCCAGCAGCAGGAATAACAATCACAACAAGCCCATTGAAAGGAGAAAGAAATGACCAGGGTCTTTCAAACTCATTTTTCGTTATTTTTCAATACTTACTTTAGATTTAATTAGCTTTTCGAACTGATTTGTTTCCAAGTAAAAATGTTACATCCTAATAATTCACTATTATTAAGGATACATCCTAATAAAGAAAACAGAAACACTATTATTAAGGATACATCCTAATAATTCAAATAAATCAAACCCAGCCATGTAATGTTTGGGAAATGTTTCACAGCCCTCAAATAATTTCATCCTCACGATTATTAATAAAGGTAATAAATATATTTTTCCTTATAAATTTTATCATGTTTTTGTTTACAAAAAAGCTTTCCAAAATTTTATTTCAAAACAGCCGCACAACTTACAATATCATTCGGCAGTGGCGTACGTTGACTAGGAATGCTGGGCATTGGCTGAAAAAATTGTGGAGAAGATGCGTTTGGGTCAATTTCACGGAAAGCAAGAGCCAACAACTTCGAAATTTAGATTTTTGAAGAGCAGCTTACATGCAACGGAAAAAAAGAGGCAGCTTGAGGAATACCTCAATTCAAATATAGCAGGCAGCTATCACGTTGTAAAGAAAAAATCTCGAAAGCCAAAAGTAAGTTGATATAGGACAATCCTATGACACAAAAGCAAATCTTTGAAGTAGCAAGTATGAATTTCATTCCGCTGACACCGGTCATTACATGATTAATATATGTTTGTTGCCCACAGATTATTAATAAATGCTTTTTTTTTAAAGAATGCACTTCTAGATGTGACTGAGACAGAAAAAGGGAAAGCCAAGATATTGGAAGAAAAACTGCGTTGTGCCCAGCTCGAGGTATGTAACCAGGTCCGCCGAGAGCGATTGTTATTTAGCAATGATGGGTCTGTTTTTCTTTATATGTTCTAAAATTGTCACAGGGGTTATCAAGCTCGGTATACTCACGAGTAAAAGTGTTACTTGAAACAGACTTAACTTTGGCTAGTACCTCTGTCCTACACAAAATGTTGTAGGATAATTAAATGTTGTAGGATAATTATATTAACATTCACTAAGGCTCATTGATGGCACTAGGCCAATGGGCCGTTATACTTTGTCCTGTACTCAATGCCCGTATCGATTTGATGAAATAATTTTTATTCATTCCCTTTTAATATTCTCTAATTTTGAGAATATTTACTACTTTTAAACTCGTGGCCAAGGCCATGTTAGACAATATACTGAAGAATTTCATATTTATCATCTTTTAGATATCAAACGTAAAGGAAATTAATAGCAAGTTGCAAGCGGAGATTATTCAAAACAGGACAAACATCATATCGGTACAGCTGACTTGTTTTTCTTCTTACAATTGTTCATACGATTCACCTATGGTGTGTTCAACAAATGACAATGGTAACTGTTCCTAAAAACCATCGCATTACTACCGGGCCAGAAAAATTTGTTATAAAGGTTCATTTTAGTCAGTTATGCTTAAGATTATAACTTTTTTGTTGGAAAAGGTCGAGATTTAAATGTCGAGGTTTAAAAATATAGTATACTTGCGGTTAGGGTTTTTTAGATGTAGTCATCTTTGCAGGTTCATTCACGTGAAACTCAAATGTGGATTTTCCATTTTCTTTTAGTTAAACAGCAAAAGGTTGCGTACCTTGAACTGAAGCTCGCGACAGAACAGCAGAAGCGTAAAATGGTAAAATACCTTTTTGAAAAGTTACAATATATCCGATAAAAACAATATTTATCCTCTTAGCCAACGGGCAGACATCCCCCTAAATATACTTATTCAATTAATCATCTTGCATTTATAGTCACTACCAATTTTAGCCCCCCACCCTCCGACCAGTCCAGATAAGCTTCCCAGTCGCTGCCAATGCTCTAACAAAGGCTCTGTCCCTGCAAGTATTGGCAAAATCAAGGATAAAGAAGAAATAATTTCAGACACAACTAAAATTTCTAATATCTTTAACGAGTACTTTGTCAATGTTGCTGAGAATATTACCAAAACTTTACCAAAAATATCTGAGTCCCCTATTGATTATCTTGATAATAAAAACTTAAATTCAATCTTCCTCTCTCCAGTCGATCATATTGAAGTTGAGAATGAAATCTCTAAATTGGACTCATCAAAGTCTTCTGGGCCCCACAGTATTCCGATAAATCTATTGAAAATTCTAGGATCCTATATTTCGAATTCCTTAGCTACACTCATCAATCAGACGTTCTTCAAAGGAATCTTTCCAAATAAATTAAAAGTAGCCAAGGTAATTCCTGTCTTTGAAAAGGGGGACACAGAAACTAAGTCAAACTACAGGCCTATATCGCTGTTGCCAGTTTTCAGCAAATTATATGAAAAATTAATGTACAAACGACTCTATTCGTTTATTACTCATAACAAAGTAATCTACCCCTTACAATTTGGTTTTCAGGAAAATCATTCAATTGACCATGCTTTGATTAGTATGACTGAAGCAATAAGAAATTCTCTTGACAATAGGAAATATGGATGTGGAATATTTGTCGACCTGCAAAAAGCCTTCGATACTGTTAACCATGATATTTTGATTAACAAACTTGAACATTATGGTATCAGAGGAGAGGCCCTGGCTTGGTTTCGGTCCTACCTTTCAGAAAGACATCAGAATTACTAAAAATCACATGCGGTGTGCCACAGGGATCTGTACTAGGACCGTTGCTTTTTTTAATTTTTATCAATGACTTACCAAATGTCTCAAAGAAAATGAACTTTTACCTTTTTGCGACGATACAAACATTTATTACGAATCCAAATCAATATATGATCTTGTTAGGAACGTAAATGCAGAATTGAAAAATGTGCAAAAATGGCTTGATGCTAACAGACTTTCATTGAATATAAGTAAAACTAATTACATAATTTTTCACTCTTCCAGCAAAACTATCCCATCCGACATCCTAATTAAAATTGGTGAACAACATATCACCAGGTTAAATCATGTAAGATTTTTGGGACTTCTTCTGGATGAACATCTTAGTTGGAAAGTTCATCTAAATGAACTCTCCAAAAAACTGGCAAGAACATGCGGAGTTTTTTTCAAAATCAGACATTTTTTACCAACTGATTCTCTAATATGCATCTACAATTCTCTATTTATGTCATTTCTCCAGTACGGTATCATTGTTTGGGGGGGTCAAACATTTGCCTCATATGTTGACCCTATTTTCAAACTGCAAAAAAGAGCTGTTAGAGCAATCTCACATGAAAAGGCCTTTTCCCATTCAAAACCAATCTTTGTAAGTCTGAAGTTACTCAGACTTCATGACATATTTAAACTCCGGTTATTAACATTTGTTTTTGAATCAATAAACAAGTTAACACCGAGTTGCTTTAACAATTTCTTCCCACTAAATATTTCAGTCCATCACTATGAAACAAGGCAGTCTTTCCAAAGAGATATCTATCTAGATAAAAAAAATACGCTTCAATTTGGCTTAAAGTCCATTCGATATATGGGAGCAAAACTCTGGAATGACCTATCAGCTGACATCCGAGACTCTACCTCAAGATTTTTATTCAAAAAGAATCTAAAACATCACTTGCTAAATGCTATGTTAATGCCTAAATGAAATTTTTATTCGATACGCTTAACAAATTTTATTATTTAAGCTAATAATTTGGCATCGCCTTTGTGATTATGGTTCTTATAGACGACAGGGGGGGCTCTCATCTCGTTAGTTTACCTACTTTGAGAGCTCCTCCTTAAGAATTCTACTACACCTAGTTGCATTGCGTTGTTGTTTTATTTTTCAAAGTTATTATCATCAGTATTTTGTTAACAATTATTATTGTAGTAGAATTTGAATAATAAATAAATCAAATCAAATCAAATCAAATGGGTCATATCATTGTGTTGTATAATGAGCAGCCATTTTACAAAGGAGACTACCGCAGTCTGTGAGGGACTTTGATGTAATACTACGACAAACTTGGTGCTAGATAGATTTTTTGTTATTAGCAAGGTTTCTAGATTGCAATCTTAGGCTTTTCGCATAATAGTGTATTAGGTTTCATGACGGGGGCTTTTTACTTTAGATAGAAACTTTCCATCAAGGAAATTATACCAGTTTAATTACTTTTTCAGGTCGAGCACGACAGGAACATAAGGATACGATGCATGCAGCAGACGAACGAGAAATGGAGAGAGATATATCGTAACCGGGCGATGATGGAAACTGAAAGCGTCAGTCTAATGTACGACTCAGTAAGCTCTGGACAGCATGTCTTCATCGACTCTATGGTAACCCACAGTTGTCGTAATTTCGTGAAACTAACATTAAAAATAACGTCTTCCTTAAGATTTCTGCACGTAAATGCACCGTCTATATCTCAAGGTTCCAACTATGCAGCTACTTGTAAAGAGAATTTTAATAACAAAATGTTGACTAGAATACAAAGTTTTCTATAACAATGCTTCCATTTTTCTCTGAGCCCTGTATATTCTCAAAATATTTCGACATTAATCAATATCATAGCATTTGTACCTGTTTTCGATGGGTTTTTTTTATTTTAAAAGCAACCCAATGCAATAAACTGTAATAACAATCACAGGTTGACAAATAATTACTCTTTTGGCATTCTTTGATACTGACTGTTATTCTCAATTTATTCTTCAACATCACCAAGTTTCAGTCGCGATGTTTTACAAATTATATCACTAAAAATGTGTGCATGTACCCCCATGATGTAACTCTAGCAGGTATCACGTGTTCAATTCAACATCATTTATGACCTCTTTGCATTCTCTTTAATTAAGGAAAGTGACAATGCATTGAGGCAACAGAGCATTATCGTCGATGAAGACCCAAACCATCGAAACAAAATTGACAATGAAGCGGCTAGCCAGGTAGGAATTGTAGATACTAAAGCTTGATGGAAAAAAAATTCTTTAGATGACAAATAGAGCTTTTATCGGAGGCTATATTATTCAATGAATTTTAAATAGCGTGGCTCTAGGGGGCGGTAAGTGCCCCTTTCGACAACACCTTTGAACCCAAAACTTGATAAACACTGGGACAGTCATCAAATTTGTTGAAATTTTTTTAATCATTCTTAAAAATATGTACCTGTTTATTGCAGGGCACAAATCACCTCGAATCAGTTGACGAGACCGTGCGCTTCCTAGCGAGGGCAAGATCAAGAGAAGTTGATGAAAGTGTCAGAATTAAATTAGCAGAGAACAGAGAAAAAGATGTGATTGAAACTCCAGCAGTAAGTTGATAGCATTGAAAAAGTGCTTAACTTCGAGATAAAAGACGCCAGCACTTACTTTGAGTTCAATTTATTGTAAAACTTTCGTGTCCTCAATATTTAATGCAATTCGCATTAATTAATGGTTTGATTCTATAGAATCTGTTGATCATCTATTCCATAAGGAATCCGAAAATTTAAACTTTTCAAAATATCTGAAAGAACTGACTTCCTTTTTACATTACACTTATTTAGGAATCAAGTGTGAAAGAAATCCAGTTATATGGAGATTTTGCTGCGGTTGCCTACAGCAAAAATCAATTTCACGTCGGCAAAATAATCGACAGGATAGCGGCCGAAAAAGACGGAAATGGTGACGACGACAACGAAGAAACCTCCACAGGCTTAATCAAGCTACAGTTCCTTGCCTGGAATAGGCTGACGCGAAATTTTTAATGGCCCCCCCTCGAATCGACGTAGTGGATGAAAAATTTATCTACGAATATGGTGTTAAGATCTGCCATTCCTCAAAGAAAGAGGGACAATATCATTCTGTGCCACCTTACGAGAAGCTAAGTGAAGCTTATAAAAGCTACAAAGATCGCTACGGTCTTAAATGAAGCGAATCGTTAACGTTCTTCTAATGGAGGGGCAAATCACTCACTGTGAATCTAGTATTTCGATGGTGGAAATCATCTTTATCTAAAAAAATCGTTTTTTTTGATGAAAATCATGTATATACCCTTTTTGCATGAGTTAATTGTCCCTTACTTTTCATATACGTTAGACTATCTTAAAAACATATCCCGGAGATTTTCAGTTTTCAAAACAATTTAAACAAAACAATTATGAGCACGCATTTCTCGTTCCTTTAAAAAGTAATTCTTTTAAAAGAAAAGACTCAAAATAAATTTTACTTTGCGTTAAAGCATACGTCGTAGGATCAAAACGCCCGATTTCAAGCTAGAGCTGCTCCGAATATTTATTGATTAAAAGAAACGTCAGAATCGTGGACGTCAGAATCGTGAACCATTAATAATTGCGGATTTTGTTCTAATTATGTGCTAGATGATTTTGTAGCCTCCCACCACTTTATGATTATGAGTTGCGTTGTGAAGACCGTGTGATGGTACTGGGTTCAAGTATTTAAATTCACATAGGCTTTTCTATCACAGTATATAATATGGCAGCTTTCCAGTACGCGACGTCAATGTTGCTAACCAAGAACAAAACTACTGCTCAAAATACCTCGGCGCTTCCGCAAAAACAATAAGAGCACCGATCTTAGCCTGTCAGTAACCATATAGAATTCGCAGTTGGAAAGAATGTCTGAACATCCGCAAATCACGCGCGGGAAAACTTAGTAAATAGGCTTTTATTTGAAAAGCAAAAAGCTATCAGAGTGGGCATTAATATTGCATCCAAAGTTACACTACAGACTCGAAATTTACACTAACATTGTTCCTATATTAGCTCCAATAACATTTACAGCAGAGTCTTCCAGAAAACAACAAACAGTCTTCAATAAAGACCAAAAACTATATTACAAGGTTTAGATGTATCAAGTTATGGTATTGAATGCTTTAGAGCTACGAACAGCAGATATGACCGGCATTTGCATGGTCGTCTGCTATTTTATTGGTTGTCGTTTATTCTGTAGAAATAATAAAATGCAGAAAGATGTAGAAGGCTAGTAAGGCATTTCAATTACTTGGAGGGTTTGTTTCAACAGATTTTCTCCAGTTTTTTAAAAAAACAGGTAGCTCTTAGCTTGCAGAAGAAACAAGGTAGGAGGTATGACACCGCTTTCAAAGCATGGGCCCTTTCATTGTACCATATAAATGGTAAAGCTTACAGATTCCTTGCCAAATTAGTGAAATTGCCATTAAAAGCTAATTAGAATGGTATCTAGGTTTGCATCTGATGTTGGTTTGAAAAAAATCAATATTCGTTTTAAAGCAACGTGTTGATGCAATGTCTGACAGAGCAATGTATTTTTCTCTTCTGATGGATGAAATGTCTTTAAAATCAAATTTATTATATAATGAGTCGACAGTTTACATTGTTGGGTTCAAGGGTCTTTGACAAGGTAGATCATCAAATCTTGTAGCAAATTCGGTTTTGGTGTTAATGGTTCGTGACATATTAGAAAGATGGAATCAACCAGTTTCTTATTATTTCGTAAATGAGGCTTGCAGTGGTGGTGTCCTAAAAGATATAATTGAAGAAAATTTAATGCACTTGCAGTCAATGGGTTTAAATATTCTTGCCACTGTCAGTGATCGGGGCTTCAACTTTTTGAAATTTTATGACTCAATGGGTGAAAATGTTGATAAACCTTATTTTGAAATGCACGGAAAGAAATACTTTGCAATCTTTGGTCTACTACAATTAAGATAGTCAGTCAGAACCTATCTGTTACAGTATAACTTTTAGTTCAACAATAAAATAGCATCATGGAGAGACATAAGCTCATTTTTTGAAAAAGAACAGAAGCTTGCCATCAGAACTGCTCTTAAATTTACTCCAAAGCACATCAGCCCCTTCAGTTTGCCAAGATGAAAGTGAAGCTTGTTGTGTTTATAATTTTGCCATCAGATAAATTACTATTTAAAATTAAGAAAAAGATCTAATTAAGATCTAAAAACACCCCAGGTTAAAAATGGCAGAGATAGCATTGAAAAGGTCAATACGATCTTGTTTCAATAAAGGTAACTCCAGAGGTGTTATAAAATAGAAATGTGTACATGAAAAATTGATTTGTATCCAAAACTAGGAAAAAAGTAACTCTGGAAAATTTTTAACTAGAACCTTTTTGTTGGCTGAATTTGGGTGTTCAAAAAATATATAGACACAATCCTCCAGACTTTGAAGATCATCAAAGAATTTATCTTTGATCTTGTGTTTAAAACTATTGATGTTCTTTGCAGATTTTAGTTTTGACGGTAGATTGTTCCAAAATTTGGGACCAAGATATGAGAGGCAATTTTGCCCTATATTTTCCTTTGGAAAAGTTGACTCAGTTTGTTTTTAGATCTTCGAGTGATTCTGTTCTGGCTAACTGGTAAGAACATCTCTGACATGTAAGGTGGTGCTAAATTATCAAAAAAATTTAAAACCTTTGCAGTCATGCATTGTTCAAATCACTCTTTCGTGGGGAGCCAATTGATATTTGTGAATTCCTTGATTCCTATATGTCCACTCTTATTTAGATTCAAACAAAACCTGATACATTTATTTTGAGCTGTCTGAATTCTTTTGGTCAATCTTTTGTGTAATTATGGAAACCAAGCACTGCTTGCATAGTCAAAATGGGGCTGAATTACTGTGTTTGCTAGCAATCTACGAAGGGAGAAGTCAAGAAAATGTTGCTTTCTGTAAAGAAATCTTACCCTGCCATTGCTTTTGCCTAGGTTTCTTGTAGCCTTTGATTCTCTGGACACGTCCTTGTCGAGAATACAGCCTTAATATGTGACTGAGTTGTATTGTTTAATCTTGATGATGCTTTTTCTAATGTCCGGTCTTTTTCGGTCCTTATGTTTATTCTTTCTACCAAAAATTATTGATTAAAAACGTCGATTCTAAAAGACTGAACACTCCGAGAACAGGCTGAGCACCCGAAGAACACCCTAAGAACAAGCGATTAAGCGGCTGAACACTCTTTAAAACATATCAAAATCGGCATATCATTCGAAAAATAATTTGGTCAATCAATAAAAAAGTTGTTACAACCAACTGATGTTTTGCGCGTCAAAAGTGTGAACGGGGGTTTGTACACGGGAACAATTTCGAGTTTGATCCTGTTGTTTTGAAAATCTTTCACATCCTGTGACAATGTAAAAATACGACATGTCCCTTGACTACCTATTTTCTTCCAAACAATCGTTCTTCCCATCCGTTAGTTTGTCCAAATGGTCACGGTATGCTAGTGCACGCTAGCTAGTTTACCAGTGCAAACAGAACGAGACACACAGTTCCTCTCATGACGTCCCCAGCTGGTGCATTCGCAGGCCCAATTCCTGGACTGGTTTTTATAAGGAATTGTTGACAAATGAAACAGAAAATGCACAGTGTAGGACTTGTTAGAGGGTAGCAGCAGGACCGCAGTTTGCGACTTAAAAAAGGGCATAAGAGGGGCACATTTTTGGGGCCCGTGCTCGAATGGGGCCATGATAATCTTACTAGAACTACCGTAAATCTTCGAATTTGCCCCCACCCTAGAACTACAAATTATTAATAAGCTCCTACTGCTGCCGTAAATGCTCGAACCGGACCCCTCAATTTGTTGGTTTTTGCCATCTAGGGTGGCCTTTGGCGCTTTTTCTTAAGTACCGCAAAATTTCGTACTTTTGATAATAATTGATTAAATGCTCATAAAGATATTACTGCTGAAATAAACGAAGTCTTTTAACAATATCTTCCTAAAGTCTTCAGTGATTTCAAAACAACGGGAATTTGCTTGAATGCACAAAGGGAGTCAAACTCGAAATTGTTCCCGTGTACAAACCCCAAAATTCACACTTTTGACGCACAAAACATCAGTTGGTTGTAACAACACCACAGCATTAGATCTATCAGGCCCTTTCCGGCCCCAAAATTAACTTTTATTGATTGGCCAAATTATTTTTCGAATGATATACCGATTTTGATATGTTTTAAAGGATGTTCAGCCGGTAATCGGGTAATCGCTTGTTGTTAGGGTGTTCTTGGGGGTTTTTTGGGGGTGTTCAGCCTGTTTTTGGAGTGTTCAGTCTTTTAGAAACGACGTCTGTATGGGTTTTGTCCGCTTAAATTTGTAAAGCAGTTTGTCTCGAATTCTGATACCTTCAGGAACTTCCTCGTCCATCCATTCCTGAGTGTTGCTTCTCACGCGAATCTCTTTTAATGGAGCTATCTCATCGATGACGGAAGTAATCAGTTGTAAGAAGTGAGAATAGGCAGCATTGATATCAATGAACTCAAAGTAATTTGGAAACTCAAGTAATTTGAGTTTTTTTAGAAGATGCTCTTTGCTGTAATTTTTCATTGCACGGATTTTGATGTAACTTATGATCATGTTTTTGGCTCTAGTACTTTTCCTTGTACAGTAGATCATTTGGTGATCAGATAAGGTTAAGAACACTATGCTGAGGAACTTTTTGAGCTGAATTCGAAATTATATGATCTAATAGAGTTTCAGGTTTTTCAGTTATGCGTGTTGGTTCTTGGTTAGTTGCTTTTAAGTCCGTGAAGGGAGCAAAATTCCCTGTAGCGCTTGATGCCATTAGAGTTGCTTCTTCCATTGTCCATCAAGTCAATATTCAAGTCCCCCAAGACAAAAACCTCTCGATTATCAGAATTTTCTGTTTTTGAAATTGCTACGTTTAGTTTCTTGAGAAAACCACTTAAGTTGGGCGATCTGTAAAGGATGCCAACTAGGATTGGTTTGGATTTTGGCAAAAATATGCCGAGAAATATATTTTCTAGGTCTGCTGAAAATGTTCTCTTAATTTAAAAGACAAGTCGTTTCTGATATAATAAGCAACAGCCCCACCTTTTTCTATTTCTGTCAGATCTTTTCAGTTCATATCCGTCAGTTTTAACTTCACTGTCAGATATTGTGTCATCAAGTTTTGATTCTGTAATTCCAATGACAGCAGCATTCAAGTTTTTAGCAATGAGACGCAATTCATCGATTTCGGCAATAAACTATTTATGTTGAGGTGAAGGAAATGTAAGCATCTTTTACTGAATGGATTCCACATATAATCTTCTGTCGGACCTTGGGCAAATTCATTCACTTCCGTATTTTGTTTTGCTAAAAAAACTCACGAAAAGGTAACTCTTTCCAAAGGTCAACCTTGTTGGTGTTTTTGCAAGACAAACACGTATACCCAGATTCATTTTTCGACGGTGAGAAAAGGATTGCAAACTCTGCATTATATATTTTACCACACCTTTTGTGAACCCAGAGACCACACTGTACGCAACGGACCCCTTTTTTTGACCGTTTTCTTACAGCATAAGGAAACTAATGAAAGATTTGTTATTTTTGAATTTTAAATCGGAAAGTGCGCAAAGAGATAACTGCTTTTGTGTGTAGTCAGATCTGATATTGCTAGTGAGGGATAAGGTTTCTTTTGTAAAAAGATCATGTTTTTGTTGATTCTTCATGCGTAAAAAATATTAGGAATGTTAATATCAGACTTGACCAACATAACTGTCTCTGCTTAGGAAACCGAACAGTCACTCTTTTTTTCTTAAAGAGGTGTTTAAAATTTCTATTTAGACTATATCTATTCAAAGAACGTCCACAGAACAAATGGCCAAGTATCCGAAGCAAAAACCACATATTATCGGGAATTGTTTCTTCAAATAAGGAATATTCTTTCCAGAAGATGTTTTGTTTTGGATTTGATTACTGGGGATAACAGTAGCTACTTGTCTAAAAGGTTGGCCAGAGTTATTTTCTATCCCTGCCAGGTTGTAAGTATCATGATTAGTCACCATAGCTCCCTCCCACTGTCTTCCGTCCTCTGGTTTCTGTTTCCCTTCAACATTGGCTAACCCTCCGACCTTCATTTCCCATATGTGGATGTAAAAGATAGAATATAATTCTACTAATATACAAATCCCAATTAAAAATGTTTTCATAAAATATTTATTGTTTGTGCTTCCGTGTTTGCATCTATTGGTGTGTGGGTTTGTGTATGTAAATGTCTATGTTTTTTGGGGTTGTTTGTTTTGATGCTTTTTTGACTGTATTGTAAGTTTCTTTAATGATCGTGCCTTTTTGTCGTTTTCTTGTTCTGTCTAAGCAAGTTTTTGTGGTTGTGTATGTTTCTGTGAATGCGCTTGGGTGTGGTGGTGTTTTGATGGCTTTGTTTGTGTTTTAGCATCTATTGGTGTGTGTGTTTGTGATTTTAAATGTGTATGTTTTTGGGGTTGTTTGTGCTGTTGCTTTTGTGACTGTATTATGGGTTTCCTTGGTGATCGTATTTGTTTGTCGTTTTCTTGTTGTGTGTAAACAAGGTTTTGTGGTTGTGTTTGTGTATAAGGAGGGGTAGTTGGATGGGTATCTTTTTGTTGTTCTGCTTGCGTGTTAAGAGGTTTATGTGATTTTTTTGGTGCTGGCGATTTAGGCTGTCTGTCAATATGAGAATGTTTGAGTGTATACTTTAGTGCTTGCTTGTTTCTTTCTTTCAGTTTCAAGAAATAGAAAGGTATCAAGGCTTTTCCAGCTTCTCATTTCCTCTCTCAAGTAGATGCAGGTCGTGTCGGAAATAGAGTTTTTATCAAGGTCTCCATTTGGCAAATTCCAAGTGTCATCAGGTTCTAGGAAGCTGAAGTTCTTTTGAGTGGACCTTTGGTATAGATACTTAAGCTCATCATTGACATTGTAGGTGCTTTTTCTCATGAAACCTTGTCTTTGTTCCTGAGGGAGTAGGCTGGTTATCAGGAGCTTAGCATTGGGCTTGGCTTTGTACACAGCTTCAGCAATGGTGATGATTCCTTTTGCAATATTTGATGGTGAATCTTTGCCTATGTTATTGGTTCCACAGTGTATTACAAATATACTCAAAACTTTTGGAATATCTCCATTTTGAATTCTCCATAATACGTGCTGCGTGCGATCACCGCCAATTCCAAAGTTTAGGGACTTTGTTTTCTGTCCCTCCTTGCTGTGAATATTTGAAAAACTTATGATGTTGAGCATACCATCCTGGCTTTGTATTTCGAGGAGTAGGTATCCAGGCTTTTTTGGTCAAGGTGATGGCGCGTTTTTTGAGTCATGGCTAGGGCCTTTCGGCTAAAGTTCGAACTTTCACCTTGACTCTTCAAAGTGGCCTAAGGGCCTAAATTCGTGTGCGGTTTCTAATCCAATCTATCCATGCCATATTGATGTCTCTACCCAAAATAGGATCGAAGATGACTCTGTACACTGAACACTCTCAAACATAAAGTTTCCACAGCCAAAATCGACAAAAAAAGAAATATTTTCAAGATTCTTACGAGCAGGTAATAAAAGCTTGTAGATCAACAACAACAACGACATTCAAATTCGATGCTACCATGCTACCCAGGTCTTCAGCTATTCTGTTGCTGCTGGTATTAATACTTATGTTCCACTGAACGACTTACCATCTTCTGCCACAGTCACTGCAGACGTTTTGACAAGCTTTTTGACACATGTAATTCTTTGAGTCTTAAGGCTAGCAAAATATGCCAACAACAAATGACATCTTCATCTCCACACCTGGAAGAAATGGCAGAGGGGGTGAGATTCATAAAATCCATCAGGGTAGTTAATGGAGCAACAGGTGAAGACTGTACGCATTATCTTAAGTGTCTGAAAGGATGGTGTATTTCATTGAATGCAACTTTTAGAACTTTGGTCAAGTTTGCATGGCGATTTTAATATTTTTGGTAACTAGGCAATTCAACCAGGATCCATTAGAAAACTTGTTTGGGACAATTAGGCAGCAGGAAGAAAATTCAGATAACCCAAGTCTCATTCAGTTCAAGAGAGCATACAGGATACTGTGTAACATTAACCTGCTCAGTGTTGCCAGTAACCCGCTAATTGTGAAGTTGATGAGAACAAACTTTTAACTGAACTGGCTGATATCCAGAATATTCCCGATTTAGCTCCAGTTGATGTTGGACCGCTCAAAATAGTAACAATAGGATTTTTAAGGATAATGATATAACATATGTAGCTGGGTATCTTCTCAAGCGCACTTTTCAAAACACAAATATGACCAATGTTCTGCTCTAACAAATGAAAATGGAGACATGACAAAGAATGTACTTCTGATGTTTAAAGCATGTGACTCGGATACCAATTTATATTCTGGGCTTATTGTTCCATCAGATAAAATGTTTTAATTTGTTGGATACATCATGCAGCGATTTCTGTTGGAATTTGGAGAATGCAAGATATAGAGAGACAAAAAGATTTAAGTTTATGACCTTTTTTACCAAAACATAACATAAAACTTGTCGTCTCTCTATATATTGCATTCTCCACATTCCAACATATGGCGCCCGCAACATGGAGCAAAAACTCACGGAAGAATAAGAATCCTTTTTAAAATATGAGCGGAGAATTGCAACGCTTAAGAAAGATCAGAACCGGACAATGTGTGGTTTCTACTCGACATCAGAATGAAGTCAAAGGTCTTCTTACATCCGACTCGCATTCAAAAGATGAATTAACTCGCGTCAAAACTTTAGAAGGAAGCCTTCAGAGCAAACTAACCATTTTAAAGGATTTAGATGACAAGGTTCTAGAGCTCATTGACGAAGAAGAAATACAAAATGAAATCGAACAGACATCAGACATTGAACGAAAGAAACCCTACTTAAGATTCAAGAATTCCTTGAAAGTATTGTCGATGATAATACATCTACAGTTTCAACATCAAGTGAAAGACTTACTGTCAGTCACCGTGCTAACAGCCAACAACCATCAATTGAATCTACACCCAGCTCATCAGCACTTCAGGAGACTGGCAGTGATAGAAACGTGCAAAATCAACGTCACAGTAATGCAGTCAAAGCAAGGCTGCCAAAGATATCTCTACCTAGATTTAATGGCGAAAGTACCAAGTTCTTCTACTTCTGGGAAAGTTTCGAAAGCATTGTGGTTGAAAACAAGGATTTAACCCCCGGTAGATAAATTTAATTACCTGAAGGCTTCGTTGGAAGGTACAGCTGCCAAAGCATTGGAAGGATTACCTGTACGCAGTGGATTTGTTAAAGTCCAGGTTTGGTAACCGACAGAAAATCATAAGTGTCAATATGGACCAGCTTTTGAAGATCAAAGCATGTGAAGGTGAAACAATTAAGCAATTGAGGTCTGTTAATGATCAAATAAACATTCACATCCGAGGCCTAGAAGCATTAGGCGTTACTGCAGATCAGTATGGTAGTTTGTTGGTTATGTCCAGGCTACCCAATCAAATATATCTTCAAATAGTTTGACACACGTCTCAAGATGTTTGGATGTTGGGTGAATTGCTGGATCTTTTGCGTAAAGAAGTAGAGGCAAGGGAATTAAATGATGAAGTCTGCATCAAAGAAAAACCAAGGAATCAGGGGCAGCAAAGTATACGCCAACAATTGCCAACAGCTTCAACTTTATTTTTGAAAAGAAAGAAAATGTCAGTGGATCTACCCCAATTTGTGCATTTTGCAGCAAACGTCATTACTCCGCAGAGTGTAGAGCCGTTTCAAACATCAATCACCGAAAAGAAATCCTAATGAAAAGCGGACGTTGTTTCAAATGTATTAGTTTGGGTCATGTTGCCAGGAATTGCGAATTGATTCCAAAATTTAGGAAATGTCAAGGTTCACACAATACGGCTTTAAACCAAAGTCGCGCCTGATTGGTCAATTGGGGCAACCCTTGACGACGGGGTAGCAACCGATCGAGCAGGAATGTTTACTTCCCGGATTACTCTTTGTGAAGTTTCCTCGTCCTGTGAAGGTTATTCATACCTACCCAACTTTTATTTGTTTCATCGTTAGTGAAAACACTGCTTAGTTTCCGTGAAAGTACAATTTGTATTGCAAAAGACGCAAATTTGGTTTCGTTGAGTGTTTAGGCCATAAATCGCAAATCCCTCCAAGATGCCGAAAAGTTGTGCAGTTTACCAATGCTCTGCTACAGCAGCGACTAACAAAGATCGTTCATTTCATCAGATTCCGAAAGATCCAAAACTAAGGGAGGCGTGGGTGAAAAATATTCGCAGGGAAGATTTTGTGCCCAGTGCATCATCGTACGTATGTTCATTTCACTTCGGAGAAGAAGACTTTAGCAAGGGGAATCCAAACACCCCTCGTGAGTATCAAAAAAAATCTTTGAAGAAAGGCGCCATACCCATGTGGAATTTAAGGGGAACTGAAGGTGACCAAAGGATATCTTCACGTACGTCTTTTACGTCACAACGCGCAAGATCATCAGAACAGGCATCTGAAGGCGAAGAACTTCCAAGCATGGAGCAGAATGCCGATGAAGTGGACCCTCCAACAACCACAGAGAAAGACCCTTTTCAAGAAGTTGAAGAGCTCCAAATGAAGCTCACAGATGCGAGAGCAGAGATTGAAAGATTAAAGCTGAGAATTTTCAATTTTTCTACTCTAACCAATGATGAAATCAGAAACTACACTGGTTTGGAATCATCAAAATTTTTGGCAGTTGTGGAAATAATCGAGTCTTTTCAGCCATTGACCTACTGGAGTGGAAAAACAGTGAATTCCCTTAGTTCATCAGACCAGCTACTTATTTTTCTGATGAAAATGAAGCTAGACCTCCCTTACTTTGATTTAGCCAAACGATTTTCTGTTAGCCAAACAACAATCCAAAACATTTTTCTTACCTACTTAAATGTCTTACATGAACTAATTTTCATTGGATGTTTGGACCAATTGCCTTCAATAGCCAAAAACTGATGTAGCATGCCTGAATCATTCAAGGACATACCGAATTGCAGGATCATAATTGACTGCACCGAGTTTCAAATTGAAACTCCAAGGAAAGATTTGGAGGCAGCTGCAACAAGTTACAGTAACTACAAACATAGACTCACTGCAAAGTACCTCATTGGAGTTACTCCTAATGGATCAATAACATTTGTCAGTGATGGCTACCCAGGAAGCACTAGTGACAAAGTTGTCACAGACCAATCACACATTATTTCTAAACTTGAGGTTTGTACTTACGATCCAGGGACTTATAGAAGGTTGTTTGATGAACTAGCTCAAGATAAGGGTGAAATTCAACATTTATAATATCGTTACTTCAAACTTGTTTGGCTGGACGATAGCTTACCTACAGTAGAATATTAGAGAATTTGCTTCTAATAATTTATCTAAGTTTATATTTGGCCCATCTCTTAGCATCTGCTACCAATAGTTAGAAATATATAATCAATCATTACCAAATTTTAATAGTACAAAAACACTCAAAATGAAACTATAATTACAAGAAAATGGCAGAAAACAACATCCATTAGTTGAAATGATTTTCACTCCAAATTTGATATATATGCTCTTTATGTGTTTATTCTCAGAATTGCCATTCAGATTTTATAAATGTGAAGTGCACAAGAAAATGCAAATCAAATAATGAAGCCAATCTATTTTTAATTACAGGCTGGAGACCTCATTTTAGCCGACAAAGGATTTATGATCCATGACCTAATTCCAAAAGATGTGTTTTTAAATCTACCTCCGTTCTTGTCAGGCAAATCCCAATTTACAAAGGAAGAAGCACTTTTTTGCAAGAAAATTGCAAGCTCACGGATTCAGGTGGAAAGAGCAATTGGAAGAATGAGAAACTATAAAATACTTAATTTCTTGTAAGTTCAGGCCTTTCTGTAATAAAAATTCAAGTATGTTCTGCTTTGGTTAATTTACAATGTCCACTAAATAGTGGTATTTTAGATAAGTAAGCCCCCAAAACCCCGCTGCGCGGGCTTAAAACCCCTTCTGTTCGCAAAAGATAAAGGGTTGAGGCTCCCCCGTCCTAGCGATTGTCACATGAGTGCGAGTGATGCACGCGAAGGATGGCGAGTCATTTTTCGTTGACAACTTTCGTTTCCAGTATGCGGTGCGTGGCTGTGCATTACGTCATTTTTGCTCTCGATGCGAGGCTCTTGTCTTGCCGAGGCTAAAATGCCTAATTTGTTTTGGGGTAGTTTTAAGGGGCAATTCTTTTCCCACAGAAGGAGTTGAGCCCGCGTAGCGGGGTTTTTGGGGCTAGTCTTCTGCTTTACCAATATATTGTTTATCTATGGTGAAAGTTGTCTTCAAAGTTTTACTGGAATATATTCTATTTGCGTGACATGGTCTATCGTGAACCTAAATATCAAATGATTGTTTTCACGCACAGCCATCGATTTCATTTACATAACCTTATGCATATTTTTATTTGAAACGCATATTTTTGTCAGTAAATATTTCGGCAAGCACGCTCGGAGGGGGCGTTTGGAGTGATTCGTTTTTAAAATCACTTTTAGCTTCACCGCTCTATGTTTTTTAACTTTGTGCGCCAAAAGCAGTAGTAAATGTTTTCAGAACCAAGGTTTGAGATGTAGAGTCGTAATGCTTCAATTCTTGGCGGACTTCGGTTACTTTCACATGCAAGATCAAGTGCACGTCCCATTGCAGTTTAATGGTGTCCAGAGGCGGCAATCAATCAAGTTGACAACTCGTTAATGTTAAAACCCTTCAAGGAAGCTTGTTCCAGCGAGTCATGGGGCCAAGCGACCGCCGCATCAATCGAACAACACGACATGACACCTTCCTACTTGGCAAGTCTGAAGAAGCCAACACTAAAAACTTGCTTCGTTGGCCGTTTTACTCGACGTTTTGGAAAATATTGGGGGTAGATTACACTGCCAATGTTTTTCTCAAAGTTTTAGAAAATGTGGGCGGATTAAGCTTAGAATCGTTTGAGGGTTACCCTGTCAATTCTCCATCGAAGAACAGTTGACCACAAAAAAAATTTCCATGTTTTAGATGATCAACCTTTAGTGAAGCAGTTTAAAATGCTTTGTTTTTAGACCTTTTCGACGTCTAAATAGATTCCTATGTTGCCCCTGAATCGGCTCCGGCTCTATTTGAACAATGCACGACTGGCGAAATCTGACAGTGCGAAGCCTGCCCTTTAGTTCTTGCAAAGTATATAGTTGAGAATCACTGCCGATCCTAGTTACTTTAACAGACAAAAACTGAAAAACCTCCTTACTGCCATCGATCTTTGTTCAAGTGCCTTCGGAGGCTCTGCCATGCCGAAAAGCGACCCCTTCGCCATCACAAACAGAAAATTGCCCTGTAGTTATTTTTATCTTCTATCGGGCTTTCTCAAAATTTCTGCCACTCTTTCAACCGTCCTATTGAAATCGTTTTTGCTCTTTTAGCTCGCTACGCTGTCCTATGCGTTTCGAGTAATTTAAAGAAACTTAGCAGACACAGAAAATGACTTTGCTGCGGTCCTAAACTGACTATTGCCACCAATAGGCACCAAATTAATTCTACAGTTTCAGTAATCTCAACAATGCGTCCAACACCAAAGAAACAACGCGAGAATGAGTAAACGTCAAATCGAAAACCAGCATCGTCATCACCAAGAAAATTAAATACATACAACATAAACACGTAGGGTTTTAAAGTTCGTACGGTAGTCTCTCGTCTATTAAAAACGGAGCTCTTGCTCTCCTTTCTTCGTCCCAGCACGGTAACAGTGGATAACATTTGACGCCACGCCATGACCCTGCAAGCAAGGAAAACTCGTTAGAAGCGAGGTCTGCCAAAAACGCAATCGTAAAAGGCCACAAAAAAGCAGCAGATACTGATTTAGAATCATAAAACATTGTTTACTGCCAAAGCATTTAGAGCAATTTAGAGTGAAAACGCCCTCGAGTATGGCGGAAGGGTCAACAGGTCAATTAGCAGGTGCGAAAATTTAGCAAAAAACCCGAATTCTTCGAAAAAAGAACCAGAAAAACAACGAAAACGACAAACTTGAAGCAACACAACAAACTTACTTTGATTCGATTTGGAGGGCACGAAGTTTACAGCATTTTGAAGTCAGCGAGAGGGCGTACCTGCCGTTCCCCACGTTGCTGCTGCCGCGAGTTTCGGCTCGACTTCTCTCTAAAAAAGGAAAAAAGCCAGAAATCAAACCTCCCGTAATATCATTAATGAAAATAATCGATTGATTATCAGAAATTTCCCTAAAAGCAAGTTAGCTAGGTATTTAGAGCAATTTAGAGTGAAAAACGCCCTCGGGGCATGGCGGAAGGAGGTCAACAGGTCAACGGCCAGGTGCAAAAACCACGCACAAAAGCTAGTTTCTCGAGAGAAAAATCAGAAAAACGGCGATCATAACGCAACAAAACAAACTTACTTTGATTCGTTCTAGAGGGCACGACAAAGTTTTCAGCATTTCGTAGCCAGCGAGAGAGCCAGGTGGGGGCATGCCTGCAGTTTCTCATGAATTTTTCTTCTGCCACCTCGAGTTTCGGCTCGAATTCTCACCTAAACTGAGGAAAAAGCAAAGAAATCAAATCTCTCTTAGCACAATTTTAAGTAAGCAATCAATTCAGCATTCAGAAAACATTCTCGAAAGCAAGCAAGCTCGTGGGTAGCAAATTTTTTTAAACGAATGGAAGCTACCCCAGCGTGGGGTGCATTGAAAAATCGTGAAAAACGCACGGAAATTTAGTTCAACATCAGAAAAATCATCAGATCGAAAGGAGAAACGAAAGTTACTTACTGTAAGGCAGCTTTCCACGTCGAAATCCCCCAAAACGCAATGAAAGGCAGCTCCGGTAATAATGAGCACGTCCAACACACGGGTAGCAAGCACGAAATGACCCCTGCCCTGTACCGAGCACGCTGTTGTTCTCTACAACCGATCTACGCCTTGTTGCTCTGCTGCGACGCGTCACTCACGTCGGCAACTTGCATTTCGATTGGTGGAAGAGGACTCTCTTTTGTCCCCAAACAATGGAGGGCTGCAGAGCGAGACACGTGACCGGGGCAAGCTCGGTCGATCGAGGGCAAGAAAATTTTCTCCCCTCGGCCTGGAAATCGCGAATCGAAGCAAAAACACGGCGAATTTCGAAAAAACGCTTGCGAATTTTGGAAAAAAACCAGACATCCAGAAAGAGGCACTCCAGGCGAACCGTACCGCTAAGAAATGGGGAACGTGGCACGAACCGTTCGGGAGCCAGAGCTCCGCGAAGCGAGACGAACGACGACCGGCGAGCGGCGCTCTGAAAAGTGGCAATGTCCACTAAAAATAAGGAAAATTTTGGCAAAAAAACCAGCCACGATCGAAGACAAATGCTCGCCGAAGCGAGGGGTGTAAAAACCCTGAGGATGGGGTTTGCCGTGGGGGCAGGAGAGCGCCGAGAAGACGGTCGAGAAGGGGTCCGGCGGAGAAAAACGAACTTTTCGATCAAAAATCGTGCGAATTTTCCGGAAAAAAGCCTCAACTCTGTTGGGAGAACACGTTGGGAAGAAACAGCAAAAAGAATTTGGAAAAAAGACGCAGCAGTTTTGGAGAAAAGGGAGTACGATCGATCGGAGGCAAAGATCAAAGGCGCCGCCTCATGAATAATAGGCATTTTAGTATATGTAGATAGCCTCCAAAACCCCGCTGCGCGGGCTTAAAACCCCTTCTGTGGAAATAGAATTGCCCCTTAAAACTACCCTATAAACCAAATAGACATGTTAGCCTCGGCAGGACAAGAGCCTCGCATCGAGAGCAAAAATGACGTAATGCACAGCCACGCACCGCACACTTGAAACGAAAGTTGTCAACGACAAAATGACTCGCCATCCTTCGCGTGCATCACTCGCACTCATGTGACAATCGCTAGGACGGGGTTCGCAAAAGATGAAGGGTTGAGGCTCCCCCGTCCTAGCGATTGTCACATGAGTGCGAGTGATGCACGCGAAGGATGGCGAGTCATTTTGTCGTTGACAACTTTCGTTTCAAGTGTGCGGTGCGTGGCTGTGCATTACGTCATTTTTGCTCTCGATGCGAGGCTCTTGTCCTGCCGAGGCTAACATGTCTATTTGGTTTATAGGGTAGTTTTAAGGGGCAATTCTATTTCCACAGAAGGGGTTTTAAGCCCGCGCAGCGGGGTTTTGGAGGCTAGTCTTCTGTTTTACCAATATATTGTTTATCTATGGTGAAAGTTGTCTTCAAAGTTTTACTGGAATATATTCTATTTGAGTGACATAGTCTATCGTGAACCTAAATATCAAATGATTTTAACCACACAGAGCCATCGATTTAATTTACATATCCTTATGATTTTTTTTATTTCAAACGCATATTTTTGTCAGTAAATATTTGGGCGAGCACGCTCTGAGGGGGCATTTGGAGTGATTCGTTATTCAAGTCACTTTTAGCTTCACCGCTCTATATTTTTCAACTTTGCGCGGCAAAAGCAGTTGTAAATGGTTTCAGAACCAAGTTGAGATGCAGAGTCGAAATGCTTCAATTCTTGGCGGACTTCGGTTACTTGCACATGCAAGATCGAGTGCACGTCCCATTGCAGTTTGACGGTGTCCAGAGGCGGCGATCAATCAAATTGACAACTCGTTAATGTTAACACCCTTCAAGGAACCTTGTTCCAGCAAGTCATGGGGCCAAGCGACCGCCGCATGAAACAAACAACACGATATGACACCTTCCTACTTTCCAAGTCCGAAAAAGCTACCACGAAAAACTTGCTTTGTTGACCGTTTTACTCGTCGTTTTGGAAAGTATTGGGGGTAGATTACACGGCCGCTGTCTTTCTCATAGTTTTGGAAATTGAGGGCGGTTCAAGCTTAACATCGTTCGAGGGTTACCCTGTTAATTCTCTACCTAAGAACTGTTGACCACGAAAAATATCTATCTTTTAGCTGATCAACCCTCAGTGAAGCAAGTTAAAAATCCTAGTATGTAGACCTTTTCGTCGTCTAAATTTATTCCTATGTTGCCCCTGAATCAGCTCAGACTCTACTTGAACAATTAACGACTGGCGAAACTTCGAAATCCGTTAAATTTGACCTTGCGAAGGCTGCCCTTTAGTTCTTGCAAAGTATATAGTGAAAAGTCGCTGCCGATCCTGGTTATTTTTATAGACAAAAACTGAAAAACCTCGTCAATCCAATCGATTTTAGTTTAAATGACTTCGGGTGCTCTGCCATGCCGAAACGCGACCCCTTGGCCAACACACAAACATAAAAATTGCCCCGTAGTTATTTTCATCTTTTCTCGGGCTTTCTCGATAGCTGTCACGTTTTCAACCGTCCTATGGAAAAGCTTTTTGCTCATTTAGCTCGCTACACTGTTGTGAGAGTTTAGTGTAATTTAAAGAAAAAACCGTGACACGAAATCTCTAACTTACAAAATGAAACTTAGCACACATGAAAACTGCCTCTGTAGCAGTCAAAAACTGACTATTGCCACCAATAGGCACCAAATTAATTCTAGAGATCCAGTAATCCAAACAATGCTACCAACAATGAAGGAACAACGCGAGAATAAGGAAACGTCAAATCGAAAACCACGCATCGTCATCCACCAAGAAAATTAAATACATACAACATAAAATTGTAGGGTTTTAAAGTTCGTACGGTAGTCTTTGGTCTATTAAAAACGGAGTTCTTGCTCTTCCTTTCTTCGTCCCAACACGGCAACAGTGGATAACATTTGACGCCATGCCACGACCCTGCAAGTAAGGAAAACTCGTTAGAAGCGAGGTCTGCCAAAAACGCAATCGTAAAAGGCCAAATAAAGCAGCAGTCACTGATTTTAGAATGCATCAAATATGTTGTTTACTGCCAAAGCTATTTAGAGCAATTTAGAATGAAAAACGCCCTCGAGGGCTGGCGGAAGGAGTCAACAGGACAAACAGCCAGGTGCGAAAATCTAGCGAAAAACCAATTCTTCGAAAAAATAACCAGAAAAACAACCAGAAAAACAACGAAAACGACAAACTTTGAGCAACACAACAAACTTACTTTGATTCCATTTAGAGGGCACGAAGTTTTCAGCATTTTGAAGTCAGCGAGAGGGCGTACCTGCCGTTCCCCACGTTGTTGCTGCCGCGAGTTCCGGCTCGATTTCTCTCTAAAAAAGGTAAAAAGCCAAAAATCAAACCTCCCGTAACATCATTAAAGTAGTTCATCGATTGATTGTCAGAAATTTCCCTGAAAGCAAGCTATCTAGGTATTTAGAGCAATCTAGAGTGAAAAACGACCTCGGGGCATGGCGGAAGGAGGTCACCAGGTCAACGGCCAGGTGCGAAAACCACGCACAAAAGCTAGTTTCTCGAGAGAAAAACCAGAAAAACAACGACAGTAAAGCAACAAAACAAACTTACTTTGGTTCCATTTTGAGCGCACAAGATTTCAGAGCATTTTGAAGCCAGCGAGAGGGCCAGGCGGGGGCGTGCCTACAGTTTCTCGTGAATTTTTCTTCTGCCACCGCGAGTTTCGGCTCGATTTTTCACCTAAAATGAGGAAAAAGCATGAAAATCAAATCTCATTTAGCATCATTTTAAGTAAGCAATCAATTCAGCATTCAGAAAACATCCTCGAAAGCAGGCAAGCTCGTGGATAGCAAATTTTTCGAGGCGGATGGAAGCTACCCCAGCGTGGGGTGCATTGGAAAAATCGTCAAAAAGCACGGAAATTTAGTTTAGCATCATTAGGAATATCATCAGATCGAAAGAAGAAACGAAAAGTACTTACTTAAGGCAGCTTTCCACGGCGAAATTCCCAAAACGCAATGAAAGGCAGATCCGGTAATAATGAGCACGTCCAATCCACACGGGCAGCAAGCACTAAATGACCCCTGTCCTGTCCTGAGCACGCTGTTGTTAGCTAGTACGCCTTGCTGCTCTGGTGTGTCCCTCACGTCAATCACGTCGGCAACTTGCATTTCGATTGGCGGAAGAGGACTCTCTTTTGTCCCCAAACAATGGAGGGCTGCAGAGCGAGGCACGTGACCGGGGCAAGTTCGGCCGATCGAGGGCATGAAAATTTTCTCCCCCCGGCCTGGAAATGGCGAATCGAAGCAAAAACACGGCGAATTTCGAGAAAACGCTTGCGAATTTTGGGGAAAAAACCACACATCTAAAAAGAGGCACTCTTGGCGAACCGTACCGCTAAGAAAAGGGGAACCTGGCACGAACCGTTCGGTAGCCAGAGCTCGGAGAAGGCGGACGACCGGCGAGCGGCGCTCAGAAACATGGCAATGTCCACTAAAAATAGTGAAAATTTTGGAAAAAAAACCAGCCACGATCGAAGACGAATGCTTGCCGAAGCAAGGGGTAAAAAAACGGGGAGAGCTGGTCGAACGGTGGGGGCAGGAGGGCGTCGAGAAGGCGGTCGAAAACACCGTCCCCGGGAGAAGATGGCAATTTGCTCAAAAACGGAGCAGTCTTTTCGGGCAAAAAGTAGCCAGCCTGAAAATCAATCATCAAAAAAGAATTTTTCAAATCAGTCCGTCCGTTTGGGAGCCTTTCGTTGTCAATTTAGGAGGACTCCGAGATCAAAGGTGCCGACGCGGACATGAAAGAGTTGCCGCCTCATGAATATCCGGATTTTAGTATATATAGATGTTCATTTAATTGATGAAAAATAGTGGTGCAAGATCAGTCTGATCAAAATTTGTGTGCTATTTAATCAGAATATTGGTGTTATTTCTGTGCAAATTCCTAATAACAAATAAATCTTCATAGCAACATGAAGATAAGTTGTATCAAACTGTAAGAATTCATTATCCACGCTTTCAAATTAGCTGTTGTCACAAGATTTAAGTTGTGTTTGAATACTAGCAGTTTGCCCCTTATAAATTCAAACAGTAATTTGTGATAGGAAATATCTAGAGCATTAAAATTTGTTTAGAAAATGTGCAATTAGTGTTAAGTTGAAAAATTTGCATAAAAAACATGAGAATATTTCTAAGACTTGTTTTCAATGCATCTTGGCAAAAACTCTCTAATATAAAAGTCTGTTAGCTTGGGTATGTTTGTTTCTGCCCAGCCATTGTCCCTGCTGACATAAATTACTTTAAGCTCTTTGGTTGTCCAAATTACAAAATGTGCCCATGATACATTGGCAGCTACCATTTCTCCCTGTACTTCATGCCAGTAATTATGTGTCTCCTTCAATTCTCCTTTCTTTGTTACGAAGAAAGAAGCAGCAGTCTCTTGGCCTTTCAGTTCATCTTGCAGCATCTCATCAAAATTTCTGTTTCTGTGTCTCCAAGGGCATTTGACTTCCAGGACACCATGCTCTTCATTTGCTGCCCCAGGTAGAGTTATAATCCCATCTGGAGAGCATCCAAGGAAACCACAAGGGAGCAAAATCAAACCAACACCCTTAACAGAGTTGCCTGTTTGTCTGATGTACTCTTCAATGGCCCTCTCTTCGTGCATTTGTCCCCATAATATTGAGTCTTTCCCTGCAAGGTTATACTCTCCCATCAATGATTTGAATAATGATGGGGGATAAGGTCTGGCTGTTAACTGGTGTCTGTTATATGCTGCAACTATGACACCAAAATTGCTGCCTGTTAGGCGAAACTGCCTATGTTTGCCCCATAACAATGACTTTTGTTGTTCTTTTGTTTGCTCTGCAAGCCATTTAATTTGATCAGAGGTAACATGGCATCTCTCCATAAACTGTTGCTGATCTTTTTTGAAGACATCCAGGATGCTTCCAACAGTTCCGGGTTCTGAAACACAAGTGTCCAGTGTTGATGTTGCAGGGGGTTCTGGCCCAACAATCCACAGTAATGGGCAAGGGGTTGACTTTGCCAGACTCTTAAAAAGCATTTGTTTATCTCTGGCTTCAACTTTTCTGGAAGTGGCCCTATACTCCGGTTTGCTTTGGGGAAACAAGTCAGAAAGGGTCCTCACATTTTGTTTAGCAGCCTTTTTTGGTCGTGCAATGCATGAGTTTGGTAAATCTGTTTTAGATAACCACTTCTTGCCGGCATATAAAGATACAGCTGCCATATGGCTGCAGATCCATTTTCAACGTGGGCAGTCACGATAAGCATCCTTGAATCCTCCGGAGCCATCTAAAGTTAATGAAACAGAGTAGCTCTTGTCTTTCATTGACGCTCGAACCACTGCAATGATGGTGAAGTCGGTGATTCTGAATTGGAGAACGAAGTCGGACTTGAACTTGAGCTCCCCCTTCTTAACAGTATTTGTGTCCTCTTTAAAAAAGTCAAAAATACCTGCTATCGTGATGATTTCGGTTTCCATATTGTTTTCTACTCTTTCTTTAACGGGCCTAAGCACACACCTATTACATTATCGGCAGCTCGAGGTCAATAACTTGTGTGATATAAAAACGGTCCAGGATATCGCAAGCGAGATTAGCAAACAATGTTTTACTTGCGTAGCGAAATATAACTTGAATTTACAGAGGAAATCGCAAAACGAATGTAATTTGTGCGCTTCGAGAAACTGTACCGCAGAATATCCAGAACGTAAACACTCTTGCTCGAACGGTTGCTACCCCGTCGTCATGGGCCGCCCCAACTGACCAATCAGGTGCGACTTTGGTTTAAAGCCGTATACCGCCCTGTGCCAGCCTCAGTCAGAGAAGAAAGATCACCCTGCTGATGTGAAAGAAGAAAGCACTGCTTCAGTGACAGCCTCAGCCAAGAACTCTCAGCCAAAGAAGAGTCCTATGCTTCTACAAAGCACGAACATTTGCTAACGGCAACGATACTGAAAACAAGGTACCAGTAAGAATATTGTTTGACACGGGAAGCCATCGAACTTATATTAGCGAGAGATTACGTTCAGGACTGAGCTTAAAATCATTAGCCAAAGAAACCGTGAATCTGAATACCTTTGGTACCGTTAAATGTAACAAACGTACATGTGATCTTGTAAGTTGTTCTATTGAAACCTTACATGGTAGATCTGTAGAAATAAGTGCGCTTACCCACCCGCAAATATGCACTGCCATTAGGCCTATACCGAGTTTTTCATCTTTGGCTCACTTAGCAAACCTACGATTAGCAGATCAGCCAGTTACTGAAGTTAGCAGTAATAATCAGATAGATATACTTGTCGGCGTAGATTTTTACTACAGTTTTGTGCCAGGTGAAGTAGTTAACGGAGATAGAGGACCAGTTGCAGTTAAAAGCAATTTAGGCTGGTTATTATCTGGCCAAATTGATTGCCATTACATTTGTTCTGAATCTACAATTTCAAGTTTAAATATTGAACATGATTGTGACTTTTCATCGAAAGAGGAGGAACTTTTTCATTCTTTTAAGCAGGTTTTTCAAACAGAAGAGAAAGAATCTTCAAGATTTTCAGGATTCCTGAAACATGCAGTTTAACGGCAAAAGACACGAGGTGAATCCCCCATGGAAACTTGAATCGAAAGAGCGTCTGTCCAAAAATATAGAATTGTCTCTCAGTCGTTTGAAAGGTCTGCAAAATCACATAAAGAATAACAAGCAACTTTCGGAAGAATACGATGGGATTTTCAAACAACAATTGAAAGAGGGTATAATTGAAAAGGTACTGAAATGTGAAGAGAACAAAGGTGAGGTCTGTATGCTCCCTTATCATGCTGTTGTTAGAGAAGACAAAGATACAACAAAAATACGCATTGTGTTTGATGCAAGCGGGAGAGACTCAACTACGTCAATGTCATTAAATCAATTTCTTGTCCAAATTACATTCCTCAATTATTTGATCTTTTGATTTCTTTTCGATCAAATTCGATAGCCTTAACAGCGGATATTGAAAGGGCATTTCATCAAATAGCTATCAATGAAGCAGATCGTGACTTTTTAAGATTCTATTGGTTTCGAAACATTGCATCTGATAATCCAGTAATTAATCAATATCGCTTTGCGCGTTTGCCATTTGGCTTGGTTTGTTCTCCGGCTATTTTGGGAGCTATTTTATGTAAGCTTTTTGAAAGCTACAAAGGCGACTATCCTGATTTAATTGAATCATTGCATCGTTTTAATGTTGACGATTTGAATAGTGGTTGTAACACAATTGAAAAGGACTTAGAAATTTACGAAACAGCAAAGAAAATTGCATCTTCAGGTTGATTCAATTTACGTAAGTAGCACTCAAACTGTAAAGAACTCATGGGTATGATAGAACAACGGGAAGACAAGAGGGCTAATGACGCTACTGTTTCAGGTAATCAGGAGAGATCAAATGATTCTCCATGCGTATTGAAAATCCTTGGAGTAGGATGGAATACAGAGAGTGATAAAATTATTTTTGATTTGACACAGGTAAAGAATTACGCTCTCGCATTACCAATTACCAGAAGCTCTCTTTTAAAACTTACTGCTAAGATATTTGATCCTCTAGGTGCACTCAATCCGTTTACCATTAAATTAAAATGCCTTTTTCAGGAAACAACAGTTCAAAGGGTACCATTGGATCAAGAGTTACAAGGAGAATTTCAAGTGCGGCATTTAGAGCTCGTATCACAACTAAATTCGTTATCATCAGTGTCTTTCCCCAGGTATTATTTTCGACAGGGTAAAGAAGTGGTCAACGTTCAATTACATGGCTCTTCTGATGCCAGTGAACTGGCATATGCATCGCTTATTTTCATTCGAGTTGAATATTAGGAGGGTGAAATAGAATCTAAATTTATATCGTCTAAGTCTCATGTTGCTCCACTTAAACAACACAGTATTCCGCGATTAAGAACTAGTGGGAACAACTTTGCTAGCGAAACATATGAACATAGTTGTTTCTGTCATTAATATCCCTTTTTATAAAGCAAAGATCGAGATCCATCATTGGGTAGATTCATTAACCACGCTATGTTGGATCAGAAATGTGAAACCCTGGAAACAGTTTGTCCAAAACAGGGTAGATGATATTCTGAAGCTTACAGATCGAAACCATTGGAAATTCTGTCCGGGTAGTTTGAATTCGCTGACATCCCTTCTAGGGGTATCCGGGGGAGCAGTTTACCAGGCAATCAGGTCTGCTGGCATGGACCTAATTTTTTATCTGAGCCCTGTTTAGCTTGGCCTCCTTCAATTAAAACTGAGGGTCAAAATAATGAAGATGCAGCCAAGGAAATTGTCAAGAGCCCCCTAAATGTAACTTTGCACTTACTTTGGGCGTTTGTCACGAAATAAAGCTTGCAGCTCTCATTGATATCAATAGATTTAGCTCAATAGACAGAGTTTTAAGGGTTTTTAGTTGGGTTCGAAGATTTATCGAGAATTGCAAAAAAGGAAACAATGATCATCAATCTGAACTTGAGGCTACTGAAAAATTGGAATCAGAAAAAGTACTTATTCGTGTGCTACAAACAGAAAATTTTGCAAGGGAAATTTCTTATTTATCCAACATTAGCAAAATAAGGACAGAAATCCACCTTTACTTGTCTCACAGTTTAATCTATTCATTGACAGGGATGGTCTTCTCAGAACTAGAACATGCATTAATAATGCCTCAGTGTCTATTGAAAGCCGAGAACCTATACTATTGCCATCCAAGTCGTTGTTCTCAGAACTTATCACGATCACTCATCAAAAGATATCACGATCTTGTCTTCCATAACGGGACTCGTGATACTCTTAACGCAGTTCCTCAAAAATATTGGATTCTAAAGGGCTGTGAAACAGTTAAGAAACTTGTACGTAGATGTGTAACATGTAAGACAATCGAAGGGGTATTCTTTAAGACCGCTCCAGCTCATACACTTCCAAAAATTCGCGTAGACAATGGGCCTCCATTCATAAATACAGGGGTAGACTTTCTTGGACCATTATATATTACAGATCTACATATACTAAAATGCCTATTATTCATGAGGCGGCACCTCTTTGATGTCCCGTCGGAACCTTTGATCTCGGAGTCCTACTCAATTCAACAAAATAAACTCCAAAACGGCTGCACCCATCTTCAAAATTCTGCTTCCCAAGTCTTCCCAGATGGTTTTTGTTTTGCAAGGCGTGTTTTCCCCTTGCCAGGCTCATCGATTTTTGACCGAAAAGTCCGTTTTGACTCCGGGTCGCCCCTTCCAGACTGCCTTCTCTGCTCTCTCCTGCCCCCACGGCAAACCCCATCCTCAAAGTTTTTATACCCCTCCCTTCGGCGAGCATTCATCTTCGATCGTGGGTGGTTTTTTTTCCAAAATTTTCCTTATTTTTGGTGGACATTGCCACTTTTCTGAGCGCTGCTCGCCGGCCGTCCGCCTTCTCCAAGCTCTGGCTCCCAAACGGTTCGTGCCACGTTCCCCGTTTCCTAGCGGTAAGGTTCGCCCGGAGTGCCTTTTTTTAGATGTGTAGTTTTTTTCCCAAAATTCGCAAGCGTTTTCTCGAAATTCGCCGTGTTTTTGCTTCGATTCGAGATTTCCAGGCCAAGGGGAGAAAATTTTCTTGCCCTCGATCGGCCGAAATTGCCCCGTTCACGTGCCTACAATGCCTGCCAAAATTGTTGGCACATTTGCGACAATTCTTTGACTCGCGTTCACTCATCCCCCTCCCCCCTTTGAACAATGTTGTGTTGCTGCTAAACGACGCGTCGATTCTACACCAAACTTTTTCCCAGATTGACTGAATGCTTTACTTTGTTACCAGCATTGTTTTAGGGGGGAGGAGGGGGATTAACAGCTTGTGACGTGTCAAAGAAATGAAAAATACAAAAACCAGAGAAAATACTGAGGTGTTCCAAGGACTTTTGGCAGGCATTGTCTGAAATTTTTATTCAAAACTGTTAATAATGACACCAAAACCATTATCAAACCATAGGTTTTCGATGGCGCTGATCTCATTTTTCACGTTATTTTAAGCTATGGGGGTGTTCTTGATTGTTAAAGGAGTAAATACAATGACCCCCCTGAGATAAAGATACAATACCCCATCATCCATCAAAGAAACAAATCAGGAGCAAAAAATGATCTTTTTGGGTTGACACACGTTGTGGTTTGTATACTTGGGTTTTTTGAGAAAAACACATCGTTCTAAGGAGACCGAACAACTGCAGTGAAATGGGGATTTTCTGTTATTTTGCTGGAAAGAGTGGATTTTCTTTGGAGACGTAATTAACTCAACTGCAGAAATTTTACTAGCAGAAAAACTGTAAAATTGGCATGGAAAAGTGAACTTGTTATTTTCCCATGGAACGACACGCTGCCGCTTTTGGAGGGTGTTGTTGTTTGCTTTGCTCCCCCTAAAACCTCTTACAGCTTGGATATTTAGCTTTGCATCAACACTTCTGTCCTCGCTATCAAAAAAGCACCAAACTCCTTCATCTTTTGCTCCATACCGGATGATAGGGAGACAGAAGCAATGGTGGTTCGCTGCCGAGATTTAAAGTTCGGGTATCAGTCTGCAGAGCGCGTGCAGAAACTGGTTCCTTCCTGCGGGCATTGTTTTGCCAAAATTGCTTTGGAGTGACAGTGACATTGACTGTCATTAATGATCGGATGCTTTGTTTTTGTTTGGTCTACGATACTAGATAGCTATTGTCTTCAATAATGGCATTCGCTATACAAAGACCCCCTAGGCAGTGGCAATGTCTCGAGCACATTCTTG
This sequence comes from Nemopilema nomurai, assembly GCA_003864495.1. Taxonomy (NCBI): domain Eukaryota; kingdom Metazoa; phylum Cnidaria; class Scyphozoa; order Rhizostomeae; family Rhizostomatidae; genus Nemopilema; species Nemopilema nomurai. Next base: position 1,966,630 of record ML133365.1, on the reverse strand, counting down.
TGCTGCGATGCATCCCCGAATGGTCGTCCAAATGGTAAACCGTATGGTAAACCGTGGCACTTTTTCCCCATTTATTCATCAGCACGTGAACTATTTGTTCCCATCTTTTTATAGAAGTGGTGCTTTTACGAAACCTACCCAGACATGAAGGTTTCTTTAGAATATCTTCGCTTTGAGGAAAGAAATTTACGGAACTGTATGGTAAACCGTTGAAAATGAGAAAGCTTCTGAAGACATCAAATTTGAATTGCAAAAAGGGTAAACCGTGGACCATTTCTCGATTTTCTCGTTTCGCACTTATCAAAGCTACATCAAAGTTGACAATTACCTTCATAAAAGCATTGCACCACTCCTTACCGAAAAAAAATTAATTTTCTCAAGTAAACAACAAAGTTATAAGCATTTTACAAATGGTAAACCGTGGGGTAAACCGTGGAGAACAGACACTTTTCAACTCGCGCCGTTGCTTGCTAGCAAACAAGCGGCTTTTTAGATGAAGATAAGCGCTACAAATAACGAATAGCAAACTTAAATCAAATTGCGAAAGTTTTTTGATGAAAATAAATATTGTGTGCATGAGAAATTAAAGAATAAGTAGGAAAAATGAAACGTTTCTATGGTCACATGGCTGTCGGTGCGGAGGAGCAGCACCATGGAACGATTCTATTCATCTACTTTTTTGGTTAGCGTTGCAATGCAAGAGCCATCAGTTAGTTTTAAGCATTATAAAGTTCATCTATAACTTTGTTCTGTGTCCTTCGTTACGTACTACCATTTTCAGCGCTCGTGCATAGGTTTTATAGTTGAATCAATGGCAGAAGTACTGAAATTGGCAAGTGTCCTCAGTACCCTCTTCCTGAAGTCGTTGAAGTCCTCCTTCTCTATCCTTTCCCTAAGCGCTTCTTTAGTCATCTGTCGTTTTACGTTGTGAAATAAATTCTCTATTGGATTCAAATCTGGTGATCTCGGGGGTATTTTTACGACTTCTGCACCAATTTCATTCAATATATCTTTGGCTATTCTCCTGTTTTGACTTGGGTCATTATCCATTACAAAAAGCAGTTTGTCCCTCTTTTTGAAATGAGCGCATTCTAATAATACATGCTTTAAAGTATTTCTGCAAACTTTGCAAACCACCTTCCATTCATCTTTTCGTATTCTTCGGCAATTACTACCCTTGAGGAAAATCCAACGCCCACCATGACATGCAACCTCCACCCCTCAGGTAGGCTTTTGCTTCCTTTCTTCGTATATCCCAGTCCCTCATTTGATTTTCTCCAGATTCTTCCACATGGCGTCAATGCATCATCTCTGTGAGGATTCTGTTTGTGTAAACATTGAATTGCATCCAGATAAATGAGAACTTCGTCGCTCAAAAACTCTTCATAATATGCCCAAAGCGTCTTTGCTTTCTATCTGCAGGCGATAAAGCTCCTTTACGACTCAGTCGCAAACACTTGTATTCTGCTTGATTCAGTACCCTAACCGTGGCATTTATACTTTTTTGGATTAGAGACACGTGTTATCTAATTAAAATTCTATTCTATATTTAGACATATTCTGCAACAACCCATTGAAAAGCGACTGATACACCCTTTGGTACTAAGTGTGAAGTAGTTGCGATCATGACAAAGAGAAAGGTGTGTCTTTGAAATGAACCATTTGCATATCAAAGTTATTTTAATTGGACTATTTCTTTCTATTCTTATTAGTCAACAATTTTCCAAGCTTAAAATATGAGTTAAAAGCCCCATGAGCAAGAAGTACTAGTTATTGCATTGAAAGGTGTCAAGACAAGCACTAATTAGCCCCAACCCCTGAAACCCCTGCTGGGTCTGAAAAAATTAAACTTTTTTTGCCAGAAATGAAATCAGCGCCATCGAAAACCCCATGTCAAATAGCCTTTATTTTCCCAAAATCCCCAGTTTTCGAAAAAAATTTCAGACAATGCCTGCCAAAATTGTTGGCACATTTGCGACAATTCTTTGACTCGCGTTCACTCATCCCCCTCCCCCCCTTCGAACAATGTTGTGTTGCTGCTAAACGAAGCGTCGATTTTACACCAAACTTTTTCCCCAGATTGACTGAATGCTTTACTTTGTTACCAACATTGTTTTAGGAGGGAGGAGGGGGATTAACAGCTTGTGGCGTGTCAAAGAAATGAAAAATACAAAAACCAGAGAAAATACTGAGGTGTTCCAAGGACTTTTGGCAGGCATTGTAGCTCTGCCACCCACCATTGTTTGGGGACAAAAGAGAGTCTTCTTCCACCAATCGAAATGCAAGTTGCCGACGTGAGTGACTCGTCGCAGCAGAGCAACAAGGCGTAGAAGTTAAAAACAACAGCATGCTCGGGACAGGGCAGGGGTCATTTCGTTCTGGCTGCCGGTGGAGTTTGGACGGAGCTCATTATTACCGGAGCTGCCTTTCATTGCTTTTTTGGGAATTTCGCCATGGAAAGCTGCCTTACAGTAAGTACTTTTCGTTTCTCCTTTCGATCTGATGATATATTCCTGGTGTTAAACTAAATTTCTGTGCGTTTTTCACTATTTTACCATTGCACCCCACGCTGGGGTAGCTTCCATTCGTTTCCAAAAATTTGTTACCCACGATCTCGCTTGCTTTCGAGAATGTTTTCTTGCTACTCATTTGATTGCTTACTAAAATGATGCTACATGAGATTTGATTTTGTTGGATTTTTCTTTTTTTAGAGAGAAATCGAGCCGAAACTCACGGTAGCAGCAGCAAAGTTCGTGAGAAACTGCAGGCACGCCCCCGTCTTGGCCCTCTCGCTGTCTTCAAAATGCTGAAAACTTTGTGCCTCCAATTCGAATCAAAGTAAGTTTGTTTTGTTGCTTTACGAACGCCATTTTTCAGCTTTGTGCTAAATTTCCTCAGCTGGCCAATTGACCTGTTGACCTTCTTCCACCATGCCTCGGGAGCGTTTTTCACTCTAAATTGCTCTTTATAGCTTTAGCAATAACAAATATATTTTATTATGCAGTTTCAAATCAGTAACTGCTGCTTTTTTTGGCCCTTTTCGATTGCGTTTTTGGCAGACCTCGCCTCTAACGAGTTTTCCTTCCTTACAGGGTCATGGCATGGCGTCAAATATTATCCACTGTTGCCGTATTGGGACGAAGAAAAGAAGAGCAAGAACTCCGTTTTTAATAGACGAGAGACTACCGTACGAACTTTAAAAGCCCTACGTTTTTTATGCTGTATGTATTTAACTTTCTAGGTGGATGACGATGCGTGGTTTTCGATTTGACGGTTCCTCATTCTCGCATTGTTTCTTTAGTGTTGGTAGCGTTATTGAGATTACTGAAACTGTAGAACTAAGGGCTGATTTATACGTCGCGCTTATCTCGCACCAAATCTAATATAATTAGAACCGACGAGACGCGAGTTTGGCGCGACAAAGGAGTTTGATTTTGATTTAGACGATGAACTTTCGTCGTGCCAATAGCAAAATACACTTCTGCGAGTTGCCAGCCACAGGGAACCAATAAACTGAAAACACTCGAAGCAAAGACAAATCACGTATGGCGCCCTTCACGCATCTAAAGAAAGTGCTTCTTCTGAAGTCGCTTATTGGAGCCAGGAGAAGACGACAGAATATGCAAGCAATGATGATTAATTTGATGAACAGAAGACGGTGTAGGCTTTTGCGGATTCTTTTTTTGCTACAGTTGATTCTTACTGGTTTACAACAAGCAGTTGCAGTGCCTATTAGGCCTAGGATAAGATCATGCCGTAGGTTGCAGCGAAACACTGGTTGGTGGAACCTCGTTTGGACAGTATATTCCGAGAAAAGGTTTAAAAAGACATTTAGAATGACTAGGCAAACATTTTCCTTAATTCATGATAGAATCAAGGATGATTTAACGAAGGAGAGCGTCACAGAAGAACCAATTCCATCCCAGATGAGACTAGCAATTTGCTTGTATCGACTCAGTAGAGGAGACTACTACAATACCATTTCAGAGCTAGCTGGTGTTGGTGAAACAACTGTGTGCAACATAGTGAGAGAGGTAGCTAAGGCAATCATTGAAAATTTATGGGAAGAATTTGTTGAGGCCAAATTTCCACATAGCAAGGACACGCTGAATGAGAAAATGAAAGAAATGGAACAAGAATGGCAGTCCTTTTGCATATTCTGCAATTGATGGGTGTCACATACCAATTAAGTGCCCACCTGGTGGCCAAGAGTCATGTAAAGAATTTCATAATTTTAAGAATTTCTACTCAATCGTTCTAATGGGAATGGTAGATGCCAAATATCGATTTATATGGGCAAGTGCTGGTTGGCCTGGCAATTCACATGATGCCATAATCTTTCAAGCAACAAACCTTTATACCAAACTAGCTGAAGGTACAGCCTTTCCACCTATTGCCCATCATGAGAATGGCGTCAGTATTCCACCTTTAATCCTGGGAGATTCTGCCTTCCCCTTCAAGCCTTGGCTGCTGAAGCCTTACACAAATGCTACACTGATGCCAGAGCAGAGCTATTTCAATTATAGGTTGAGTCGTGCACGCATGGTAACAGAGTGTGCATATGGACAACTGAAAGGTCGATGGAGAGTCTTGCTCAGGAAGTCTGAGAATGATAAGGAAACAGTACGTGCAGTTACACTAGCTTGTGTAGTACTACATAACATTTGCATCGAACAAGGAGATTTGGCTCAAAGGCAATGGGACCTCTCCAAAGATTCAGCATCAAATCAAAGACGTACACAAGAAGAAGTCCAAGACCTTCTTATGATAAGGCAATGCAGACCTCTAAGAGATACAAATCGTTCTGCAGCACAGGTTCGTGATTATTTGAAAGACAAGTTATTTTTAGAAAAGCAGCAAGTTTAGGGGATGCAAAGCTCCCATACTTTCAATACTCTCCCTCCCTTAATAGTATCCCCCCTAACTCCAAAATTTTACAAAATTACCATCTATTTTCATTTATTAAAACCCCCCTAAAAGGGAAAAAAATGCTTTTTTCCATCCACCCCCATTTATTAGACAACACCCCCAAAGGCTTTTGGCAGCTATTTTTGATATTTTGCAAGATTCAAGGGGCTATTAGAAGTACTGATTGGCTTTTACCCCATTTGAGAGCAGAACGCTGATAGGTTGTTTACATTTTTCCTCCTTGTTATATGAATTGGTATAGTATCTTTTAGTATCGAAATATCTTTTCAACAAAATGTAAAAAAGTTAATGTTACCCCCCAACTATTAACATCACACCCCTATTTAAGCGCTGCATGACAAAATCAACCCATTTCCATTTATTAACACCCTCCACAATTATTTATCCTGGGCAAATTTCCAACTGCCTCTTTTTAATAAGTCCCCCCTACTATTAGGGGATGGAGAGTAAGCTGCATCAGCTTTGGAAAACTGACAAAGTTTCAATTATAATTCTTGACAATTGTGATTTCTGGAGCCACTTTGACACTATTTATACACTACTTATGTTCTTATGTTGTACATTGTAGTTTGTATTAAATAATGTTTCTTATGTAATTACTTGTAGATTGGATTTAGGATTAATTGATAGATGAATGGAAACTGAAACTGAAAACTCAAACTGAAATATGATGTGATTCTAAATGTTTATAGCTGAAATAAATCATCTGACTGGGATTGATGTTCAAAGTTTTGATTCCTTGGAGGATAATTATCTTGTGGAGTAAATGCTTGTCGAAATTGTTGTCTTGGATCCATACTGTATGCCTGCTGCATGTTTTGGGGGAAATGTTGATAAGAAGGAGGCTGTGGAACTGGTGGTTGGAATTGCTGCTGTGCTTGATTTCCATTGAACATCATTGTGAGTAATCTCATTTCATGTTCTCTTGATCTTTGATTCTCTCTCTCTCGAAATGCTAGCATGTCAGCCATTGGGTCCTTTTTTAGCTGCTCAGTGACCTCAAGGATTGCTTTTGATGTTATTTTTACCAGATCATCAAGCTTTTCCTTTTTTCCAGCTGCCTTTTTGATGGGAACAAATGGCCTCTTCTTTGAAGGAAGATTTGCTCTTGTGGGAGTTGAAGTTCCTGAGGAGGTCTCTGGTGAAGGACCTTGGCCAAACTCATTGTTGTTGTAGCCCCCCTCTTCATTTACATGATTCACTTCAGTTGAGGTTGGACTTCCTTCTTGACTGTCATGTGAACAAGTTGATGGTTCAATGGCCTGCTCTGGCTGACAAGATTCTCTGGACTTGACAAGAGGCAGCAGTTGATTAAACCATTTTCCATAGTCCCTGTCCTCCTGAAATCGCTTTATGCCAGATGCAGATTTGCAGGTTAAGGCAGCCTTCTTGCACTCACTCACGCACTTCTTGAACTTATTTCTAGTTTGGACAAGGCTGAACTTGTATTCTTGTCTCCTAGCCTGGCAACGTTTCTCCACCTCTTTGATTACCTCAAAATGTAAACACAAAAGTTGCAAAAGGAATCAGCATTTTAAGTAAAGTAAGACAATTTGTTCCACAAAGAGTATTGCTAAACATATACAATGCATTTGTACTACCAAATATTCTTTACGGTCTTTTAAATTGGGGAAATGCATCTAAAACCACTCTTGACCCAATTAATAAAAAAATAAAAAAGCCATAAGATTAATAACATTTAAAAGTAAAACTGAGCACAGTGAACCTCTTTTCAAATATCTAAACCCTCTTGATCTTGAAGATTGTTATAAATTCAAATGTGCTAAAATTATGTACAATTTAAATAGTAACATTTATAATACTACTTTTGGGAAATTATTAAAAAAAATCCAAAGACATTCATAACTTTAAAACAAGGCATGCTACATCAGGGAAATTTTTCAAACCATCCTTTACAACAAGCTATGGTAAAGGTTCTATAACAAATTCTGGTGTTGATATTTGGAATTCCATTCCAAAAGATAGAAATTCCTGATTTCAAAATACTAGAACCTATGAGTTATATATCGATCAAATTCATGTAACTAAAATGGCTCATGGCTCGAAAGCCCTCTCTGGGTTATTTCCATGAGTCATTCAGCTTTGCTTATTACATGAGTTGTTAAAATAATTATAATATTGTAATATCACGCTGAGAATACACAAAAAATTCAAATTACCTTCAAATAAATTTCTCCGTTCTTGCTAGTCTTTGTGTTTGTAAAAATCAGTTTTTTGCGAAAATACTCATTATCGCAGATAACGTCCACTAGGTCGTTTGTTATGTCCATTGGCCACGATGACTTCTTCCCGGCCTTTTTCTTTCGCTTTTCAAACAACACATTACATGCCTCTTCCGCTTCACTTTCTGACCCAAAACTCCCTCTTTCGTCCTCATTAAAAATTTCGGATTCCACGCCAGCTTCCTCACTTTCGCTGCCGCAATCCACGCTATTGCTTACATACACGTCTGTTTCTGCCATTTTCCTTCAGAGATGAATACAAGAAGCAAGAACAACCCAACTATACTTTGGCGCCAACAAAAACTTAGCACCACTGCGCTTGCGCAACTAATGTATTTGACGGACTGGAAAAAACACTATTTGATTCAAGTCATCAAAAGCGCGACGTCTAAAGCCAACTCGCGCTTTGGTCGTGTAGCACGGCTGACCATGACGAACTTGAGTCGCACCTAGCATTTGTATCGAGCTAAATTGCAAATTGGATTTATACGCCGTGCTAATGTTGAATCTAATCGATACTTAGATTTTGAAGAGGCAAAGTATTTCATTCGGTGCGAGATAAGCGCGACGTATAAATCAGCCCTAAGTTGGTGCCTATTGCGGGCAATGGTCAGTTTAGGGCTGCAACAAAACCAATTACAAAGCAAAAACGTCGCAGAGCTTTCGAGAAAGCCTGAGATAAGATAAAAATAACTACGGGGCAATTTTTATGTTTGTGTTTCCCAAGTAACTAGGATCGGCAGTGATTTTCCACTATATACTTTGCAAGAACTAATGGGCAAGCTTCGCACTGTCAAATTTAACGGATTTAAAAGTTTCGCCAGTCGTGCATTGTTCAAATAGAGACGGAGCCGATTCAGGGGCAACATAGGAATCAATTAAGACGACGAAAAGGTTTTTATACTAGGATTTTTAGCTTGCTTCACTGAGGGTTGATAAGCTAAAAGATAGATATTTTTTGTGGTCAACAGTTCCGAGGTGGAGAATTAACAGGGTAACCCTGGAACGATGTTAAGCTTGAACCGCCCTCAATTTCCAAAACTATGAGAAAGACAGCAGCCGTGTAATCTACCCCCAATATTTTCCAAAACGACGAATAAAACGACCAATGAAGCAAGTTTTTTGTGTCAGTTTTTGCGGACTTGGCAAGTAGGAAAGTGTCATGTTGTGTTGTTTCTTTCATGCGGCGGTCGCTTGGCCCCATGACTCGCTGGGAAAAGGTTCCTTGAGGGGTATTAACATTAACGAGTTGTCAACTTGATTGATTGCCGCCTCTGGACACCATCAAACTGTAATGGGACGTGCACTCGATCTTGCTTTTTGCCAAGTATCCCAACTCCGCCTTGAATGCCAGCATTTCGACTCGAAATTTCAACTTGGTTTTGAAACAATTTACTGCTTTTGACTCAAAGTTAAAAAAACATACAGCGATGAAGCTTATCAGTAAGACACTCGAAATAATTTACACTTGAAATGATACTGGGCAAAGTAAGCGCCCCTTCCTAGCATGCCCACCCAAATATTAACTGAAAAGGATATTTAAATGAAATGGATGACTCTGCATGGTTGAAATTTAAACTGACGATAGACCATGTAACTCAAATAGAATATATACAAGTAAAATTTTGAAAACAACTTTCACCATGGATAACCAATATTTGGTAAAACTGAAGACTAACCCCCTAAACCCCGCTATGCGGGCTAAACTCCCTCTGTGGGAAAAGAATTGCCCCTTAAAACTATCCCAAAACAAATAAGGCAGATTAGCCTCGGCAAGACAAGAGCCTCGCATCGAGAGCAAATTGACGTAATGCACAGCTACGCAAAAATCGAAACACGGAAGGAGCGGACACTTGAAACGAAAGTTGTCACCGAAAAAATGACTCGCCATCCTTCGCTTGCATCACTCGCACTCATGTGACAATCGCTAGGACGGGGGAGCCTCATCCCTTCATCTTTTGCGAACTTACATATGTCATTTTACATGTATGTCGAACCGCACCATAGATTTAGAACTGGTTAAAGATTTAACTGTTCCTTACTTTCTATGTGCATTTAGACGTTTTGCAGGTCGTAGAGGATTGCCGAGGAATATATTTTCCGATAATGCAGAGACTTTTAAATCTGCAGCAAAGGAGATAAGAACTATAAAATCATCAAAGGAGGTTAAGTCTTTTCTATCAAAACAGGGAACGTCGTGGTATTTCAACATCCCACTAGCAGCTTGGCAAGGAGGTACATGGGAACGTATGGTGCGATCAGTAAAGCGTTGTTTGAAGAAGGTTATTGGTAGTTCTACTTTACATTTTGAAGAATTGTTAACACTTATTGTCGAAGTAGAAAGTGTTATTAATGCTCGTCCAATTACTTACATTTTCGATGATTTAGGAGGTGTGTCTTACTCTTTAACCCCAGCAAAGTCAATTTGTGAATATATGGTAAGTCGTCTGCCTAATGACAAAGAGTTTGAAGTGATAAGTACTTATGAGTCTTTAACCAGACGAGCCAGACATCACCGTAGACTATTACAGCATTTTGCTAAACGATGGAAACAGGAGTATAGGTATTAGGGAAGTATTGAGTCAGTCTAGTCAGTCTAAGAAACCAGATGTATCCGTTGGTGACATAGTCACAGTTAAGAACGAACAGTCTAAACGTCAGTTTTGGAAGTTAGCTAGAGTAGAAGAGCTGATTGTGGGCAAAGATGGCAATATTCGTTCCGCTCAGCTAAGCATGCCCTCGGAAGGCGCCAAATGTAAATTTTTTTTGCGCCCATTGCAACATTTAGTGCCTTTAGAAATACCTGTTAGCAAGGAATGCACTATTAGTGCTGCTGATTCAGATAATTCTGATGCACGTAACATTGTAGACGTTAACGATACTCTTCCTGTAACTAGAAGTAAACGTAATGCAGCAATCGTTGGGGAATTGAAAAGAAGAGTGAATAAACTTTTTTAGCAAGCATTATCACTATGTCATGTTTTGGTTTGATTTCACATTGCAAATCAACCAGGGGAGTATGTTGGATGGGCTAGACCCAGACTGCTTCCTATGCGAGATTTTTCCATTTGAGCATTCTTATGTTAATTAGCTTGGGTTGTGAGTTCGGAGTGACTCGTGTAAAGGAAAGTTTTTCGCTATGTTTTGGTTAAGAAAGGTCATAAACTTAAATCTTGTCGTCTCTCTATATCTTGCATTCTCCATATTCCAATAATTTCGACAAAACATTCCTCCTCAAGTTGTTTATCAGGATGAGGATATATTACTCATTTAAATATGTTAATAGACAGCTTCTTGCAACAAGAAGGAAAAACAAACAATTCATAAAGATTGTCCATCTGTAATTAAGTGACACTATATTGTGTGGGAGGACGGATACTGTGGGAAAGGGATGGAAATAATGGAATAGTGGTCAAAAGGGGGAAGTATATTATAAATATAAATATCATGGGAGTCATATTGTTTTTGATGATGTAAACTGGAGTTCAATTCTGACCAAGCAATATTTACAATATGATTGCCTCATGCCTTAGGTCAGCCTTCTGCATCTAGTGCAAAGATGGCTCCGTGGGGAGAGTCGCCAGGCATAGGAATTACGAGGTGTGGTTACATCGAGAGGAAGGACCAGGACACTGCTCGAGAAGCAAAGCTTCTCATTGTCCTAAAAACTACCTTCGGATGCTAGGTAGCAACCAATAAAAAATAAAAATTACAAATCTAAATTGTTTCTTCAAGTTCATTCCTACTTAAGCAATTACTACTACAAAGCTAAGGAAATTTTTGGTAGCAGGTTAGATCAATGAATCTAACGTGGAGACATGAGGCACATCCTCCATCTGCTAGCCTTGGGGTTGTGTTTTTGGCAAGCACCAACTACCTCTCAGCCATCCTGTCAGGATTACGGTGAAGAAAATCAGGCATCCTTTCATTTATTCGTTCTATATATATTCCAGTAAACAATCATCAGATAACTTTATGTTGAAAAAAGTGTTCCGGTTTGTAGCTGATAGAGAGAATATATGTGACGTTTTATTGTATTTGAAACAAACATTTCCAATTCCTTTTTTACCGACACTGTTAATATCAGAAATATTCTGAATAAATTCCTGGAAAATCCCATGACCACAATGCATTTTGTATTTTTGCTTCAATGCACTAAGTATTTAGCTTAGTTGGTGGTAGACTTTCCATTGAAGGTACTTTCCTTTAAAATGGATCCTGTCTAAGCACGTTTACATCCGAAATGGCAGTTGTTCTTGAGAAGAGAATGCAACTGACTTTTCCAGTAACCTGAATACTTCAGATCCAGGTTCCATCGAATCAAATGGCTTGTTTGCAACATAAAGAAATGCCTCAGTAACAGGAGCAAAAGTTCACACGCTAGCTTTTTACCCTTGCCATAGAACTATGATGTTGTATCGCACACAGAAATTGAGTAGAAAAAGGGCAAAGCTTTTTTGGCCTCTATAGTGTGTGGCAGAGTGCGTTTAAGTTGCAATGTTTTATGTTTTTTCCCATGACAAAGGTCACGAGTATTTCCATAAATGGATGTGTGTCGATGAGTTTGGAAAATACACCAATCAAAATTATAATAACATTTGTATCTACAGTTCGAATGAGACATTTATTACAATTGCTTTCAAATGCGTGCTTAAGATGAAAACAAATAGGCATGTCTGCTTCTTGGGATCACAGTTTGGCATCATTTGAATGAGATTTACAGTTTGATAAGATGAAGCTAAAAGAGAAAAGATCTTTAAAATTGAATTTTGGTCCAAAATTATATCTAAGTAGCCTTGTTTAGAAAAATATCTCATAATATTATAATATTGATTGCTCATAACTTCGTTAATTGATACCTCTTGTCATGACAACTTTCTTCTCTGCATATTGTTTTGCCGAGACCGTCGTTGACAGTAAATCAAAAAGTTCTCTATTCTTTGGGTCTCTTAAGCTTTGTTTTCACTATGAGTTAACGTGAGTTAATTTTGTGATCCGAGTTGGTTTAAAAATTATCTCATAATGGAAAAGCTCATTAAAAATTATCTCATGGAGATTTCTCCTGCTAACTCATGCTATCTCATTACCTAGGAAACAAAATCAAAGGAAGCCGACACATGGGAGGGAATGTGCAACCATTTGCACTAATTAATGCATTTATACTCAGCAGTTGGATGCTGAGAACAGTGTTTTTAGTCGGTTGTGATGGAAGAGAGAAGATGACTTCAATTTCGCTGCAAGATGAAGCTACTCACAGAAAAAATTAAAGTGGCTTCCAGTTTTGTATGACGACGCAGAAAAAGGCTATAAGGAGAAGGACTTCGTCACCAATGCGTGGGTAAAAGTAGCTGAAAACTGAATTTTATTGAAAGTTGTAAATCTTCTCCAAGTAAAAAATTAGGTAGTAACTTTTGGTCATTGCCACACAATTTTTTTCACCTGGTACATTAGCCAGAACTACACTATCGTTGTTGCTTCCATACTGACCAAGGTTGAACAAAGTTAAGCATTATAACCAATCACACACTCTGCTTATCACCCTCCAGTGTTTTCGATCCGCATCTGGATATTTATTCGGTCAGTTTTTGGTTATCTTCCGACGTTTGCATACTCTGAGGAGTGTCGAACGAAAAAAGTACTTTTAAGTATGCGAAAACTAGGTCCACTTTTTCTAGCAATTGTTAACTAATAATTGAAACCAAGCCTTAAAAAGTCCTTGAATTTTTTTGGCAATCTCGTTGGTTGGCAACTTTCCTTCGTACACCTTTCCCTCGCTTTTCTCTTGTAGATTCTTTGATGCTGTCTTGTTTATAAATGTTCCATACTATGCCTATTCTACTTCGTGATTGGTCCACGTAGCATAGAAGTCACATGAGATAGCATACGAGCCACCAAGTGCCAGTTGCATGTCGAGAAACCGAGTGTCCGGACGTATTGTTAGAGTTGTCAAGTTTTGATAAGATGTCAGATAAAGATGAATTTGATGATAATGTTTTGTTAGAGGTTCCGGATAAGGAAAAGGAAGAAAGTCCACTCATGGCGATGCCTTCCTCCATGAATGAAAGTATGAAACTAATGAGCGAATCGCTCAAGAGAGTGCATGCGCCTGACTCAGGCAAAGAGCTGAAGTCTGCAGACATTGCAAAAAGGCCACGTTTAAACCTTGACTATGAGCCAGCTCCTAAAAAGAAAAATTTCAAAAAATCAAAAAAATTTCAGTTGGCGAAAACGGAGTTACAGGTCCAAGGAAACAGAACAACAAGCCAATTGGACCAGAAGTCATGGAAGAATTGAATGTTAGAAACTTTACTTCTTTGTTGCCAGACTTGCTTGATTTACTTAAAGATTCATTTAAAGCTGGCTGCATTTCCAATTGTCTTGATGAATGGGTTAAATTAACCCATGATCAAGAAATATTAGGAATGGTGTCAGGTACACTTATTGAATTTGATAAAAAACCTACACAAACAAAGATTGCTAAGTCTAATATTGCATCAGAAAAGAAGACATTTGCCGATAAAGGAATATCTTCCTTGTTACAAAAGGGTGTTATTGAATGTTGCTCAAAGTCCAATGATGACTTTGTATCACCCATTTTTCTTCGTCCCAAAAATGATGGGTCACACAGAATGGTTCTTAATTTGAAATCCTTAAATAAATCTGTCAAGTAATCATCATTTTAAAATGGATACCATATACACAGCTATGAATATGCTAAACAAGAATTGTTATATGGTCTCTATAGATCTTAAGGATGCTTACTATTCTGTCCCTATCGCGAAAGAGCATCAAAAATACCTAAAATTTAATTGGAATGATAAATTTTATAAATACAAAGCTATATGTCCTAGGAAATTTACTGAATTATTCAAACCAGTATATGCATGGCTACGAAACCAGGGACATCTCCCTGTGTTGTATTTTGATGATTCCTATTTGCAAGGAAATAGTTATGAAGAATGTCTTGCAAATTTCATCGACACACTAAAAATATTTGATAAACTAGGGTTTGTTATTCATCCCACAAAGTCTGTCCTGCAACCAGCCCAAAATTTAACATTTCAGGGATTTAATTTAGATTCTTTGTCTATGAAGGTTTGTTTGACTACTGATAGGAAAGAAAGCATCAAGACTGATTGTTGCATGCTTTTAGAAACTAAAGCTCCCAAAATAAGGGATGTTGCTAGAGTACTTGGCAAAATTACTTCAAGTTTTCCAGGAGTAATGCTAGGACCATTGCATTTTCGTTGCTTGGATATGAATAAAAAACAGAAGCCCTTAAATCAGGTAAGGGTAATCATGATCAGAAAATGGTTTTGTCGGATGATGCCAAAAATGATTTGATATGGTGGATTAATAATGTTGAAAACTCCTTTAATGTTGTTGACCATGGGAAACCTCGTGTAATAATTACAAGTGATGCATCAAAAATTGGATGGGGTTGCACATGCAATGGTATTAAATCAAGTGGAATTTGGACTTCAGAGATGAAAAAACATCACATTAACTATTTAGAAATGAAGGCTGCCTTTTTTGCAATTCGATTTTTTTTGAAAGATATTTCACATAAGCATGTCAAACTTATGGTTGACAACACCACTGCTGTAGCTTGTTTGAACAAGATGGGAACTAGCCATTCCATTCCTTGTAATAATTTAACCAGGGAAATATGTTTTTTTTGTTTAGAGCATAATATATGGCTCACAGCTGCACATATTGCAGGTGTTGATAATACTGATGCTGATAAGGAATCTAGAACTAATCGGAGAGAAACTGAATGGGCTCTTAATCACAACTTTTATACTCATGCCATTCACAGGTTAAATTTTAAACCAAACATAGGCTTGTTTGCTTCCAGAATCAATTATAAGGTTCAACAATATGCAGCCTACAGGCCAGATCCAGAAGCAACTTTTATTGATGCTTTTTCCTTTCCATGGACAAATTATATATTTTATGCATTTCCTCCATTTTGCATCATTCTTAAAACTCTTAAAAAGGTTACTGAAGATAAGGCTACAGGGGTTATAGTAGTACCACATTGGCCAACACAGCCATGGTGGCCATATCTTACCAACATGTTTATTGATTTCCCTATTTTTCTTTCCAGAACAAAGGAAACATTGATTATGCCAGCAGATCTAACAAGAGTACATCCATTGCATGCTCAACTTCAACTATTGATGTGCCATATATCAGGAGATTATTGCAGGGTAGAGGATTTTCGGGTGGCGGGGCCGCTCTAGACAAATTGGGTGTGTAAGGCGACCCATCATTCCGCTAGCCTCGGGGTGTCAGCTTGGGCAAGTGACAACAACCCCTAAGCCTCCCTGCCAGGGTTACGGTGAAGTGTATGGGCAGCAGCATACATGGATGAGGAAAAGAAGCGCTTTGGTTAGCCAACCCGGCAGTCACTGCGTTTCTTCAAATCAAGTGGAGGCGAGCGTTAACATACAAGTGACTCGGCAAAGCAACTGCGCCTGGGGAAGGTAACGGGTATGCCACTTCAGGTATTCTCCCCATGAAACACAACAATGGAATTACATCACAAGATACAAGAGATGGCATCCAAAGGTAAACCTTGGGGCCCGAGGATGTGGATTAATGTTACCCGAGAAGAAGCCAACACGTGCCTCATGAACCCTGGCCGCACAACTGTGCACTATGATGCGGTTACCTTAAAGCCTCACGGATGGGTAGTTGCTTATGTTGCTGGTGGCGGAAGGGCACGCGCTGACTTTATCAAAACAGTCAGAAAATTTGGTACATGGAATGTTCGTTTTATGTATGAAGGCAAGCTCGAAATGGTAGTAAATGAAATGCAGCGTTATGCACTGGATCTGGTTGGAATTTCGAAACTTCGATGGAAAGAACGCGAATATATGGCATTACAAGACGACTATAAGATTTACTTCTCTGGAAACGATACTGCAAAACGGAACGGAGTGGCCATCATCTGCAGGAAAAAAATGGTATCATCAGTTCTCGGGTACAACTCCATTAGCGATCGTATCATGACACTTCAAATCACCGGGAAAATGATGAATATTACATTCATACAAGTTTATGCTCCGACTAGCAACGCAGACGAGACGTGGATATCACCAGATGGACGCACTCGCAACCAAATCGACTACATCATCATACCAAGAAGATGGATGTCCAGCTGCAAATCGTGTAAAACGCTGCCTGGCGCTGACTGTGGAACTGACCACCAGCTTCTCATGGCAAAGTTTAAAACAAAGCTCAAAACATCTAAGAGAAAACCAACCACTCTCCGTTATGATCTCTCCAGTCTAACAGACGTCTACACAGTTTCGGTCAGTAATCGATTTGATGTGCTCCTTGAACTGGACGAGGAACTCGGAAGCAGTAATGAAATATGGGAAAAAACGAAATACGCAATCTTATGCTCAGCAAAGGAAACACTCAGGAAACCGAACTCGAAGAAGATCAACAAAATGCTTTCATCTGCAACCATTGATCAAGTTGTTAAATGTCGTGAACCGAAAAGTCAAGACCACTCGACTAATCATAGACGCATCAATGACCTCACAAGAGATATTCGCAGATCTACCCGACAGGATAAGAACAACTACCTCAATGAGAAATGCAAGGAGATAGAAACCAACAGACAGTGCCACAACACGCGCACTATGCACAAGCTCATCAAGGAAATCACTACCAAACCTGCGACGTGTCTATCTGTCATAAAAGATGTCAATGGCAACGTCCTCACTGAATCTTCTCAAATAAAAGCAAGATGGAAATAATATTGCGAAAGCCTGTATGAAAAAGATGACCGGATTAGCAATGTCCCACCAATATCGAGTACATACGTAGATGAACCAGAAATTCTGCTATCAGAGGTTTCTGCAGCTTTGAAAAAAATGAAGAAACATAAGAGTCCAGGCATAGATGACATACCGGCAGAATTGCTGAAAGCAACTGGTGTAAGTGGAGAGAAGATCTTTCTCAAATTGTGCAATCGGATTTGGAGCCCAAAGAATGGCCAGATGACTGGACCAAATCACTGCTGATTACCTTACCGAAAAAAGGTGACACAAGGGAATGCAAAAATAACCGTACCATCTCCTTGATTTCACACGCGAGCAAAATTCTTCTTTATATAATTGCAGCACGTTTGGAAAACCACCTCAATCGTGAACTCCCACCAACACAGGCAGGTTTCAGAAAAAGTCGTGGTACACGTGACCAAATCGCCAACATGCGCTGGATTATTGAAAAGGCCATCAAAAAGAACCAACGTATTTTCATGGTCTTCATTGACTACAGTAAGGCCTTCGATTGCGTGGATCACAACATGCTCTGGAACATTTTAGAGAAGATGGGATTTCCATTACATATCATAAATCTTATCAAGAATTTATATTCATCACAAGGTGCAGCTGTTAAAACCGACAACAGCATCACAGACTTTTCAACCTAGGTAAAGGCGTACGTCAAGGTTGTATTCTTTCACCGCTGCTTTTCAACATCTACGGCGAATACATTATGAGACAGGTCGCACAAGAAGAGGACTGTGGTTTCGCTGTTGGCGGTAACCGAATACACAAACTGAGATACGCAGACGATACCACACTTTTAGAAACTGCTAGCGGCCTCATGCAAAGACTAGTGGAAAAGATCAAGGATGAAAGCGAAAAAGTGGGACTATATCTCAACAAAGACAAGACCAAGCTGATGGCGATCGGTGACCAGACACAAGACACCGTGACTGTGGATGGTACAGAAGTCGAACGAGTTCAAGACTTAAACTTTCTTGGATCGTACATAACAGCAAGAGAGTCCAGGAAAGAAATCGACCACAGAATCGGAATTGGTCGCTCGGCTGTTGGAAAGCTGCAGGCAATATGGCGAGATAACAGCATAACACGCAACATGAAACTCCGAATATTGCGATCACTCATGTTCTCAATCACCACCCCACGGCTGCGAAACATGGATATTACGACAACGCGAAAGGAACAGGATCGATGCTTTCGAAATGTGGGCTTACAGACGCTTGTTTGGAATATCATGGAGCGACTGTGTTACAAACATTGAGGTATCGGAGAGAGTGGGGCACTCGAAAACCCTGCTGAGAAATATTCAAAAAGCACAACTACGGTACTTCGGCCACATAGCACGCCGAGACTCTTCCTCGCTGGAAAAAACCGTAATGCTGGGTTTTGTTGAGGGGGCCAAAAAAGTAGAGGTAGACCGAAACACTGATGGACAGATAACATCAAGGACCAGGTTGGTGCTTCTCTCCGAGAGTGTGTCTTGAACTTTATTGGTGAGTTGTTCTCTTTGGGGCACTCTTATAGTTCTATTAATACAGTGACGTCAGCATTGTCTGCATTGATTGCCTGTGGTGAAGGATCACCCTTTGGAACAGCATGGTGTCAAGGTTCATGAAGGGTTTGTGTTAGACCAAGTCTGCCCAGATATGAAGAAAACGTGGGACATATCTATGTTTCTTAACCCATGAGAAAATGTTATCCATTAAAGCAACTTAGTCTTAAGCAACTTACACTAAAACATTATCACTTATGGCATTGATCTCTATGCAGAGATCTCAAACGTTGCAAGCATTGGAAATTGGAGAAAATCTTATCATGGGATCAGATCAATGTACTTTTATAATCCAAACACTGTTAAAAACTTCAAAATTGAACATCTTCGAAGTATTACATTCAAAGCATATTCCAATGATGATTCATTGTGTGTTATTTCATGCATAAGGAAATACATTAAATGAACAGAAGTGCTTCGTGGAGAGTGTACCAAGTTATTTATTAGTTTTGTTAAACCTCATAAGCATGTGAGCGTCAAGATAATAAGTATATGGCTTAAAACCACACTTGAATTATGCGGTATTGATACAACAACATTTAAAGCTCACAGCTTTAGGGCTGCATCAGCATCAGCAGCAAAGCAAGCAAATGTACCTATTGAAGACATTTGAATACAGCACATTGGACTAATGCAAAGACATTTTACAAGCTCTATAACAGACCTATTTTGACTGTTTAGCTATACATTATATGTTGCGCGATAAGAATATTTTCTTGATTAATTTATCAATCTATGATTGGGTTGTCTTTACTCATGTCCACTGGCTTTAAAATTTCATTTGACTTCTATGCTACGTGGACCAATCACGAAGTAGAATTTGAAAATTGAACGATACTTACCTGAAGGGGAAGTTGAAGTTCGATTGAGATACCTTAACACTTTTGTAATTAAGAAACCCGTGTTGTACTTCCTCAGAAAAATGTCTGAAAAATTCCAACTGATACCCATCAGTTCTTACATAAGAAGTCTTGTTACCCTTTGCATACAAAGAAGGTGACCCCCTATAGTCAGGCTCTTAAGTATCGTAGGAACTCACTGGATGGCTTAAGGATAGGGGGTAAAGAGAGTCTCTTGTTAATGAACAAATAGATAGGGTATGCGGGTTGGATAGGGAGACTCTTCTGGGAAATGCAGGAAATAGGAAAACCAACAAAGGAAAGGCTGAGAGGGTTCCACTCGTGACTACATCCCTTCCGGCACTTAATGGTTTGGGGAACATTGCCGGGAAACACCATGCCTTGCTTACTGGTTCAGAAGAACACAAGGGGGTGTTTCCTGTGCCACCAGTTTTTGCTTTTAGGAAGTGTAAGAATCTTAAGGGTATTTTGGTTAGGGCTAGGCTTACTGGTGGAAGGGGGAAGGAGAACAATAACAGGGGAAGTTCGTGTTGTAAGAAGTACAGATGTCAAGTGTGTAAAGTCATGTCTAATAGTGATACTTTTAAGCCTAGCACTACAGGTAAAGAATATGATTTTCTCATTCTTGCTAGTAGCTGGATTCGAGCCGTAGCCTTTTTAAGCACCAAATGGTCACTCATGCTCAGCGAAGTGTCTTGGTGCATTCCAAGATATTTATACTTGGTGCATTCCAAGGTATTTATATATATTTATAGATGTAAAGTTTATCAGGTTACCTTGCACCGGTACTTTCAAATCACCATGGGAGCAAAGTCGCTTGGCAGTCCCTAATACCATAATTTCTGTCTTTCCTTTCTTAGGGTTAACTATTAATCTATTTTGTAAAGCCAATCTTTAAGGACAGTTATATTTGCTGAAAGGGTGTTTCCAATTACCTTAATATCTCGATGAGTTGTGCATATCACAGTGTCATCAGCATACATCTGAACACTACAACCATCAACCTTCTTTATAGGATCACTTATTTGAATTAAAAACAGGATTGGACCAAGAATCGATCCCTGAGGTGCTCCAAATTTTACCAGTTGGAGTTCTGATTTTTCCATTATCATAATGGACATATTGAGAGCGTCTGAAAAGATAGCATTCAATCCTTATTAGCTCATTTCGTGTTATACCATAGAAAGGTATCTTCGACAGAAGCATCGAGTAATCTACTGTGTCAAATGCTTTCTGCAGATCTTTCAAAACGGCTCCTGTCAATTTTCCTTGATCCATGGCAAGACGAATCCTATCTGTGAAAAGTGCTACTGCGAGCTCTGTATTGTACCTTCTTCTGAAACCAGACTGTGATGATGTTATGAGATCATTACTTTCCAAGTAGCCTGATAGTTTGTCTTATGTTACCCTATCTATTATCTTTGAAATTGCTGGTAATATTGAGATTGGTCGATAGCTATCCATCAATGTTTTAGGCTGGGACTTAAAAAGGGGTATGACTTTGAGCCACTTCCACTCATCCACCTTATTCAAACTTTACATGCTGTATATATATTTAAAGCAAGAGGATATATATTTAGAAAATAATGAGTAAGTTTCATTAACAACATGAAATACGTAAAAAGTATGACGTGAAAACATGGGAAAGGAAGGGAAGGGCTGAATAGGTATGCTAAAACAAGCTTAATGACGCTAAACTAAACAAAAACATAGGTAAATGATACCTGTGATACAAGAAAAACGAAATAAAGAACGATGACTAAACTAGGCATTACGGTCTAACAGTCCTGGGAAAATCCCGCACCTATAAACAAAACAAAGAAAGGGGATGTTGCTAACACGAGACGTGTGTCACAGCTAACGATGTGCAACAAGGAACCAAGGAGAATTCCTAACAATACTAAGAAATTGTGACACACCTCCCTCCTAAGATTAGTTATATTACCAAAGGTAAAATACCGTATTAATCTTATCTAATTATCAAAAATTTACGTATACTCCAGTTCATTTCTTCGCATTAAAGTCTTCTAGAAGTTTGTCTGGAACGAAGTCTGCAGCAATCCATTAAGTGTGTCCATCATTAAATTTTACAAAATACCTTGTAACGAGTCTCTGTCCCGGTATTCTTGCGCGCAATTTGTCGTGGACCCTTAAATTTGATCCGGTTTTCCATCAATCTCTCGTGCTGGTTTGACTTGTTCAATGTTAACTCTTTTGATTTTATCCCTTTGCTTCCCGGGCATTACGAGTTCTACATTGTTGCTACCAATCACTTTTATCACTTCATATGGTCCTGTCCATGGTTGATGGAATTTCGTTGACGTCCCTTTTTTAACAATAAAATTTTCTTTAACAATAAACCTTTTCTTCTTGTTTGACATTGAGTTGCTTGATATGCTTGTCATGATTTTTCTTCTCGCGGCGTTTCTCATCTGATACAACTCTTTGGCGACTGCATATGCATGCTGGCGTTCATTCTGCATTGTCTTTAGGAAATCGTCTGTGTAAAGACGTGTCGGGGGCTTCATGTCAGCAGGCGAATTCAACTCTCTTCCAAACATCATGAACGCAGGGGTATGGTGGGTGACAGAGTGGGGTTTTGTCCTATAGGCGAAGGTCACATCATCGAGGTACCAATCCCAATTGGATGGCTTGTCAGAGGCATAGATTCGTATTGCATTGAAAAGTGTCCTGTTCAAGCGCTCTTTTAGGCCGTTGGTGGAGGGTCAAAATGCACAGGTGTCGGTCTTCTTGACTCCTAACTGCTTGCATAATGCCTTCAATAATTCTGACGTGAATTGACTTCCTCTGTCTGAAAGTAGCTCTTCAGCACATCCAAAGGTATGTATAAAACTTCTGACTTTTCGTGCAACCCTCTCTGCTTCCATGTCTTCTACAGCGTAAGCAATTGGCCAACGTGTGAAATGATCCACCATGACGAGGCATATGTGTTTCCTTGTTCTGACATTGGCAGTGGTCATAAAAATCCATTGCGTCTATCTGCAGTGGCCTTTCGGTAACAATTTATTTCATTGGCGTTTTATGAGCAGGTTTTGACAATGCTCCGAATCTGGCGCATTCCTCACAATGTCTTACATGACGATTGATGTCAGTCTTCGTGGTAGGCCAAAAATAGGATTGCTGGATCTTCTTATATGTCCTGTAAAACCCTGGATATGCTGAAATAGGTATATCATAAGGGTCCACGAGCAACTTACCAGCCATTGATTTTGGTACCACAAATTGTTCCTGTGTTCTCCCTAGTTTTGACTTGAATCTTCGATAAACACATCTATCATCTCCCAGAAAGAACGATTCTTTATCCTTTTCCAATTTAGCAGCAACTTTCTTATCATCAGGTGCTTTCCCCTGTTTCAAGAGTTTCATCAGTGCCCCAGCGTACGTATCATCTTCTTGAAGCGTTTTGAAGTCTGTTACCAGCATTACGTCATCTTTTTCCTTCAGGGGGCAGAGGGATACAGGGCTTTCCACTGATTCGGCTTCCCGGTTGTCTTCTTCCGCTAAAGAGTAACTCGTCAATGTATCTGCATTTGAGTGAAGTCTGCCTGGCCTGTGTTCTTCTTTGAAATCGTAACTTTGAATCTCGCTAATCCATCGTGCAAATAGGTTATTCGGAGCAGTCATTGTCTTTAACTATTTCCGGGGCCTGTGATCAGTAATAACTAAAAAATGTTGGCCATGAAGGTAAGGGTAAAAATGTTTTAGCCAACATATGATACCCAATGCTTCCTTCTGCAAAACTCCATATTTCCTTTCAGAGGACTTCAGCAATCTACTGGCGTATGCAAATACCACTTCACCATTAGGCGTGTCTTGGGCGAGAACTACTCCAATGCCATATTGCATGCATCTGTATACAGCTTAAACCGTAAACTGAAGTCTCGGAATCTCAAAATTGGGGCTGATGGTAGACAGTGTTGGAGGTCATCAGATGATTTTTGAGTATCTTTATTCCACAAAAATTTGTATTTTTTCTCCGTGAGGTCAGCTAGTGGCTTTGAACGGCTGGCAAACTCTGGAATGAACTGTCTGTAATAGGATGTAAGTCCTAGAAAACTTCGAACATCAGTAGAGTTCTGAGGTAGTGGAAAACAACTTACTGATTTCACCTTTGCTGGATCCGCAGGAATTCCAGCTCTTTCGTATTTGCTGTTGTTTCTTCTCTGGAACACGATATGGCCAATGTCTGACTGGATACGGTCCCTGCACATCGATTGGATGCTCTACAAGGTGTATATATATATATGGCGGTCACTCTAGAAGAAGAGTAGGAGGAGGGTCAATTTAAGTCATTTTTTCCCCTTCTTGTTGTAGTAGGCGGCGTGATTGTCGTCATCGATTTTCGTCGCGGCCTTGGCAATGGTGCTTCGCCATTGCGGCCTCGCAGCAGCTTTGGCTTCCCAATCTTTCATGCTGATTCCGGCGGCTGTGAGGTTGCGCTTATGACAATCTTTGTAGCGAAGACGGGGTCTGCCGATTCGCCTTTTTCCGTTGGTAAGCTCGCCGTACCATACTGCTTTCGGGAGTCGCTCATCTGGCAGACATGGCCGGCCCAGCGCAGTTGAGCTTTCGTGATGGAGGCTTCCACGCTAGGTATGCCAGCCCTCCTTAAGATTTCAACATTTGGGATCTTGTCTTGCCACTTTACATGCATGATCTGGCGCAGGTGTCTTTGTTGAATTGTGTTCAGTTTTTTCATGTGTCTTTTGTACAGGGTGCAGGCTTCTGTGCCGTATAGGAGACATGATTGCACCACTGCTCTATACACCTTGCATTTGGTTGTTGTTTGGATACCGGGCCGTTTCCACACCTTGCTCTGGAGTCTTCCGAACGCTGCGGCGGCTGAGCTAATCCTTTTCTCGATCTCTTTGTCAGAGGAGTTCGAGTTAGACACAGTGCTTTCAAGGTACGTAAAGTGGGGTATGTCAAGTAGACGGTCACCGTTAAGCATGATGCTTGGTGGGCAATATGGATGGGAAGAGGGTGGCTGGTACATCACTTCGGTTTTCTTGACGTTGATTGTAAGACCAAGGCAGCTGACGCAAACTTGTCTAGCATACGTTGAAGAACATCAGGACAGTGAGCAACCAACGCCGAGTCATCGGCCTATAGAAGCTCGGTGGCACAAATTTCACGTGTTTTGGTGCTTGCCCGAAGTCTACTCAGGTTCAACAGACCACCATCGCTGCGGGTTTTCATGTGTATGCCTTTGTCGTCGGCAGTTGGACATAATTCTAAAACAGCTGTCAGGTACAGCGAGAACAGGGTAGGTGCAAGAACACATCCCTGCTTGACACCCTGGACAACTGGAAACGTTGAAGAAATGGAGCCGTTCATGTTCACTTGAGCTTGCATGCAAGTATGGAACTGTTTGATCATTGATGCAAGTCTTGGTGGGCAACCGTACCTCTGAAGAATTATCCACAGGCAGTCTCTATTTACCGTATCGAAGGCCTTTCTGAAGTCGATAAAGACCATGTATAACAGCTGGTTTTGCTATAACAGCGGAAAACCGTCTTTGCCGGCAGCTTTGCCGTGCGCCATCCCGTTGACAGCATTACAGATCTCTTCGAGGGTAATTTCACTGTTGGCGTCTTCTTGAGTTGGGTGCTGTTTGATTGCGAGCAACGCATTCTCATTGGTGTTGGAAGTCTGATTAAGCAGTTGGGAAAAGTGCTCTTGCCATCTCTCTAGAATGTCGTTGCTGTTTGTGAGTACTGAGGTACCGTCTGCAGTGAGAAGAGGAGATGATTATGAGCTTTGCGGACCATAGACAGTTTTAAGGGCTTGGTAGAACTGCCTCGAATCTCCTTGGGTGGCAAAAGCTTGAATTTCCTACAAGGTGTATTGTCCCCAATTGTCCCGACGTTGGCCAAACATGGTGTTTCTTTAGGACTGAAGGCAGATCTGATTGTTGTTTTCTTGACAAGTGTCTGATGTTCAGGTCTTCAATGGGCACTTCAGACATGTTTTCGGCAGCATAATCATCATGAATGGCGTTAACATCTCATATAAACGGCTGCAAATTCATGTCCTCTACGAGTCATGATCGATTTGTGTTCTGCTGCTGACTTCTCAGGGGGCGGCTAGAATTTTTGAATGGTTGCCATAACATCATCAGAGATCGTATTTACGCGAGATTTCCTTCCCAATGAATTTACAAATACTTCTCTGCTGCGGTAGTCGCTTCTTGCAACAAACAAGGGCTCTTTTCCCACACTGTTTCTTTTATTCCGGGCGAAATCCTTTTATGGAAAATTCACACGCTATGCGATATTTTCTTTCAAGGCTATCCAAGCCATTGTGTACCTTTATCACTAACTTGTCGATCTTCTCTGAGAATTCTGCAACTGATTTATTTGATCCTTGGGCAATCTCTTGCAGCTTCCAAAACATTCTGGCTGCTCGTCCACTCAGGTATTCTGGGATCAACTGAATTTGTTTCTCGTTGGTCCACCCATTTGCCACTGCTGCAGTACCCCAGTTAATCAGCCATTCTGTTATCTCTTCATTGTAAAAGGCTGGATATCGACAATCGTTTTCCCAGGTCTGGCACTGGTCTTTGAGGGGCAACGTGAATTGCATCAGCTTTGTTTTCATCTCTGTGTGCCATCTTTTTCTATCCTTTTGGACTCGTTGAAACGTTTACTTCAGTTAGAATTCCACTCCTATCACCATAAAAAGTCACACCCCGTGTGTTATGAGACTTAAGTTATCCTAACAGTAGTCCTTAAAGACAAAAGTTATAACTCAGATAGCACAAATACATAAAGTTCACGTACTTCTTTGAGCCACTTTAACTCGTCCTCCTTATTCGAACTTTACATGCTGTATTTATACTTTAAAGCAAGAGGATATATATTTAGAAAATAATGAGTAAGTTTCATTAACAACATGAAATACGTAAAAAGTATGACGTGAAAACATGGGAAAGGAAGGGAAGGGCTGAATAGGAATGCTAAAACAAGCTTAATGACGCTAAACTAAACAAAAACATACGTAAATGATACCTGTGAAACAAGGAAAACGAAATAAACAACTATGACTAAACTAGGCATTAGGGTCTAACAATCCTGGAAAAATTCCGCACCTATAAACAAAACAAAGAAAAGGGATGTTGCTAACACGAGACAATGCCATGACGCACGAACGAGAAGTGTGTTGCAGCTAACGATGTGCAATAAGGAACCAAGGAGAATTCCTAACAATACTAAGAAATCGTGACACTGCCAATGATCTATTTATGATATACGTTAGAGGCACACCTAAAGTCAGAGCAGCATTTTTCAGCATTTTAGGGGGCAGGTTATTGTGTCCTGGAGCTTCTGTTGATTTCAGATTGCCTTAGCAACTTTTGCTTTGTGGTAAGATGAAACTGAAAATGCATGCTAGCCTGATTTATTTCACTGTCATTTCGCCAATTGAAAATGTAGAGACGGCTCTGTTAAGTATGTTGACATAACTGTTTCAATGGTTGGAGGTTATATAGCCAAAGACAAAAAGTAAAGACAAGATACAGAATTTCATTTTTATGACACTAATTGTGCAGTGACGATTAAGGAACTCTTAAGGAAGAAACATTTTCCGACGAAAATACAACTTTTTGGATTGCTAAAGATGCAAAAGAAATGAAGTACAGACAATAGTTTAGTTTCTAATAAATGGAATGCCTAATCTAGATTTTCAAAAAGGCTCTCTGTTTCCAGGTCAGTGCACCATTGATCTCTGCCAATAAAATGCCTTTATTGATCATCTAGAATTGTTTCTCGTGTGATTGGACATCCTAATAACTCGAAACTTTAACACAATACACATTAATTTCACGATTGATTTTGTTTTCTATGATGTTTCGAAAATGATGTTTTTCACAGTTTTCCTTTTAGGCAAAGTAACTTTGTTATAGCCACAATTTGTATCAGTGGCCTCTTCCAATTTTTCCTTAAAATTCAGAAAATTAACTTTAGACAGGCCCCTTGCAGCTTCAAAAAACAGCCGGGTTAAGGTATAATTTTTTTTCGTATAAAGTCTTTATGTTAAAATAAAAATAAAATAAAACATTAGTTGGGTATTATACAACTTGTTTTAAAATTGAATAATACAAAATAATATAGAATTATATAATGGAAAGTTAAGTTATACGATATTGAACAGTTCTGTTCAACTTTTTACAAGCTGCACAGGCATGACTGCGAGGTTATGGGTAATATTTGTTCTGGGTAATTAAGCTAGGCTTAAACAACACTCATAAATTTTCATAGCAGTTGGTCACAAAAATTGGGTGAAACACTCAAAACACTCTCATTTCTATGAAATTATGAAACAGCCTCCAATCCGACAAATGTGTTCAATAGCTCTTTATGAGGGGTTGGCATTCTCAGTCGAGGGAGTTATGGTCTGTTTCTTAAGAAACATTGCACACCAGAAAGTAGTCTTAAAAATATATACTATACTTTATGAAATATAATTCATAAAAATATAACAATTGATGGGACTTTGAAGCCTGACATCACAGTACTGTTGTAATCGCACACGCAAGAGAATATTTCAACTGTCAAGGGGTTTCTCATCTTTAACAATTACAATACTCAGCTTTAACATTATCAACCCATATCAACTAAAAAAGGATTGAAATAAATAAATTTCCCGGCAAGCTATAAGAGAATCTAAGCTTTTACAGTAGTAGAGAGCAGTGAAATTGAAGATGTTTTATCTGTTGTGATGAGTTGGGAGTATTGTTTGAATTTCTTTGCCAATGATTCGCATTCAATGAAAACATTTGTCGTAAATAGTCCGAAGCCATTAAAACATGCGAAATTGCACCATGCAAAATGTTTGGAATTAATGTAATAACTAACACATATTTAAAAAGCATTAATTCACAGAGCAGGTGCAACTTTTAAAAGGTTTGATCACCCTCCCCTTGTACAAAGAATAACCTAAAACCTTTAAATTCAAAAGCACTCATAATTTCAAAATTTTAGCAGTTGAAGTGAAGACTAGGAGTGAAAGAAAGCACAATGTGATGTTAGATGTTTTGGTGCGTTCACATCGCACACTTTCATATTGGATCAATCTCCCCTCCTTGTACATGTGCTTGGGCTGGGCTTCTCTCTAAAACTTTCATTCGGGTACCTGGGCTCCCGTCCTTGTAATGATTTGCTATACCTCCTTTAATGGTGGCGGGCTTGGAAGCCCACTTGAACGAATACCAGGTTCGGAAACACATCTCTGTAGTGCAAAGTTTTGGTTATAAGCTCAGCCCAGCCACATATCTATAACTAAGTACGTTATTCTGTCATGTACTTCACAACAAGATTGGAACCTCACTTTGACGAATCCGAATTGCAGAGACCAATCTCATTAGCGAGTTTAAAGCATTTCTTGCCCTACCAACGAAGAACAACAATAACGACAATCTTTCTTCCATCGTTTTCATTTGACCTCGAGCTCCTGGGCATATCGATAATCCTCTACAGTATAGCTTACTGTACTTTTTACCGGATCTGGAGATGTTGTTAAAGCATCAATATGTCTGATGTGTCGAATTACTCATATACATAACTATTGGCATTTGAAAAAACTTTTGTCGATGATCTGTACTTGGTGCTAAATACTACTCTTTTTTAATAATCTCTAAAGTGGAATAGTTCAGTTTTTCTGACTTTTCACAGTTTATGTCGAACACAATATACCACTCGCCTTCCATGCATATGCAATATCCCACCAGGATGTGCATGTGAAATGCAAGGCGTTCTCCCTGGCAGCATGTACTTTGCCATGTTCGTCCACCATGAAGATTATTTTTTTTGGGCTGCTGTGTTCTTATAAGGCATAAAACAACTTCCTGCCATTGTCGCAGCTTGGCACTTAGAAATTTTTCGAGCATTTGTTGTCACGACTCTTCCTGACGCTTGTTTCTTTTATTCACAGTAGATTGAATGTGAAGCCAGGATTACCCAAACTCTTCTAAAATGGCATCTTTTGTTGCCTCATGCATACGTCTGTCCCAAATAACTTCCAGTCTTTTCCTTTACATGTGTTTTGGTCAATCTAAAAAAATACCCACATCTGACTTGAGCCTTGTGTTGTCTTGAGGGTCTCTTGGATATGGTGATTTTCAGTCTTTCGGGCGTTTGGCTTAATTTGCCCTCTTTTGGCATTTGAAGATAATACATACCCTCTAAAGATTCTCACACACTTCACTGCTGATTTTTGCAGAAATTAGATATCCAAAGTCTTCACTCCGCTGCTCCAATAGCTCAATAACATTTTGTAGGTAACACTTGTAAACAAATGTCTAGTACTTCGATTTTGCTTCTCCAACTCTCAGGCCCATAACATCTTACTCTCCCTCAACAAACTGACAGGATAAGAGATAGTGGAATAAGAGATAAAGTGTTAAGTGATGTGATGATTGATGATTTGAAAGGCACAGATGGCATTACGAAACAAATCACTTACATGGATCAAATATTTAAGAAGGATGAATTATCTGATGCATATGAATCATTCTGTGATTTTGACCGATTCAACCGAAAGACTGACATGTTGATGGATGTTTATGTAATGGATTTCGAAAAGCTTTACAATAAAACAAAGACATTCAAAATAGAGCTTCTTGAAGCAGTTCGTGCATTCATGCTTCTAGAGGGAACAGGATCAGACCAAAAAGACAGGCAGTTGGCTCTTACAGGGGTGGATTATAAACATACAGTCGATTTATTTAAACATATGGGCAGTGTATTAAAAAGGTTTTTTGTAAAACAATCTCTGGCCAAGAAGACCATATCTCATAGTGCGATTAAAGTTGAGCTGGTGCGCATGCATTTCTGCATGGGCTGAGGCACATATGCGTCTCAAGTTTTACAGTGTAATGGCTGACATGCAGTCCCTTGCTGTGAATGGCGTGAAGTGCATATGCGTCACACTGGACACATGTGTTTCAACAGATGTGCGTTTCTAAAAAAGCTGCAATACGGATCTGCTCCATGATGAGCATATGCGCTTGAACGGATACAGCAAATATGTTTTCAGTATTATAACAGAAAATCACGTTAGAAAAATTGTCAGCAAAATCACTTACATTGTCAACAAGATCATTACCTTATAGGGGAGAAATAGCTTAAATATATCTCATTGGCAGACCTTTATGCCATTTCTCTTCAAGAGCGATCACAAACAGTTATCATAGCTCGAAGAAGGATCAAGAAGATTACAGGAGATTACAAAGAAGGATCAAGAATCAATTGAAAATGTAAGTATGGAAGAAATGATGAAGTAAGGGATTTTCAAAAAATGAAAGAAGTTTTGAATTATCATTCAAACAAGACCAACCGTCTTAAACAACTTTATCCCAATGGCTTCAGTCAAAAAGAGAAGGACTGTTTGAGAAGATATGCAAGAAAATATAAATTAGATGGTAATTCATCACTTTTGAAATAGCCCATTGAAATATAGCAGATATTTAAACGAGTTGCAAAGCAATGACAACTTTTTGAAACTCTTTCTTATGATTGTTAAATTTTCCCTTGCCCATCCCCATCCCCACATCTCCACTTTCCAACATGTGTCAGAGCCCATGATTAAAAATCCGACGCAAGTCCCTTTTCATGTCCAAGATTTTTTATCCCAAACAATTTCACATTCATAAACAGCGTTATGCAAAGGACCATCTGGGTATCGGGAAGTTTCCTCGTGAGTCCTTTGCCTTGCGTTAATTTTTTTCAAAAAGTTTAAAAGCTTTCAAAAGGCAGATAATCTTCAAACAAAACTAAAAATGTCGAAAGTATGGTTGCATAAATGTTTCACGTCCCTTTAAGCTGAGCAAAATTAAGTTTGATAGCAAAGATTCCCAATTCCTGTTATTAAAAAATTCATTCAAGGCGAAAGTTTGATCAGCAAATGCTGCACAATTTTCCGAACTCTTTGAAAAAAATTTTGTGTTTTTGAAATCTTCAAAATAGGGACTTCAACCCTCACGAAATACATTCAAAGCAGTTTCAACAAAAGCTTCTTTACGTGCATCAGGAGGCTTGGCAAAGAAACCTGTTACAAAAATATGGGAACAATATTTGTCTTATGGATGCAACAAACAAGACTACAAAATATGTACTACCATTGTTTTTTGTCATTGTCAACACCAATGCTGGGTACAAGATAGCAGGTAAATCTAACGGTTATGTCGGTGGCCTGTTAAGAAATACTTACGACTACCCTTCTTTTCTAGCGTTTAAAGACTGCAACACAAGAGTTTTAATGTGTGCATTCCATAGAGAACAAGCATGGGAACGCTGGACAAGATGAAAGGAATCCAGTTTGTTGTGTATCAAACGCGAGGAGCTACTCAAACAGCTACGTCTGATCGCTGATGCACTAGCTGATTCACCAAATAATTCAAATGGCCCTTCTTACAATCTTTTTATCAAAGCCGTAGAGACACTCAGAGCATCAGAGGTGTGGAAATCTAATTTAGTTGTTCAAAGATATATTAATCAATGGTGGCTTTCTTGTCCAGCATTGGGCGCGTGCATTTAGAGAAAAGGAATTAGAAAGAAATTTCAATACGAACAATGGAGCAGAATCATTGAATAAGCTATTGAAATACAAATTTTTAAAGAAGTCAACGGAAAAGACTCTTTGTGGCATTACTGACGTGATAATTGAACGTTTCTTGCCATATCAGTATCGGGAGTATCTAACAGCAAATGTTAAGGCACAACAATCTAACGGGATTAGATCCTATGGACAAAACATTCCATCGTACTTGCAAAACCGTCCAAAAGCATTTATTCAGCACTGTTTGGTTCGTACAAGAAATGCCGAAACGGACTATATTAGCGATAGCAGCATTATATCGGCAGATAAGACAAGTCTGATGTTTGAAATAAAATCTTCGTCAGGGCGTGAGACTTTTAAGGGCAGTTTAGGGATTCCCCAATGTGAGTGCTGGGACTGGCGCCTGATCGTTCACAAATATTGCCCTCTTGGGGAGGAACGTACACATCAGACGCAAGAAAAGTCAGGTTAATAAATACATGTCAAATTGATAAATGGCTGATGCTCTGTCAAGTTGTTAATGTTCGTTTTAGAGATATGTTTTATATCTTGATGAATATGGCGTCTGTAGAAATGAAGAATGTTTTGAAACATATCCCATTATATAGGTATCTTGACGCAAAGTTGCAGCTCGCGAAAATGAATCGCATGGATCCAATCACAGGTGCATGCAGTTTCTATGACAATGAAACTGAAATGTTCGTCCGTCACCTTTCATTTGCCTACAAGTACCAACAAGTTTCTGAGTGCTCAAACAAAGCCTGTCCTAGAGCAAAATTAAGCCAAACATTCAAGTCCTTACCTCGCTTGCATGGAGATTAAGTGCTGACAAAATCTTTTTTTTGCGTTTACGTTAAAGACTGGATTTTGGAATCAAATATATAGTTTCTTTTCATTTGTGCAGAATGTGTCCATCAAGAATACTTTCACAATTGGCTCAGATTCAGTGTGAAATAGACTATTGAGCAAACATTATGCTGACCAACCTTTGAAATAAAAACCTTCCTCAATGAAGCATCCCTCTTAACAATTTCATTTTTTCAATTTCCTGCACTGAAGAGAAAGCAACAACCGTAACCTGACAAATGCACATCCCTCTTGGTCAGATATGTTGAGTAACCTATCCAGACTTTCCCTAAACAATTAAATTTTGCAATGGTTAAATTAATCCACTAAACAACTCAAACAGGGCACAATTGATCATAGATAAATTCATTATTTCCATTTTTACTTGTTCTGGAAATCAATTTCTATTATCATCAATGCAATCATATTTATTGAGCCAGCTGTAAGTTTACAAGTAATGACACTCCTCAATTCCAAATTCTTGCATGTTACTAAATAATTGATCAAGAATAATAAGTTTTTTATCATACAACTTTAGCAATCAAATAAATGAAATGAAATATATTTGCAGGAAAATTAGTTATTATTACAATGGGAGAAGATCATTCCCACCAAAGACATTCTTTCAGGCCAGAGTACCTGTTTTATTACCTATAAATATCGACCTCCCAAGCAGGAATGGTAACTTGACATTTGGAGAAATTCCTGAATGCATCCAACTTCATAATCAACACAGGTATGGATTCCTGGAAAAAAAATGAATGAAGAGAAACTATTTGAATTTATGCAAATAATGATTTTTTTAAAACTTGCTTCAAGCTGTCAATAGCTATGGCAATAGCTATAGATAGCTGGATGATGGTTTGACAGTTATTCAGTCAAACTTATATATAATAAGATTTACATAACATAAATTTGCAAATTGACTATCAGACTGTCACTAATACTCCTTATAAATTCAGTCATTAAGTTATGTGAATTAAATATAATGTTCTGTTCAAAAGAATTTGATTAATGCAAGACAGATTATATCTTAAGAGAAAGATTCTTAATCAAGATTTTTATCAATGTGATGTATAAAAACAGATCTACTACAGGCCCTAAGTAATAAACACAAAGTTGCCCAATTTTTAAGCTACCATGCAATGCCATGTGAGTATTCGGGTACAACTAGATGATATCCCATCATGAAAAATAGGGTTTAAATTTACTAAGCAGCAAAGAAGTGCAAAGTTCTTCTTTTTTGGCAGGTACCAACTTGTAGGAGTTACAGTTTGGAATGAAGCCAAGGCATATTATACTTGTATGTTCCAATACAAGAATTGTTGGCATTTTATGATCGTTTAAAAATGCACCTTGACGATAGCGACTTGCCACCAGAGAACAGCATACCTTCTTTCTCCCTGTATATTCAAACAGAAACAAAATCAAATTGAGAAATAAACTTTTTATATTTTAAACCAATGAACTATTTGATTTAAAATGAACTCAAACTTGAATGGTTTAGATTTTTAGATAGCATATTTAAAAATGTCTCAATGTGGTGTCATTATAAATTCAAGGATTCTAAAGAATTCTCAAGAACTTTCAATAACTCTCATTCCAAGAAATATATTCGAAGAAATCTATAAATCATTAATACCGTTGATATGAGAATAACTGTGAATCGCTTTGCATTGCAAAGTTTGCATGTACTAACGGAACTGTATCCATAAACAAATGCATACAGGGGACCCTTTTTGACTCATAAACAAATGCATACAGGGGATCCTTTTTGACTCAAAATTGATGGATTTCAGTGTAAATAGTTTTAAATCTATCAATATTTTTTGCGAGAAAAATTCAAGTGAAATTAAAATACTCAAGCCTAGCTTACATACTCAAACGCTTCATATATTCATATACAGTAAAGTTGCAGTTGGTTAGAAATCTTACAAAAATTGCAGTTTTTATATTGTTGTTGCTTATTAAAAATATGATGCATCATGTCATTGATAGTGTATAAACTGAGGAAAGCTCAAAAGTGATATGATTAGATTTGACCAAGAAGTGGATATATTGCACAATAATTTTTTGTCTGACAAAGCGGTGCAAGGAGTGTACCTACATTGCGCTAGTACTGATTTGACTCTCCTTGCATATAAAGCCAAGCTAAACAAGGAGCAAATACAGAGAGTTTAAGGAAATAAATACTTACCGGTCCTTTGCTTTTTTATGCTTTGTTCTCCAAAAAGTGCCCCAGATAATTCAACAAAATCTACCACAGCAATTGCTTCAGAGTCGCCACCATTGCCTAGAGCCAGTTTTCGTAATTTCAATGACAACGAGGTGGAGGGAAGACGAGAATACACAAGGCGAGAAGCGAGAATAGAATTATCAATGTAAGTCAGTAAAGCGGATCCCTCAAAAATAAGGGGATGAGGCGGTGGTAAACAGTTGATTACTAAACTTTATCCTTGTTTGTTTAATCTGTGTATCCTGCAATAGTTTAAGTTTAATTTTCAAAAAACAGCTTTTTTTAAAAGCTTTTACCTCGCAAAGCTATCAATCTGCGTTTATTTACTTGTGAAAAAAGACAAATGACAACGTTAAGACAATATGGCGCCAATCTCAAGCAAAAGAATATCCTACTTTTTTTATGATATATCTAGAAGAATCATGGCTTCAAATCAAATGGAAAAGAAGCGAAGAATATTCATGGTGTATTTCTTGAACTATCTCGAAGATGGAGTCTTGGAATGTTATTGTACTTTCAACTGGTTCTTGTAGCTTTCAACGAACGTATTTCAAGGCCTATTTCTCGAAGCTGTCGCCGTCTTCCTAGGTTTGAAGGAACTGATTTGAAGGAACAGAGCTCACTTCTGTTTCCTTCCGAGGTGTCACACTGACCAAAATGTGGCCTCCTCAGAAGTGATTCCTCCTCACTCTGCAATCCTCTTGATTCCTCAGTGTTTCCTCTCTACGATTCCATTGCCACCCGTAAGCAGCCCGCAATCGCAGACTATTCCCCACTCGTCAGAAAACTGAGCAACCATTGCTGACCAAAATGCCGTTGAGTTATCCAGCAACAACTCCTACCTGAGTTATCCGTCACACGGCCCTCACTCAATCACGACACTACGTCTGCAACCGACGCCAGGTCGCAAACCTCAACAAATACAACTGGCTACCAAATGAGTCACATCACTGTAACTGGGCACCAATTGTCACAACGGCCAAATCACCTGTTGACACCATATTCTCTCCCCGCAAAGCAGGGTCAATCCGCTGGCATGCTTCGCATTCAGCCAACTCTTGTTTCACCTGCTGACCTGACAGATCACTGTTTATCTGCCGAGCAAGGAAGAGAGTCCTATCGATGCAAAGATGGCTAGGCAAATGTGCCGCTCTAATGGCATCCTCAGGACTTTCATCAGTGGGGATAGCTGCAACTACATCTGCAGCCTGCTCACCAGTCCCACGGTACTCAAGCCATTTCTTGGTACCCTGGTCATGCGACCAGTTTTATTTTCCACCGAAGGTACAAAATGAAGTGTCACATCAAGACCATACTCAGTGATTACATAACCAATCACTCCCAAACAACGCTTGACAAGCATCTCTGCAGCACCCTTCGTTTTGACATGATTCCGCTTGTCGATGACACTGGTCGTTCAGCTGACAACGGTGAGTGAATCAACAGCCAACGTAAAGGTGAGGCAAATGTGCCATGTTCACTCCAAACCCACAGCCGCAAGCTCTGCAACATGAATGTGCAAATGGTCTGACTCTTTTCTAAGCCACAACGCATCCTCCACAATGCTGCCATCACCTTCAGGACCACTCCCAGACCAAGTGAGCTAGCATCAGTCCACACAGTCCAGTGGCGTTGTGGAACCTGTAGAATAGGGAGGGGGCCAAGCTCCAAGGTTTTCCGAGAAAATTCAGCAATTTGATAATGATTTTTTTTTGGTTTATGAGATATGGGATATATTTGTCATGTGACTTTACATGAGATGAATTAGGACAGTAAAGAAGGATGATTTACCATCAGAGTTAGAGAGAAACCACAGAAACCTTCAAGTTTAAGGTGCTAAAGAACTTTGATTTATCAAATAATAAGGAACAGAACAAATGAAGTAAATTCATAAGTGAAGAAATTTTCATAATATTAGTAGTTTTCTTAAGAGCGGTGGTGTTTCAAATGCGTCAGTGACTGCCTTGTGATCAACAGCTTGCAACAATTCACGCTCAACGCTTATCAGCATCAATGCACAAAGACGAGGTTGACCCATTGATGATCGCAACGTGTTTTGAATTATTTTCAGCTTTGAAAAGGAATGCTCGCACTTCGTCTATCTAATAGGCAAAGTTACCAGTATTTTGTAGAAGGTGTAAAAATGTGGATACGATGTTTGTAAATTATATTAAGTAATGAGCAAGAGAGAAGCTTTCTCTCTAAATATCTGAATTTTCTTCGTATATAGAGATATTGGTTGTTGCTTTTTTAATTCTCAAATAGTTTTGTATAAATGATTTGTACTCTAAGTCTCCATTCATCCAGGCTATAGTTATTTGCAACCTTTTTGAAAGAATTTGAAAGCAAATCTTCCAAACTTCTGATATCTGCAAATCTTTCTGGGTCCAGCAACGCAAAATCAGCTAAAATTGCTTTATGCAAAATAAAGTGCCGTCTGAACGATGATACTGCTGTATCGATTGCAAAGGTAAACGTTTCTCTTATGTATAGCTGCAAATTTCACCTGGCATCTTCTTTTTCTTTCTTAGCCACCTCTCTGCAAAATCACGCTCATTTCCCTCGAAGTTTGACGAGCTGCGATTAAACTGTTTCAACTAGCCTTATTGCTGTTAGAATGTCAATCTTTTCGGACTGAAGATACAAAGATGGATCAGAGACGGTGAATATCTTTTGAAATGAGCCGTTGCGACAATTTCAAAACAACATATCTTTTGCAGTAGGGCTTCTCCATCAGTAACGGTTTCTTGGCTTTGTTCGGGTGCTAAGCAGTGCTCAAATGCATCTCTGAGGGAATCATATAGTTTGCCAGATTGAGGAACAAAGACTGTGTCTAGAGATTCCTGGATATGCTGTTGAAACACTTTGGGGTCTATGTAGCTTTCGCCAGGACGGGGTTCGCAAAAGATGAAGGGATGAGGCTCCCTCGTCCTAGCGATTGTCACATGAGTGCGAGTGATGCACGCGAAGGATGGCGAGTCATTTTGTCGTTGACAACTTTCGTTTCAAGTGTGCGGTGCATGGCTGTGCATTACGTCATTTTTGCTCTCGATGCGAGGCTCTTGTCTTGCCGAGGCTAATCTGCCTAATTTGTTTTGGGGTAGTTTTAAGGGGCAATTCTATTTCCAAAAAAGGGGTTTTAAGCCCGCGCAGCGGGGTTTTGGGGGCTAGTCTTCTGTTGTGCCATAGTATGTTTTAGCAAAATAATGGTCTACTTATATTCACGTTCCAATTGCTTCGATAATTATAATTTAAACTGAAATGATATAATTTGAAACCAAACCAAACATCCAGGTCCGTTTTTCCGCTAGGCTGATCTATGGTGCTCGTCTAAGTCTTTTTGATAGGTTTTTATATTTCGTTCTGTTAGTATTCGACCATTTTTAATTTTTGCTCAACTTTGTTATCAGTTGTTGCTCTAAATTATTTTGGTTTCGATTTGCTTCAAAGGTAGGTATGGTTAACTGTGGAGTTGTTCAGACGTTATTTCTTAAATGCTGCTTTTTACATTTTGTTCGTATTCTGTGATCAGAATTTAACTTTTTGGTAATTTCACAAGAAAGTAATACGTATAGGCGAACGCAACTTCAATCAATTGTAAAGTTTCAAGAGGTAGGAGAAGAGAACGCTTTCTAGATATTTTCATGAGTTTTAATCTTCCATATTTAAAAGATCGGCATCAATATTATTGTCTTCTAAACTTTTGTTTATATTTCTCTGCTTCTTAATGTCCATAATGATATCCCGAATTTCTTTTTGAATGACGGTTAATCGGCATTCTGCGGCTTCCATCTTTCTTTGTATGCGCAGCAATTCGGCGCTTGTCTTTTCTGCATATTTCTCCAGTTTTTCTAACCTCTTCAAAGTTTGCTCGTCCATTCTATTAGGAGGAAAATATAGCTTAGTGATTGTACGAAATTTTTAAATTACAACATTGGAAAAAAGCGGTGTGCGGTGATATGTGTGCAAGTTGACTTCTTTTACAATTTCACATTGGAATGAAATTAAAGGGATTATAAATTGTCCACGGGATGAAAAGGTTGCCTTCGTTCTTTGGCTTGCTTTTAAAATTTCACTGTGCAATTCATTTATACAAAACTGGATAGTTGTTAACATTTGAAAATTTGTGGAGAGTTGAAGGATTTGTGAAGGAATAAATTAAAAAGAAATGACAATACTTACGCAAATAGTTTTATGTTGTTGAAACGTTGGCTATCTGTAAACAGAAGCGGACAGTAAGGTCAAGGTTCAACGTTTGCCGTTGTAATTGTAAAGATGATGGATGAAATGCATGCTCAGAAAGTGTAGAAAATCGACCCTATTAGGTATCGTAACTTTTAAAATTTGGTAGTAACTTTAGTGCAAGTCCTTAAAAAGTGAAGAACTGATACTTACCAGGTGTCCACGCGCCGTGTAATATTTGTGTTATCTGTCTCGTCGTTTTGGGATGGGACTTTTTAAAGAGTACCTAGTCATGTGATACCTGTAGATTCGTGTTTGTGGGAACGGAAATAGTGCCAATGGCGATTGAAGGTAATGTGTGATTCATTTTCTTCAGGCTGGTTGGCAGGTATATGTGAATTTTAAAAACAACACTAAAGTCGGAAGCTTTGTGTTGGCAGCGAGGCATGAAGGAAACACGCATAGGATGGGGCCGGGTTATTTCAAACGAATTTTGACACTACCACTGTTTGAGGTGTCTGCAGCTTTGAAGTTAAGTTCACGCGAGATGGTATTCTTGGCTTCAATTTGAGGCTGTTGCTTTTTGGGACGGCTATGTATGACGTCAAACTTCGCTTCTAACCGAGGCTGTCGAGCCGTGCAATGGGCATTTGTTTGGGGGCCATTTATGGACCCTTCTATTATCTTGAAACAGTTGAGTCAGCGTAGTACGTTTTGAGGGCTATTGTGTGACAAAACATTACTTATTATTTGAAAATACATTAGTTATGGTTTGTTTTGTTTCAAAACGAATTTTATTCTTTTGGTTTTTTCCATAAAAAGAGTTGAACTAAAGTCCATGAGATTTGCTTTGTATGTGCATTTTGTTTTTGTGCTAAACGTTTTGCATTGCCATCTTTATTGTCTCGTGACGTTGTGCAACTTAGTATGTGGGTGAACGATAAGACCTTATAACGCAGTTGTTTAATGTTTGATTGAATTGAATGATGATCATGATGAAGGATGTCATATTTGCTTGTAATTGATACTTCTAGGGGTGGCTTGAATAGTCGAATTCTGAAATATGACAGATTATACTTATTTGAAAGCAAGTAGGCCAGAATTTTCTACGGGAGTCTTTGTTTAATTTTTCACGCACAAACTTTAAAATTGGTCCTCTTTTGTTTGAAAATTGGGATAGATCTTCCCTGGCATTTTTGGCATAATACTTGATTTATGTAGATGGTGAATGTTTTTTGTTTTGCACTGGGGCATTGTTTAGAGATGTTCTATTTGTTGCTTATCGAGCCAAAGATGCCTAGCTAAAGCAAATAACATTAAAAGCCCCTTTCACGAGTATGCTTGTTGTTTCATTTAATGTTGCCCTGATTGCCTACTTGTTTCATGTCATCTGGAAGACAGGTACGCCGAAGGTTAATGCTGGTAAACATTTGTTTGAAAGTTTCAAATCTTTTCCAGTGTTTAAAAAGTGTTTTTGAGGTAAGGGAAATTTTTTTTAAACTTGAGCCACCTGGTTATTTCAAGTGTATACGAAAATTTTGAACCGGATTTATGAAACGTTGCTAAGGAATGAGAGAGTAAAACCTCCAACTGTTATGGTAGGAAATGTAATTAACAACTATTTGAAAACTACTAAAGATTAAAAAATTATATTTATATAAAAAAAAAACGTAAAACATTAATAATAATAAATGTTTACAATTTTTCCATTTATATTCTGGTTGGTGCCTTGTTTTTCTTTATCTTTTTCTCTTTTTGTGTGTGGCACCAATTTTATTTTAACTGTGTCTCCTGGTCTACAATAACAAATATTTTATAAGTCATTTGAACGGAGGCAGGTGGTAAATAAAGGTGAAAAATGATCATTCACATCTCAAATTGCCTACGAAAAATGATCTGCCAAGCTGATAATCTGATATGTATTTAAGAATAGATTTGCTATGAATGAATTCATAGATGAAAAAGAAAAATATCTTCTAAAAGCCGTTGAATTCTTAAACAAATAAATAACCTGAAAGACGGTAATGGCGATCCCATAGTTACCTTATGATCCTGATTCTATTTCCTTCGTCATTGACGAAAAAAAACTTTTCGTCCCTTTTAATACGGAACGCCTTGGCGGTCAAATATTTAAAGGCGCCAATTGATGGCCGGTATGGAATGTCCTAGAAAGATAATTATGTTGATGAATAGCCGTGTAATGGACCACTAACGACTGATAACCGGAGTAAAGTTGCCTGTTTAACTACTGTTTCACTGCAAACAAACATCTATCGCCGCATATATTCGAAAGACAAAATTTGCAAACTTTACAAATCTATACTACACAAATCTATAAGTATATAAGTATGAAAAGAAGTCTTACTTTTGATTTTTTCCAAAAAGGACTTTCCTATTTTTGGTCCTCCATTTTTAAAATGTTGCTCTGGTCTAAGAGGGTGAGGTAGTCATTACCCTTTTATATGGTTAAAACAATGGTTTTGTCGGGGGAAGTTGACTGAGGCTTTTTTCTATTCTATGTGCTACTATTTAGGGAGGAATGATCAATTAGATGACAGATGTTACCTGTTAAAAAAGTTTGCATGCTACTGCTATATTTCAAAGGTGATGGGAGATTGTTTTTCTGTTGTACCGGCCGGACAAATAAGGTATTGTGTCGCAGTTGCAATCACAGGATTGCAAGATTGCAGTTTGACGGTGTCGACGCGGTAATCCACTAAGTTGACAATTCGTCAATCTTAACACCGCGAAAGGAACTCTTGCCAGTGTGTTATCGGGCCAAGCGATCGCGGCACGAAACAAACAACACGACATGACACCTTCTAACTTGCCAACGGGCTTGCCAAGTCCGAAAAAGTTGACATGACAAACATGTTTCGTTGACGGTTTACTCATCCTTTGTCATCATCTTTGTAGCACCCCCGGCCAAATGAATTGACCCATCTTACAGCTATTCAAGTCTATGTAGACTCTTTCGTTGTCTAAATGTATTTCTAACTTGCTCTTGAAATGGTTCTGACTCTATTAGAGGAGCCCTGCTTCTAGCCTAAAAAAACTGGCTATAAATGGAACAAAAGAAATACCAGTCAAAACTTTTTCATAATCACGCCTCATATTCAGTAGTGTCTTTAATTTGTTTGTGATCTTGCTTGTTCTAGAAATTTTAACGGCACCGTGAACAAGAGAACAATGTGAGAATGAAGGAAAACCAAATTAAAGATCATTCATCATCATCCACCACACAATAGAAATACATAAGCCCCCAAAACCCCGTTGCGCGGGCTTAAATCCCCTTCTGTGGGAGAGGAATTGCCCCTTAAAACTACTCCATAAATATTAAAATGTCAACAGTTGTGTCTTTGTTTTTAAAAAGGTAGTTCTCGTTTGTTCTTTTGCCTCTTCACGGATGCGCTGGCTAGGTGCACTCTGAGGAAATGTTCTGAAAAGAAACAAAAATCGTTACACAAGAAATTCGTTCTTAGGAAGGAAAACAAAGTTTGGCTAGAATAATCTTTAAAATGGCAACTATTACTATATGTTGAATCCTGTTCAATACATTTTTGGGAAATGGTTGGGAATGTTGGGATTGTTTGCTTTCCTTCGACAGTGCACCCTTACCTTTTTTCCTTCCAAAGAAGAGTTTGAAATACAGCTTGCAAAACTACTAATGTCTATATGCAGAGAAAAGTTGAATTTGTTGCCGGATGCATTAGTGAAAAGCCTGAACACCACGTCAAGGGGCATCCTTTGTTCAAGGTTTCCTTTTTTAATGGCAGTTTATTTGGGAAATTTTCTATTGAATAGTTCCTTCTAATAACTATAAACACCATGTTAGGGAAATTTGGGAGTTGGGGAGTTAAACTGCCATTGAGCAAAGGAACTACACCTTCCCATAGGCAACATCGGGGAAGATGTCAAGCATAACTGTGTTCCATGAAGAAATGTATTGAATAGAGCAGTAGAAGGAGTAGAAATACAGAGTAGTCTAGTATTGAAAGAAAAGGAAGAGAAGAACAGTATAAATAATGATCATGTGGGGCTCACTGAGTACACTATTTTAGTGTTTAGACAGAAAATATGGATCCAGGGGTATCAGGATCAAAGATCAAGATACCCCATGGGTGAGTGCAACACAGTGTAGCACTCACCTCCTATACATTTCGGTGGATCGGGAGCCCCAAGGTTGGCATGTATAGGCGCCTGGTTGGGCTGATCAAGAGTGATCAATCTTGGGATGATCAAAATTATACTTTATTTGAATTA
The DNA here is from genome assembly GCA_003864495.1 of Nemopilema nomurai. Lineage (NCBI taxonomy): Eukaryota > Metazoa > Cnidaria > Scyphozoa > Rhizostomeae > Rhizostomatidae > Nemopilema > Nemopilema nomurai. The sequence continues at coordinate 1,923,137 of ML133365.1, read as the reverse complement.
GTGCACTATCATTCAGTAGAAAAGATATGAGTATGGGTCAGAAGGTATCAGAATTACAGCCAAGTAGTCTGGCAATGAAGGATAGAACATGCTGAACAGTAGCGTGGAAGATGTAGCTCAACTATTAAGAAATAGATACAGAAGGAAGAAATTACAATCAAGAGAAGAAAAGTATAAATAATGATCATGTGAGGCTCACTGAGTAGTTTATTTGAATTAGTGCACTATCATTCAGTAGAAAAGATATGAGTATGGGTCAGAAGGTATCAGAATTACAGCCAAGTAGTCTGGCAATGAAAGGATAGAACATGCTGAACAGTAGCGTGGAAGATGTAGCTCAACTATTAAAAATAGATACAGAAGAAGAAATTACAATCAAGAGAAGAAAAGTATAAATAATGATCATGTGAGGCTCACTGAGTACTTTATTTGAATTAGTGCACTATCATTCAGTAGAAAAGATATGAGTATGGGTGGAGGTATCAGGATTAGATCACCTAAATGATATCCAAGTGTGGCGTGCAACAAAATGTGTGCATGGAGGTCTATCAGTTTAATGGATCATGGGGCATGGGGCTTACTGCAAAACTTCACGGTAGACAACATTCTTTGTTTTCTGTCCTTCTGGTAGCATGACTTTAATGCCAGCAAATGACTTAGCCCTTGACATGGCAACGTAGAGTTGGCCATGACTGAAGACAGGCTCAGGTAGATAAACACCAACATACCTTAATGACTGGCCTTGGGCTTTGTTGATTGTGAGACAGTAAGCTAGTCTCACTGGAAACTGGACTCTTGCAATATTGATAGGTAGGGCTGTATCTTGTGATGACATTGTGATTTTGGGTATCATCACATACTCACCTCTATGCTCATTTCCTATAATTTCTGCGCAAATAACATGGCGTTGTAAATCTCTTACTATGAGACGGGTGCCATTACAGAGTCCTCTTTTTGGATTGATGTTCCTTAATAGGATAACAGTTGCACCAATCTAGAAAAGAAAATTCTTTATTAGAAGTTGAATTTGGAGATTTATCTATGATGGAAAATGACAGACACATTTATAAACATTTGAATTTGCAAAATTATCAACAGTAAGGTCTCAATAGAGTTTGAAGTAAATATTTGAAGACAAAATACCTTGAGCTGCAACTTGTGAAGTGGCATTCCTCCAGGTGTTTGTGCATTGAGAAATTCAATTGGATATGCTGCAGCTTCTACAGGGTCCTCACTGATTACCCTGTCTGTACTGAGGTATGTGTGCATAGGTGTTTGCAATCTATCAAGCACCAGCTCATTGATGCGGTGAGTGAACTGATTCTTGGGAGTCAAGCAGCAGCGTTCTGACATTGTTCCAGGATCTAGCATTAGGTTTGGCTGTCCTGGTTGTGTTGGTGGATACAAAAAGCTCACCAGCTCATTGAGTGAAGGTAGCAATATGTTTTCTGGTAAGGTGACTTGGTCAAAGTCATCATGTGGCTCCTCACCATTGCCAAGTCTTAACAGCCAGTCAGCAAAATGCCTGTACTGTTCATCACGTGTGGCTCTCATGTTTACATGAAGTTGAAATTTGTTGAAGTGTTGCCACAGAGGAGAATTCTTCAAGCTTTCTTGGACAATGCGTTCTCTACCTGCTCTAAGAACAACTGGGAGAACCTGTCTGAAATCACCTCCAAGAAACATATACTTACCTCCAAAAGGTTGGTCAGTTTGTGTAATATCTCTCAGGAGAATGTCAACTGCTTTCAAAGCATTTGCAGGAATCATAGAAGCCTCATCCCAGATAAAGAGAGAGGTTTCTAAAAGCTTCTGAGCTCTTGCGCTTTGACGTTTAATGTTACAAGTGGAATCTGGCAGTAATGGAATAGGAATCTGGAAAGTTGAATGAGCTGTAGCTCCATTAATCAACAATGTGCCAGCTATCCCAGAATATGCAACACATTTTACTTTCACACCTAAGGCTTGAAGGTTGTGCACTAATGTGTTGTAAAGAAATGTCTTACCTGTGCCTGCTGGACCATCCACAAAGTAGCAGTTTTGTTCAGATGCTGTTTGTATAGCATTCATGACGGTGTTGTGAATGTGAAGTTGGTTGTCATTAAGAAGCTGCAGCATTTCTGCTCCCTGTTCTTGCTCACGGATGACATCAATATCTTCATCTGCATTCTGTGGCTGATTGTAGCCCTCTGGAAGCTGGGGTAAATCTGAGAATTCAGCATTAGTAATTGACTTACCATGAATCCTGAGTTGTTGTCAATGTCCCAGAGGCAAAGATACATGTGTCTGTCTTCAAAGACAATGGCTGGATTGTTGACTTGATCATGTCTAACATAATCTTCAGACATCACTTCTTTGAATTGTTCAAACAGTGCTCTAATGTCAGATGGTGTCTGAAATACCATGAGTGTGGCAAATAGTTGCCTCATCTGTGAAGGCATGTTCATGATTGATGCCTCTTGCAAGCATCGTCTATGTTCAGCATCATCTTCCAAAAGACCCAGTGCCCTTGCTGCACCCTTGAATGTCTCGTGTAGATGACCATCAATGGTTCGTATGTCTTCAAAGGATGTTACTCCTCTCCGATGGAGAAGAAGCAATCTGAGGGCAAACCTTTCTGGATCTGATGGCTGCACTTGGTATATCCTACCAATGAGTGGTGCTGTCTGTCTGCCTCATTTTCCACCTTTTTTTCTTTGGTCAAATGTGTAATGGTGTGGAATTTCCGAATATAGATACTGCTGTGCATTTGGATCTTCTTGGTTCAGTTGAAACCAAGCAGTGAGCGTTGTGTTTGGATTTACATTGAGTACCCTGTCCTCGTTTCCTTCCTGGAAATAAACATTCTGCTGCAAAGGTAGATGCACAGCAAGGCGAATGATGGTGTGGCTCTTGTCATGCATCTTATACTGCATGATTCGAAACACAGCTTGATGAGGGCCAACATACCTCGCATTGAGGTATTGAAGAATCTCATCATGATGTAGTATGTTGTTCCTGATTTCCACATGTGCAGAATCATTTCCTTTGTGAATGTATTTGAAAATGTACTTGACACTTTTTACAGTTGTGCAGATTTCAACATTCATATGACAGTTGAATTTTGTGAGAAGTTGTGGACTGTAAGGAACAACCCAAGAGTCATTAACCATGTGGTGACGTAGCTGTGCCAGGTGCTGTCCTCTACGTCTGTACAAAGGATATCCATTGACATTTAATTCTGTCTCCTGGACCAATGCTTTAGGGAAGTCCTTTTTGCATTGACCATCCTGCATGCACACACAATGGGGGTCAAGTTGACCACATGGCCCATGAATCATGTGCTTCTTGACAACTTCATGTAAATGTGCATTTCGTTGTGGATCTGGAATTTCTGCAGACACCAACATATCAACATCCTCTGCTGTACGTGGTTTGTCGGCATCCGAAAGAAACAGAACCATGTGTGCATGTGGTAAACCCCTTTTCTGGAACTCAATTGTGTAAACATATGCAATCACATGTCCTAAAACATGTCTCTGAAGCAGGTCACACAAAAGTTCCTTCAGCTTCAGGTGAAAAACACGACTGACAATATCTGGCCTGTCATTTGCTGTTTGGTGTGGCAAGATGTTTTCTTGTACCTCAGGCCAGTTTGGGTTAGCAGTCATGGTCAGGAAAATGTCAGGCTTACCATACTTGGTAACAATTGTCATTGCATCTTGGTAATTCTGATAAATTGATCTTGTGCTCCCTTCAAAGGTGGCAGGTAGAATCACAATGCGACCAACGTTTGCATCTTCGGCCTGTGCACGCCTTTCGACGTGATCCATAAGGCCTTGGTAAGATTCCACCCTCATTTGAGTTTGATGCGTTCTTATGTATGTCAGTTGATTTCCCTCAATCTTTGTGTACGCATCAACCAAGTATTGTTGAAACAGCAATCTGGAGCAATGAATTGCCGAGAAATCCTCACGGACGGCAATGCGGTATGCATAAAACTCATTCAAAGAGATTCTCTCTTGGTTGCGTCCGCGAGCAGCACCTTGTTGTCGGTTGCGTTGGAGTCAATGTTCCATCCAAAATCTCCATGAAAGAACAACAAAGGATAAGTCATTGGATCAGCATTGGGAGACGTAATTTTGATTTTTTGTGTGTTGTTGTCAGCAATATTAAAAACGGTAATGTCTCGATTAGCTGGATCGGGGGGTGCCCCCTCGTCTCCCACGTAAACTGCAGCGATTTCCGTTGCTGTAGGATTATCATAACGGCGATCCTGGAAAGGTCGACGCGCAATGATCATCCTCACTTGCGGTACGGGTTCGTTGTTTGCGGCTGCAGCGTCACGTTGTTGTTGTAAAACTTGCCCCATATTCCTGAATTGTCTTGCATAAGGATTAACAGCCATCAGCTCATCCTGTAGAAGTTGCAAGACATCAGGTCGCAGGTTCGCGTTTCTTGGGTCGTGAATTCGCTCCTGCAATGCTTGATTGGTGTCCATTATGTATAACTGGGAATACTCTGGACGTGTACCTTCTGGGGCATCTGCTGCGCTTGTCAAGTGGTAGGTTTGTCCGTGAATCGTAACCACACGGGGTCCTCTACCAGGGAGTTCGTTGACTGTGGCATTCCAAGAAGCCATTGCCAAGGCAGCATTATAGTTGCGAATGTTTTGCAAAATGGCGCGATTGTGGTGTCTCTCCATTAAAAAGTTCCATTATATGTGGCGCAGGTTGTACGATTGGAGGAAGTACAACTTTTCCTCCAAAGCAACATTTGGTGAACACATTCTGTGCGTTTGCCTCACTGACGAAAAATTTGGAACAGCAATGACGACACGAATTGTCCATTGCTCCAATATAGTGTTGCGGTGGCAAGTCTGGTTGTATTTGTTGTTCAGGCAATTGTTCCGCAATTTCGAGCTCCAATGCGTGTAATTGATTCACCGTTGGAGAATGTTCTGCGCCCCTGCACCACCATCTTGTAGTCTATCTGCATCAAGGCGGTTAAGATAATACTGTCTCTGTCTTTCTCTGTTTCTTTGACGATCCAAGTTTCTACGTTGTCCTCTGCGTGGCATATTTCGATGCTAGTGATTACAAATAAAGTTTGCAAATTGAGAAATCCCCCTTATTCTAAATAACCACCTAAGGGCTGCAAGAAGAATTCAACATTTTCTAACAAAAATATCTGCAAACTTCTAAAAGATTTGAAGCAGCATTAGAACTGTCGACGCAACTGCGTCGTTTACCACGCAGTGTAGGTGTTAATAAATAGGAGAATTGCCTCAAGTCAGAGGCCTTCGAACCATTGAAGCAATGCTGCAAAGCTAACAATTATCGTAAACTACACAACTTACTTCGTAACTGTTCCAATTCAATAATGAGCAAATTGGTAAGCAAACCAAAATCCGATTCCAAAAGGAAGCATTCCGATTAAAAAAAACAAACAGCAAGATTTTTGAAACACGAATCCAAAAGTAATTCGGTCAAACAAGTAATCGAAATCCAAAAGTAATTCGGTCAGACAAGTAATCGAAATCCAAATTTTATTGCGTCCTTTCGTGACTGGCTATAAATCACCAACTGGCAACAGGAAACAGAACAGCTCCTTGTGACAGCCTCCTGTTTGCCAAAATCGCAAATTCATGCGACCGTCGCAAAAGATGAAAGAGAAGAGACTCCCCCTTCCTAGGGATTGTCACAGGAGTGCGAGTGATGCACGCGAAGGATGGCGAGTCATTTTTTCGTTGACAACTTTCGTTTCAAGTGTCCGCTCCTACCGTGTTTCGATTTTTGTGTATCTGTGCATTACGTCATTTTTGCTCTCGATGCGAGGCTCTTGGCGAGGCTAACATGTCTACTTTGTTTCGGGGTAGTTTTAAGGGCAATTCTATTTCAGAAGGGTTTTAAGCCCGCGCAGCGGGGTTTTGGGGGCTAGTCTTCTGTCTTACCAATATATTTTTATCTATGGTGAAAGTTGTCTTCAAAGTTTTACTGGAATATATTCTATTTGAGTGACATGGTCTATCGTGAGTTTAAATTTCAACCACGCAGAGTCATCAATTTCATTTAAATATCCTTTTCAGTAATTTGGGTGAGCACGCTAGGAAGGGGCGCTTACTTTGCCTTTTCAAGCGTAAATTATTTCGAGTGTCTTGCTGATAAACTTCACCGCTGTATGTCTTTTTAATTTTGAGCCAAAAGCAGTAAGTTGTTTCAAAACCAAGTTGAAATTTCGAGTCGAAATGCTGGCATCCAAGGCGGACTTGGGATACTTGCATAAAGCAAGACCGAGTGCACGTCCCGTTTCAGTTTGGTGGCGTCCAGATGTGGCAATCAATCAAGTTGACAACTCGTTAATGTTAACACCCTTCAAGGAACCTTGTTCCAGCGAGCCAAGCGACCTCTGCATGAAACAAACAACACGACATGACACCTTCCTACTTGCCAAGTCCGAAAAAGCTGCCACGAAATACTTGCTTTGTTGACCGTTTTACTCGTAGTTTTGGAAAGTATTGGGGGTAGATTACATGGCCGCTGTCTTTATCACAGTTTTGGAAATTGAGGGCGGTTTAAGCTTAAAATCGTATGAGGGTTACACTGTCAATTCTCCATCGAAGAACAGTTGACCACAAGGAAAATATTTTTCTTTTAGCTGATCAACCTGTAGTGAAGCGAGCTAAAACTGCTTCGTATCGTTGTCTAAATTGATTCCTATGTTGCCCCTGAATCGGCTCCGACTCTACTTGAACAATTTACGACTGGCGAAACGTCAAAATCTGCTAAATTTGACAGTGCGAAGCCTACCCTTGAGTTCTTGCAAAGTGTATAGTGGAAAATCACTGCCCAACCTAGTTATTTTTATAAAAAAAAACTGAAAAACCTCGTCAACCCAGTCGTTTTTTGTTTAAATGACTTCGGGGGCTCTGCCATGCCGAAAAGCGACCCCTTGGCCAACACAAAAAAAAATTGCAACGTAGTTATTTTCATCTTTTCTCGGGCTTTCTCGATAGCTCTGTCACGTTTTCAACCGTCCTATGGATAAGCTTTTTGCTCATTTACCTCGCTACGCTGTCGTAAGAGTTTAGTGTAATTTAAAGAAAAAACCGTGATACGAAATCTCTAACTTACAAAATGAAACTTAGCACACATGAAAACTGCCTCTGTAGCAGTCAAAAACTGACTATTGCCACCAATAGGCACCAAATTAATTCTACAGTTGCAGAAATCTCAACAACTCTACCAACACTAAAGAAACAACGCGAGAATGAGTAAACGTCGAATCGAAAACCATGCATCGTCATCCACCAAGAAAATTAAATACATACAACATAAAAACGTAGGGTTTTAAAGTTCGTACGGTAGTCTCTCGTCTATTAAAAACGGAGTTCTTGCTCTTCCTTTCTTCGTCCCAACACGGCAACAGTGGATAACATTTGACGCCATGCCATGACCCTGCAAGCAAGGAAAACTCGTCAGAAGCGAGGTCTGCCAAAAACGCAATCTAAAAGACCAAAAAACAACGGCAGTTACTGATTATAGAATACATAAAACATGTTGTTTATCGCTAAAGCTATTTAGAGCAATTTAGAGCAATTTAGAGCAATTTAGAGCAATTTAGAGCAATTTAGAGTGAAAAACGCCCTCGAGGTATGGCGGAAGGGGTCAACAGGTCAATTAGCCAAGTGCGAAAATCTAACACAAAACCCAATTCTTCGAAAAAAGAACCAGAAAAACAACGAAAACGACAAACTTGAAGCAACACAACAAACTTACTTTGATTCGATTTAGAGAGGGCACGAAGTTTTCAGCATTTTGAAGTCAGCGAGAGGGCGTACCTGCCATTCCCCACGTTGCTGGTACCGCGAGTTTCGGCTCCATTTCTCTCTAAAAAGGAAAAAAGCCAGAAATCAAACCTCCCGTAACATCATTAAAGAAGTTAATCGATTGATTATCAGAAATTTCCCTGAAAGCAAGCTATCTAGGTATTTGGAGCAATTTAGAGTGAAAAACGCCCTCGGGGCATGGCGGAAGGAGGTCAACAGGTCAACGGCCAGGTGCAAAAACCCCGCACAAAAGCTAGTTTCTCGAGAGAAAAACCAGAAAAACGGCGATCATAATGCAACAAAACAAACTTACTTTGATTCGTTCTAGAGGGCACGACAAAGTTTTCAGCATTTCGTAGCCAGCGAGAGAGCCAGGTGGGGGCGTGCTTGAAGTTTCTCATGAATTTTTCTTCTGCCACCTCGAGTTTCGGCTCGATTTCTCACTTAAAATGAGGAAGAAGCAAACAAATCAAATCTCTCTTAGCACAATTTTAAGTAAGTAAGCAATCAATTCAGCATTCAGAAAACATTCTAGAAAGCAAGCAAGCTCGTGGGTAGCAAATTTTTTGAAACGAATGGAAGCTGGAAAAATCGTGAAATACGCACGGAAATTTAGTTTAACATCAGGAATATCATCAGATCGAAAAGAGAAACGAAAGTTACTTACTGTATGGCAGCTTTCAATGGTGAAATTCCCAAAAACGCAATGAAAAGCAGCTCCAAAAATGAGCACGTCCAATCCACACGGGTAGCAAGCACGAAATGACCCCTGTCCTGTCCCGAGCACGCTGTTGTTCTCTAGTACGCCTTGCTGCTCTGCTGGGACGCGTCACTCACGTCGGCAACTTGCATTTCGATTGGTGGAAGAGGACTCTCTTTTGTCCCCAAACAATGGAGGGCTGCAGAGGTAGACACGTGACCGGGGCAAGCTCGGTCGATCGAGGGCAAGAAAATTTTCTCCCCTCGGCCTGGAAATGGCGAATCGAAGCAAAAACACGGCGAATTTCGAAAAAACGCTTGCGAATTTTGGAAAAAAAACCAGACATCCAGAAAGAGGCACTCCAGGCGAACCGTACCGCTAAGAAATGGGGAACGTGGAGCGAACAGTTCGGGAGCCAGAGCTCGGAGAAGGCGGATGACCGGCGAGCGGGGCTATGAAAAGTGGCAATGTCCACTAAAAATAAGGAAAATTTTGGCAAAAAAACCAGCCACGATCGAAGACGAATGTTCACCGAAGCGAGGGGTATAAAAACCTTGAGGATGGGGTTTGCCGTGGGGGCAGGAGAGCGCCGAGAAGGCGGTTGAGAAGGGGTCTCGTCGGAGAAAAACGAATTTTTCGATCAAAAATCGTGCGAATTTTCCGGAAAAAAGCCTCAACTCTGTTGGGAGAACACGTTGGGAAGAAACAGCAAAAAGAATTTGGAAAAAAGACGCAGCAGTTTTGAAAAAGGGAGTACAATCGATCGGAGGCAAAGATCAAAGGCGCCGCCTCATGAATAATAGGCATTTTAGTATATGTAGATAACACGCTCCACGTGGATCCTAACGTTTGCAATTCCTCTGGTGCTCTCTACATCTATTGGATCTAACTGAATCTTGCCTTTAGTAAAGGCAGGCATGACAAGTTTAGCCCCTTTGAAGGCAATGCTTTCATGTATTGTGAAGCCGCGATCAGCCATAACAAGATCTCCTGGCATGAGTTTGTTTAAAAGACCACAATTTTCAGCCAAAAACTTGTCTGAGGTACGTCCTCCCCATGCCTTTGAAACAAAAGAAATGCTCCCTTGAGGAGTAATACCAATCAAGACTTTCACTGTATTGTGGTGCTTGCAAGAGCTAAAGGTTTGTGCTCTTGCTAAGAGGTTAGTGGGCTTTTCTATGAATATCTCAAAACAATCTATTATGACAGTGGTCTTGTTCCCAAAAGAGTACTGAAAGCTTTCAGGCATTGTATGCAACAGTTGAAGTCTAACTTCCATGACTGTGATCCAAGGTAGAAATATTCTTGATACTGTAGGAACAGATACCCCAAATCGGAAGGCCAGGTCTCGATATGGCACATTAAGTCTTAGTTTAATCAAGGCCAAAACGAGTTCCTGATATTTTGTCAGTGTAAGATATCTTCTTGTGACATGTGGGGCAACATGTTCATAGACAGCATTTAGAAGCTTCAAAGTTGGCAACCCTGTGTAAAATAAGACCTTCTCGTCTTCCAGCATGTCTTCACGATCAAAGAAAGGTTTTGGTGTTTTAAACATATAGTCAAATTCCTAAGTTTGTGTTGTGGAATCACGAGTTTTAGTTTGGAGTATCTGGGTACTACACTCAGCAATGTTTAGAACAACATGTTTTGAAGTGACTTCACACAAAAAGTCATCGTCGACATATTTGCTGAAGTCTTCGTTGTTTATTGAAGTTGAAGTGGAATCAAATGAAATTTTCTCTATTATGCCCCAATCCTCGTTAAGTTTTGCCAATTTAGTAGCTCTCTCTGTTAACTCCCTCTCATGTTGTCTTTTGCAACGTTCTTTAGCCCGTTCGCTTCGTGTCACCTGAAGTTCTGGGTCATTAGTATTGCTTGCTACTTTTTTGAGTGGCCTAGTTCTACTGTAGGTACCCAGTCAACGTTCCACTTATCCCAAGAGGCTGCTGGTTTTCCTTGGACAAAGTGCCAGCTACAAACTCTTCCACTTTTGATAAGGTTTTCGCTCAAGTTGGCTCTGCTAATAGCGGACAACCACCTTCTTCGTCGCTCAATCGACAACTCTTCAGTTGATTCTCCTTGATTTGTAATTACAGCAGGTACAGGATAGAAAGAAATTAAGTTATCACGAACACTTATTGAGTGACAATTTACCATTAAACATAAAACCATGGTTGAAAAGCGATGTTGTCCTTTGTTGTGCCTACCGATCGATCTGTGGTTGTGCACCAAAATGGTGGATAGTAACCGTTGTCATGCACAGGGTCACGTGTGTGAAAATCGAGAATTGAAAGACTTATTTTTACCAGATTCGCCTGTTGGAAAGTTGTACAATGAATTATGTGATCTACTGAGTAATTACTTCAAGCTGAAAGCTTTGGAAGTCGCTGAAACTTATCGTTTTTATCAAGCCATTCAAAACGAAAATGAGAGCGTTTTGGAATATGCCAATCGTTTGAAACATTTGACTGTAATTTTGGTAATTTACTACCTCGTGCCTTACAAGACCACTTTGTCGGAGTAGTAAGGAATGCTACTACAAAAACAAAGTTGTTCTTCAACGACGAAATTTTCGGCTGTGCTGTACATACTGATGTTGCAGATGAAGCTGCACAGAAAGAGCTAAAATAACTGAAAACACATCCTGCTATTCATTGTGCTAATGTAAATTATTCGAAAATAAGCAACTTGAAAGGAATTCAAATGAAACAAAGGTACAAAACACGAAATGTGTCTGCTACTGAACGACATTGTCAAACAAAACAGAAGAATATTACCGTTGTGGGTCCAAAGAGCATCTTGGAAATCAATGCAAATTCATGAAATCAATTTGTCATTATAGCCGTAAGGAAGGGCACTTACAAAAATGTTTCAAAAGAAAAAACGTGAGAGAAAAAAAAATTTTCAAGTTGATAAAGTGGATGGGTTCAACGAAGAAGAATATGAAACAGATCAATGTGAATATGTGTCATGTGAATACAAATTAAATTACTAGTTCGAACGTCAACATTGAAGGAGTAGCATTAGACCCCTTTCACATTGCATCGACTTAAAATCCAAAACGAGGCTAGAGTTGTTTGAACGCGAACTCGCTTCCTGAAGGCATCGTAAACATTCGAATCTTGAGATTTATTAGTTGTTTCTTGCGGTTTGATTTGTTAAAAATGAATCAGTCTAAAAGTACGAATGAGTCGAACCAGCAAGTAAAGAAAAGAGCTTCTTTAGGAAAGCAGTGTGCAGCGTTTGGTTGCTACAATTTCTTTTATTCTACCGACGGATCCCCGACTGGCCTACGCTTCTTGAAGTTTCCTCAAAAAACCCGGAAAAACGTCAGTGGTGTAACTTGATAAAGCGTGTTGATGGCCTGGATGGGTTCAGAGTTACTGCATCGACTTATCTGTGCCATGAACACTTTACGGATTCAGACATAAAGAAGAATCCTCAACGCTGGAAGTTACGAAGTGACGCCTTTGCCTTCACTTAAATTGCATGAAGGAAACCGCTTGGCCTCTTCTACGAAAACAACTCGAAAGGCTCCAAAGGATCGCAGCTCCCTTGCTTTTGAATCTGTAAGCGATGTCTTGGAATCAATGGATAACACTGTTTCGACGTAAACAAATCTTTCGTTTATTGACAGGCCTATTTTCCTTGAAAATCCTGGCCATGGCAGTTTCCCAACAGTCGAACACGGATATTTCCAAGGCAACCAGTATGATGTAGAGTTGGTTGAATTCGTCAATCTCAAAGAGAAAGTTTAGGAACTCTCTCAGAAAATTGCTGAATTAAATGTTCAACTATCTTCTGCAAAGAAAGCCTTTTTTCTGTTGAAAAGTTGCAAGATGATGATTCAGCAGTGAAGTTTTACACCGGTTTTCCCTCATATTCCTCATTTCAAGCTGTTTTTGAATATTTAATGCCAAAGCTTGAAAACATGTCTTATTGGCGAGGAACAAGGTCCACCAATATCTCCACAGACCAAGAGCAAGAACCGAATCTGACTTCAAAAAAACGAGGACCAAAAAGGAGGTTGTCACAGTTAGATGAATTTCTCTTTTTCCTGGTGCGCTTGAAAGTTGGATTGTTTCTCAGTGATCTTGCTGACAGATTTGGTATCTCTGTTGGTCATGCCTCAAAAATTTTTACGACTTGGATTAACTTTCTCTTCCACGAATTACCACTTCTGTTTCCCTATCCGTCAAAGGATCTAGTTGCGAGTATGCTGCCAGCTGAATTTAAAAGTTACCCTTCAACAAGAATTATCCTTGACTGTACAGAAATACATATTGAAGTCCCCTCCTCCTTAAGATCACAGTCTCAAACATGATCAGAATACAAACAACATAATACATGGAAAGCTCTTATTGGTATATCTGCGTGCAATTACCTTTATATCAAAGCTCTGGTCTGGTTGTGTTTCTGACAAAGAATTAACATCTTCCTCTGGTCTTCTTTCTCTTTGGAACCAGGTGACAATGTAATGGCAGACAGAGGTTTTGATATCGCCAATATATTACCACCTGGTGTCACATTAAATATTCCTCCTTTCAAAGGCTCACATCACCAGTTAACACCTGCAGAGTCAGAAGAAACAGCCAAGATTGCCGCTGTGAGAATTCATGTAGAGAGAGCTAGAGGGAGGGTCAAGAACTATCACATTTTAGATGGTGTATTGCCACTAAGTCTTGCTCCTGTCGCAAACCAAATTTTCACAGTCTGCTGCCTTTTAAAAAACTTTTTACCATTTTTTGTTAACCCTTAAAGGAATGATAACTGAATTAAATTTGTATTCTTCAGTAATCAATAAAATAGTATATATCTATTATTTAAAAGTACTGAAAAGATCATACAAAGACATAGATGAAAATAGGTATTATACATTATCAACATTGGGTAAATGACATTGAACGTAATCCCCCTTTTTAGGCATTAACTACAATTTGTCAGTCTATTGAAATTGAAATCCCAAAAACCACATTTTCTACTATGGAAAACCCGAAACCCCATCGACAAAAATTGGCGAAACCTGCAACCCATAAGATCCCAAAGGTACCTTTTCAATCACTGTTAATGGTTTTAGGGGCTGAGAGGGGACGGTGTAGCCGCTAAGATTAAGAAGGTTGTAGGCGGCTGGAAGCTTGATCGTGATTCTAATAACGTGGACACAGGTGGCTCGGGATGCTTACTTCCTTCAGGTATGAAACGGAAAAAGTTTAAAGTTAAGAAGTGAAATATTTTCACTCACAGTAGACAAATCACACATGACTAAACAAGGCCAACAGTCAAAAGTGTTTCTTTCCCGATATCCACAAATCCATTTAAATAACTCATATGCCGAGTCACTCGATCTGTGCTTTATAGTAATTTTTGGATAAGGTCTGCCCTCTTCTTTCAGACGGAGTCGTTGCTCATATGTTAACTTTTCATAAGTCCATACAAAAGAAAACACTTTTCGAACGTCCCATCGGCGTTCGTTTCCTTTATTTCGCAAAAAGCGACTCATCTCGACTTCAAAAATGTACTCCCAAATAGCGAAAAAAAGAACTCTGACGGCCACGTTATTAAGAATCGAAAAAACAATGAACGAATTCCTGCCAATTCTAAGCGCGTTCTTTCGTCTGGGATGGTTCTGATTTTCGCTTTATCAAACTTTTCAAGGGATTTCAAAGCAACTTGCATATCTGGTTGCAACCCTTTAACAAAATAGTCTTTAGAAATAGCCTCCAAAGTTTTGTTGTCAAATGAAGGGTATGCCAATTTGACTAATTCCAGCAATTTAAAGGCATAATTTTGCGTAGATTCTCCTACCTTTCTTGGCCTATTCGCCAATTCACTCAGTGCTTCTTCGCGGTTTCGTTTTCCCTTCTCAAATTCCTTTTCGTGTTCAGCTTTTAATTTTTCTGGATCCTTTCTATCATCTGCTGAAAGTCGTAGGTAAACATCAAACGCTGGCCCTTCTAGTTTACTCGCCAACGCTTTAGCCAGCTTTTCTTTTGTGTAACCTTTCAGTGCGGCATGTATTTCTACCTTGGTTAAAAAGGCTTGAACATCGCCGTTTCCTGTGAAACACAAAATACTGCTTTTCGACGCATCCATGTTAATTCGGTTACAGTAATTTTGCCTAAAGATTGCTGAAAAGAGAGACTTCTTACTTGGCGACTTTACTATTAGAGAACTGTAACCGAATAAATGAATAACAAAACACGAGTAAAGAAGAATATGTAAGGACGGACTATTTACATAGATTTTACTGTATTTTGAGCTTTTAACTCACTAAAAGAAATGCACACAATCATTGGAGATTTCAAGAATCTAAAATTGACTATTTTGCAACAATTATTGTACTTGAAAGGTTTTCAGCATGTACATTTTTCACCTGAAGCATTGTTAACAGACTTTAAATCATCTGAAAGTGTTTTCAGTTACATTAGAGTTTCGATGATTTGCTAAACAGAAGTCCAGATATTTGATTTTTACCAACCTAACTACCTTGCTTGTCCCACATATAAAAAAATGCAAATTTAAGAAACACAATGACTCCTATTTTTACAAAATGTCCGGCAGCACCGGTGTAATATGCGTCTTTGCGAATGTGTCCGGGGGGACTGAAACGCATAGAAAAACGACACTATGCAAAAGTGTCCCCTCTACAAAACAATAGGGGGACTCTTTTGCATAACAAAACTGTATGCGAAAGTGTTCCGGGGGACCGAAACACATAGCAGAACGATATGTTGCAAAAGTGTCCCCTCCATAAAATAGTCTATGAACAATTGATTTTTCTCTTTTAAAACATTCATACAAGTGGACAATAATTTAAATGTCATCAAAATATCTGATTCTTTTCCAAATTTTGATTGCATAAATGTTGCTTCAAGTTTCTCTGACTGGTTTCAATTTATTCTCTAAAAGCAATGCTCAGCAACACACGTTATGACATTATGGCAATGCGACCTTAGAAAACCCTGCAATCGTAGAAATGATCGTTGAAGTTGAAGGAAAACTAAGCATTTTCTTTTGATTGCTTGATTACAAAAATTGTCGAGAAACGTAAGAGACTTTATTCATATTTATTTTGTAAGTGAGGAAGGTACAGTAGCAGAGACAGAACAGTTGACATACTAGCATATTTAAATGTTACATGCAGTGTCGTAACACAGTTTAAGACCCCTGAAAAAAGACCCCACCCCTAATTTTTTCTTTACGATTTTTAAATATAACACTTGGCTCCAGTTTCACCCTGGCTTTTTCATTCATTCAGCGTAACGTCCTTTTCATTTTGTTTCTTATTTTTTAATTAAATTTTCTGTGCGTTGTTGTATCTGGATAACTTTTGATCTTGATGATTGTAGCATCTTGATGATACAAAAAGTTAGAAAAGAAGCGATTGATTGATTAATGATTATTGATTGATGATTGATTGATGATTATTGATTTCATTAAGAGACCGGGGAACAGGAACAGGAACAGGCATGTTGTAGTAGCATCAAGCGACCGCAATTGTCTATACTCATAACCATTGCAAGATTGGTTCATCAGAGGGGCTGGGTTCTAGTTGACATAATCTAGCAGTAGCTTTTTCGCAGTCAGTTCCCTGCTGGTTGTCAGAAACTCCACAGCAACAGTAGCATACTTATCATTGCCGTCCCTGTTAGCTCCAGACAACAACGCGGACGTTTTCAACCTGGGCCGCGGCCGATCCAGTATAGTGTTGGAGTTTAATGCTGTATTCATGTTTGTTTCAATGGGCGTACGTTACTCTGGTGTCGCCGATCTCCTCTCCAGAGTCGCTAGTTGGCCGTTGGCTCCAAGGAGCTCCTCTGCCCTTTGACGGGTGTTTTCGTCCCGACTTGGTAAATCTAGCAACCCTCCTCATAACACCCCAAGGGGCATATGAGGGGAGCCAGTTTAGTCGCCGGCATTCCGACCCACGGCAGGTGGTACTGGGTTACGTGGTACCAGTAGCAGGATTACCTGACCAGACCAAAATGGAAATACAGAGTCACTGGAAAGCTGTAAAAACCATGGGAAATAATTTGATTCGCAACCCGCACAAAATGCGGGAAAGGTAATTTTCATATTCAAAGAATAGTGTGAAAGGTAATTTTCAAACAATGTGGTGCCTGGCACCGACCCTTATGTTCCACTGCGTAGACAGAGTTTTCTTTTATCTGGAAGTCATTTTGGCCTGATATTTGGACTACTAAAAGTTATCCATTTAAGTTAAATTTTGACTTTTAGTGGAAATCACTTTTAGTTCAATGTGGCATTAAGTCGTGCTCTATTCTGGTGGTTGTTAATATAAATCAATTTCTGTTGTAGGAATACGCACTACATCATAAAAAAAACCTGGATGATACTTTCTCTGCAATTGTAATTGAGACTGACAGCAGGCAAGAGAAGCGAACAAGACTGGTATGGACTCCCTCACTAATATGTTGAATGGAAAACTTTTTTCTTCCAAACATTTTTAGATGATCATTATAAGAGTTGTACATGACAGTGATGATGAGCTGGGAATTCCAATCAAAATGTCAAAGCATGTTTTCATTTTAGAATAAGAAACTAAATATATAGTGTTATTTTTTTAGTTCACTATGCTTTATCACTTAAGAACAAGCAATGTAAGATTAATATGTTTATCAAAGCTCTGTGAAATTGCTGACATTAATGGGTAGATTTTATGCTTTCCCATAGGATGCGTGCCAGGAAGCAGTTTCTAACACACAGCAAGAAGACGATACTGCAATTCCTTGGATTTCTTGTATTGGGCAGTTAAAGTGTGAACATATTTCCATATGCGAGGGAATTGTCAAGAAGGCTTCTATAACAGATGCTACACAGCAAGGTAAAAGCAACTTCATCCTTTCTACTGACAGATGCAAGGAACAGCCTTAATCAGCTGCAAATTAGTAATCCGAAACCTGATGCATCAAATGTAAAAGAATTAATCCCCATAAATAAAGATCCAGGCAGCAGAGGTAAAATTCTCACAGACGACGACAGATATTCCGCATCAATCTAGGACCATTTCAACCCAAACTTGGGTTGTATCCTCGAAATAATGACATTCCTCATTCCAAGCAATGCAGGTTCTCTTCGGAGTGGTTTCTTGAATTGCCCCATCTAGAATATTCTATTGTCAAGGATGCAGCCTTCTGTTTCGTCTGTCAGCTATTTCCAACAGGAGTTGGACATGAAAAACGTAATGATGCTTGGGCAGTGGAAGGTGTCCGTCAGTGGCAAAAAATGAAGGGCAGAGGCAAGTCAAAACAGGAAAAATTAGCCGGCCACTTTTCAAGCAAAAGTCATGAAGCTTCGCTTGACGCATTGGTTGCATTTCAACACAAGTTTAATCACATAGACAAAATCTTAGATAAAGAACAGATAAAAATTTGCATAAAAGCAGAGGCAGAGAAGCAAAGAAATCGAGAGGCTATCAAGATCGTAATAGATTGCACGTGTTTTGGCCCGCCAAGGTTTGTCTTTCAGGGGTCAGTGATCTGAAAGTGAGGCAAATGGAAATTTCCACCAACTGGTACTGCTAGTTGCAAGACACCCTCCAGTGTCAAAAAGCTGGTTGGATAAGGCTGCAAAACGTCCACAACGTGCAACATATCTCAACTGGAATTCACAGAATGAATTCTTGGAGCTATTGGCTGAGTATGTAATCCAGAAAATTAAGTCAGAAGTTGAAGTTGCACTACGCCAGATGCGTCACACCTTGATCAACTTTCTGTAATTCTACGCTACGTCACTCCTTTGGGTGCTATACACGAGTGACTGCTTGGTATGCGCAACAAGCAAAGGCCATTCCAACATCACTTTGCAACAAATAATTCAACACTGAGTCAATTCATCGTTTTCCTTATTCGCTCGGAGCGCAACGCATTCTGGTGCTGGTAGTTAACAACAACACGGCAATTTGCGCGCTCTTCAAATCATTGCAAATATCGCTCAATCGCACTGTACGGCAATTTACGATTGAAAAGATGGATAACCTTTCAATTACGCAATAAATAAATACAGATACTTCTTCAAACAATCGCCCTAGTTTTTTTCAAATCTCTAGCCCGGGGCAACTCGCTGTATTACACCAAAAGCCAGAAGCTGTTGATATGGAAAGAGACAACAGAGTAGACCTATGTGATGAGATCCCTAAGAAGCAAACGAAAGCTTGTGGATTCACATTTTGCATGCCAGGTTGTTTCAGCAATAGCAAACTAAATCCAGCTCTTAGTTTCTACCAGTTTCCGTTTGGAAATCGGCAAGAGAAGATCGACCTGAGGAAAAGATGGATATCCCTCATCAGTTGCAAGGACATCAAACCAATGAATGGACACAGTGTTTGTTCGGTACACTTCGTTGGTGGAAAAAAGACTTACATGAACAACGTGCCGCTCATGGTTCAAAAAGCAACACGTCCCAGCATACAAAAACCAAGAGCAACATTTAAATGTCGTAACAGAGCCCTCACGGAATGACGATTCGATCGGGAAAAACTTATTAAAGTAATTGCAAATGGTGATGAGAACTTACCTGACGCAGTTAATTCTGAAAAACCGGCAAATGAGCTTGCTGCTCTGAGGAAGGAAATGGAAGCAAGAGAAAGATTAAATAAAATCTCTTACAAAAATATTGGTTCAGGCTAAAAAAAGAATGAAATGATATAAAGGATGATACTGAACCATTTCATTTTTATACTGGTTTCCAAGATCATGAAAAATTTCTGAATTTTTTTAATTTTCTAATGCCAGCAGCAGAGAGGCTTATATACTACAAGTCAAACACAAATGCAGATACAATTTGCCCTGAGAATCCAAAGGGTAGACCAAAGAGGACACTGGCACTAAACCAAGAGTTGTTTATTGTCCTTGTACGTTTACGGTGTGGACTTTTAGAAAAAAACATTACAGGGCAGGTATTTTGTTGGGCATTTTTCGAGGAACTTTATCACCTGGATTGATTTCCTATATACAAGGCTTAGACAGCTGCATCAAAGTCAACTATTGATGAAACAATGCCAAAATGCATTCAAAGAAATGTACCTAAGTACACGTGTGATATTGGATGCTACTGAAACATTCATGGAAATGCTTAGTTCATTCAGGTCAGAGAGTGAAACATGCTCTAACTACAAACATTGCAATACTGCAAAGGGCTTGCTTGGTATTGCACCTTCGGTTGCACTAACATTTGTGTCACACCTATATGCTGGCAGATGCAGTGATAAAACAGTCACAAGGGTATCCTTAATCTTTTGGAAGCAGGCGATACAATCATGGCTGACGAAGGGTTCAACATAGAAGATGATCTTCCACCACAAACAGGGCTGAATATACCCCCCTTTTCTCAAGGAAAAAGCTGCATTCACATTAGAAGAAGAAACAGAAACCAGAATAATTGCCTCCCTACGTGTACATTAGACGAATAAAAACATTTAAGTTACTGAAAACAATATTTCCAATTTCAATGTCTGCTAATTTGGATAAAGTATTGGTGGTTTGTGCATATCTATCAAACTTTTTACCACCACTTATTGCTAAGAAATAAATGTGATTTCGTACAATTGAAAAATTTATTTTGTCTTTGTATCACTGTTTTTTAGTAAATTTCTTTTATCATTAAATTAAATGAAAATACACTTGTCATCAATTAACTGGGGCAATGGTTTTAAACTTCTGAATTTCAATTTAGGAAGTGAGAGGAAATTGTCTCCTGTGTGACAAAAATAATATTGCCCCTACCCCACCTACAATTGTAGTATTCCCTTAAACATAGCCATTACACAATTTCAATTTTAATTTGATTTCAGCTCAGCTCTAGAAATTCAGTTTCTTTGTTTTTTGTCATGGTCAGAGAATTTTTGAGATGAAAAAATTGTCCTGATTTGTAAATTTTCCCATTAAAACATGACATTCTAACCAATGCCAAAATGACATAGCACTTATTTAAAAGCAGTAAAAACAGATTTCATTTGGCTTCAACTCATCATGAATGTCATATATTTTAATTTATATCAACATAAATGTTTCAAAAAATGTTGCTAAGTTTGGTAACATTACAGTTTTCCAAAAATGACAGTCACATTCTAAACGTTGCACATATATATCTATGTCAGTATAAACAATAATGTCTAGCCATGGAAGGCCAATTATGTTCATTATTCCTTGGCATTGATAATAATAATGATGCTTTTTTTCAAACTTGGCCCAGATCCTGAATCTCCCATGAAAAAGTTTTTATCTTGGCATGAATCTTGAACAGTTAAGTTCCTTTTTGTGTAAGGACACTTAATCTCAATGCCACCTAGAAGCATCCCACCTTGAATTATCAACACATCAGGGCTTGCACCAAGCCATGGCCATTTAGGGTTGATCATCAGACCACACTCAACAACATTACTTTGGTGGCAGAATTCTGTTTTGTACCTTTCTAAAGCTACCTTTTCCTTTTCAATGCCCCATTGTAACCCTGCTGTATTTTGCCCAGTTCCACCCCTCCTTTTAGCTATTTGATCAAGAATAGATTTTGGAAACACATTTTCCCTTCATCTTAAGATTCTGCCAAAAAGAGATGATGTCAGTCGCTTTGACCTTTCTAAGAACCAGCGGTGGCTGCTTGCCTGTTTTCTTGTTTCTTTTTCAATCACTATAATATCTTGTAAAGTGACTCCAACATTATGGGATATACTGTGTGAATTGGCCTTGACAAAAAGACTACAATACATCTCTGCATGCATGATTTTGAAAATATCATATGACTTTTCCAAATAATTGCTGGATGGTGCTAATTCTTGTGCTGGCTTTCCAGAGTGTTCAAAGAGTCACAAGGTTTAAACTCATTGTCTTTCAGAGTTTCACAAAAGATGAAGGGCTGAGGCTCCCCCGTCCTAGCGATTGTCACATGGGTGCGAGTGATGCACTCGAAGGATGGCGAGTCATTTTTCGTTGACAACTCTCGTTTCATGTATGGCTGTGCATTACGTCATTTCACCGCACTATATTTTTCAACTTTGTGCGCAAAAATCAGTAGTAAATGGTTTCAGAACCAAGTTGAGATGTAGAGTCGAAATGCTTCAATTCTTGGCGGACTTTGGTTACATGCACATGCAAGATCGAGTGCACGTTCCATTGCAGTTTGACCGTGTCCAGAAGCGGCAATCAATCAACTTGACAACTTGATAATGTTAACACCCTTCAAGGAACCTTTTTCCAGCGAGTCATGAGGCCAAGCGACCGCTGCATGAAACAAACAACACGACATGACACCTTCCTATTTGCCAAGTCCAAAAAAGCTGACACGAAAAACTTGCTTCTTTGGCCGTTTACTCATCGTTTTGGAAAATATTGGGGATAGATTACACTGCCAATGTTTTTCTCAAAGTTTTAGAAAATGTGAGCGGATTAAGTATAGAATTGTTTGAGGGCTACCCTGTCAATTCTCCATCGAAGAACAGTTGATCACAAGAAAAATCTCCATGTTTAACCTGATTAACCTGACGTGATTCAAAATGCTTCGCTTTTAGACCTTTTCGTCATCTAAATTGATTCCTATGTTGCCCCAAATCGGCTCCGACTCTATTTATGGACGACTGGCGAAACTTTGAAATCCCTTAAATTCGACCACGCGAAGCCTGTCCTTTAATTCTTGCGAAGTATAAAGTGGAAAATCGCTGCCAATCCTAGTTACATTTATAGACAAAAACTGAAAAAATTCCTTACTGCTATCGACCTTTGTTCAAGTGCCTTCGGGGGCTCTCCCATGCAGAAAAGCGACCCTTTTGCCAACACAAACAGAAAATTGCTCTTAGTTATTTTTATCTTCTCTCGGGCTTTCTCAAAAATTCAGCCACTCTTTCAACTGTCCTATTGAAATGGTTTTTGCTCATTTAGCTCACTACGCTGTCCCATACGTTTGGTGTAATTTAAAGAAAACACCGCGAAACAAAATCTTGACATAACAAAATGAAAATTTGCAGACACCCAAAATGGCTTTGCTGCGGTTCTAAGCTGACTATTGCCACCAATAGGCACCAAATTAATTCTAGAGTTGCAGTAATCCAAACAATGCTACCAACACTAAAGAAACAACACGAGAATCAGGAAACGTCCAATCGAAAAGAACGCATCGTCATCCACCAAAAAAATTAAATAAATACAACATAAAAACGTAGGGTTTTAAAGTTCGTACGGTAGTCTCTCGTCTATTGAAAATGGAGTTCTTGCTCTTCCTTTCTTCGTCCCAACACGGCAACAGTGGATAACATTTGCCCCACGCCATGACCCTGCAAGAAAGGAAAACTCATTAAAAGAGAGGACCGCTCAAAAACGCAATCGAAAAGGGCCACAAAAAAGCAGCAGTTACTGATTATAGAATGCATCAAACATGTTCTTTACTGCTAAAGCTATTTAGAGCTATTTAGAGTGAAGAAAGCCCTCGAGGCATGGCAGAAGGAGGTCAACAGGTCAGTCGACCAGGTGCGAAAATTTAGCACAAAAGCTAGTTTCTAGAGAAAAAACAGAACAACGACGATCGTAAAGCAATAAAACAAACTTACTTTGCTTCGATTTTGAGGGCACCAAGTTTCCAGCATTTTGAAGCCAGCAAGAGGGCCAGGCGGGGGCGGGGGCGTCCTCATGATTTTTTCTGCTGCTACCGCAAGCTTCGGCTAGATTTCTTTCTAAAAAATAGGAAAATCCAAAAAAATTAAATCTCTTGTAGCATCATTTTAAGAAAAAATGAGTAGCAAGAAAAAATTCTCGAAAGCAAGCAAGCTCGTGGGTAGCAAATTTTTTGAAACAAATGGAAGCTACCCCAGCGGAAATGCATTGGAAAAATCGTGAAAAACGCACGGAAATTTAGTTTAACATCAGGAAAATCATCAGATCGAAAGGAGAAACGAAAGTTACTTACTGTAAGGCAGCTTTCAATGGTGAAATTCCCAAAAACGCAATGAAAAGCAGCTCCAAAAATGAGCATGTCCAAACCCCATGGGTAGCAAGCATAAAATGACCCCTGCCCAGTCCCAAGCACGCTGTTGCTCTCTACTACCAATCTTCGCCCTGTTGCTCTGCTGCGACGCGTCACTCACGTCGGCAACTTGCATTTCGATTGGTGGAAGAGGACTCTCTTTTGTCCCCAAACAATGGAGGGTGGCAGAGCGAGGCTGGTGACTGGGGCAAGTTCGTCCGATCGAGGGCAAGAAAATTTTCTCCCCGTGGCCTGGAAATCGCGAATCGAAGCAAAAACACGGCGAATTTCGAGAAAACGCTTGCGAATTTTGGGAAAAAAATTACACATCTAAAAAAGGCACTCTGGGCGAACCGTACCGCTAGGAAAGTGGGAACGTGTCACGAACCGTTCGGGAGCCAGAGCTCGGAGAATGCGGACGACCGGCAAGCAGCTCTCAGAAAAGTGGCAATGTCCACCAAAAATAAGGAAAATTTTAATAAAAACCACCCACGATCGAAAACGAATGCTCGCCGAAGCGAGGGGTATAAAGACCTTGAGGATGGGGTTTGCCGTCGGGGCAGGAGAGCGCTGAGAAGGCGATCGGGAAAGGGTCGACTCGGAGAAAAACGGACTTTTCGGTCAAAAATCGATGAGCCTGGCAAGGGGAAAACACGCCTTGCAAAACAAAAACCATCTGGGAAGAATTGGGAAGCGGAATTTCGAAGCTGGGTGCAGCCGTTTTCGTGTTTATTTTGTTGAATTTAGTAGGACTCCGAGATCAAAGTTTCCGACGGGACATCAAAGAGGTGCCGCCTCATGAATGATAGGCATTTTAGTATATGTAGACTAGCCCCCAAAACCCCGCTGCGCGGGCTTAAAACCCCTTCTGTGGAAATAGAATTGCCCCTTAAAACTACCCCAAAACAAATTAGGCAGATTAGCCTCGGCAAGACAAGAGCCTCGCATTGAGAAGGAAAATGACGTCACCCACAACCAGACACGGGTCATTTGAAACGAAAGTTGTCAACGAAAAAATGACTCGCCATCCTTCGCGTGCATCACTCGCACTCATGTGACAATCGCTAGGACGGGGTTCGCAAAAGATGAAGGGTTGAGGCTCCCCCGTCCTAGCGATTGTCACATGAGTGCGAGTGATGCACGCGAAGGATGGCGAGTCATTTTTTCGTTGACAACTTTCGTTTCAAATGACCCGTGTCTGGTTGTGGGTGACGTCATTTTCCTTCTCAATGCGAGGCTCTTGTCTTGCCGAGGCTAATCTGCCTAATTTGTTTTGGGGTAGTTTTAAGGGGCAATTCTATTTCCACAGAAGGGGTTTTAAGCCCGCGCAGCGGGGTTTTGGGGGCTAGTCTTCTGTTTTACAAATATATTGTTTATCTAATGTGAAAGTTGTCTTCAAAGTTTTACTGGAATATATTCTATTTGCGTGACATGGTCTATCGTGAACCTAAATATCAAATTATTTGAATCACGCACAGCCATCGATTTTATTTACATAACCTTATGCATATTTTTATTTGAAACGCATATTTTTGTCAGTAAATATTTGGGCGAGCACGCTCTGAGGGGGCATTTGGAGTGATTCGTTATTCAAGTCACTTTTAGCTTCACCGCTCTATATTTTTCAACTTTGCGCGGCAAAAGCAGTTGTAAATGGTTTCAGAACCAAATCAAGATTTAGAGTCGACTTCGGTTACTTGCACATGCAAGATCGAGTGCACGTCCCATTGCAGTTTGACGGTGTCCAGAGGCGGCAATCAATCAAATTGACAACTCGTTAATGTTAACACCCCTCAAGGAACCTTGTTCCAGTGAGCCAAGCGACCTCCGCATGAAGCAAACAACACTACATGACACCTTCCTACTTGCCAAGTCCGAAGAAGCCGACACTAAAAACTTGTTTTGTTGACTGTTTTAAAAGTCGTTTTGGAAAGCATTGGGGGTAGATTACATGGCCGTTGTCTTCATCATAGTTTTGGAAATTGAGGGCGGTTTAAGCTTAAAATCGTATGAGGGTTACACAGTCAATTCCCCATCGAAGAACAGTTGACCACAAGAAAAATATGTTTCTTTTAGCTGATCAACCTGCAGTGAAGCAAGCTAAAACTTCTTCCTATCGTTGTCTAAATTGGTTCCCATGTTGCCCCTGAATCGGCTCGATCTACTTGAACAATTAACGACTGGCGAAACTTCGAAATCCGTTAAATTTGACCTTGCGAAGGCTGCCCTTTAGTTCTTGCAAAGTATATAGTGAAAAGTCGCTGCCGATCCTGGTTATTTTTATAGACAAAAACTGAAAAACCTCGTCAATCCAATCGATTTTAGTTTAAATGACTTCGGGGGCTCTGCCATGCCAAAACGCGACCCTTTGGCCAACACATAAACATAAAAATTGCCCCGTAGTTATTTTCATCTTTTCTCGGGCTTTCTCGATAGCTGTCACGTTTTCAACCGTCCTATGGAAAATCTTTTTACTCATTTAGCTCGCTACGCTGTTGTGAGAGTTTAGTGTAATTTAAAGAAAAAACCGTGACACGAAATCTCTAACTTACAAAAGAAACTTAGCACACATGAAAACTGCCTCTGTAGCAGTCAAAAACTGACTATTGCCACCAATAGGCACCAAATTAATTCTACAGTTTCAGAAATCTCAACAACGCTACCAACACTGAAGGAACAACGCGAGAATGAGTAAACGTCGAATCGAAAACCATGCATCGTCATCCACCAAGAAAATTAAATACATACAACATAAAATTGTAGGGTTTTAAAGTTCGTACGGTAGTCTCTCGTCTATTAAAAACGAAGTTCTTGCTCTTCCTTTCTTCGTCCCAACACGGCAACAGTGGATAACATTTGACGCCATGCCATGACCCTGCAAGCAAGGAAAACTCGTTAGAAGCGAGGTCTGCCAAAACGCAATCGTAAAAGGCCACAAAAAAGCATCAGTCACTGATTTTAGAATGCATCAAACATGTTGTTTACTGCCAAAGCTATTTAGGCAATTTAGAGTGAAAAACGCCCTCGAGGGCTGGCGGAAGGAGCAACAGGACAAAGAGCCAGGTGCGAAAATCTAGCAAAAAACCCAATTCTTCGAAAAAAGAACCAGAAAAACAACGAAAACGACAAACTTGAAGCAACACAACAAACTTACTTTGATTCGATTTAGAGGGCACGAAGTTTTCAGCATTTTGAAGTCAGCGAGAGGGCGTACCGCGAGTTTCGGCTTGATTTCTCTCTAAAAAAGGAAAAAGCCAAAAATCAAACCTCCCGTAACATCATTAAAGAAGTTAATCGATTGATTATCAGAAATTTCCCTGAAAGCAAGCTATCTAGGTATTTAGAGCAATTTAGAGTGAAAAACGCCCTCGGGGCATGGCGGAAGGAGGTCAACAGGTCAACGGCCAGGTGCAAAAACCACGCACAAAAGCTAGTTTCTCGAGAGAAAAACCAGAAAAACGGCGATCATAAAGCAACAAAACAAACTTACTTTGATTCGTTCTAGAGGGCACGGCAAACTTTTCAGCATTTCGTAGCCAGCGAGAGAGCCAGGCAGGGGCGTGCCTGCAGTTTCTCGTGAATTTTTCTTCTGCCACCGCGAGTTTCGGCTCGATTTCTCACCTAAAATGAGGAAAAGGCATGAAAATCAAATCTCATTTAGCATCATTTTAAGTAAGCAATCAATTCAGCATTCAGAAAACATCCTCGAAAGCAGGCAAGCTCGTGGATAGCAAATTTTTCGAGGCGGATGGAAGCTACCCCAGCGTGGGGTGCATTGGAAAAATCGTCAAAAAGCACGGAAATTTAGTTTAGCATCATCAGGAATATCATCAGAGCGAAAGAAGAAACGAAAAGTACTTACTTAAGGCAGCTAGGCAGCTTTCCACGGCGAAATTCCCAAAAAACGCAGCAGCACAGTGCACGACCACGACCGGTAATAATGAGCACGTCCAATCCACACGGGTAGCAAGCACGAAATGACCCCTGCCCTGTCCCGAGCACGCTGTTGTCCTCTACTACCGATCTATGCCTTGGTGCTCTGCTGCGACGCGTCACTCACGTCGGCAACTTGCATTTCCATTGGCGGAAGAGGACTCTCTTTTGTCCCCAAACAATGGAGGGCTGCAGAGCGAGGCACGTGACCGGGGCAAGTTCGGCCGATCGAGGGCAAGAAAATTTTCTCCCCTTGGCCTGGAAATCGCGAATCGAAGCAAAAACACGGCGAATTTCGAGAAAACGCTTGCGAATTTTGGAAAAAAAACCACACATCTAAAAAAAGGCACTCTTGGCGAACCGTACCGCTAGGAAAGGGGGAACGTGGCACGAACCGTTCGGGAGCCAGAGCTCGGAGAAGGCGGACGACCGGCGACCAGCGCTCAGAAACATGGCAATGTCCACCAAAAATAAGGAAAATTTTGGAAAAAAAACCACCCACGATCGAAGACGAATGCTCGCCGAAGCGAGGGGTATAAAAACTTTGAGGATGGGGTTTGCCGTGGGGGCAGGAGAGCGCCGAGAAGGCGGTGGGGAAGGGGTTGACTCGGAGAAAAACGGACTTTTCGGTCAAAAATCGATGAGCCTGGCAAGGGGAAAACACGCCTTGCAAAACAAAAACCATCTGGGAAGACTTGGGAAGCAGAATTTCGAAGCTGGGTGCAGCCGTTTTGGAGTTTATTTTGTTGAATCGAGTAGGACTCGGAGATCAAAGGTTCCGACGGGACATGAAAGAGGTGCCGCCTCATGAATAATAGGCATTTTAGTATATGTAGAATATGGATATAGAGGGTGCACTCGCGCTGAGAAATCACTCCGTAACACGCTGGGTTGCCCGCTCCGACTCAATTACGGCGGTTTGGGCAACTTTTGACAGAATTTTTTCTGCACTAAACATGGAGTTGGAATCAGCAGATGCGACGACCAAAATAGAAGCAAAGAATCTCCTTCGAAAGATCAAATCTTTCGAGTTCATTGTAGCATCAATGTTTATCTGAAATGTTATGTCAACGACAAATATCTTCACAAAGCAAGTTCAAGCTATCGATTTGAACATCGTGGACGCTTTAGAGGCCCTTGATGCGACCATCAACACTTTAAAATATTTAAGGGCGGATGTAGATGACATAAATCGTTAAATAGATGCTGCTATTGCTTTTTGTGTTCAACGTGGTCTTGATGCGCAATCTGAGTTTGCAAAGAACCACAGAAGACGAGTGGCACCACAAAGAATTGATGATGCCCCAGAGACTGCAATTCATTTAGACTTAACAGCATTTTACCGGAAAGAATTTCTGCAAGTGCTCGACGCCCAGATATCATTGCTTGACGAGAACTTAAAAATGGCTTTGAAGATTATTGAGCCCGCAATTTAACTATTGAAACCCCTATATGAGAATGAAATGGTTACCAGGGATGTGTCATCACTGACACAACTTTTCCAACAAGTGTCAAACCAGACGAGGGCTCGCTTGAAGTTTAGTTAAACGTTTGCCGTAACCGTTTTGAAAACAAACATTGCTTATATTCCAGATGCCTTCAATTATCGTTTAGAATACAAAAATCTTTCCCATTAACATTGAGGTGTTTTAAGCTTATCCTTACAGCTCCAGTGACGTCTGCTTCAAGTCAGCGTAGCTTTTCAATGCTTAAACTTGTTAAAACTTAAATTAGCAGTAGCATGGGTCAGGAAAGACTGCAGAATCTTATGACATTGGCATGCGAGAAGGATATAACATATCGTATTGTTCTAGATCACATTGTTACGTAATGGGCAAAGCTGTCAAAAAGTGCGCGTCTAATTAGCCTTTGAAACAATTAAAGAAATTATATCAAGCATATAATATGTCTGTTTTAGTTTTTTAAAAGATGATAATCTTTTGAAAGTGATTTATCTGCTGTGCATCCTCTTTGGTGTCCTTTCAATCTTGCAGCTTCGCCTATATTTACAACTAAATCTACACTTTCACCAACATTGATTTTGAAAATAGGATAAAAAGCTGAGGTTTTGTAAGTAATTACTTAAAGAAATCTGTTCTTAATGGCCAGATGCCGAACTTGTACTCACTAAATAAACATTAGTTTATGCTTTTGGTCCATGACAAGTCTGTATGCGCAACCTTGCATGCCCTCAGAATGAATTTGATAAGTTTTGAATGGACGTCCTTAATGCTTTTGTTGGAATGTAACCTACTGTCAGTTATAGCTATGTGTATTCTCGTTTTCTGGTATATTTTTTGCTGCTCTTGACGCTTCGGAAAAGTTCTAGCTGCCACTTACCTCCAGCTTCAACACATTATCATGCTATTTGCAAGGGAAATGAAAGTCTGAAAAAAGTTGTACAAGACGTTCCTCCCATAAACCATTACAACAAACACTAAATCAAAAGGAAGAAAAAGATCAAATATTTTGGGATTGTTTGTTCCCATAAATCATTTCACACTCTTTTTGAGATTTTGTCCCAAATCTCCTGGTAATAACCAGAGTTTATGGGACGTTGACAGACAGCAAGCTTTCCTATGCTGCTAGGTCAAATGCAACCCCAGACCATCACAGAAGCTGTATTGACAAATGTTGGCTGGAAATATTTAGGTCCTCCAGACTCAAACACTCCCCAATCATGTAGACAAAACTGGCTTTCATCTGAAAAAAATTACACCCTCCCACTGGGTCAAGGGCCATTAGAGCAACGCAGACATCCATTTTACCTGGTAAGATCTTTTTTTCCAAATGAACAATCTTTTCTTCCTCATGTAGCTGTTCAATCCCAGCTTCTTTAAATATTTTCTTACCAAACATTTCGACTGGTTCTCTGTACGGAATTGTTCAGATAAAGTCGACTTTCTTTTCCTAAAGTTGCGAAACGTAATTGGCAAGAAATACGACAATTGGCTCTCGCTCCTCTTCTTGAAAATTTTTGTGGACAGCCATTCCTTGGCTATTTGGCAATGCAACCGATCTTTTTGAAATTTTTCCAAATGTTACATGCACCTGACTTGCTGCAGCCAAACTTGCCTAGCAATTTCTGCAAAATTAATTTCCCGCATTTCTCAAATATTTACCACTGCTCCTTCGTTCTCTGAAAAAATCTTGAGCTTTCATCATGTCTACTGAAACACGTTATTTAGTATTTATTTCAGCAAAAATTTAGGTGAAAAATAAGTTTTTTTAAAATTGAAACAATGTTTTGGTATCTTTGCCAACGCCATTAAAATTTTCCCGCCACAATACGGCTAAAGTTTGTTTATGGCCGCATATTATTCATGCCTTGGTGCAGTGGCGGCGCTAGCCAAACAGCGGGAAAAACAGGAGGGGGCATGGGGCGGAGCCCCGAATTTTTTTAGGACCATGCTTTTTTTAATGTGGGAAACGCCCTTCTCCATGATTTGAAACACCCTTTTACCAATAGAAAATGACCATGTTTGCAGCAATTGAGGCTTTTAAGTTGCTTCCCTACATTAAAGAATAGCGCAGTTGTCAAAATCTTTTGATTATGAAAATAAACAATCTCTTTACTCTTTATTCTGAAATAAACAAACTACTTTTTTGGCAAGAAACAAGGTATAACAAAAATAAAAAAAGCTCCTGATTATGAAAATATTGATGGAGAAAAAACAGTTTATTAAGATTTCTTATCCTATTTGAACAATTTCTATCAGCAGTTGAATTTGTCAAAGGCACTTTGTCCCGATAGTTACCATAGCGACAGTTAACTTGAGTCTAGTCTCAATAACTACTGGTAGGTTTTTTTGACACTTGTACATATGATTTTCGTACCAGATGCAAAATTTCAAAATGTCGATTAGTTATAGCAATAGCTTGCAGTGGTTAGCTAGCTTAAAAACTTCTACTAATTTGCTTAGCGCGATGTTATCGGCAATGTCCCGTTCACTACTTATTTGCACAAGATCTTCAAGTCTGTCAGGAGACATAGCAGCCCATAAATAGTTATTAATTATTTTGACTTTGCTGTGACTGCGCTCACATGATGCCACAGTAACTGGCATGGTTGCAACAATTGTAATAACTCGAAACAAGTCAGCATACAAATTGTGCAAATCATTCTTGCTAAAAATATCAAGCAGCGAGGGCAAGCACATCCAAGGTTTCCTTTTATCTTTCTTTTCCTTCACATCTCTTTGGTACTTATCATATTCGCTTTTCCATTCACAGCATTGCTGTGATTGAGAAAAAAGGAGAAAATGCTGCCCAGCCCGATTGCTATCAAGCTTATAAAATTTAGCTATTGCCTCGATTTTTGACACATTTGCTGGAGAGAGATTGCGTGGATGAAAAACCGTTGCATGTGACATCATTTCACATGCTTGGTCAGGAAAGCGCTTGTTGAGTTCATTCAGCATTTTATCTACAAATGGAAAGTAGAGCTCTCGTCTGAAGCATTCCAAATCTGATTCACCATCTGGTCGATTGCATGGAACACTTGATGTTTCAAGAATTGTTTGCCCATCTGTGACACAAGCTGGGATTGTACGCCGACGTTTTGATTGCAAAGCTGCTGATTTCGGATCGGTGAAGCTTGTATCCAGAATTTGCCTGCCACACTTTTCAGCAAAAGAAGTCGCTTTGACGAAGAAGGTGTCGAACTCCTTGTCAGAACGAAATGATTCCGTCATGGCTCTCAGATCCCGAAAGGCCGCCACTCCAGAAGTGAGATCCATATCTTCGCTTTGGAGATACTCTGAAGCATATTGACTCAACGAAAAGCCTTTCTTGAGTATGAGGCAAGCTGCTACAAATCGAAATTGCCTGAGACGAACCAGCAAACCAGTTGCTACATTAATGTGCTGCTCGGAAAGCTCTTTGAACATTGACAACAGGGCAGGGTACACAATCAAAACAACCTCTAAGTTGTCTGAGCGAGCATACCACCTTGTATCAGAGAAGGGATGTAAAGCGATCTTTCCAGAAGTGATTCCTTTTGCCTTCAAGTGGTTTTCGTAGACTTTGTGTCTTCTAGGTGACCCTTCCATGAAGCGATATATGTCTCCAATGGTATCGAAGATTGCATTGATTGTTTGTACGTCCTTTACGCTATGCTCAAGAACAAGATTAAGTCTGTGGGCAAAACAATGAAAATATATTGAAAATTCGGCACCAGCTTCTGTCAAGTGCTGCTGCACATCTTCGTCCTTGCCAGACATATTTGCAGCACCATCCAAGCCTTTCCCAATTAGATTTTTCAGCGGAAGCTTGAGGTCGTCCAATGTCTTGTTTAACACTTCAGCTAAAGATTTCCCTTTCAGGCTGGACACCTGCACAAGCCTGATACACCGTTCAGTTATTTTAAAATCTGTCACATACCGAGGTATAATTGACATGAAAGCTCTTTTGTGAGAAGTTACTTCGTCACACTCAATAGAAAAGTTACTTCCCTTTAATTCCTCTAGTTCCTCTGGTTTGTTTGCTGATAACAGCAGGTCATCAACGTAGATGCTTTGTCGAATTTCTTCAACTTCCTCTGGGTATTCACTCTCCTTACTGCGGAGGAGCTGCTCAATGGTCCCTCCTAAAAAAAAAGGCCATTGGGACAATCCAAATAAGACTCGTGTGAAACGAAGAGTCTCCTTTCTGTTCCGGTCCATGTCTGTCACCCAATGAAATCGTAGGACATCCCGCTCGGCCTCTCTCACTCTTATCTGTAGGAACGCTTGTTTCATGTCTCCAGCTAATGTTATTGGTCTGCTCCGATTTCTGACTAAAATGTCCCAAATTAGATTTTGCATTGGGGGTCCTGTTTCCAAGCAATCATTCAAGGATGCCGCACTGCTACTTGTCTTGGCCGATGCGTCAAAAACTATCCTGATCTTGGTGGTTTCTGCTGATTCTCTTATTACTGGTTTGTGTGGGAGATAGAATGCTCCTCCTGTTGGCTCCTGGTCCACCACTTCTACAATGCCTTTCTCTTTCTGGTCTTGAATAATCTGGTCATACTTCATGTAGAGATCTGGATCCCTTTCTAATCTGTTGATAAGCTTTTCTAGACGAGCTAGACTCCCTGCTTTATTGTCTGGTAAATGTGAACAATCTCCTTTCCACAACAAGCCTGTTTCAAAGAACCCCTCAGGTTTCTGCTCTAATTGCTCCGCGAACTCCCCAAAGACTGACTGATTTCCCACCTCTCTCTCTCTCTCCTAATTTTAAAATGTCAAGACTGCAGAGCTTGTCGTAATCTACTCTTGATGAACCGGCAAAGAACAAATGTTCTGTTTCTACCTCTGATCCTGGCGAAATGATTGTCCATCCAAACTTTGTTAACTCTCCTACTGGCTCTCCTGGTTTTCCTAGCCTTGGTTTTGTTTCTGTCTTAATCTTAGCATACTCTGAAGCACCTATAATTAGATGGATAGGTAGCTCTGGTTTATCATCCGTGTCATCCATCTCTACTCCATTTAGATGCTGATACCTTCTTAAAATCTTTGTGTACTCTGGATTTGTCAGCGATAATAACAGCTCTCTCTCTACTTTACTGACAGATACTCCCAACTTGAAATTGCCTCTCAGGTTCTTGACCTCTACACTTTAGATGTCAATTCTCTTGTTTGCCGTTGCCATCATCATGTCTTTTTGACGATACTCCCTTGTCACTGGTTTGATCTTGAGAATATCAACCAGCGTTGATGATATGTATGAGCTGCCTGCTCCTGTGTCCAGCAGCGCTCTGTATGTTATCCCGTTTACCTTCACTACCACCGCTGGGTAAATTATTCCTTGTGCCCCTGTGGCCAACATCACCTGGTTTGGCTGGCTGGTCTTACTATCACTTGACTTTTTGTCACATATGGATGTATGGTGTCTGCTGTGACAATTTCTACATCCGCTTTTCACTTGACACTCAGCGGCACGATGATTCGAGCCAGTACAATTGAAACATAATCTCTTCTGCCGTAAAATGTCTCTCCTTTTCTCAACTTCCTGGACTTTGTTACACTCATATGACTTATGACCAGTCTCCTCACAATAAACACAGGGCCTTGATTTGAAATCATATTGCTTGGCTTGAAACATCTTCTCCTGCTTGTTATATCTGGGTTTATTCATCTCTGTAAAATTAGGCCCTGCCCCCCTATCATCCAAGGGAATGGGATTTCTCTCCGTCCATCTCCGTAGTGCATCTACTAACTGCGGAAAATCCCAATTTTGCCAGCTATCATCAGTGCGCACAAGGTCTGACTTGATACCATCCAATTTATCTAAGGTTGCGCGTGCAAACTCGTTTACTTCACTCAACTTTCCCATAGACTCTAGGGCTTGGACACTAATAAGTAATTTTGCATGAAAGTCATGGACTTTGCTTGAATTAGCCCCCTTAATAACCGGCAGAGATGTGAGTTTTTGGACGTACGCATTAATTACTTCACTTGATTTGCCATAAGTTGACTTAAGAATATGCTTAGCTCTTTCATAACCCTCTGTTGTGAAGGATAACCCCTCAATATTCACTCACACCTTTGGCAACAAAAGTTCTTTCAGATATGAGAATTTTGCTACTGCATCTATGTTTACCCTGTCTATTTCTGCCTCAAATTGGTTCCAGAATCTGAACCAATCAATGTGAGTGCCTTGAAATTTGGAGATAATCAATTTAGGAAGCTTTACCTTGCTTGATGCCTCACCCCCTACGCTTCTTGATGACTTAGGCCCTTGCTTTATCTTCTCCAATTTTCGCTCTTGTTTGATTCTTTCCTCGAATTTTGCCTGTTCAAACTCTGCTTCCTGCGCGAACAGCTTCTGTTTGGCCAACAACAAGACCTTTTCTTCCTCACTCCGATCATTCTGCTTTATTTCTGTCAAAACTCCCTTTAATTCGGCGATAACTGGCTCAAATTCCTTGATTTTCTCACTGATTTTGTTGCTCCACAAACGAACTTCTGTTGGTTCGACCTCATCCTCTAGTTTTAATTCTTGTACCTCACATTTCAAGTCATGAATATCGGTAATCTTTTTCTCGTATATTCCCAGTTGTCTCTCGATTGACACTTTGTCCTTTCTTGATAAAATCTTGTTGGTTTTCCCACTGATAAATTCGAGAAGACGGTTTTTCCCCTGGATTTTCTTCTCGTGGCTCTCAAGTTCCGCTTTGTTCACCATATCTCACTGTTTCTCGTCTCTTGGGCTCTTCTCTCCCATCTGGGGTGCCACTGTTTCGCGAACTATGGTAGAAGCACGAAAACAAAATAACTCGCATTTAAAACCAACAAAATCTGTATCAAAACAGCGTAAAACTCTCGAAACTTCACGCTTTTTCTTTTTCTCTTATCGCCATCTACAAAACTTTCACTCCTCCCTTCCTCACGCGGTTTTAACTAATTTGCATAATAATGACAACAAAACAGAAATCTAAGGTCCCGGATAAAGTCTAACGGTCTATCGTGTGGTCTATAGTCCCGGATAAAAGTCTAACGTTCAAAACAAAGCCATGTTTCTGACAATGCCTGCCAAAAGTGTTGGAACAGTCCAATCATCTTTTCTTTTAAACGTCTCCCTTCCCTTATATACAATATTGGTTTCCGATTGGAAAATGACAACAAGTGTATGATGGAGCGCATATTGTGTATCCCATGTTTAGCGACATGTTCACCTACCTTCACAACATTCTTTAAGGGGGGAGGGGGCTCTGTCTGCTTGAAATAAGGAAATGAAGTGAAAATATGCATTTATTACTAGTACAATCTCGGTGTTCCAACTACTTTTGGCGGGCATTGTATCACAACAAAAGGCTGTGTGGCAACGCCCATATTATACCATTCTTTCTAAGTTTTCTGTTAAGCAGTTTTTGCCTTTTTCTATGGTTCTAGAAAAAAAGATATCAACAATATCAATTCTGCAGTGAAAGGAAACCAGAATCTGTTTAAAATATCATCATCTCAGTATCAAGATGCCTACTAAATCCTTTCTACCAAGAACACATTGTGGAATGTAATTTTGTTTGTGTTCCCCCAAAAGAGAGCATGTCCTCGCTAGATTTTAGCCGTCAGATTCTCCCTGATAGTTAGGAAACAAGATAGACCTAAATTTCTTCATCAATTTGATATTTTCATTCAAGATTTATGCACTATTGGAGATTCAATCTTGAAATGTTGAGGTAGTAGTGTAGCAACCCTAACGCTAAATCTAGCCTTGATCCTAACTGCCCCTAACCTTTACCCTACCCCAAACCCCAATACTAACCCTTACGCTTTTTAAACTTCACTCTAAACTTTATATTTAAAGCTCCAATGAATTTTCATGAACATTTTTAAAGGACATTTTCAGGGGTGTACAATTTTTAGCCCGCCCGGCTACCCCTAAGGAGCTGAAAAATGGGGAATTTGAAGGAGATTTTCCCATCATCAATCTGAATTTGGCAGTTCTACAAACCTTAAGGCAAATACTCATTTTCTAGGACTATCTCTTTTGGAAAAAGCTGGGCGCTCGCTGATGCCAGGATCAGTGAGTCAGCCAATGACGATGATGATAATGATGATTTTGGACTAACTCCTTGATTGAATATCTTGTAGCACATCTGAAAATTTATGGGTTGTTGCGTCTCTCCCGTCTATTTGGCACCAAAGAGTAGTTAATAAAACTCAGCCTATAATAATAAATCGTGGCCTTGCAGCTGAGTCTAGACAGTATCGTCACTTTGTCAACAGCTACGTATCCCTCAAGTAATTTATATTGGAATTTTAAGCTCATAACGTGTTCCCGATCCAAAGAATCACATATCGTTTTACCAGAATTTGAAGCAATAGAGGAAAGATGTATCTTGTTCAAAGCTCTGCTGTTTTATCTAAAATTCCTCATATTTATAGTTGCGGGTAAGCAGAAACATTGCATAAATTGTTTACACCTGCAATAGATTCACTGGCCACCGCTATAATTTAACTTCCACCCCCTAGTAATTTCCACAATGGTTTGACTTCAAAACAAAATTGCCCCGTTTTTAACCCTGGTTTATACCAGTCAATAAATAAAAACCAGGGACTTCAATTTTTCCTTCTTAAAGACGTTTAATAGAGCTTCTACCGAACCTATAATAATATTTCCTTTCAATCGCAGCAACACCAACACTTTAAGATGTGATTGGCATTGCGGATGAGGCTAAATCTGTCCAGCATGGTGCGCAACGCTTACTGATGGTTGAAAGTGCTCCAACCACTCAGAACTTTAGCACTCAGAGTCGCAACTGCGTGCAACTTTAGGTACCTTGCAAATAGCAAGGTTAATTTTTCCACAGGTGTTGGTAGTGTCAACTTTAAGTAGGAGTGAGCAGCAGGAAATTACAAGCAAGATTAGCTGGAAAGCTGTGTGTTTTGCTGTTTGAAATTGCGGAGTTTTTTTTACAAAGAGATTCCACACAAAGATAGGTGGTGGGAGAGACAGTTGCTGGTGCACAAGGAAGACCTGCTAAGGATATTGGCATTGAACAGCTTGAAACACTTCTTGAACTGGGCTTCACTCTGGTTGCAATTGCAGCCTTATTAGGTATAATATGTTGAAAATCTTTCAAACGTTATCTACTTAAATATCTGAGTAATATTTATAGTTTCTATCATTTTTGTGAATAACATGGTTTTTGATGAATGGTCTTTCTAATAAGGTCTTCCATTCACTTTCAGTCAAATGTCATACTTCAAACTTAAAGAGGATATGTCACGAAAATAATATTAGGTTTTTTTCAATCAAGATTAACGCACAGATTTGAAAACTTTTCTTATTATTACGATATCTAGTTCATGAAATATTCGGTTTTAAATTTGGAATTTTGCAGACTTTGATGCCAGCTTGCACAATAATGCTGTTACATCCCTCAACTTCCATACTTATCTTTGTTTGCATGATTAAGTGCGTTGATTATTGAGATTTCCGATTTTTAATAATTAAAAAGTGTAAGGATTGCGTTTGAGTTCACAAAAGTACAGTAGAACCCCGCCTTTCGGCCACCTCGTTATTACGGCCACATTTGTATGGCCCGGAAAAACGGTCATGAATATTCTCATAAAAAAACTGTTAATGCAGCCTCCCGTTAATACGGCCAGCGGCCACATTTTGCGATTCCAAACAGCAGGATTCTTTATAATTGCACCCCGTTAATTCGGCTATTTGTATTTGGCAAAACTGTAATAAAATCATAATACTGGTGCCGTCTTTTAAGAAAGGACTTGCTAACGCCAACAGAATGGCAATGAAAATGACATCCTAGATGATACTCTGCTCATCAATCTGAAATTTCATGCCAAGAAAATATCTCTGGGATTTTGTAAACCTCTTACTTATTTACTTCAATTTTAGGAGTCAGTGTTTTAACAATCAAACAACGAAAGAAAGAGTACGGGATTGAGATCGAACGCGTCGTTTCTGATGATGATTTGGATAAGATGGCGAGTGTCACTTTGGCTAGGCAGCCATCTATCAGAGTTGTGATGCTCCAAGCTGATCTAAAGGCACAGCGCATGTAGGTCCCAAGAAGAAGGATTCGCGAGGCCCTACTCTGCATAGATGAAAATACTTTGCAGGCACGATCAAGAATTTGCATAACACGAAGACGTTACCAAGTCCCCTCGCCAAATTCTCTGTGGCACGTAGACAGCCATCTGAAACTTGCAAAGTAAGTTAAAACCTAAGTTTTACTCATTAATAAATTGTGTTGTAATCGTAGGTTGCAATTTAACACCATTCAGGAAACTTCTAATAATTCCAACTCCATTTTAAACAACAAGAATCTCTAGGCTTTTACTGATGCGCGTCCTTTGTTTACAATACGATTCATTGGTGTGACGTCATGAAAAACACGAATTTTCGCGGTGGGTACCAATTTTTGAAAGCCAATAAATACGCCCGGAAAGATAGAAAATCTCTTTTTTCTACAGATATGTCATCTAAATAATCTGTAGTTCAAGAACGACTCATAAAAAGACAGGGTTAATTTTCGTTGCACAAACACTTTAACTAACAGCACATGTACTACTAAGTAAAACCATTGACAGCCAACCATTCCTATACTTACAAATATCTTTAACCACGTTTTTCTCAAAAAGCATTTTTCTCAACCTTGTCACCTTTAGGAACATCCATTTTGAATGTTTTTTTGTCTTTTGAGCTGAAAATTTGTCACATTATTTTAAAAGAGTGCTTCATTAAAACAAGTTATCAGAATTTTAAAATTTTATGTAGTTCTTACGTTACCATGGAAACAGGGGTTTTGGGGGCTAGAAATTTCCCCCTTTGTCTAATGAAAAATTCCTTAATTCAAAATAGAGACTAGGAACATAGAAGTTGAAACAAGATGTTCTGAGATAAGTGTACCTAAAGATTGGAAGCTAAGTGCCTTTGCCCCCTGTTTCCATGACAACAATGTACCCTTTTTGCAAAACTTTTGCTCAGATAAAAGAAAGAAGATTAATGTTTTCAATTCTAAATTTGTATTGAGTTTGGAAAGGTAGAACCTTTTTTTCTTCAACATGAAAGAAGATGTGCATGAAAAATTATTTACAGTATACTGCCTCCTTAAACAAGCACATTGTACTTGGCAGAAAAATCAAATGCAAAGATTGAATTTATTGCAGTGGATCCATACCTTCACTAGCCTTGTTTTATTGCCATTAATGTAGAATATGGTTGTGAAGTTGTCATTCTCTCAGTTTCAATGAATACCAACAATCAAGCCTACGCCTTGTTGTAAGTATACATTTCTTCTTTCGAGGGCAACTGGATACGATGTGGGAATCGATTTTCCACTGATTACATTGAGTAATACAGAAATTGAATCAATTCTAGCCCTGTGGTTTGGCATTTCAAAGTCTCTCAAATCAGAGGCGTTGTAGCTTGTGGCCTTGAAGATGGCCGGGAAATAATAACCTTAAAAGAGGCCCATTTTTTCCATTAAACTTTTTTTTATATTGGTGTAAAGGGTGTAAAGGGGTGCTATTGGTCTTGGGTAAAATGGCAAAAATAGTAATGTCACAATGGCACCACAAATTTGAAACTGGGGGAGCCTTCTATAATGGCTGAACATGTATCTTCTAGACTAAATTTAACAAATTACTATACCGCTCAGGATAGACAATGGGAGAGACAAGCATTGATTATTGATATTTATGAAAAATTTGGGAAGGGATGAGTCATGATAAGACTGTAGTGACAGACGCTGGGGGAAAGAAAGAAACAGTGACCTTTGGTTCAGGGTGGACATCATTTGAATAACAAAAAGTTTTTGTATTGATTGAGAGAATTTTACATTTTAAACAGAAATGTGCATCTTCTTTGTCTCGACTATCTTCAGTTGTCCATGATATAGAAATATTGTAATGTTGGCCCTAGCTGGGTCTTGGTGCCATGTCAGTAATTTTTGTAACATTACCCGTAAGAGTTGCGAATGTCTTTTGAAGAAAAAGGGTTTCTGCATAAATAAGCATTCCGTGTTCTGCTACTGCTGCATTTTTGGAATCAAATTGATCTCATTTATAGTGTATTTTCAGTCACGTGACCAAAATCAACAAGATTTTATGTTGCGGCCATATTGGTGTACTGGAAGTAGTGGAGGCAGGCGGCTGATTTCTATAGATGTTAAAATTATATTTTAAAGTGATAGGATGGTATTTTGTATGATAAATGGTTGTCATAACAAAATTGAAGATGTACCTGGTCATTACTGCAGGGTTCCTGCAATCATAACTAATCAAGGAGAAGCGTAAGAGAGCGATGAGGAAGGTGGATTGCCGCCATTAGCCGAATTGGCCTAACTGAAAATATCCTTAAAAACGATCGGGTATGCTTTCGACACTTTGTCTCAGGGTATGCTGCAAAACCTTGGGATAGATTTAACATCGACTGGATTCCAACATTAAATTTGGGTCACAACAAGCAAGGAAAAGCTTAGGCAAACATGGAAGCAGTTGCGGATCGTGCTGAGAGGACACCCTGCAGAAGGAAACATGTTTTACCAATATATTGTTTATCCATGTTGAGAGTTTTCTTCAAGTTTTACTGGAATATATTCTATTTGAGTGACATGGTCTATCGTGAACCTAAATATCAAATGATTTTAATCACGCACAGCCATCGATTTCATTTACATAACCTTATACATTTTTTTATTTGAAACGCATATTTTTTTCAGTAAATATTTGAGCGAGCACGCTCGGAGGGGGCGTTTGGAGTGATTCATCTTTCAAGTCACTTTTAGCTTCACCGCTCTATATTTTTCAACTTTGTGTGCGCAAAAAGCAGTAGTAAAAATGGTTTCAGAACCAAGTTGAGATGTAGAATCAACTTCGGTTACTTGCACATGCAAGATCGAGTGCACGTCCCATTGCAGTTTGACGGTGTCCAGAGGTGGCAATCAATCAACTCGACAACTCGATAATGTTGACACCCTTCAAGGAACCTTTTTCCAGCGAGTCATGAGGCCAAGCGACCGCCGCATGAAACAAACAACACGACATGACACCTTCCTATATGCCAAGTTCGAAAAAGCTGACACGAAAAACTTGCTTTGTCGGCCGTTTAATCGTCGTTTTGGAAAATATTGGGGGTAGATTACACTGCCAATGTTTTTCTCAAAGTTTTAGAAAATGTGGGCGGAGTAAGCTTAGAATCGTTTGAGGGTTACCCTGTCAATTCTCCATCGAAGAACAGTTGACCATAAGATGAAGAAAGGGCAAAGCTGGCGAAGCTAAATGAACCTGGAGAAAGCTTTGCAGAAATTTTTGATGATGTTGGCTTTGAAGATGATCACAAAGTTTCTTTGAACGATCTAGATAACTTGAAGCAACATCAGGACAAATCAACAAAAACTGAAGAATTTGATTATACTTTTAAAGAAAGAGAGAAATGTGTGAACGATGTATTTTCTGAGGAATATTTTTGTGAAGATGATGGCAAAGTCAGATTTCATACAGGCCTACCCTCTTTTAATGTGTTAAAGGGAACCTATGAATTTGTATCTCAATGTTTGACCAGAAATTCACCCTCAACAACAAAGTTTCAAGAGTTTATTCTTGTCTTAGAACTGCGGCTAAATGTACCTCATCAAGATCTGGCTTACAGATTTAACATATCAGTAACAACTGTTTCGAGAATATTTTCGCATTGGTTGCTTGTCATGGATGTTTGCCTTTCACCACTCATTTCCTGGCCTGAAAGGGCTGCATTATGGAAAAAAATGCCTCAGTGCTATAAGTACACATTTGGAACGAAGGTGACTGTTATTACTTGCAAGAGCACAAACATTCTCCTCCTATAAGAACCATAACACTGCAAAAGTGCTGATAGGAATCACACCACAAGGAACAATATCATTTGTATCAAATGCTTGGGGGGGCCGAACATCTGACAAACACTTAACTCAGAACTGTGGCATACTGAATAAGCTTCTTCCTGGTGACTTAATCTTTGCTGACAGAGGATTCACTATTCAAGA
The DNA here is from genome assembly GCA_003864495.1 of Nemopilema nomurai. NCBI lineage: Eukaryota > Metazoa > Cnidaria > Scyphozoa > Rhizostomeae > Rhizostomatidae > Nemopilema > Nemopilema nomurai. The sequence goes on along the minus strand of ML133365.1, from coordinate 1,880,243 downwards.
GATTGTCTGGTATCATCAAGCCAACATAAACATACCAGCTTTCATACAAGGAAAGGATCAACTTGATCCAGTTGACATATAACAGACCAGAGGCATTGCAAATGTCCGTATTCATGTCGAGAGATTTATTGGATCACTCAGGCAAAAATATACATTTATCCAAAGCACATTGCCCATTGACTATTTGAACTGCAGCAAATTTGGACTGAATGAAGAAAAATCTGTCCCATTACTGGATAGAATAATAAGAGTTTGTTCAGCATTTGTGAACTTGTGCCCTGGTATAATTCTATTTGACTGAACTGGAAGAAGTTCAATTCTTTTCTCAATATTTTGACAAATATTCAGGGTATTAGTGACAGTTCTTTCTGCCTTTTGTATAAAGAACATTGGTTCCAGAGCATAACGTCACACTTTTAATATTTTATATATTTTAGCCTTGCAATTGTTTATAACAAGTCTATACTTAAGTGGGGTCAATATGATACCTTTCAGTAAATTCAGACGCATCTATTTTTCCTAATTTTAACTGCATCCATTGACTTATATCCTTAACCATATGTTCAAACAGAAAATGATGCATTAATGAGAAAATGTTATTTTTTTGAATTAATTTTCATAAGCTAAGCGTTATTTAGCATGTTGTTCAGTATTTTTTCAAAATGTTAGTCATGTTACTTTTTTGCTGTTGTTTATACCCATGTATTAACAATATATAAGCATACTTTTAAAAGTTTATTGCAAACTGATCACTGTATTTTCACCAATGACTGCACAAAGGCCACTTTTTGAAAGCTACTTTTTTCCTGAAGGGCTTCGGCTTTATAGTCATTAGCAAATGGATCACAACAATAATATTATTCAAACAAGGCTACTAGTGGAAAAAAATTCTGGGGGTACTTGCTTAAGATTTGTTGCCAAAAAGGGTGTGAAAAATGCTAATGTGATGGTGGTTTTAAGAATTGATTATAAAATAAATACAATATTCTATAAATTTACAGACAAATTGTTTGATGATAATAAAATGTTTCTTGTATTTAATTTACCTTACTTAAAGCGAAAACTTTTCACTTTTTTGGAAAGGGTACTCTTTGGTGCAAATTAAGTGGGGTTTTAAATGGGGGTGTGTTGTACACCCCAAATATCAATGAGCAGAGGAGTCAAAAGAAAACAGGGTTCTGAAATATACTGCGAACTGATCCAAAACCAGAGAGATTTGGTAATAAATGCAATGGCAAGGATAAATAAAACTACAAGATGCTTTTTCATGAAACTTTAACTGGTTAAATATAACAACAACACAAACAAAAGAATATTTATAAAGTAACAAAAAATCATGAAACAGTTGGAAACAGCTCCATGTCACCAGACTGGATGCAACCTAGTAGATGCTTTCTCATTAGTGAGACATTAAATTAAACAAATGATGGATCTTGTCCAGAAGTCAAGCATGTTGCGAAGGCAATGGCAAATATTCCACAGTTAGAGCCATTCTGTTGCTGCTGAACTGAATTTGTTGTTCTACTTCATTTGAAATTACATTGTGGTAAAGACTGTCATAAATCTTTATTTCATCATTCTGGCAGCCAATGGAGCTCACACAAACCCAGTGACTATTAGCTGTATGCATTATTTGGACAAACTCCGATGAGACAGCATCATAATTTCTTGCAGGTCCAAGGGTAGGCCGCTGAAATCCTTCAATCATTGGGTTCTTCTCTTTCAAAAGAACCTGTGCTTGATGTATGATCATATCATTTCTCCAACCATCTTCAGCTTTTATCAATGCCAAATCATTTCCAGTCACTTCTCCGCTTTTAGCATATTTCTCTACTTGTCCAGTGGTGATCTTGGTAACCATTAAATCTACTTCATCTGAGTATGTTGGCTGAGGCTTTTCAGATTTCAAACCATTGAACTTGCACCATTGACACAACCATGTGGTTTTAACATTGTTTGGCATTCTTTTATACTGAAGGCAAGGAAGATGAAAATAAGTTCCATGCTCACACAAATTGTTGTGACATTGCAACAATTTTTCTCCTGCAACAGGCTTGCTTTCGCAGATACAAATGGTCTCATTTGCTAAAAAATCTTCTGGCAAGTGCACTTTTTGTAAAACTTTGCTTTCTCTTTTCTTTTGAAGTGGCCTGAATTCAGGTAACTTCCTGCAGTGTGGACAATACCGCTTTTTGGAGGTTTTGGACACAGCTGATGGGAGAATGCAATCAATGTGAAATTCTTTGATTGGGCAAACATCAATTGAACAGGTGATAAGTTGCGATGATGGGTGTGTGTTGCAATAACAAATAGGGCTGGCTGGCACCTCTTCCAGTTTTGTCTTGCTAGTGTATCACCTTCCAAGAATTTCAGGAAGAATGTAAGATTTCCAAAATACTGTTAATTTTGGAATTTGGGCTTTCCAATGGGTCTCATCTGGATATATACGCTCACAGATAAACTGGGCCAAACCTTCTTGAAAACCACATACAATAAAGTCATTGTTGTGAAAAGTTGCTGTTGAACTTGATAATAGTAGGCATGTGACTTTTTTAATGTAAATTCTCCATTATGATCTTTCTCCAGAAAAGACACTTTCTTTAAAACATGAACCCCTCAAACTTGAACCCCTCCAAACAGTAAGGACATTTAACCTCACCACATCCTTGACCACAACAATCGCAAGAACAAAAAAAGTCACATGTAAAAAAGGAAGCTCTTCATTTACAAGCAATCGACTTGTGATTTTAAAGTTACAATGGTTTTTCACCATGTGTTGGATGGCACTAGCCTCATGTGCACAATCATGATATGCTGCATTTGATGTAAATTGGAATAGCTGTGGATAGCAAATTGTTTTTATCAAGGATTGTGAAGGCAGAGCTGGGTTTGTGTGACAGGCTGCTTTGCTTTGTGAGGCACCAATTTATCCAGCTCTATGAATAAAAAAAGCTGCACTTTGAGATTGTGACACAGTATCTTTTTTAATCTGCTTTATCTCCTCTTGTGCTATGCTAATAGTTGTTTCATAGCACTTTTGTATCAGTTCAGGATAGGGCAGCCTCATAAAAGCCTCTTGAAAAAGATCTGGTATTTTCAGGATTTCATGACTTTTGAATACAAAAGAATCACTGTGATTATCAATAATGCTGAGAAGAACAGGCTATGATTTGTATTTGCTGAAGGCCGTTAAAATGCAGATAGATCCTCTTTTGTTGGCCCTTCTACAGGTTGAAACTTAGTTGCATTTGGTACCTTGTTCCCTGTTTGCTGATTCGCATTGAGATTAAGTACTTTCTTATCCATTTCAGCCTTGAGCTTTTTCGATGAAGCAAAATTAATGTCAGATATTGGTAAATATTCAATATCCGTTGAGCATTTTGGAACAATCCAATTGCACTTGACCTGTGTACAGCTAAGTTTCTCTCTGATTCTGCTCGTTATTTCTAAGTAAAATAGAATGCATGCCACATGCGAGCAACATTCACCTAACCCTGCCATACATGTGCATTGAGCAGAGCATACAGATCCTGTTTTCTCTCCAACAATCCAGCACTTGACCAATAGGTCATTCATTCGTTGCGAGTGCTTTTCTTGTGCAATTATGATGTGCTTTTCATTAATATGACGCCCTCCACACTTTTTATAAAACGTGAAGCCATCTGATTATATGCCTGCAAGCTTTTGTAAGCTTTGAACTGCTTATTCGTATAAAAGCTGGTCTCCAAAACAACATACAAGAGAAGATCGCACGCCTCTAACGGAAGCAAGCATTCATGGTCTAACTTTGCTTTTGGTATGAGCCACGGATCAATTCCGATACTACTGGTTTTCTCAATAAAGCGCTTCTTGGCATGTTCTTCTAAGTTAGGTGCATATTCTGACAATAAAACTTTCGAATTTTCATTGTCTTTTGGAACCACGTTATCACATTTGTTACTATCGGCAGCCATCATCTGTTAACACCCTATAGGAACCGAGCCGTACAGTTGCCGGTCAAACTGACAGCGAGAATCAGCAAGAACTTCAGGAGGTAATAGTTTAAATTTTATGAAGGCATGAGTCATCTACAGGTAGAGTTGAGCTATGAAATGATTCAAGGAAATGACTTTTTGGGTCTATAAATGGGCAGTGTGGTAATATTAAACCACATATGATTTTATTTGAAAGATGATTATTTAAAATTAATACATTGTTGGCTATGTTTTAGATACAAGAATCAACAATGGAAGACAATATTTTATCCATTTCTCTGTCGACTGTAGGTGTAAAGATATTCTGATTTGCATCAAATGCATATACTGTAGACGCAAATGAGTTGAAATTTATCCATAGCATTCAAAAGGAAGAGAAATATCTTTCTTCATTTGGACGGTTTTTATCATAATGATACAAAGTTTCCTCAGCTTCCCTAAGGTAACAAAAAAAGCTGGTGATTACCTTGGAAAATATACAGCAAGCGTCCCCTCTTCTATTAAGAACCTTAGAGTAAAACCATTAAACCACTTAAGATGTATTGCTGTATTCAAAAATATATTTCTTCTAAAATACTTCCTGTGTCAATCAATGAGCATCAATTCTTTATTGCATTATCTATCAATATCTTTTAATGTAGCCAGAAATATGCCTAAATTTAAAGTAAGGGCGTACAATTTTGCATTGTGATTCGTAGTTTACTTAATGCATGGACAATTTGTTGGCCAGTGGAAGGTCGAGCACCCTTCTAGATTTTGGTTAAGACGATTTTGGAAAGAAACAACGCTCCGTGCAGCATTAACTTTGTTAGCTGTATTTAAAAAGTGCTAAAGCAATTTTTCTACTTCATAACTACAACAAACATTCGTTTTCGTCTTTAAACTCATATCCATAATTTTGTAAACAAAAAATTGATAAGGAAAAATAGTATTTTTGATTTGGTAAATTCACCATGAGAGATATTGTTTCACTTCAAACTTTTTTCAATGAAGAACAGAGATGTTGCGTGTAACAAGTTTTAGTTTTTTTAAGTTTCCTACAGGACTTAATGCATAAGAAATTTTCTGTGGACGGGCGGTTACATGGTCCTGTGAGTTTTTATGCCGTCCAGCTGCAATACTTGATTGTGCATTGCGATGTTATCAATTATCAAACATTATTTGCGGTTGTAATGCCAATTTTTTATTCATCATCTCCAGGCAATGTACAACTATGTTGGCAGCTTTAGGAGTCAGACATTGCTTTTCGATCTTGTCGATTTCACAGGTCAAGTGATAGATGAACTGGAACCAGTTCTGCAGAATGCTGTGATTCACATTAGGGCAAGAGAGGTATTTTATTCATTTTAATCAACATCTAATAAGAGAGAATTTAAGACAGGGCACATCGGGCTGCCTAAATTTCATAGCAGTGCATTGTCTAAATTGAAAAGAAGTAGGTAGTAAAATAACTATTTCAGAAACATTAAATATGAAAAATTTTCATAGATAATCCTACTCTTGACTATTTGTCAATTGTCTATATTGTTTGTTGATTAAAATAGAGAAAGAACTTCAAAAGTTGTATTTTTGTCTGCATACTGCTACTGCTACATCAGCGGGGGAAGATTCCTGAGATTCACACTCAAAGTTTGGATAATCGCATTCAAGGGCGAAACTAGTACTGATGTTTTTGTGAAAGTTTGGTAGGCAAACACTAAATTGCAGGGCAAAAGTATCATCACCCTCACAGGGTGCAATTGCTATAGTTGGTGAAGGGATATGACACAACCTGGGCGGTATTTGTATAACTTTCAAATGCCAAATTAAAAATCATAACAAATTTGCACATAGGCTTTACTTATCGGTTTTATAGCGCGATTGATAGGCTTTACTTATCGGTTTAAGTTATTATTGACAATTAAAATTTCTACACATTATATGATGTTCATGTCATCTTCAAGAATGGAACTCTGTTCTTTCTGAGACAAACTCTTCTTGTTTCTCTTTGAAATGAGCAAAAAAATGAGACCAGAAAATATTACTGTGTAAGTTAATTAACCACTATCCAAGAACTTGGTGATGAACTTGAGATTTGGCTTCAATGGGCATTTTTCAATTTCAAAAGTTTTCAATGGGCCTAACTGCAGTGTGGAGAAAATGTTACCTTTTGGATTTTTGAAGCAGTTGCAGTACATAACTTCAAGATTTCTTCAAATCTTAACTCGTTAATAGATAAGCTAGTTATGCCACAACAAAGCTGCTGCGTTGGGCCGTGTCATAACAAATCGTGGTTGCCGGAGAAAATTGTAGTCAGAGGCCACGTTAAGAAGCTGATATTTCATTCGTTCCCCAAGGATAAAGGTTTAAAACGCATTTGGGTTAAGTAGATAGCTAAAGGTGTAAAAAATTTGAGCTGACAAAAGGATCGTACGTTGGCTCCAATCATTTTCAGTGTGGAAAACCAGTTGGTAAATTCAACTTTCCTACCAAATTTCTAACAACAAGCGACGTCACATTCACAAAATCGCCCAAAAAGAGATTGAAGATGGAGACAATTATTAGAAAACAAAAGCAATTAGTTTTGAATGTGATTCCAATACACCAGTTGCTACAATGCCACTAAGAAGCATGGACGATTTCCTTGGAAACCTTGGCGCTGAATTTAAAATCGAGCAAGTAGCAAGGGACACAAAGGTGCAATTCTATACTGGATTCGAGGGAACTGAAGTATTCAAATTTGTTTTTGACCATTTGCTTCCGCTCGCAAGTCGTATGCAGTATTGAAAAGGCGATAAAACAAAGGAAAAAGAGCAGAAAATGAAAAAGATGTAGCCTATGAAGAGGAACTCTATGCCGCTGGTCTCGCGAGAAAGCGCCCTGGGCCCAAAAGAAAATTGGCTTTGGAGCAAGAATTTTTAATTGTCATGACGAGGCTCAAAGTTGATTTACTTGTTCAGGACCTTGCTTATAGGTTTGAAGTATCTGTTGGCCTTGTTACTTCGGTATTTTTCACCTGGGTTAGATTGATGTCATTAGAATTCAAGCATCTAATCAAGTGGGTGGATAGAGAAATTGTGAGACGCCACCATCCTGATATGTTCAGGAAATATTATCCAAAATGCCGTGTGATCATTGCACCACCACACGGTAAAATTTTTGGTAGGTATAACTCCAAATGGGGTTGTTAGTTTTTTGTCTGGTTGCTACGGTAGCAGAACAACCGACGTATACATCACAAAGGACTGTAGAATAGCTAACCAATTGCCACCCGGAGACCAAGTCATGGCAGACAGAGGTTTCAAAATCAAAGACCATCTAGCCTATTACCAATGTTCATTTGCTATACCACCATCCACACAAGGAGACATGCAGATGTCAAAAGATAACGTAAATAAAACGTCACAAATTGCAAATGTTAGAATATTTGTCGAAAAAGCAATACGAAGAATGAAGGGCTATCAAATTTTAAAAAATGAACTGCCCATCAACCTTTTGCCTCTTGCAGATGACATAGTGACAATATGTGCAGCATTTACGAATTTAAAGGAACCGTTTTATAAACAATGATAAGACTCTAATATGAATAATATGAATGTATTTAAGAAGTTATGTATAAAATTTTCAAGATATAATTCAAATGAAGCTTTATTTGTGGGGCCAGAGGCAGATTACTAACAGTGATTCTGATTATGCCACTAAAACAATTTTTTTATTGTCTAGACATTTTTTTACCAACAGCAATGGCTGAGACTGGTGGTGGAGAGTTATCATGATCTAAAATATCAAAGACATAAATTAAAAATAATTTCATGCAAAATGTTTTGTAACCTGCTTTCTGACCAACATAGTTAATACGTAAAAAATGTTTTTAAATCATATTTGTTTCTTCATCAAGAATCGACTCTATAGATCTAGTGCATAGTCTACACATCCAGTCTCCTTTGAATTCATTGCTTATGCCACAACAAGACCAGTGATACCACTGGCAGCAATCAGAGCACTGTATGCTGTTTTCTTCTGGCCTTTCGATCTCTTCTGGCTCTAAGCAAAATTTTTCGCAGCAAGGACATATGCATATGTTTCTCAATTGCAATAATACTCTGGCCACGTGGCCCTTGAAGAAAACAATTGCATTTCTTTCTAGCTCTGCCCAGTGTTTAGCATCAAAATAAATCTTTTCAATGAGTGGGTCTCCAATAGCGCTTTATTCGATTGACGTCACGTATTTTGACGCAATGCGTGATGGGATCGAAGATCGGACAAACAACACGCCAATCGTACCTTCGGCCTATATGTTTCAGTGAATACTCGATCGCGAAATTTGTAAGCATTGATCCTTCCGGGTTACATTGGCCATGGAAGATGTTATTTTGGTCGAAGAAGATGTTCCTGGTGCATGCTTTTCTAAAGATCCAGCAGAGTATTATGTGGTAGAGTTGAAACGATGGCTCGAATGTCATGGTGTAAAGCTGACGGGAAAGAAACAGGATTTGATAGACAGAGTGAGGGGTGCTATTGAGACAAAGGCAGGAATAGACCCTAAGGTTGATGATGGAAAATGGTACGATATTAAAAGATCAAGCTTACAAGTCGAAGATGCCCCAGCAGTTTGGAAAATTCCTGTTGAAGATTGGAAAAGCTTTCCTTCGTGTGACATACCCAGTATGTTTAACTATGGCCACGTTTACCATTACCTAGTCGAGTCCATCTCACAGTTTGCCACAGGAAACAATGACGAAGACAGCAACGACGAATGAAATACTGGTTATACAGCAACTGCAAAACCGCTTAGAAAAGGTATGAATTTGATGAAAAGTGATTTCATAAGTGACATTCAAGACAACCAAATCGAGGATTCCTACTTTGTACGTGCCCATGTGCACCACTCAATGAAAAATGATGTGCCATTGAATGTTGTTATTGGCCTGTCAAGCATCAGTGGATCAGTTCAGCTTGCTAAATGCAATTGTAAAGCCTCAGCACTTGCAAGATGTGCCCATATTGCTGCTCTTCTTTTAAAAATCATTGACTTTGCAAAGAAAAATGGCTACACTGTGATTTCTCCTTCAACTTCTAAGTCATGTGTGTGGAACACGGGCAAAAAGAGAAAGAAAACCCAAAGGCCATTCATGAGGAGAACTATTCATCGAAGAAATACTCCAAGAACAGGATTATTAACTGGGATCCTAGGCCTGTAAATTTTAGAGGAAGGCCAAACAATCAGGACATAAATGAATTTTTAAGGATCTACAGGTAATAAGCTGTAAAGAAAATAACCAGTCCATGTGGCAAATGACATTAAAAATAAATTATGAAGATTATGATTTAATAGATGAGAGAAGGGATTTGCTGGCAGCATATGTACGTATTTTCAAAGAATGCCTGATGGAAAACAACAAGGGTGTCCATAATGGGCCCATGGAGATTGTGGGCACATCAGGACAAAGCACCTCTCCGAGGTGGCACAGTGAGAGGCTGCTTCGAATTACAGTCTCCAAATGCAAGCTGCCATTTAAATTTGGAGAACAAATTCTTGCTGGAAATGGGAATCAATATATATGGTCCATGCATAAATGGATCTCCAATAATCTCTGGTTTTCAGAGCATATCTCAACCATGTATATGGAATATGGGGTAGAAGAAGAACCACAAGCAAGAAGAGCATATATGATGGCCACAGGAAGTAATGTTGTGGAAACAGGGATGTGGATCAATACTGAAGTTCCCTTCCTTGGTGCTAGTCCTGATGGCCTCATTCTTAATAATTTTGGTAGTGCTATTGGAATTGTTGAGATTAAATGTTTGAAGATTTTGAAGAATATTTCTGTTTCTGATTTTCTTACACAAATTGAGAAGAAACAAGTTTCAAGTACTGTTTTAAGTCGACAGTGTTTTGGGGTCCATGAAAAGAAATTAATGTTGAAAGAGGCACATGTGTACTATTATCAGATTCCGTTGCAGTTGCCAACCACAGGACTTTCATTTTGTGACTTTGTGCTGCATACACCAAATGGTCCTCCTTTAATTCAAAGGATCACACCAAACCATGCTTTCCAAAATAGTTTGAGAAGAAACATTTCCGCATTCTGGCACAAAGTATTCATACCAGAGTACTTTGAAATGCGGGTACCCAGAGGACTCCCACCATTTATTGTGTGAACACTTAACTAATGCTTTAATTAAAATTATGTTAGCATCATGTCAGCAAGAATGTAAATACCCTCCAAATTCATCTTTTGAACCCTACTCTTCCTTGTTTGCTTTTGTTAATTTTCCATCAACACCGTAGTTGTTGTATGTGTTTGCATAACCCCCTCTTGTACCACTCATTACTAAGTATTAATTAGCTTTTTGTTGTTAAAGGATGGCCTTGTAAATTTTAAAGCTATGTTCATTGTTTTGAACAACTGTATTGTATTCCCTAACTCATTGATGTGTACTTTTGAATATTACCCTACCCTGTAACTTTCTGCTTAGATTTCAAATACACACATTTCGATAAATATAAATATTATAAATTTTTAGAGGCATAGAATCTTCACCTTTAAAATTATCATAGCCAAAACAGGAGAGTTTTAACCCTATTTTCAACTGAGAATAAGGGATTTCAAATGGAAAAATTTGGGTGTGAACCATGGCTTCAAAAGCAGTACTTAATGACCTTTTAAGTACTTAATGACTATTTAGACCCTTCTTCTCTTGCAGGGATTTTTAACAAGAGGTATTATGAATCCTTCATACATTATTGGGGATGCCTAGTACACATTTAAAAACAGGAAGACTTCTCAATATTTCAATGTGTGCAAAGCTATCCTAAGGAAAGACTTATTTACATAAGGTGCTTGAAAGTTGACAAGACAGCTGCTACGTAAACTAATTGTGAACTATAGGGATTAATGACAGAGGAATTGTCCTTCCAACAAGTAAAAATTTCTTTAAACGTTCATTAAAGCGTTCAAAATGAATTCGTGCCTTGGCTATCCTTCTTGTGGCCATCTCTTCCTCCTTTGTCAGCTTGTCCCTTTTGCCTAAAAATGCTGATATCTTTGCTTGTTTTGCATAAAGAAGCTCCTGGATGGTGAAACCTTTGTCAACTAACAGCACATCTCCAGGTTCTATGTGGTCTAGGATTCCACACTGGCTTGTTATTGAGACATCATCAATACTGCCCTCGTAAAGGTCAGAAATAAAGCATGCAGACCCATTTGGTGTCACTGCTATTAAAGCCTTAAATGTAGCATGGTGTTTATATGAAGAATAAACATTGCCTTGGTGTGCATAGTCCCTTGGAGTCTGACAAAAAAACTCTGTGCAGTCAATAGAACACCTCACATTTCTAAAAGGCTTGAAAACCTTTGGCAAAAATGGCTTCAGATCTTCTTTACTTGGAAACATTAGGTACTTAATTTCTTTGAAATGTAAATAAATAAATTGTATCCATGTAATGAAGATACTACTAATCAAAAACACTGAGACATCATACATGTAGGCTATTGTTTGTTGGGTGAATCCTCTTCTTAATTTCAGCAGAGTAATGAATAGTTCTTCCCTCAAAGTAAACACTTTTTTGCATCCCATTTTATTGCTTGTGCTTTTAGAAGGCTCCTTACTTGTTTTACTCTTGTCACCCTTACAATAGACTAGCTCAAATTTTGCTGGGCCAAGAAAATTGTATAAACGTCGAATTGCAGTGGAAAGAGTCCTGTGAAAATTTTGCTTTCTTCTTGTCAGTGAGTATTGACTCTGGCAACTTTGAATTTTTGGGTACATATTTATCCTTGTCAACGTTGTCTACTTTGACATGATTTCGTATCAGCATGGTTTCAATCTTGGCACCTAGAATATAGTTATCATGCACTGTTTGTGTTGCTTTTTCTTGATTTTTTTCATTTATTCCATCACCATCATTCAACACATCTGAAGGTCCCGGTAATTCAGCAGCTTTTTCGTCATCCCGAATATTATCATTCTTGTCATCAAATGCTATTCCCAAGTGAGATTTTTTCTTATTTTTTCATTTAGGCCATCAGAACAGCGATCCTTAGCAGGCTTTCTTTTTCTTTTCATTCTTGCCTCTGCTTCTTTATCCGTCAGACAGGCAAGGAGAGGTTCAGGATGCTCATCTGTTGGTCCAGAACTTTCTGCAAAATGTAACGAACAAATATAAGTATCTTTCGTTATTTGCTCTGGTCTTGAAAAGTCTTTCCTCCCACATAAATATTGCCATCTTCGGACCTTCTCCGTTTTAAGCTTCGCTTGACCTTTCTCCCATTCTGTAGAGTCCTGGCGAATCTTGCCTGGCTTGGGAAACGGGAAGAATTTCGTACCTTCCGGCATTCGATCGGGGTACCTTGAATCAGAGGTACAGGTTCCCCAGCAGCAATGTTTCGTTGCACGTTTCTTTGCCATGTCAATTATTGTGATCACGGCACAGCACCGTTCGTGAATTGTGATGTTTGTCCGACTTTCGATCCCGCGATGCTTTGCGGCAAACCGAAGCGTTCTATTTTTATCTCACGAAGAAAGCGCTATTGGCGTCCAAACAAAGAAAAACGCATATTTTGCCCCAAGAAGTGCTGTTTGCGTAGTTACCTGGCTATAGTACTTATGACTACGAGACAGACATACTTCGCCGTGTGCATTTTTCTCCAAAAAATCAAGCTCTTCGTATGCTTCTAAAACGTTTTTGTCTTTAATTTTGAAAGGACACTTGATTTCAACTGTAACTTTGTCACTATTCTCTCGGCAACATCTACATGTTGTCGGGCGTTGCCCTTATGAACGGGAACGACGAGCTTGCAAGTAATCCACAGTCAAGCAACTTTCCATTTAAATGTTTCTTAACAATATTGTCACAAAATGACTTTCTTGCGAGATGTTCGTGTTCTTTTTCGTATTTCACGTCTGGGATAAAACCAATATCATTTTCTTTACAAATGCGAGCTAACAACGGAGTGACTTTTACCCTTTTACCCCTTAATCGTGCCAACGTTGTGACTTTGGTGCTCACATCTTTAATTTCTGTTGCTGTTATGCACCCAATTCTCTGTTCTTTCCAGTGCAAAGAACCAGCCTGAGCTTTTGTGGATCTTTCCAACTCCATTATTTGACTCTCATTGAAAGACAACGATTCTGCAAAAAGAGATACAAGCTCCTGCTCATTTTTATTTGGATTTGCACTAATAACGCTACTAGCAATCTCCTCCAATGGTAGTGGACATGCATAACTTTTGGGGGGCTCCACTATATAGGTTACTCCTGCATTCGACTTAATTTTGCGTACACCGTCGATGAATTGCTGAATCCTTTCCTCTTCTTTTCCTCTCATATCAATAGGCCGAGGGTCGAAAATTTTCTTAAAGCAACTTTGAAGAACATGCCTTTTGTCGTTTTTCGAAACGTCATGTTTTTGATTGACTGCATCTTTAATCTTCAAGGGCTGGACTCCTCTATCTGTTGTTTTGTTCCATGAACTTGCCAAATCTGTACATGCAGGATCAATGTACCCCTTTGTGTTTGCATATTCTACTTTGTATAAAATAGCAACAACATGATTACAGCATTCACCAAACCCAGCAGTACACGAACAAAAAGCACACAGGATGTCTCCATTTTTCCTGCAAAGAATCCATGCCTCTCTAGGGTCATCGCAGACTTTTTGAGACAGTGTTACTCTACTTTTCAATACTACCATTTCTGGAGAAACTTTGCTGCTGTTAATTTCATGAATAAAACCGCTCATAAAATAGGAAAATGCCTTTTTCGCTTTGTACTGGTCAATGTACTCGGTTTCAAAGGCTTTTTTGCTGATTATAAAAGAAATTATTTTACCTAAATCAACACAAGGCCACAATGAAACATCTCCGTCCCACTCTTTGATTGTTCTTGGATCAGGAATTCCATATTCAGACAACAATTTCGAGTAGGTGTCTTTTAAGCCTCTGTCTAAAACCTCTAAGTCTTGGCGAATAGGATCTCCCCTCTCAAAGGCAAGCATTGCCCTAGCAGCTAGATCAAGTTTTGATCCATTCTGCGACAAAGACCGCATAACAAGATAGTACTTAAGCTCGTCTACAGTCCATTCGAGGAAATCTGGCAAGATAGCGTTTGAATCCATTGATTTAGATTAATTCAAAGTAAGATTTGAGGAAATCTTGAAGTTATTACAACTTCACTTGAGTTTAAATTAGTTCTTTTTGCTTGGGGGTGACTTTTATAGGATCACTGCACTAAAATCTTGAGTAAAACCCTCATTTTAGCTGATGATTCATTCGTCTCTGACGCAGGCAGCTTTATTTCCTCTTAGAAAAGCCAATCAAACAATATTTACGAGGTCATCCTCAATATTTTAGCCAATGAAACAGTTCAAAGTTGAGCTTTGCGAGGACATCTCTAACACGCCCGTTTATTGGGAAGTGCGTCATTGCACAACATTCGTCACATGATAGCCATACTTTGAGCTCGTGAAAATATACCGAAACAGAGACCAATGACGACAATTTTTGCACTGAAAGGAGTTTAATGCAATATGTTCACTCTGAACTTTGAATGATACGAAAAGGTGCCTGAATTTGAGAGAAACTTGCCGTGTTGTGAGGGATACTGATTTAAGGCCGTTTTAAGGCCGCTGTAATTAACAGAGGAAATAGCAAAGAAAAGGCTGATGAAGTGATGTTTGTAAGTTATTTATCCACGAGTATATAGTTTTAAGTTTATAGCATGGCAATTATATTTCGAATAAACTCAGTCGGATATTGTTAAATAATTTTGAAATTGGAACAAAACTTTTTGTTTTTGCGGCGTGCCGCCATTATGGCAAATTTTTCACCTAATTCATAATGGCGCTAGAAACCATGAAAAGGCTTATTCAAAAAGCTTACCGTGAACTATACAGTGAGCTTCATCAATAACTACAACTTCACAATGTCTACGAAAACATTCCGACTTCAATACTGATCTCCAAAATTCGTGGTCTAAAAGATCTTCCGGAGATATATAAACAAGTGAAACTTGGCCATCAACTATCCTGTCCAGAACGCTCTGGCTTTGCCCGTTGCAAATTGCAGCCCCGCAAAAACTGCACTTTGCTGCAGCTTGTGCACTTGATCAGGCATCAGAGATTTCAAATGAGAAATAACTAGCACTGTATTTGTGCCCAAAGCTAGATCACGTAGCAAATCTATCAATGGCGGTATACACTGAAAAATCAATTATTTTCCTGACCCAGTAGCCGAACTGTAATAAAGATCTTTCCATCTTAAAAAGGAACGTAGTGCATCCTTTTGATCTTCGTATAACTCCATTACATTGAAAAATGAGGCAACCATCGAAAAATTTTCATCTAACTTGCCTAACTGATCTTCGGAAAACCATGGCTTTGCTGGACTACTTATTTTGGCCTCCATGTTGAATAGAAAGCAGGAGAACCACCGCAGCAACAATGACGCTGAATTATAATTATGCGAATTAACTTATGCAATATGCTAATTTACCCAAGATCTTGGGAAAATCGCAGAACACGAAATTGGACTCCGTTGCACAGACCACTCTCCTCCTTGGTGGTGATGGTCTGTGACGCAGGCTAAATTAAAGATGCAAATAAGAGGAGAACCAGCTGTTGACACAGGTGGTGTATTACGGCAATCATTCTCAAGTATTTTGGGGGAAATTGCCCAAGGTAGTTGCTACCAAAAATTGTTTTGTGGCCCTAATACAAGACTCACACCAATTTACAGCAGCCATAATGTGCTCACTGGCATTTTTGAAGTCTTGAGGAAGATGGTTGCACATAGCCTAGTGCAGGGTGGGCCAGGTTTTCCATACCTAGCCCCTGGTATATTTTGGTATGTTGCAACTGGGGACCTTTCAGAGGCAGTTGGTAGATCATCATTCATTGATGTTGCAGATTTGGAGCTTGCTACATTTCTTGAGAGGGTATGTGAAGCAAATTTTAACAATTTTAGGTCCTCATATTTTCTGGTAATCATTTGCCAGAAACAAGTACTGCATTCAAAAAGTCTTCTAGGCCCCAGCAAAATTTTCTTGCTCAAAAGCACTAATGTCCCATATGTTTTTATTCTATGTATGATATATATTTATAACTATCTTTTGGATAACTATGTGTTGTTATTTCCTATTCATTGGACTTGTTCATGATTACTTGAATACTAGCTGTAGCTGTAAAATTTTAAATTAACCCCATTAAAATTTGTTAAAGCTACTGTTTATATGTCATAAAATTCCATAAATTTGCCTTTTTCCTATTTTTCATTTATCCTGCTGTATTTTCTTTTAGATCAAGGGTGGTAGTGCAAAGGATCTTGCAGAAATTTCTGTTGACGATGGTTTCTTGAGATTCATGCAGGAGTGTGGGCAAACAAGAAAGCTAAATGTGTGTAGCAGTTAATTTTGCGTCTTTCTTAGATATATTGTGAATCCTTTTGTGCCCTAAAAATTAAAAACCAGCAACCAATAATGACAACTCTCCAAAGGATAATCCCATCTCACTTTACCTACTTTGGTGCTTATTTGAATATTTACAGTTTGTTAGGTCTTTGATCTGTCTTTCTTCTTTACTTATTTAAAATCTGCAGTGCTCTTATAAAAAAATTCCTTCTGGATAGTTTTACATTGGAGGCCTTTAAAACATTGATTTGATGAAAAACATGAAAGGATGTCTTGCAATCACATTGTAGACAAGGAGGCTTTACATATTTGAAAGAAATTTAATTTTCCTTTTGCAACTAGAAATTTGTCAAATAAAACTATTTTTCAGGAGGAAAATAAAGAAGAAATTGTTCAGTGTCTTGTCCTGCATGACACAATAATAAAACATAAAGCACTCCTAGACCAGTTCAGAGATGGATTGAAAGTCCTTGGTTTTCTCAAAGAATTAGAAGGTGCTCCATGGAAATTTGAGCACTTCTTCATCAATCATGATGATGCAGTTTCATCCAGTTATGTCAAAGATTTATTAAAGCTGGAGGTTTCTGGAGACCATCAAGCAAACCAAGTGCAGATATGGCTACTATTGTTTATGGAGAATTCTTTAGATGAATTCTATTGTTTATGGAGAATTCTTCTTGTTGGCAATTTTTTTGTGTTTTGTGACTGGCTCAAGATCTTGCACTTCTGTTTTTTGTTCCCGGTTCCATATCAGTTCACATTTGAAATGCAGAAGATATATATGCTTCCACTTGCACCCTTGATTTGAAGATACCAATCGGCTTTTCGAACTACATTCACTTTGAAAACAGCATGGTTGCAGTGATGAGAGGGAAAATGTACAATACAACATAGAACTAGAACATTTACCATGATATATAGTTGTTTAATTCTGTTCTTGTTGTTTCCTCATCTTGTCAATTTTGAGCTAATAGTTGCTTTGATTTCTAACGCAAAACTTAATATCAAATTTACATACCTAAAAAGGGGGGTTTTGGAAACTCTGAATTCAATTTTTTTCACTAGAAAACCATGGAGAAGTCCTCAAATATCTTAAATTTATCCAAAGTGATGACAATGTTTCACAAATGATATTAGTATTTTTATTTGAAAATCTATACAGCTAGATTTTGCACCTAGCAACCTTAAAAGCATCAAACAAAACATTTATACATTTTACTGTTCGTTCAAATTAAGGGTAGACATTACCCTTCCGGTATACATTAATTTATTCTTTAACCTTTCACTAGTAATTTCTTTATCATCAAAGCAGCTTAATTTTCAAGGTGCTTTCTTTCTTATTAATTTCATCTTGATTTTTTTCATCATGATACCTTGTGTTTCAGGCCTGTTCACAGATATAATACTCCATGTGTTTACAAAGCTTTGTTTCAAAATTGGAAAGATAATCACTGATAACTCTCAAACTTGATATTTTAATAATAGTTTTCCCTGAAAATGCAATAGTAGCTGGGGACGTTGTACCCACATCATTACTTTACTCAAGACAGCTAAATTACAATAGATCCATGCTAATTCAAGTAAGGTCTTGAATCAGATAGCTAGGGCTGCTGTGATTAAGTCCAAAAATTTCAAAAATAGGTCAATTCCATAATTGTCTGAATGTGCATAAGGGTCAATCTGAGTTTTTAGCTGTTCCAAGATATCATCTGGGAGGTTAGGCTCTGCATCTAATACTTCCACTGATAAATGTCCATCATCAATGGGAGGTGGAACTTGTGGGTCATATCCATACCATTCTACATCGTCTGGTGACAATTCAAAAATGTCAGAAATACCTACATTTTCATGGTTACGAATGTTTAGGAATCCATTTAGCCAGATTCGAAAGGGTGAGCAGTTGCGAGCTGTGCGCATTGGATGATTGTTTCATGGTGCAACAAAACTGCCGATTTATTCTTGGAAGGAAAACGAAATGGAGGATACATTTATGAATTTCACCACCCATGTTCAGGACCCCAGACTCTTCCATTGCCTGGAAGGTAAAGTAGTACAAATGGCACACCATACAAAAAACATCACGCCATAAACGTCCATCATTGCCCAGATCAGGGTTGCCAATTTGGCAATTTAGTTGCCAAAATTGGCAATTTTGGCACTTTTTCATGTTGTTTGGCAACTAAAAATTTAGATTTGGCAACTGTCTAAAGTTTGGCAATTTTTTGGCACTTTTTGAACATTTTCTCTTCACGAGTTTATGACATTTTCTTAGTATCTTTTCGTGACATTCTCCCTTCAAATTCGATAATATTCCGTTAATGACACCCTGTGCCTCCCCCTGACACTTCTCGAAGTTTCATTCACTTGACTTGGGTGACCGGAACAAAGTACTTACATCTTGGTGTGACCCTGTGATGTCGGCAACTTTGCTAATGTTAAGGTGTGGTGTCGGTGATAGGAAACAATGTGTAAATATGTTTGCATACTGTGAGATTTTACAATAGAAATTAAAACATCTATTCACTGGTGTGCAATTTGTTATCATTCTGTTTACTAAAACTATTGTCTGTATTACTGTTTGAAAATGAGTTCAAAAAAGTCATCGATAGGAATGAAATGGAAAGGAGCCTATGACGATGGTAGAAAATTCAAACCAGAATGGCAAAGAGCGTATCCATGGGTGAAAAAGGCAGTGGATGGGTCAGACGATGCATACTGCTCTATCTGCAGAGTAAATTGCCAGCCACGTCTATCAAGCTTGAAAAAGCACCAAGATACCGCAAAACATTCAAGACTTACCTCTACAATTGCAAGTAATCGCACAATTACTGGTATTGAAAGAGAAGATGAGGTAGTCAAGAAAATAGAGATACGGATGGCAGTGTCAGTAACATGCCATTCAGCCATACTTGCTATCGATCATCTGGGTGAAATTGTAGTGACTCTATTTAGGCCTGTTTACATCAATTTTTCCTTCTCATTCATTCCATCATTTTCCCACATTCTCACATCGCAGCACAGGCATCCACTACGTCACTCTCATATCACGTATTCGCTAATCCCTATTGTTTACTTAATCTTTGCCACGCTATTCAATTTACTCATCACCTTCACTCGCCCTTCCTATCCTTTGTTTTCCTTACATCATTCGTGCTAATTTTAGATATTCATTTCTGTATATAAGCATGTTAATTTTTATGTAAGTTAGTTCAGTTCAGTTCAGAGTTCAGTTACAATCAAGCAACACACTGTCTCTCTCTCTGGCTCCGTGTTCTCTGCACGTAAAATAAGACTCGCTGGGTTTGGAAATGACACGATAGTCGATGGATGGTTTTATTAGTGAACGAATCGCATCTAACAAGGCTCAATACTCGTTACACTAAAATGGTGACCACGACGTGACCGACATGGCCAAGACCACATCCTTCGACGTTATTTTCAACCCCACTCAACCTAACCGAATTTGTCATCTTCACTCACTCAACTAGATTGTCATACACTCGAGCTCAGCTAGACAACACAGCACTCGGACACAAGTGTCTCTATTCGCCCGCACAACTCATCCTCGGCAGCTCCACGGCACTCTCCGGTGCTCGGCAGTGTCTCACGCTCTTCGCAGGTTCTTGGTTACCCTACTCATAAAACCTTGGCATCAACGCACTCGACTCACTGCAGTGCCCCCGCATCCCGGTTCCTGGTCATCCAACTCACAAAACCTCGGCAAATCGCTCATCGCAGGTTCCTGGTAAACCTATTCACAAAACCTTGCTCAACATCGGACTACGTCGCAAATTCAAGGCAATTTTCATCGCTGCTTGCAGACCCTCACATGGTACACGAAAGCAAGTCAACGAACAAATTAGACATTCGAACATTTAAGTAATTTTCATACGTAAAATTCTATCGTTTTAATTATTCACAGCTAGACACATACTAACACTTATCGAATCCTTCGCTATCGCTTGCCTTCTAGGAGGGGAGCTATGTAGTGACTCTATTTAGGCCTGTTTACATCAATTTTTCCTTCTCATTCATTCCATCATTTTCCCACATTCTCACATCGCAGCACAGGCATCCTCTACGTCACTCTCATATCACGTATTCGCTAATCCCTATTGTTTACTTAATCTTTGCCACGCTATTCAATTTACTCATCACCTTCACTCGCCCTTCCTATCCTTTGTTTTCCTTACATCATTCGTGCTAATTTTAGATATTCATTTCTGTATATAAGCATGTTAATTTTTATGTAAGTTAGTTCAGTTCAGTTCAGAGTTCAGTTACAATCAAGCAACACACTGTCTCTCTCTCTGGCTCCGTGTTCTCTGCACGTAAAATAAGACTCGCTGGGTTTGGAAATGACACGATAGTCGATGGATGGTTTTATTAGTGAACGAATCGCATCTAACAAGGCTCAATACTCGTTACACTAAAAAATAATTGTTCGCCATGGCACAGGCAGCAAATTGTCAAAGATGAGACTGCATCGTACAAAATGCACAAGCATTATTATTAATGTAATTTCGAAGGCCTTATACGAGGATTTATGTAATGACATGGCTGGCCAGAAGTTTTGTATAATGGTTGACGAGTCAACAGACATTGCCTGTAAGAAGTTTTTGTGTTTGGCTGTCAGGTATTACAGCAAGAAAGAAAAGAACATAGTAACAGCATTTCTTGGTCTCGTTGATATTATCAGCGCCACTGGCATGGATCTGTTTACTGCAATGAAGGAATGCTTGGTGACTTCAGGGTTAAAGCTCGAAGACTGTGTTGGCTATGCAAGTGATGGGGCAGCAAACATGGTTGGCGAGCACAATTCTCTTTGGTCGAGGATTGTCGAGGAAGCCCCAAATTGCCTGCAAATGAAATGTATATGTCATTCTTTGGCTTTGTGTGTCAAGCATGCCTTCGAACTGATGCCATCACATCTGGGCTTTCTATTGAAAAAGATTCCGAAATGGTTCACTAAAAGCACGATTCGTCGAGATGCCTACAAGAAGCTCTTTGACATAATTAATGCTGGAACAGAGAGCTCAAATCTACCAAAACCATTCCAGAAGTACAATGAAACACGCTGGCTGGTGAGGAGTAAAATAATATTTAACATATTAATGAATTGGAATGAACTCAAGACCTATTTTGGAATTGCAGAGCAAGAGGCTCAAGCCAGTGTACGTTACACAGCACGCCTAATCTCAGATATGCTAAAAGACCCTATAAACTATCTATATTTTCAATTTTTATGCCCTGTTGTTACGGAATTTGAGAAAGTTAATGGATTTTTTCAAGCAACCAGTATAGATGCCGATGAGCTGGTTCAGCAACTTCATCTATTCTTCAAAAGTTTTAAAAGTCGTGTTCTCAGCAGAGATGGTGATGCTTTGCCTATAGAGCAGGTTGACTTTGGCGGAAAGTTTATTTTTGAGGCCATGAAGACAATTAAGGACAGTAACAACGATCCAAATATGATTTTAAGAGTCAATGAAGCCAAAGGACGATGTCATTCAATGCTTCTGGAGGCAGCATCACAACTTGAAAAAAGGATTCCAACATCACATAATATTTTCAAAGGATTAGCTCAGCTACATCCTTCAAAAGTTTTGAGCCAGGTTGTAAGATCTGCACTACTTGACCTTCCCATGCAACACCTCCTGGCTGACAAAATGGCTGAAGTTGACATTCAGTACCGCAACATATTGCAAGTCAATTGGAAGGAAACTGCGGTATTTAATGAAGGAATTCCAACGGACGCAATTCAGTTCTGGTCAGGTGTGGCTGAGTATCGAAACCTACTTGGAGAACATCCGTTCGAAGATCTTTCTCTATATGCATTATCATGCCTCACTACACCTGTCAGTAATGCAGTTGTAGAGCGAATATTTTCGTTGGTGACAAGTGTGAAAACAAAGCCTCGCAATAGAATGAGCTCAAATCTACTAGAATCAGTTGTGAGAATTAGATCACATTTATGCTTTGGTGAAAGATGTTGTAAGGACTTTGTTGCAACTCAAAGAATGCTTGCCTTATTTAACACAGAGAAAATATGTATAAGGCAACTGTAACTGATATTGACGGTATGGCAGATTTGCTAGACATGTAAGATATATATATATATTTCGATACACTTTTTATCTCTTTTTGATATTTTGTTATATTCATTTTAATCCTCGAGTTTCAATATGGAATATCAGATATGTTTTCAATAGAACAATGATTTTTTATGTCTCTATCAACATTGCCGATCTTGATTCTCGGACATGATAGTTAACTTTGGGCCTAAGTACGCATGCGTGAGAGTTTTGTGACGTCATTGTGAGAAAAAAACCTGTTTGGCAACTTTTGGCAACTTTTCAAACAGAATTTGGCATCTTTGGTCCCAGGCCACCTGGCAACCCTGGCCCAGATACTAACATTTACACCACCTTCATCAGTTCTTACTCTAGATTCTTCTTCTTACTGGCTCTTCCGTCTTAATTCAAGACATTAGCCTTGCCATTGTTTTCTTCCATTCCTTTCGCTCATAATCGTTCTCAGTTTTTATTCACTGTTTTATTCATTGGTTTCAGGTCTTTATTCATTTGTCTGATCCATGTCTGTTTTGGTCTTCCCCGATTACCCTTCACTTTTTTCAAATGTTCTCTGAAAGCTAATTTTGCTGGTGTTCTTTCTGGCAACCTTAACATGTGCCCGGGCCAGTTTAATCGCCGTTTCTTTATTTCAGTTGTGATGGTTGTCTGATGTGATCTTTTATATATTTCTTCATTTTTTATTTTATCCATTAATTTGATGTTTAGCATCCTACGTAGCAGTTTTCTTTGAAAGAAATCGAGACTTTCTTCCAATTTCTTGGTTAAGGTCCAGATCTCGTAATTGTAAAGCAGCATTGGATATATAAATGTATTAAGTGTTCTTATTTTTAGTTTTATGGATGTCTGTCTATTATAGAGAATTCTTTCATATTTGTTGAAAGCATCAATGGATAGTCCTTTCCTTTGTTTTATGTCTTTTTCGGTGTCTAAAATACTTCTCAGATATTTTATGGCCTTCCATTCATCGTTGCCATCTGTGCCAACACAAAATTCTAGATGGCCATCCAAAATTATGAATAGCTCCTTCAAACTTGCTTACAGTTTCACTTCTGTTGTTTGTGGAACAGGCCAAGTAAACAATACATCTGGAAAACCCATCTATGGCTCCATGAATAAACAAACCCCCATGTGACTAAACTATGGTGGCTATCTGCATGCCATAGACTATTCGGGCCCTCAACCGAATATCGCCGCCGAAATACAACAACAGACCATCTCAGTCTACTACTTCTTGGATCCACGCGAATAATACATGCCCTGATTCTCCACGGTTGTACCCTCAGACCAAGAGAATTCAAATGCCCACTTATGATCAGACAGCCAACAAGTGTGCCATGCTGCTGCATAAATTGACCAATCTTTGCGTCTAAGTCTTCATCTGAAATATGTGAGTATCCCAAAATACCTTCTTCTGATAGTCCAACGAGAAACCAGTAGCATCTCAACAATTTGTGATCTCAAATTTCTGCCTGCCAGCTTTTCCACTTTGAACCAGTGGTGGTACATCCAATGAATAAATTGCAACACTTGAGCAAGGATCAGAAGATAAAGGTGCATTCCTCCAGCCAGCTGACAACAATCGAAAATTTCTCAAAAGTGCCATTAAAATATGCTCAGACTCACCTTCTCCTGGTACTAATGAGATCACTTGTTGCAAAACACTGACTGCATCTTCTAAGCACAAGCCTGCTACCTCTCGCAACTGCTGGTTAGTAGCACACTCTGCATCATCAAGTATTTGGTTCAGAGATTGAAAGAAATCTTCCCAATCTTGTACAGCCATTGTAAAAAATGTCATTTCATGCCAAAATTGTGAAGAATGGCATCTATGGATTTGTTTACATTGATTTACTTTGTTGACATTGATTTACTTTGTTGACATTGATTTATATTCTTGAATTGTAGATGCTTATTCACGTCCTTGACTTTGATTTACACTCTTGACGCTTAATATGTTCTTTAACTTGGTATAATTTCTTGGTTTTGTTGAAAAGAAATTTTCTTGAATTTTGCACCATTCGGCCTACCATACTAAGAGGCGTAAAGAAAACAATTCAATGTTCAAAAACGAGACTAGATACA
Organism: Nemopilema nomurai; assembly: GCA_003864495.1. NCBI lineage: Eukaryota > Metazoa > Cnidaria > Scyphozoa > Rhizostomeae > Rhizostomatidae > Nemopilema > Nemopilema nomurai. The sequence continues at coordinate 1,855,708 of ML133365.1, read as the reverse complement.
AATAACTCTAACCATAGTCTATAGAATTGGGACAGTCTGGAAGCCTTTTGTTCTTCCTGATGTCATGTTTTTGTTTACGAAAAAATGCGGTCACGTGGTATCGAACGTGCACACGTATTCGGGTTGAAGAGACGCATGTAATGAAAATGATTGTGCATGTTGCCGGCGATCTTGATACATATTCTATGTTCGCATAAATTTGCTTGAAAATAACTGTTTAAGTGCGAGTCAGGGATGCCTGGCGATAATTGTGCCTTCAATCAATGCGGTACAAGTCGAAGATCGAAAGGAATTGGGCTGTTCAAACTGCCAACTCCAAGGCGCTTCGACGATGTTGAGACGAAGGAATGGCGAGAAAAAGTTTTGGCCGTTCTGACAAAATATTGTGTAGAAGATGAAGTTTTCAAGCGTCAGCTAGCTGCTAATACACTACACATATGTGAAAAACATTTTCGTCCGGAAGATATAGAGATATGTAAGTTCAACTAAACTAAGTTTACTTGATTTGTTGGTCTACAGCAAGTTCAGCGGACATTGTAAATCCGAATAGCATGTTTTGCTGGATGTCATATTGGAAGGGAAGCGTTTCCGGACCCTTGGGCACATGTGATTCGTTAATAGAACCCAAAAAACTCCTCGACATGTACGACATGAAGTTAATCGACATCCATTTGGATTTGCTTCGCTAACCTGTACTTTATTATCTGATCGTAGTCAGGTTTTAAAAGCAAATAATAGAAATATTAAAACCAGTAAATATGTACTTTTGATTTTGGTTCTTAGCTACGGAAGCTTTATGATTTTAATCATTGAAGTTATATGCAAATACAATACACAAGATTTGTTATAAAATCTTGAATTTAATCAATCCTAAAACCAAATGTAAACAAATCTTTTTATTTAACCTAACTAGGCCTTTTTTCTTTATGTGAGTTTAAAAAGCCAATAATATTATGATGCTAGATAGATCGCCTAATAGCCTTTTAATTTCTTCACAGATGAAGGTGAGAAAATGACCAAGAAATTTTGAAAAAAGGAGTCCTGCCTTAATTGAACATGCCGGTAAAATTGTTTCACTTTACACAAACAAATTGTGTAAAAAGAGAACCAAGGACAGTTGTTCATTCAATTCCAATTGAAGACAAACAACATGTCTACTACAAGTCACTTCTGGAGCTAAAAAAGAGAGTTGGAAAACTTGTTTTAAAAGATTGGTGTGTTGCAGAGACTGATAATGAAAATTCTCTTGTACAAAAACTCAGCGTGATGATTGATGAAAGTTTGAGTTTCACTATCTCTGTCTTTGGGTACTTCATACCAGAAAGCCACTTTCTGTATGAGGACTTTAGAAGGTCTGTTCGCAATGTAACTGTGTCAGACCTGCTGCTTAATCTTCACAGTCTCATGATTTGCTCAGGCAGCACATCATTAGGTGACGAAGGGACTGTAAAGCATGTCGTACCAATATTAGTAAATCCATTCGAGGACGATTCAGTAAACTCTCCATTTCCTTGCAAAGAATACATCAGAGCAAAAAGCTGTTTGGTTTTGATTGAATCAGATGATGTTGGGGGCTGCATGTGTAACAGCTGTTCTGACCTTGGGCTCAAGCAGGAAAAAAGAAAAGAAAGTCAAGGGCAAAGCTTTCTGTTCCTGCAAGCAAAGGCACCCATCAAAGGGACATCTGTTGAAAGAATCGGACTTGCACTGTAGGAAAGCAGGCTGCAAAATAAGAAATTGCTGAAAGAAATAGAGAAAATGAAAGTGGAATTAGAAATGAACAGCAAGTCTTTAGACCATGAGCTTGAAAAAGACCTACTTTCTATTATTGACAAGCATTCACAAAATATGACCCCATTCATGAAGCTATTTTGGGAGCAGCAAAAGAAAATCTCAGACAGACCCTCTTTTGGCCGTCGTTATCACCCCATGATCATTAGATGGTGCTTATCAATAAGGTCAAAATCTGCATCAGCTTATGAAGAGCTGAGAGAAACTTTCAAGGATGGGGGTTTATTGGAACTTCCAAGCAAAAGGATGCTTCAAAATTATCGAAATGCAGTTTCTCCAAAGTGTGGCTTCAATCCTGAGGTCATTGCAGATTTGATTGATGCTTCCAGGGACTACCAAGGCCTCCAGCGCTATATTGTGTTGCTTGTTGATGAAATGAAGGTGCAAGACAATCTCGTATGAATAAACATTCCGGAAAACTTATTGGGTTCGTTGATTTGGGTGATCCTGACACAAATTTTGCAACCCTTAAAGAAACAGATGCATTGTCAACACACATTCTGGTTTTTATGATAAGAGGGATTCAGACAAAGCTCAAAATGTCAATGGCATATTTTGCTACAACCTCTGTCACTGGTCACCAGATGTTTCCAATCTTTTGGAAGGCAGTTGGGTTATTAGAAATGACATGCAAGCTTGCTATCATTGCTGTTTTTGTGATGGTGCATCATCCAACAGGAATTTGTTTTAAATGCACGAAGACCTGGACGGAAGAGGAAGTACCAATATTGTTTACAGGACATTGAATTTGTTTGCTAAAGACAGATACATCTACTTCTTTAGTGACCCTCCACACTTATTAAAAACAAGCAGAAATTGTCTACACAATTCAGGGTCAGGTCGAGGTTCCCGTTTGATGTGGAACAATGGATGTTATCTCTTGTGGAGCCACATATCCACTCTGTATTACAATGATCTAGAGAATGGTCTACATTTTTTGCCCAAGCTTACTACTGAGCATGTTGAGCTGACTTCATTTTCTGTTATGAAAGTAAGCTTGGCAGTAAACGTTTTGAGCCAAACTGAAGCAAATATTTTAAGAGATTTTGGGCCTCCCGATGCAGCAGCCACTGCTGATTTCTGTGAGCACATTGACTCTTTCTTTGACTGCATGAATGTTAGGTCACTGAAGAAAGGTTATGGTAAACGGAAACCATATTTGCTACCATACAGAAGTCTTGAAGATGAAAGGTTGACTTGGCTGAAAGAAACCTTTCTGAAGTACCTTGAGACTTGGAAAAGTAGTCTTGAGAGGAGAGAGGGGACAGAGGCTGATAAAGCCAAGATGTTCATCTCAAAACAGACACATGAAGGTTTCATGATCACGGGGCACTCCTTAATTGAAACTGTAAGATTTCTTTTAAGTAGTGGGATGGAGTATGTCTTGTCAAATCGTTTCTGTCAAGACCCTTTAGAAGAATATTTTGGAAAACAAAGAGGCATTTTGTCAACGAAATGAAAATCCTACTGTGAAAGATTTTGGATATAATGACAATATTATAAGAGTTCAAAGATCAATGTTACAGATCAAAGGCAATGTGACTTCTACAAAAATAAGTTCAGAAAAACGCTGGAAAGAAACCACAGATGAACCTCTTCTCACAAAAAAAACAATCAAGAAAAAAAAACTTGACTCGTAAACAGTACATTAACTCTTATGAATTTTTATAAACAATTACACTTTAGAACAAAGTATTGCAAAACAGAAAAACCAACTAGTTGGATTTGAGGACCTTTTTCGAATTTTCTTTCATTTAGTGATGAAAAATCAATTAAAGCAAGTTTAATGATTTAATTGGAAAACCCTGAAAACCTTGCCAAAATTTACAAAAAAATTCTATTAAAATTTTTCATTTAATAGAAAGGTAATTAAATGCTGATATTAAAGGTAACAGTTGGCTTGCTGAAATTAAGGGTAAAGTTTTGCTAAATTCTAAGGAAATAGCCTCTTGAGAAAAAAAGATTCAAGACTTTTGCTTTAAATGGATGCGGTGTGATTGAACTGTTTTAAACAATTTCTTTAACTTTCAACTCTTGCTTGCTATTGTAGGTTTATTTCTAGTCAAGTCTAATTATTAAAATAATTAGTAATTAGAATAAAAGTAACCAAAAAGATTATCTATAAAAATAAGTTTTCAATGCTTAATTGTCAGCCTCATCTGCCTTTTTTAATCCTCGTTGTAATGCCTTCTTTTCTATATTTATTTACAATGTCCTTTGTGCAAGAAAAAGCCCTAACATGAATGTACAGTGACAAAATTTTTTTTAAAAGATCTTGTGCCACAGCTTCATCAATGGATACCTCTGACAAAGTAACCCAGTTTTCATAGAGAGATTTAATAGCCAAATCCTTCACTAGCGTATTAATAATTTTATTAGTGTCTATCTCTTTGGTAGCAATAATGTTTGTTGTATGCCTTCTAAATGCCATCTCAGTCGCAAGTAATATCTGTTGCACAATATTGTTGATGTACCAAAGTCCACCACGATTTAAAGATTCAGATAGCTTTTGAGATGAATCGATGATTAAACCAAGGTATAGGCTATTTTTTGCCCGAAAACCGTGCTCCATTTTTGAGCAAATCGCCATCTTTTCAGAGGCCTTCGATTTCGACCACCTTCTCGGCGCCCTCCTGCCCCCACCGTTTGACCAATTCCACCCGTTTTTTACCCACGGTTTCGGCACGCACCGATCTTCGTTCCTGGGTAGTTTTTTTCCCAAAATTTTCTTTATTTTTAGTGGAAATTGCCACTTTTCTACGCGCTGAACGCCGATCGTCCTCCTTCTTCGAGCTCTAGCTCCCGAACGGTTACGGATGCGTTCCCCCTTTCCTAGCGGTAGGATTCGCTCGGAGTGTCTCTGTCTGTGCGCCTGTTTTTTTCCCCAAAATTTGCAAGCGTTTTCTCGAAATTCGCCGTGTTTTTGCTTCGATTCGCGATTTCCAGGCCGAGGGGAGAAAATTTTCTTGCCCTCGATCGACCGAGCTTGCCCCGGTCACGTGTCTCGCTCTGCAGCCCTCCATTGTTTGGGGACAAAAGAGAGTCCTCATCCACCAATCGAAATGCAAGTTGCCGACGTGAGTGACGCGTCGCAGAAGAGCAACAATGCGTAGATCGGTAGTAGAGAACAACAGCGTGCTCGGGACAGGGCAGGGGTCATTTCGTGCTTGCTTCCCGTGTGGATTGGACGTGCTCATTATTACCGGCCGTGGTCGTGCACTGTGCTGCTGCGTTTTTTGGGAATTTCGCCGTGGAAAGCTGCCTAGCTGCCTTAAGTAAGTACTTTTCGTTTCTTCTTTCGATCTGATGATATTCCTAATGATGCTAAACTAAATTTCCGTGCTTTTTGACGATTTTTGCAATGCACCCCACGCTGGGGTGGCTTCCATCCGCCTCGAAAAATTTGCTATCCACGAGCTTGCCTGCTTTCGAGGATGTTTTCTGAATGCTGAATTGATTGCTTACTTCAAATGATGCTAAATGAGATTTGATTTTCATGCCTTTTCCTCATTTTAGGTGAGAAATCGAGCCGAAACTCGCGGTGGCAGAAGAAAAATTCACGAGAAACTGCAGGCACGCCCCCACCTGGCTCTCTCGCTGGCTACGAAATGCTGAAAACGTTGTCGTGCCCTCTAGAACGAATCAAAGTAAGTTTGTTTTGTTGCATTATGATCGCCGTTTTTCTGGTTTTTCTCTCTCGAGAAGCCAGCAGCTTTTGTGCGTGGTTTTTGCACCTGGCCGTTGACCTGTTGACCTCCTTCCGCCATGCCCCGAGGGCGTTTTCACTCTAAATTGCTCTAAATACCTAGCTACTTTGCTTTTAGGGAAATTTCTGATAATCAATCGATTAACTTCTTTAATGATGTTACGGGAGGTTTGATTTTTGGCTTTTTTCCTTTTTTAGAGAGAAATCGAGCCGAAACTCGCGGTACGCCCTCTCGCCGACTTCAAAATGCTGAAAACTTCGTGCCCTCAAAATCGAATCAAAGTAAGTTTGTTGTGTTGCTTCAAGTTTGTCGTTTTCGTTGTTTTTCTGGTTCTTTTTTCGAAGAATTGGGTTTTTCGCTAGATTTTCGCACCTGGCTGTTTGTCCTGTTGACTCCTTCCGCCAGGCCTCGAGGGCGTTTTTCATTCTAAATTGCTCTAAATAGCTTTGGCAGTAAACAACATATTTGATGCATTCTAAAATCAGTGACTGCTGCTTTTTTTGGCCTTTTACGATTGCGTTTTTGGCAGACCTCGCTTCTAACGAGTTTTCCTTACTTGCAGGGTCATGGCATGGCGTCAAATGTTATCCACTGTTGCCGTGTTGGGACGAAGAAAGGAAGAGCAAGAACTCCGTTTTTAATAGACCAAAGACTACCGTACGAACTTTAAAACCCTACAATTTTATGTTGTATGTATTTAATTTTCTTGGTGGATGACGATGCGTGGTTTTCGATTTGACGTTTCCTTATTCTCGCGTTGTTCCTTCATTGTTGGTAGCATTGTTTGGATTACTGGATCTCTAGAATTAATTTGGTGCCTATTGGTGGCAATAGTCAGTTTAGGGCCGCAGCAAAGCCATTTTCTGTGTCTGCTAAGTTTCTTTAAATTACTCGAAACGCATTGGACAGCGTAGCGAGCTAAACGAGCAAAAACCATTTCAATAGGACGGTTGAAAGAGTGGCAGAATTTTCGAGAAAGCCCGAGAGAAGATAAAAATAACTACAGGGCAATTTTCTGTTTGTGATGGTGAAGGGGTCGCTTTTCGGCATGGCAGAGCCCCCGAAGGCACTTGAACAAAGATCAATGGCAGTAAGGAGGTTTTTCAGTTTTTGTCTGTAAAAGTAACTAGGATTGGCAGTGATTCTCCACTATATACTTTGCAAGAACTAAAGGGCAGGCTTCGCACTGTCAGATTTCGAAATTTCGCCAGTCGTGCATTGTTCAAATAGAGCCGGAGCCGATTCAGGGGCAACATAGGAATCAATTTAGACGTCGAAAAGGTCTAAAAACAAAGCATTTTAAACTTGCTTCACTAAAGGTTGATCAGCTAAAACATGGAGGTTTTATTTTGTGGTCAACTGTTCTTCGATGGAGAATTGACAGGGTAACCCTCAAACGATTCTAAGCTTAATCCGCCCACATTTTCTAAAACTTTGAGAAAAACATTGGCAGTGCAATCTACCCCCAATATTTTCCAAAACGGCCAACGAAGCAAGTTTTTAGTGTCGGCTTCTTCGGACTTGCCAAGTAGGAAGGTGTCATGTGTTGTTTGTTTCTTGCGGCGGTCGCTTGGCCCCATGACTCGCTGGAACAAGGTTCCTTGAAGGGTGTTAACATTAACGAGTTGTCAACTTGATTGATTGCCACCTCTGGACGCCGTCAAACTGCAATGGGACGTGCACTCGATCTTGCATGTGCAAGTAACCGAAGTCGACTCTAAATCTTGATTTGGTTCTGAAACCATTTACAACTGCTTTTGCCGCACAAAATTGAAAAATATAGATCGGTGAAGCTAAAAGTGACTAGAATACAAATCACTCCAAATGCCCCCTCCGAGCGTGCTCGCCCAAATATTTACTGACAAAAATATGCGTTTCAAATAAAAATATGCATAAGGTTATGTAAATGAAATCGATGGCTGTGCGTGATTAAAATAATTTGATATTTAGGTTCACGATAGACCATGTCACGCAAAAAGAATATATTCCAGTAAAACTTTGAAGACAACTTTCACCATAGATAAACAATATATTTGTAAAACAGAAGACTAGCCCCCAAGACCCCTGTGCGCGGGCTTAAAACCCCTTCTGTGGAAATAGAACCCCTTAAAACTACCCCAAAACAAATTAGGCAGATTAGCCTCGGCAAGACAAGAGCCTCGCATCGAGAGCAAAAATGACGTAATGCACAGCCACGCACCGCACACTTGAAACGAAAGTTGTCAACGAAAAATGACTCGCCATCCTTCGCGTGCATCACTCGCACTCATGTGACAATCGCTAGGACGGGGGAGCCTCATCACCCGCAGCGGGGTTTTGGGGGCTTCTCTATATATACTAAAATCCGGATATTCATGAGGCGGCATCGCTTTCATGTCCGCGTCGGCACCTTTGATCTCGGAGTCCTCCTAAATTCAAAACGAAAGGCTCCCAAACGGACGGACTGATTTGAAAAATTCTTTTTGCAGATTCTTCCCAGGTGATTGATTCTTCAGGCGGGCTACTTTTTGCCCGAAAAGCTTGCTCGGTTTTTGAGCAAATTGCCATCTTTTCCAGGGGACGGTGTTTTCGACCGCCTTCTCGACGCCCTCCTGCCCCCACCGTTCGACCAGCTCTCCCCGTTTTTTTACCCCTTGCTTCGGCAAGCATTCGTCTTCGATCGTGGGTGGTTTTTTTTCCAAAATTTTCATTATTTTTAGTGGACATTGCCATGTTTCTGAGCGCCGCTCGCCGGTCGTCCGCCTTCTCCGAGCTCTGGCTACCGAACGGTTCGTGCCACCTCCCCCCTTTCCTAGCGGTACGGTTCGCCAAGAGTGCCTCTTTTTAGATGTCTGGTTTTTTTCCCAAAATTCGCAAGCGTTTTCTCGAAATTCGCCGTGTTTTTGCTTCGATTCGCCATTTCCAGGCCGAGGGGAGAAAATTTTCTTGCCCTCGATCGACGGAACTTGCCCCGGTCACGTGCCTCGCTCTGCCGCCCTCCATTGTTTGGGGACAAAAGAGAGTCCTCTTCCACCAATCGAAATGCAAGTTGCCGACGTGATTGACGTGAGGGACGCAGCAAGGTAACAAGGCGTAATAGAGAACAACAGCGTGCTCGGGACAGGGCAGGGGTCATTTAGTGCTTGCTACCCGTGTGGATTGGACGTGCTCATTATTACCGGCCGTGGTCGTGCACTGGTCTGCTTCGTTTTTTGGGAATTTCGCCGTGGGAAGCTGCCTTAAGTAAGTACTTTTCGTTTCTTCTTTCGATCTGATGATATTCCTAATGATGCTAAATTAAATTTCCGTGCTTTTTTGTCGATTTTTTAAATGCACCCCACGCTGGGGTAGCTTCCATCCGCCTCGAAAAATTTGCTATCCACGTGCTTGCCTGCTTTCGAAAATGTTTAATTAATGCTGAATTGATTGCTTACTTAAAATGGTGCTAAATGAGATTTGATTTTTTTGGATTTTTCTTTTTTTAGAAAGAAATCGAGCCGAAACTCGCGGTAGCAGCAGCAAAATTCGTGAGGAACGGCAGGCACGCCCCCACCTGGCCCTCTCGCTGGCTTCAAAATGCTGAAAACGTTGTCGTGCCTTCTAGAACGAATCAAAGTAAGTTTGTTTTGTTGCATTATGATCGCCGTTTTTCTGGTTTTTCTCTCTCGAGAAGCCAGCAGCTTTTGTGCGTGGTTTTTGCACCTGGCCGTTGACCTGTTGACCTCCTTCCGCCATGCCCCGAGGGCGTTTTTCACTCTAAATTGCTCCAAATACCTAGATAGCTTCCTTTCAGGGAAATTCCTGATAATCAATCGATTAACTTCTTTAATGATGTGACGGAGGTTTGATTTTTGGCTTTTTTCCTTTTTTAGAGAGAAATCGAGCCGAAACTCGCGGTAGCAACAACGTGGGGAACGGCAGGTACGCCCTCTCGCTGGCTTCCAAATGCTGTAAACTTCGTGCCCTCTAAATCGAATCAAAGTAAGTTTGTTGTGTTGCTTCAAGTTTGTCGTTTTCGTTGTTTTTCTGGTTCTTTTTTCGAAGAATTGGGTTTTTTTGCTAGATTTTCGCACCTGGCTCTTTGTCCTGTTGACTCCTTCCGCCAGCCCTCGAGGGCGTTTTTCATTCTAAATTGCTCTAAATTGCTTTAGCAATAAACAAAATGTTTTATGAATTCTATAATCAGTGACTGCTGTTTTTTGGCCTTTTACGATTGCGTTTTTGGCAGACCTCGCTTCTAACGAGTTTTCCTTGCTTGCAGGGTCATGGCATGGCGTCAAATGTTATCCACTGTTGCCGTGTTGGGACGAAGAAAGGGAGAGCAAGAACTCCGTTTTTAATAGACGAGAGACTACCGTACGAACTTTAAAACCCTACGTGTTTATGTTGTATGTATTTAATTTTCTTGGTGGATGACGATGCATGGTTTTCGATTCGACGTTTACTCATTCTCGCGTTGTTCCTTCAGTGTTGGTAGCGTTGTTGAGATTTCTGAAACTGTAGAATTAATTTGGTGCCTATTGATGGCAATAGTCAGTTTTTGACTGCTACAGAGGCAGTTTTCATGTGTGCTAAGTTTCATTTTGTAAGTTAGAGATTTCGTGTCACGGTTTTTCTTTAAATTACACTAAACTCTTACGACAGCGTAGCGAGCTAAATGAGCAAAAAGCTTTTCCATAGGACGGTTGAAAACGTGACAGAGCATCTAGAAAGCCCGAGAGAAATAGATGAAAATACTACGGGGCAATTTTATGTTTGTGTGTTGGCCAAAGGGTCGCGTTTCGGCATGGCAGAGCCCCCGAAGTCATTTAAACTAAAATCGATTGGATTGACGAGGTTTTTCAGTTTTTGTCTATAAAAATAACCAGGATCGGCAGCGACTTTTCACTATATACTTTGCAAGACTAAAGGGCAGGCTTCGCACGGTCGAATTTAACGGATTTCGAAGTTTCGCCAGTCGTGCATTGTTCAAATAGAGTCGGAGCCGATTCAGGGGCAACATAGGAATCAATTTAGACAACGATACGAAGCAGTTTTAGCTTGCCTTACTGCAGGTTGATCAGCTAAAAGAAAGATATTTTTCTTGCAGTCAACTGTTCTTCGACGGAGAATTGACAGTGTAGCCCTCAAACGATTTTAAGCTTAAACCGCCCTCAATTTCCAAAACTATGAGAAAGACAGCGGTTCTGTAATCTACCCCCAATATTTTCCAAAACGACGAGTAAAACGGCCAATTAAGCAAGTTTTTCGTGTCACCTTTTTCGGACTTGGCAAGTAGGAAGGTGTCATGTCGTGTTGTTTGTTTCATGCGGAGGTCATTTGGCTCACTGGAACAAGGTTCCTTGAAGGGTGTTAACATTAACGAGTTGTCAACTTGATTGATTGCCGCCTTTGGACACCATGAAACTGCAATGGGACGTGCACTCGGTCTTGCATGTGCAAGTAACCGAAGTCGACTCTACATCTCAACTTGGTTCTGAAACCATTACTACTGCTTTTGGCGCACAAAGTTGAAAAATATAGAGCGGTGAAGCTAAAAGTGACTTGAAAGACGAATCACTCCAAACGCCCCCTCCGAGCGTGCTCGCCCAAATATTTACTGAAAAAATATGCGTTTCAAATAAAAAAATGTATAAGGTTATGTAAATGAAATCGATGGCTGTGCGTGATTAAAATCATTTGATATTTAGGTTCACGATAGACCATGTCACTCAAATAGAATATATTCCAGTAAAACTTTGAAGAAACTTTCACATGGATAAACAATATATTGGTAAAACAGAAGACTAGCCCCCAAAACCCCGCTGCGCGGGCTTAAAACCCCTTCTGTGGGAATAGAATTGCCCCTTAAAACTACCCCAAAACAAATAGACATGTTAGCCTCGGCAAGACAAGAGCCTCGCATGAGAAAAATGACGTCACCACACCAGCCACGACACTTGAAACGAAAGTTGTCAACGACAAAATGACTCGCCATCCTTCGCGTGCATCACTCGCACTCATGTGACAATCGCTAGGACGGGGGAGCCTCATCCCTTCATTTTGCGAACCCCGTCCTAGCGATTGTCACATGAGTGCGAGTGATGCACGCGAAGGATGGCGAGTCATTTTTCGTTGACAACTTTCGTTTCAAGTGTCGTGGCTGGTGTGGGTGACGTCATTTTGCTCTCGATGCGAGGCTCTTGTCTTGCCGAGGCTAACATGTCTATTTGTTTTGGGGTAGTTTTAAGGGGCAATTCTATTCCACAGAAGGGGTTTTAAGCCCGCGCAGCGGGGTTTTGGGGGCTAGTCTACATATACTAAAATCCGGATATTCATGAGGCGGCACTGCTTTGATGTCCGCGTCGGCACCTTTGATCTCGGAGTCCTCCTAAATTCAAAACGAAAGGCTCCCAAACGGACGGACTGATTTGAAAAATTCTTTTTGCAGATTCTTCCCAGATGATTGATTCTTCAGGCTGGCTACTTTTTGCCCGAAAAGCCTGCTCCGTTTTTGAGCAAATTGCCATCTTTTCCGGGGACGGTGTTTTCGACCGCCTTCTCGACGCCCTCCTGCCCCCACCGTTCGACCAGCTCTCCCCGTTTTTTTACCCACGGTTCGGCAGCATTCGTCTTCGATCGTGGCTGGTTTTTTTTCCAAAATTTTCCTATTTTTAGTGGACATTGCCATGTTTCTGAGCGCCGCTCGCCGGTCGTCCGCCTTCTCCGAGCTCTGGCTCCCGAACGGTTCGTGCCACGTTCCCCCTTTCCTAGCGGTACGGTTCGCCAAGAGTGCCTCTTTTTAGATGTCTGGTTTTTTTCCAAAATTCGCAAGCGTTTTTTCGAAATTCGCCGTGTTTTTGCTTCGATTCGCATTTCCAGGCCGAGGGGAGAAAATTTTCTTGCCCTCGATCGGCCGAACTTGCCCCGGTCACGTGCCTCGCTCTGCAGCCCTCCATTGTTTGGGGACAAAAGAGAGTCCTCTTCCACCAATCGAAATGCAAGTTGCCGACGTGATTGACGCAGCAGAGCAACAAGGCGTAATAGAGAACAACAGCGTGCTCGGGACAGGGCAGGGGTCATTTCGTGCTTGCTACCCGTGTGGATTGGACGTGCTCATTATTACCGGCCGTGGTCGTGCACTGTCTGCTGCTTTTTGGGAATTTCGCCGTGGAAAGCTGCCTTTGCCTTAAGTAAGTACTTTTCGTTTCTTCTTTCGATCTGATGATATTCCTAATGATGCTAAACTAAATTTCCGTGCTTTTTGACGATTTTTCCAATGCACCCCACGCTGGGGTAGCTTCCATCCGCCTCGAAAAATTTGCTATCCACGAGCTTGCCTGCTTTCGAGGATGTTTTCTGAATGCTGAATTGATTGCTTACTTAAAATGATGCTAAATGAGATTTGATTTTCATTTTTTTTTTTAGAGAGAAATCGAGCCGAAACTCGCGGTAGCAGCAGCAAAATTCGTGAGGAACGGCAGCACGCCCCCACCTGGCTCTCTCGCTGGCTACGAAATGCTGAAAACTTTGCCTTGCCCTCTAGAACGAATCAAAGTAAGTTTGTTTTGTTGCATTATGATCGCCGTTTTTCTGGTTTTTTCTCTCGAGAAACTAGCTTTTGTGCGTGGTTTTGCACCTGGCCGTTGACCTGTTGACCTCCTTCCGCCATGCCCCGAGGGCGTTTTTCACTCTAAATTGCTCTAAATACCTAGATAGCTTGCTTTCAGGGAAATTTCTGATAATCAATCGATTAACTTCTTTAATGATGTTACGGGAGGTTTGATTTTTGGCTTTTTTCCTTTTTTAGAGAGAAATCGAGCCGAACTCGCAGGTACGCCCTCTCGCTGACTTCAAAATGCTGAAAACTTCGTGCCCTCTAAATCGAATCAAAGTAAGTTTGTTGTGTTGCTTCAAGTTTGTCGTTTTCGTTGTTTTTCTGGTTCTTTTTTCGAAGAATTGGTTTTTTTGCTAGATTTTCGCACCTGGCTCTTTGTCCTGTTGACTTTCCGCCAGCCCTCGAGGGCGTTTTCACTCTAAATGCTCTAAATTGCTCTAAATAGCTTTGGCAGTAAACAACATGTTTGATGCATTCTAAAATCAGTGACTGCTGCTTTTTTTGGCCTTTTACGATTGCGTTTTTGGCAGACCTCGCTTCTAACGAGTTTTCCTTGCTTGCAGGGTCATGGCATGGCGTCGAATGTTATCCACTGTTGCCGTGTTGGGACGAAGAAAGGAGAGCAAGAACTCCGTTTTTAATAGACGAGAGACTACCGTACGAACTTTAAAACCCTACGTGTTTATGTTGTATGTATTTAATTTTCTTGGTGGATGACGATGCATGGTTTTCGATTCGACGTTTACTCATTCTCGCGTTGTTTCTTTGTGTTGGACGCGTTGTTGAGATTTCTGAAACTGTAGAATTAATTTGGTGCCTATTGGTGGCAATAGTCAGTTTTTGACCGCTACAGAGGCAGTTTTCATGTGTGTTAGTTTCATTTTGTAAGTTAGAGATTTCGTGTCACGGTGTTTTCTTTAAATTACACTAAACTCTTACGACAGCGTAGCGAGCTAAATGAGCAAAAAGCTTTTCCATAGGACGGTTGAAAACGTGACAGAGCTATCGAGAAAGCCGAGAAAAGTGAAAATAACTACGGGGCAATTTTTGTTTGGTGTTGGCCAAGGGGTCGCGTTTCGGCATGGCAGAGCCCCCGAAGTCATTTAAACTAAAATCGATTGGATTGACGAGGTTTTTCAGTTTTTGTCTATAAAATATCTAGGATCGGCAGTGATTTTTCATTATATACTTTGCAAGAACGAAAGGGCAGGCTTCGCACGGTCGAATTTAGCGGATTTCGACGTTTCGCCAGTCGTAAATTGTTCAAGTAGAGTCGAAGCCGATTAAGGGGCAACATAGGAATCAATTTAGACGTCGAAAAGGTCTAAAATAAAGCATTTTAAACTTGGTTGATCAGCTAAAATGGAGATTTTTCTTGTGGTCAACTGTTCTTCGATTGGGAATTGACAGTGTAACCCTCAAACGATTTTAAGCTTAAACCGCCCTCAGTTTCCAAAACTATGAGAAAGACAGCGGCCATGTAATCTACCCCCAATACTTTCCAAAACGACGAGTAAAACGGCCAAAGCAAGTTTTTCGTGTCAGTTTTTCGGACTTGGCAAGTAGGAAGGTGTCATGTAGTGTTGTTTGTTTCATGCGGAGGTCGCTTGGCTCACTGGAACAAGGTTCCTTGAGGGGTGTTAACATTAACGAGTTGTCAATTTGATTGATCGCCGCCTCTGGACACCGTCAAACTGCAATGGGACGTGCACTCGATCTTGCATGTGCAAGTAACCGAAGTCGACTCTAAATCTCGACTTGGTTCTGAAACCATTTACTACTGCTTTTGCCGCGCAAAGTTGAAAAATATAGAGCGGTGAGCTAAAAGTGACTTGAATAACGAATCACTCCAAACGCCCCCTCCGAGCGTGCTCGCCCAAATATTTACTGAAAAAATATGCGTTTCAAATAAAAATATGTATATGAAATCGACGGCTGTATTTAGGTTCACGAAAGACCATGTCACTCTAATAGAATATATTCCAGTAAAACTTTGAAGAAAACTCTCACCATGGATAAACAATATATTGGTAAAACAGAAGACTATCCCCAAAACCCCGCTGCGGGCTTAAAACCCCTTCTGTGGGAATAGAATTGCCCCTTAAAACTACCCCAAAACAAAATTGGGCAGATTAGCCTCGGCAAGACAAGAGAGCAAAATGACGTAATGCACAGGCACGCAAAAACACGGAAGGAGCGGACACTTGAAACGAAAGTTGTTAACGAAAAAACGACTCGCCATCCGTCGCGTGCATCACTCGCACTCCTGTGACAATCGCTAGGACGGGGGAGCCTCTTCCCTTCATTTTTTACGAGCGCTGCATGAATTTACGATTTTGGCAAACAGGAGGCTGTCACAAGGAGCTCTCCTGTTTCCTGTTGCCAGTTGGTGATTTCTACCCAGTCACGAAAGGACACAATAGAGTTGGGCTTTCGGTTACTTGCTTCACCGAATTACTTTTGGATTCGTGTTTCCAATATCTTGCTCTTTGCTTTCTTTTTGTAATTGGAACGCTTTCTTTTGGATTGATGGATTTTGATTGATGGAAATGGAACAGTTATGGAGCCTTTAAAGTGAGTTATGTAGTTTACGATAATTTTTAGCTCCGTTGCTTTAATGGTTCGGAGGCCTTTGACTTGAGGCAATTCTCCTATTAACTAACCCCTACATTGCGTGGTAAACGACGCACTTGCGTCGACAGTTCTTATATTGCTTGAGGTGTTTTGAGAACTTTGCAAATACTTCTGTTAGAAAATGTTGAAATCTTCTTGCAGCCCCTTAGATGGCTTTTTAGAATAAGGGGATTTTTCAATCTGCAAACTTTATTCATGATCACTAGCATTGAAAGATGCCACGCAGAAGGCAACATAGAAACTTTGATCGTCAAAGAAATAGAGAAAGGCAAAGACAATATTATCTCAACCGCCGTGATGCAGATAGACCCCAAGATAATGGTGCAGGGGCGCAGGACGTTCTCCAAGCGGTGAATGAACTGCAAGCATTGGAGCTCGAAATTGGGGAACAATTGCCTGAACCACAAATACAACCACAACCAAACTTTGACCTGCCACCACAACACTACATTGGAGCGATGGACAATTCGTGCCGGCATTGCGGTTCGAAGTTTTTTGTCGGGGAACAAACTGCACATAATGTGTTCACCAAGTGTTGCTTTGGAGGAAAAGTGGTACTTCCTCCAATCGTACAACCTGCGCCACATGTAATGGAACTTTTTAATGGAGAGACACCACAATCGCGCCATTTTTTGCAAAACATTCGCAACTATAATGCTGCCTTGGCAATGGCTTCTTGGAATGCCACAGTCAACGAACTCCCTGGTAGAGGACCCCGTGTGGTTACGATTCACGGACAAACCTACCACTTGACAAGCGCAGCAGATGCCCCTGAAGGTACACGTCCAGAGTATTCCCAGTTATACATAATGGACACCAATCAAGCATTGCAGGAGCGAATTCACGACCCAAGAAACGCGCACCTGCGACCTGATGTCTTGCAGCTTCTACAGGATGAACTAATGGCTGTTAATCCTTATGCAAGACAATTCAGGAATATGGGGCAAGTTTTACAACAACAACGTGACGCTGCAGCCGCAAACAACGAACCCGTACCGCAAGTGAGGATGATCATTGCGCGTCGACCTTTCCAGGATCGCCGTTATGACAATCTACAGCAACGGAAATCGCTGCAGTTTACGTGGGAGACGAGGGGGCACCCCCCGATCCAGCTAATCGAGACATTACCGTTTTCAATGTTGCTGACAACAACACACAAAAAATCAAAATTACGTCTCCCAATGCTGATCCAATGACTTATCCTTTGTTGTTCTTTCATGGAGATTTTGGATGGAACATTGATCTCCAACGCAACCGACAACAAGGTGCTGCTCGGACGCAACCAAAGAGAGCGAATCTCTTTGAATGAGTTTTATGCATACCGCATTGCCGTCCGTGAGGATTTCTCGGCAATTCATTGCTCCAGATTGCTGTTTCAACAATACTTGGTTGATGCGTACACAAAGATTGAGGGAAATCAACTGACATACATAAGAACGCATCAAACTCAAATGAGGGTGGAATCTTACCAAGGCCTTATGGATCACGTCGAAAGGCGTGCACAGGCCGAAGATGCAAACGTTGGTCGCATTGTGATTCTACCTGCCACCTTTGAAGGGAGCACAAGATCAATTTATCAGAATTACCAAGATGCAATGACAATTGTTACCAAGTATGGTAAGCCTGACATTTTCCTGACCATGACTGCTAACCCAAACTGGCCTGAGGTACAAGAAAACATCTTGCCACACCAAACAGCAAATGACAGGCCAGATATTGTCAGTCGTGTTTTTCACCTGAAGCTGAAGGAACTTTTGTGTGACCTGCTTCAGAGACATGTTTTAGGACATGTGATTGCATATGTTTACACAATTGAGTTCCAGAAAAGGGGTTTACCACATGCACACATGGTTCTGTTTCTTTCGGATGCCGACAAACCACGTACAGCAGAGGATGTTGATATGTTGGTGTCTGCAGAAATTCCAGATCCACAACGAAATGCACATTTACATGAAGTTGTCAAGAAGCACATGATTCATGGGCCATGTGGTCAACTTGACCCCCATTGTGTGTGCATGCAGGATGGTCAATGCAAAAAGGACTTCCCAAAGCATTGGTCCAGGAGACAGAATTAAATGTCAATGGATATCCTTTGTACAGACGTAGAGGACAGCACCTGGCACAGCTACGTCACCACATGGTTAATGACTCTTGGGTTGTTCCTTACAGTCCACAACTTCTCACAAAATTCAACTGTCATATGAATGTTGAAATCTGCACAACTGTAAAAAGTGTCAAGTACATTTTCAAATACATTCACAAAGGAAATGATTCTGCACATGTGGAAATCAGGAACAACATACTACATCATGATGAGATTCTTCAATACCTCAATGCGAGGTATGTTGGCCCTCATCAAGCTGTGTTTCGAATCATGCAGTATAAGATGCATGACAAGAGCCACACCATCATTCGCCTTGCTGTGCATTTACCTTTGCAGCAGAATGTTTATTTCCAGGAAGGAAACGAGGACAGGGTACTCAATGTAAATCCAAACACAACGCTCACTGCTTGGTTTCAACTGAACCAAGAATCCAAATGCACAGCAGTATCTATATTCGGAAATTCCACACCATTACACATTTGACCAAAGAAACAAAAGGTGGAAAATGAGGCAGCGACAGACAGCACCACTCATTGGTAGGATATACCAAGTGCAGCCATCAGATCCAGAAAGGTTTGCCCTCAGATTGCTTCTTCTCCATCGGAGAGGAGTAACATCCTTTGAAGACATACGAACCATTGATGGTCATCTACACGAGACATTCAAGGGTGCAGCAAGGGCACTGGGTCTTTTGGAAGATGATGCTGAACATAGACGATGCTTGCAAGAGGCATCAATCATGAACATGCCTTCACAGATGAGGCAACTATTTGCCACACTCATGGTATTTCAGACACCATCTGACATTAGAGCACTGTTTGAACAATTCAAAGAAGTGATGTCTGAAGATTATGTTAGACATGATCAAGTCAACAATCCAGCCATTGTCTTTGAAGACAGACACATGTATCTTTGCCTCTGGGACATTGACAACAATCTCAGGATTCATGGTAAGTCAATTACTAATGCTGAATTCTCAGATTTACCCCAGCTTCCAGAGGGCTACAATCAGCCACAGAATGCAGATGAAGATATTGATGTCATCCGTGAGCAAGAACAGGGAGCAGAAATGCTGCAGCTTCTTAATGACAACCAACTTCACATTCACAACACCGTCATGAATGCTATACAAACAGCATCTGAACAAAACTGCTACTTTGTGGATGGTCCAGCAGGCACAGGTAAGACATTTCTTTACAACACATTAGTGCACAACCTTCAAGCCTTAGGTGTGAAAGTAAAATGTGTTGCATATTCTGGGATAGCTGGCACATTGTTGATTAATGGAGCTACAGCTCATTCAACTTTCCAGATTCCTATTCCATTACTGCCAGATTCCACTTGTAACATTAAACGTCAAAGCGCAAGAGCTCAGAAGCTTTTAGAAACCTCTCTCTTTATCTGGGATGAGGCTTCTATGATTCCTGCAAATGCTTTGAAAGCAGTTGACATTCTCCTGAGAGATATTACACAAACTGACCAACCCTTTGGAGGTAAGTATATGTTTCTTGGAGGTGATTTCAGACAGGTTCTCCCAGTTGTTCTTAGAGCAGGTAGAGAACGCATTGTCCAAGAAAGCTTGAAGAATTCTCCTCTGTGGCAACACTTCAACAAATTTCAACTTCATGTAAACATGAGAGCCACACGTGATGAACAGTACAGGCATTTTGCTGACTGGCTGTTAAGACTTGGCAATGGTGAGGAGCCACATGATGACTTTGACCAAGTCACCTTACCAGAAAACATATTGCTACCTTCACTCAATGAGCTGGTGAGCTTTTTGTATCCACCAACACAACCAGGACAGCCAAACCTAATGCTAGATCCTGGAACAATGTCAGAACGCTGCTGCTTGACTCCCAAGAATCAGTTCACTCACCGCATCAATGAGCTGGTGCTTGATAGATTGCAAACACCTATGCACACATACCTCAGTACAGACAGGGTAATCAGTGAGGACCCTGTAGAAGCTGCAGCATATCCAATTGAATTTCTCAATGCACAAACACCTGGAGGAATGCCACTTCACAAGTTGCAGCTCAAGGTATTTTGTCTTGAAATATTTACTTCAAACTCTATTGAGACCTTACTGTTGATAATTTTGCAAATTCAAATGTTTATAAATGTGTCTGTCATTTTCCATCATAGATAAATCTCCAAATTCAACTTCTAATAAAGAATTTTCTTTTCTAGATTGGTGCAACTGTTATCCTATTAAGGAACATCAATCCAAAAAGAGGACTCTGTAATGGCACCCGTCTCATAGTAAGAGATTTACAACGCCATGTTATTTGCGCAGAAATTATAGGAAATGAGCATAGAGGTGAGTATGTGATGATACCCAAAATCACAATGTCATCACAAGATACAGCCCTACCTATCAATATTGCAAGAGTCCAGTTTCCAGTGAGACTAGCTTACTGTCTCACAATCAACAAAGCCCAAGGCCAGTCATTAAGGTATGTTGGTGTTTATCTACCTGAGCCTGTCTTCAGTCATGGCCAACTCTACGTTGCCATGTCAAGGGCTAAGTCATTTGCTGGCATTAAAGTCATGCTACCAGAAGGACAGAAAACAAAGAATGTTGTCTACCGTGAAGTTTTGCAGTAAGCCCCATGCCCCATGATCCATTAAACTGATAGACCTCCATGCACACATTTTGTTGCACGCCACACTTGGATATCATTTAGGTGATCTAATCCTGATACCCTCCAACCCATACTCATATCTTTTCTACTGAATAATAGTGCACTAATTCAAATAAAGTACTCAGTGAGCCTCACATGATCATTATTTATACTTTTCTTCTCTTGATTGTAATTTCTTCTTCTGTATCTATTTCTTAATAGTTGAGCTACATCTTCCACGCTACTGTTCAGCATGTTCTATCCTTTCATTGCCAGACTACTTGGCTGTAATTCTGATACCTTCTGACCCATACTCATATCTTTTCTACTGAATGATAGTGCACTAATTCAAATAAACTACTCAGTGAGCCTCACATGATCATTATTTATACTTTTCTTCTCTTGATTGTAATTTCTTCTTCTGTATCTATTTCTTAATAGTTGAGCTACATCTTCCACGCTACTGTTCAGCATGTTCTATCCTTCATTGCCAGACTACTTGGCTGTAATTCTGATACCTTCTGACCCATACTCATATCTTTTCTACTGAATGATAGTGCACTAATTCAAATAAAGTATAATTTTGATCATCCCAAGATTGATCACTCTTGATCAGCCCAACCAGGCGCCTATACATGCCAACCTTGGGGCTCCCGATCCACCGAAATGTATAGGAGGTGAGTGCTACACTGTGTTGCACTCACCCATGGGGTATCTTGATCTTTGATCCTGATACCCCTGGATCCATATTTTCTGTCTAAACACTAAAATAGTGTACTCAGTGAGCCCCAACATGATCATTATTTATACTGTTCTTCTCTTCCTTTCCTTTCAACACTAGACTACTCTGTATTTCTACTCCACTTCTACTGCTCTATTCAATACATTTCTTCATGGAACAGTTTTTGAGTTATGCTTGACATCTTCCCCGATGTTGCCTATGGGAAGGTGTAGTTCCTTTGCTCAATGGCAGTTTAACTCCCCAACTCCCAAATTTCCCTAACATGGTGTTTATAGTTATTAGAAGGAACTATTCAATAGAAAATTTCCCAAATAAACTGCCATTAAAAAAGGAAACCTTGAACAAAGGATGCCCCTTGACGTGGTGTTCAGGCTTTTCACTAATGCATCCGGCAACAAATTCAACTTTCTCTGCATATAGAAAAGTAGTTTTGCAAGCTGTATTTCAAACTCTTCTTTGGAAGGAAAAAAGGTAAGGGTGCACTGTCGAAGGAAAGCAAACAATCCCAACATTCCCAACCATTTCCCAAAAATGTATTGAACAGGATTCAACATATAGTAATAGTTCCATTTTAAAGATTATTCTAGCCAAACTTTGTTTTCCTTCCTAAGAACGAATTTCTTGTGTAACGATTGTTTGTTTCTTTTCAGAACATTTCCTCAGAGTGCACCTAGCCAGCGCATCCGTGAAGAGGCAAAAGAACAAACGAGAACTACCTTTTTAAAACAAAGACACAACTGTTGACATTTTAATATTTATGGAGTAGTTTTAAGGGGCAATTCCTCTCCCACAGAAGGGGATTTAAGCCCGCGCAACAGGGTTTTGGGGGCTTATGTATTTCTATTGTGTGGTGGATGATGATGAATGATCTTTAATTTGGTTTTCCTTCATTCTCACATTGTTCTCTTGTTCACGGTGCCGTTAAAATTTCTAGAACAAGCAAGATCACAAACAAATTAAAGATCGCTACTGAAATGAGGCGTGATTATGAAAAGTTTTGACCTGGTATTTCTTTTGTTCCCATTTATAGCCAGTTTTTTTAGGCTAGAAGCAGGGCTCCTCTAATAGAGTCAGAACCATTTCAAGAGCAAGTTAGAAATACATTTAGACAACGAAAGAGTCTACATAGACGTGAATAGCTGTAAGATGGGTCAATTCATTTGGCCGGGGGTGCTACAAAGATGATGACAAAGGATGAGTAAACCGTCAACGAAACATGTTTGTCATGTCAACTTTTTCGGACTTGGCAAGCCCGTTGGCAAGTTAGAAGGTGTCATGTCGTGTTGTTTGTTTCGTGCCGCGATCGCTTGGCCCGATAACACACTGGCAAGAGTTCCTTTCGCGGTGTTAAGATTGACGAATTGTCAACTTAGTGGATTACCGCGTCGAGACACCGTCAAACTGCAATCTTGCAATCCTGTGATTGCAACTGCGACACAATACCTTATTTGTCCGGCCGGTACAACAGAAAAACAATCTCCCATCACCTTTGAAATATAGCAGTAGCATGCAAACTTTTTTAACAGGTAACATCTGTCATCTAATTGATCATTCCTCCCTAAATAGTAGCACATAGAATAGAAAAAAGCCTCAGTCAACTTCCCCCGACAAAACCATTGTTTTAACCATATAAAAGGGTAATGACTACCTCACCCTCTTAGACCAGAGCAAGCATTTTAAAAATGGAGGACCAAAGAAATACGGTAAAAGTCCTTTTTGGAAAAAGATCAAAAGTAAGACTTCTTTTCATACTTATATACTTATAGATTTGTGTAGTATAGATTTGTAAAGTTTGCAAATTTTGTCTTTCGAATATATGCGGCGATAGATGTTTGTTTGCAGTGAAACAGTAGTTAAACAGGCAACTTTACTCCGGTTATCAGTCGTTAGTGGTCCATTACACGGCTATTCATCAACATAATTATCTTTGTAGGACATTCCATACCGGCCATCAATTGGCGTCATCAAATATTTGACGGCAAAGGCCTTCAGGTTAAAAAGGGATGAGAAATTTTTTTTCATCAACGAGGAAGGTCATAGAGTAAGGAGCATAAGGTAACTATGGGATCGCCATTACCGTCTTTCAGGTTATTTATTTGTTTAAGAATTCAACGGCTTTTAGAAGATATTTTTCTTTTTCATCTATGAATTCATTCATACGAATCTATTCTTTAAATACATATCAGATTATCAGCTTGGCAGATCATTTTTCGCAGGCAATTTGAGATGTGAATGATCATTTTTCACCTTTATTTACCACCTGCCTCCGTTCAAATGACTTATAAAATATTTTTTATTGTAGACCAGGAGACACAGTCAAAATAAAATTGGTGCCACAGAAAAAAAAAAAAGAAAAGACAACAAAACAAGGCACCAACCAGAATATAACTGGAAAAATTGTTCACATTCATTATTATTAATGTTTTACGTTTTTTTTTATATAAATATAATTTTTTAATCAATATAGTTTAATTACATTTCCTACCATAACAGTTGGAGGTTTTACTCTCTCATTCCTTAGCAACGTTTCATAAATCCGGTTCAAAATTTTCGTATACACTTGAAATAACCGAAGGCTCAAGTTTAAAAAAATATTTCCCTTACCTCAAAAACACTTTTTAAACACTGGAAAAGATTTGAAACTTTCAAACAAATGTTTACCAGCATTAACCTTCGGCGTACCTGTCTTCCAGATGACATGAAACAAGTAGGCAATCAGGGCAACATTAAATGAAACAACAAGCATACTCGTAAAAGGGGCTTTTAATGGTATTTGCTTTAGCTAGGCATCTTTGGCTCGATAAGCAACAAATAGAACATCTCTAAACAATGCCCCAGTGCAAAACAAAAAACATTCACCATCTACATAAATCAAGTATTATGCCAAAAATGCCAGGGAAGATCTATCCCAATTTTCAAACAAAAGAGGACCAATTTTAAAGTTTGTGCGTGAAAAATTAAACAAAGACTCCCGTATAAAATTCTGGCCTACTTCAATTTTCAGAATTCGACTATTCAAGCCACCCCTAGAAGTATCAATTACAAGCAAATATGACATCCTTCGTCATGATCATCATTCAATTCAATCAAACATTAAACAACTGCGTTATAAGGTCTTATCGTTCACCCACACACTAAGTTGCACAACGTCACGAGACAATAAAGATGGCAGTGGAAAATGTCCAGCACAAAAACAAAATGCACATACAAAGCAAATCTCATGGACTTTAGTTCAACTCTTTTTATGGAAAAAACCAAAAGAATAAAATTCGTTTTGAAACAAACAAACCATAACTAATGTATTTTCAAATAATAAGTAATGTTTTGTCACACAATAGCCCTCAAAACGTACTACGCTGACTCAACTGTTTCAAGATAATAGAAGGGTCCATAAATGGCCCCCCAAACAAATGCCCATTGCACGGCCTCAACAGCCTCGGTTAGAAGCGAAGTTTGACGTCATACATAGCCGTCCCAAAAAGCAACAGCCTCAAATTGAAGCCAAGAATACCATCTCGCGTGAACTTAACTTCAAAGCTGCAGACACCTCAAACAATGGTAGTGTCAAAATTCGTTTGAAATAACCCGGCCCCATCCTATGCGTGTTTCCTTCATGCCTCGCTGCCAACACAAAGCTTCCGACTTTAGTGTTGTTTTTAAAATTCACATATACCTGCCAACCAGCCTGAAGAAAATTAATCACACATTACCTTCAATCGCACATTGGCACTATTTCCGTTCCCACAAACACGAATCTACAGGTATCACATGACTAGGTACTCTTTAAAAAGTCCCATCCCAAAACGACGAGACAGATTAACACAAATATTACACGGCGCGTGGACACCTGGTAAGTATCAGTTCTTCACTTTTTAAGGACTTGCACTAAAGTTACTACCAAATTTTAAAAGTTACGATACCTAATAGGGTCGATTTTCTACACTTTCTGAGCATGCATTTCATCCATCATCTTTACAATTACAACGGCAAACGTTGAACCTTGACCTTACTGTCCGCTTCTGTTTACAGATAGCCAACGTTTCAACAACATAAAACTATTTGCGTAAGTATTGTCATTTCTTTTTAATTTATTCCTTCACAAATCCTTCAACTCTCCACAAATTTTCAAATGTTAACAACTATCCAGTTTTGTATAAATGAATTGCACAGTGAAATTTTAAAAGCAAGCCAAAGAACGAAGGCAACCTTTTCATCCCGTGGACAATTTATAATCCCTTTAATTTCATTCCAATGTGAAATTGTAAAAGAAGTCAACTTGCACACATATCACCGCACACCGCTTTTTTCCAATGTTGTAATTTAAAAATTTCGTACAATCACTAAGCTATATTTTCCTCCTAATAGAATGGACGAGCAAACTTTGAAGAGGTTAGAAAAACTGGAGAAATATGCAGAAAAGACAAGCGCCGAATTGCTGCGCATACAAAGAAAGATGGAAGCCGCAGAATGCCGATTAACCGTCATTCAAAAAGAAATTCGGGATATCATTATAGACATTAAAAAGCAGAGAAATATAAACAAAAGTTTAGAAGACAATAATATTGATGACGATCTTTTAAATATGGAAGATTAAAACTCATGAAAATATCTAGAAAGCGTTCTCTTCTCCTACCTCTTGAAACTTTACAATTGATTGAAGTTGCGTTCGCCTATACGTATTACTTTCTTGTGAAATTACCAAAAAGTTAAATTCTGATCACAGAATACGAACAAAATGTAAAAAGCAGCATTTAAGAAATAACGTCTGAACAACTCCACAGTTAACCATACCGCACCTTTGAAGCAAATCGAAACCAAAATAATTTAGAGCAACAACTGACAACAAAGTTGAGCAAAAATTAAAAATGGTCGAATACTAACAGAACGAAATATAAAAACCTATCAAAAAGACTTAGACGAGCACCATAGATCAGCCTAGCGGAAAATACGGACCTGGATGTTTGGTTTGGTTTCAAATTATATCATTTCAGTTTAAATTATAATTATCGAAGCAATTGGAATGTGAATATAAGTAGACCATTATTTTGCTAAAACATACTATGGCACAACAGGAGACTAGCCCCCAAAACCCCGCTGCGCGGCTTAAAACCCCTTCTGTAAATAGAATTGCCCCTTAAAACTACCCCAAAACAAATTAGGCAGATTAGCCTCGGCAAGACAAGAGCCTCGCATTGAGAAGGAAGATGACGTCACCCACAACCAGCCACGGGTCATTTGAAACGAAAGTTGTCAACGAAAAAATGACTCGCCATCCTTCGCGTGCATCACTCGCACTCATGTGACAATCGCTAGGACGGGGGAGCCTCACCTTCATCTTTTGCGAACCCCGTCCTAGCGATTGTCACATGAGTGCGAGTGATGCACGCGAAGGATGGCGAGTCATTTTTTCGTTGACAACTTTCGTTTCAAATGACCCGTGGCTGGTTGTGGGTGACGTCATCTTCCTTCTCAATGCGAGGCTCTTGTCTTGCCGAGGCTAATCTGCCTAATTTTTTTGGGGTAGTTTTAAGGGGCAATTCTATTTCTCACAGAAGGGGTTTTAAGCCCGCGCAGCGGGGTTTTGGGGGCTAGTCTACATATACTAAAATGTAGCGGCATCTTTGATCTCGTGCTACTGAATTCAACAAAAAAGGCTCCCAACGGCTGACCCGTTTCGAAATTCTTCCAGTCTTCCCGATGATTACCAAGGTTAGGCTATTTTTTGCCCGAAAACCGTGCTCCATTTTTGAGCAAATCGCCATCTTTTCCGAGGTCGTTTCGACCGCCTTCTCGACGCCCTCCTGCCCCACCGTTCGACCATTCCCCCGTTTTTTACCCACGGTTTCGGCAAGCACGTCTTCGTTCGTGGTGGTTTTTTTTCCAAAATTTTTTATTTTTAGTGGACATTGCCATTTTCTGCGCGCTCGCCGTCGTCCGCCTTCTCCGAGCTCTGGCTCCCGAACGGTTACGTGCGTTCCCCTTTCCTAGCGGTAGGTTCGCCAAGAGTGCCTCTTTTTGCGTGTTTTTTTCCAAAATTCGCAAGCGTTTTCTCGAAATTCGCCGTGTTTTTGCTTCGATTCGCCATTTCCAGGCCGGGGAGAAAATTTTCTTGCCCTCGATCGGCCGAACTTGCCCCGGTCACGTGCCTCGCTGTGCTGCCCTCCATTGTTTGGGGACAAAAGAGAGTCCTCTTCCACCAATCGAAATGCAAGTTGCCGACGTGAGTGACGCGTCGCAGCAGAGCACAAGGCGTACTAGAGAGCAACAGCGTGCTCGGGACAGGCAGGGGTCATTTCGTGCTTGCTACCCGTGGATTGGACGTGCTCATTGTTACCGGGGCTGCCTTCTTGCGTTTTGGGAATTTCGCCGTGGAAAGCTGCCTTAAGTAAGTATTTTCGTTTCTCTTTCGATCTGATGATTTCCTAATGTTAAACTAAATTTCCGTGCTTTTTGTCGTTTTTCCAATGCACCCCACGCTGGGGTAGCTTCCATTCGTTTCAAAAAATTTGCTACCACGAGCTTGCTTTCGAGAATGTTTTCTGAATGCTGAATTGATTGCTTACTTAAAATGGTGCTAAGAGAGATTTGATTTGTTTGCTTTTTCCTTTTAGGTGAGAAATCGAGCCGAAACTCGAGGTGGCAGAAGAAAAATTCACGAGAAACTCAGGCACCCCCACCTGGCTCTCTCGCTGGCTCAAAATGCTAAAACTTTGTCGTGCCTCTAAACGAATCAAAGTAAGTTTTTTTGTTGCATTATGTCCGTTTTTCTGGTTTTTCTCTCTCGAGAAACAGCTTTTGTGCGTGGTTTTGCACCTGGCCGTTGACCTGTTGACCTCCTTCCGCCATGCCCCGAGGGCGTTTTTCACTCTAAATTGCTCTAAATACCTAGAAGCTTGCTTTCAGGGAAATTTCTGATAATCAATCGATTAACTTCTTTAATGATGTTACGGGAGGTTTGATTTCTGGCTTTTTTCCTTTTTAGAGAGAAATGAGCCGAAACTCGCGGTACCTGCAACGTGGGGAACGGCAGGTACGCCCTCTCGCTGACTTCAAAATGCTGAAAACTTCGTGCCCTCTCTAAATCGAATCAAAGTAAGTTTCTTGTGTTGCTTCAAGTTTGTCGTTTTCGTTGTTTTTCTGGTTCTTTTTTCGAAGAATTGGGTTTTGTGTTAGATTTTCGCACCTGGCTAATTGACCTGTTGACCCTTCCGCCATACCTCGAGGGCGTTTTTCTAAATTGCTCTAAATTGCTCTAAATAGCTTTAGCGATAAACAACATGTTTTATGATTCTATAATCAGTAACTGCGTTGTTTTTTGGCCTTTTAATTGCGTTTTTAAGCGGATCTCTCTTCTAATGAGTTTTCCTTGCTTGCAGGGTCATGGCGTGGCGTCAAATGTTATCCACTGTTGCCGTGTTGGGACGAAGAAAGGAAGAGCAAGAACTCCGTTTTTAATAGAGAGAAACTACCGTACGAACTTTAAAACCCTGCGTTTTTGATATGTTGTATTTAATTTTCTTGGTGGATGACGATGCGTGGTTTTCGATTTGAGTTTCCTCATTCTCGCGTTGTTTCTTTAGTGTTGGTACGTTGTTGAGATTCTGAAACTGTAGAATTAATTTGGTGCTATTGGTGGCAATAGTCAGTTTTTGACCGCTACAGAGGCAGTTTTCATGTGTGCTAAGTTTCATTTTGTAAGTTAGAGATTTCATGTCACGGTTTTTTCTTTAAATTACACTAAACTCTCACAACAGCGTAGCGAGCTAAATGACAAAAAGCTTTTCCATAGGACGGTTGAAAACGTGACAGCTATCGAGAAAGCCCGAGAAAGATGAAAATAACTACGGGGCAATTTTTATGTTTGTGTGTTGGCCAAAGGGTCGCGTTTCGGCATGGCAGAGCCCCCGAAGTCATTTAAACTAAAATCGATTGGATTGACGAGGTTTTTCAGTTTTTGTCTATAAAAATAACCAGGATCGGCAGCGACTTTTCACTATATACTTTGCAAGAACTAAAGGGCAGCCTTCGCAAGGTCAATTTAACGGATTTCGAAGTTTCGCCAGTCGTAAATTGTTCAAGTAGAGTCGGAGCCGATTCAGGGGCAAAATAGGAACCCATTTAGACAACGATAGATACGAAGCAGTTTTAGCTTGCTTCACTGCAGGTTGATCAGCTAAAAGAATAATATTTTTCTTGTGGTCAACTGTTCTTCGATTGGGAATTGACAGTGTAACCCTCAAACGATTTTAAGCTTAAACCGCCCTCAGTTTCCAAAACTATGAGAAAGACAGCGGCCATGTATTCTACCCCCAATATTTTCTAAAACGACGAGTAAAACGGTCAACAAAGCAAGTTTTTCGTGGCAGCTTTTTCGGACTTGGCAAGTAGGAAGGTGTCATATCGTGTTGTTTGTTTCATGCGGCGGTCGCTTGGCCCCATGACTGACTGGAACAAGGTTCCTTGAAGGGTGTTAACATTAACGAGTTGTCAATTTGATTGATTGCCACCTCTGGACGCCGTCAAACCTCAATGGGACGTGCACTCGATCTTGCAAGTGCAAGTAATCGAAGTCCGCCAAGAATTGAAGCATTTCGATTCGATATTTGAACAAAATTGAAAAGGATATTTAGGGGCATTTTAAAGAAATTTGTAAATAGGGTCTGGGATGGAACTAAAAGGTTTGGCGGTTAAGAGCAAAATTTGATACAAGAGAAGAAGAGAAAATTTAAAATTTTATCATAAATCATAAGCAGGTACCACTTGCCAAAAAATTTGGAACACCTTAGTAGCCCCCTCCCTCCATTCTAAGAGGCTCCCATAGCTAAAAGTGGCTTAAAAGACAAATCATTTCAAACGCCCCTTTCTAGCGTCCTCACCCAAATAATCACTAAAAAATAAAGGCGTTTGAAATAAAAAAAAATCATAAGGATATGTAAATTAAATCGATGGCTCTGCGTGTTTAAAATCATTTGATATTTAGGTTCACGATAGACTATGTCACTCAAATAGAATATATTCCAGTAAAACTTTGAAGACAACTTTCTTCATAGATAAACAATATATTTGTAAAACAGAAGACTAGCCCCAAAACCCGCTGCGCGGGCTAAACCCCTTCTGTGGAAATAGAATTGCCCCTTAAAACTACCCCAAAACAAATTAGGCAGATTAGCCTCGGCAAGACAAGAGCCTCGCATCGAGAGCAAAAATGACGTAATGCACAGCCACGCACCGCACACTTGAAACGAAAGTTGTCAACGACAAAATGACTCGCCATCCTTCGCGTGCATCACTCGCACTCATGTGACAATCGCTAGGACGGGGGAGCCTCATCCCTTCATCTTTTGCGAACCCCGTCCTAGCGATTGTCACATGAGTGCGAGTGATGCACGCGAAGGATGGCGAGTCATTTTGTCGTTGACAACTTTCGTTTCAAGTGTGCGGTGCGTGGCTGTGCATTACGTCATTTTTGCTCTCGATGCGAGGCTCTTGTCTTGCCGAGGCTAATCTGCCTAATTTGTTTTGGGGTAGTTTTAAGGGGCAATTCTATTTCCACAGAAGGGTTTAGCCCGCGCGGGGTTTTGGGGGCTATATTTTACTAAATTTTTTTAAAATAATTTCATATGACCAGATTTATATTTTACTGTCAAATATTAATATAATGTTCTATAAGTAAATTCAAGTAAATCAAATAAAATCGTATGCTCTATAAACATATCTGGGTTGGTTTTCAAATTACATCGTACCAAAATTACGATCCAAGTTCATTTGACATCCACATAACAAGACCTCTCAGACCAAGGTAGTCAAATCAGCCAGCGATTACCTTGCCCTTTTGGAGGCTAGGAGTATAAAGGCCGTGAAGGCCACGAAGGCCGTAGAGGATAAACACGAGACTGTTTGAATCCCACATGAATAAGAGCCGCAAGCCTAATATCGAGAGTAAACCGCTTATAAAAACTGAACCCTGATATTGCAAAAAAAATAAGAAACTCAAGTTCTAGAAAATATGACTTAGGAAGCTAAAGGGAAACATCTTGCTGTATATTCACTTCATTTTTTTGCCTGTATTCTCGATTTACTTGTTACTGTCTTAAACTCTTAATTCTCAGTTTCTTAAAAAAATAATTTAAATTCTAGCTTTAGTTATGGGTGTACATAAAAGATATGGTGAATGGCTTGCTAAATCCAGTATTATAATAATGGAAGAAATTTAATCAATTTTCCCTTCATTTTGTGCTTTGTTTGAATATAAATATCTTCGAGATTAAAAGCATTTTGAAACATGAATATACATCCTGTAAAGAGCACATTTTAGAAGAATTTTGTGCCTATACTTGGAAATATCTGGTTTAAAATATTTGTAATTTTGGTTCTATACATCTAACGTTGATTTTATCTAATTCAACAGATGAAAGGTTCATTTGTGCAAGTGAACGGTTTCAAATCGACTGGACGGAACCTTGTAAATGTTGCTGGCAGCCATCAATCATCAAAAAAGCATATGATGAACCACACGTCATACAAGTTGCTTGGGAACGTTGATGTCGCTTGTGCTATAGATGAGGCCAGGCAAAGAGAAGTGACAAGACACAACAACAACGCATCACGGTATACAAAGATGCTGCACCACCACATTGATATTTCTGTGCTGTTGTCTGGCCAAGGGCTCGCATTTCGTGCTCACGACGAGTCCAAACGGTCATCGAACCGGGGCAATTTCCTGGAGCTTATGGACCTCCTAGCATGCTATAGCCACGAACTGCGCTCCTTTTTAGACAAAGAACACGTGACGTACACATCCCATGATCCGCAAAATGACCTCATCGATTGCATCGCTGAAGAAGTACGCAGTGAGATTCAAAATCGAATCCATAAGCTCCAGGAGCAGTGAGATTCAAAATTTTATTGCAATCATGATGGATGATACTAGTGATATCAGCAATGTCGAGCAGTCAGCAGTTTCTGTCAGGCTCATTCACCAAGGAGAAGTGGAGGAGCATTTATTGGGACTTATCGACGTGAGTGACGACCAATCAGCAGATGGCCTAACCACAGCCCTTCTAAATACCCTCGCAAAATACAAAATCGTCCCAGATGCTTTCTGTGAGAAGGTTGTCGGCCAATCTTACGATGGAGCTGCGACGATGAGCGGTTAGCTAAATGTGTTCAGGTGCAGATGCAAAGAAGATTTCCTGTAGCCTACTACAATCACTGTGTCGCTCACAGGATGTCATTGAGTGCCTCTCAATCCGCTACTAAAATTCCAAAAGTAGCCAAATTCTTCGCCACGATTGACAGAATGATTAATTTCTTTCGTAGCAGTCCAAAACGCAGTAGACATCTGGGACATAGCCTTCCAAGACCTGGAGACACTCGCTGGCTATTGCGTGACACAGCAATTGGCATTATAGATTCATTTTATGAGGATATCGGTGCTGCATTATACGAGTTTTCAAATGCTTCCAACGAAAAGGCAGAGACTCAGACAAAAGCTCGGGAATAGGGACACAGATGCAGCAAGTCGAGTCTGTGTTTTTGCTCAAGGCGTACAGGAAGATATTCGAGCACTGTACTCCCATAATAGTCACAATGCAGAAAACGACCCTGGATGCCATACAGCTGACCTCAATGATAAATGATTTTAAAGGAGTCTTGGCAAATTTCAATTTTGATGGAGTTTGGGAAGATACTCTACTTACTGATCCTGAGCTTCCTACCGTTCGCAATAGGGGAGGATGGAGAGCAATGGAGCAAGGAAATGATGGATCACAGGAGAGCTGGAGGTCAACTCTTACAAAACTCGGCAAAGAAATTGTTGCAAAGTTTACGGAGCAATTCGATTGGCGATTTGCAAACCTCTCAAAATTCCAATGGATGAATTTAGTGCATCCAAGCAAATTTAATGAGAGAAAAGAAGCAACTGTGCGAGAGCAAAGACTGTTGATCGAGGAGCTTCGGAAACATTACCCATTTGCCATGGATGATACGACAGCTACAGAATATAATCTGAACGTATTGTACAACAATAACGAGATTGCTATTTTACTGAAAAAGTTGGTACGCGAGCTTTGGCGGCGCAAAAGCAAGCTCGAAGAAGAAAACGTGCTCGAAAAGAGGTGGAAGTTGGGCAGATGCCACAAGTGACACAGAAGATGTAGAAGAGCGAGATCTGTTCGAAGTTGAAGAAGGCGGCAACCTGGAGATTGAATTGGTAAAGGAAGGCATGCCAACCATTCAAGATCTTCTTTTGTAATCAAGAGTGCTGACCTTTCTGACGCCCTTCAACAAGTGGTAAAGTTGCTGGAGCTTGCCGTAACAATACCACTTACGAGTGTTCACTGTGAGAGAGTTTTCAGCAGAATGAAGCGTGTGGTTTCCGCTTTAAGATTGAAGATGCTCCAAACCAGAAAGGAAAATCTAGTTTTTCTTCAAGTGGAAAATCGATTGCTGAAGTTGCTTGCAGCTAGACCTTCTTTTAAAGACAACGTTGTCAGCCGTTTTAAAACAATCAACCGACGTCGCTTTTAAAGATTTTCAAGGAAATAAGATTGGCTGTTTCAAGTTGTAGAGCTGCATAAAAAAATCAGCCTGTAATAAAAAATCTTTACATTTTGATATGCATGTAGTTTCAAAATAAAGGTATAAATCACCAGAGAGATTATGCGTACTTAGAAGCTAAAAGCCTACTGTTCAATTCAAAAGACTATAGCTAATTTCATAACCATAAATGTCAAAATACAGCCAGTGAATATTGGCATTGTGATGTGACCATAGGCTTCATCACAAATTTTTGGTGATTTCTTTTTGTGTGCACAAGATTTGTAGCTCATAATGATCAGGACAGAATATCAGGGTGAAAAATGTGCATTTTTTTTGTGAATACTAACTTTTAGGTTCTTAATAGATAAAGATTTTTAATTTCTGCAAAGTGAAGTTATTATAGTTTTTTAATCTGGGTTTTTAAATATATTTGAATTAGGTATTTGATTCTCAATTTGCTTTCAATTCTATTTGAACTTTCTTGTATCATGTTCTAGTATATATTCACACTAATGTTATTGGCTTTAATATCATAGAAAATGCTTAAACACTTGCATACTTTGTTATGAGTGTTACTTCAGAAATACTACTTCAGAAAGAAGGGTGTGGGTATGTTTATATCATAGGCAAAATATAGGCGTTTCCCTTTTGAAAAAGGGCGTAGCTAGAAAGTTGATTACCTACTTATTTTCACTCCGAGCCGCCCCTGTCACAACACAGATGTCACTGGACAAGCATTGACCAAAAAGATTGTTGATTGCATTATTAGCTCGTGTTTAAGCTTGACATGAAGGACTGCAGAAATCATTGTTACGACGTTGCTGGCTGGAAATAAGCAGGTGTTTCTGCACACATATCCCAAATGAATAATCTACCTCATTTTACTCATTGTTTCTCTCAAAAACTGAATTTTTGTTTCATGTCTTCTTGTTCTTTGCAGCAAATGTAATGGAGAAAGTACAGCAGTTAGCTACTTTCTTCGGACGACCCGCCAAGAGGCAACCTGTTCTAAATGAAGGAGTGAGGAGGGTCATGCCAAATTGCAAGCACACAAAAATTTTAGACGTTTTTCAAATACACTGGGTTTTACAAATCTATGGTGTTTTTATACTGCTTTAAATGTATCCTGCTATTATTAGAAATTAGAAAAATAAGAAAAATTAGAATAACAGTAGTTCTGATGCCTACAGTTTCGCTCCGGTGCTTCATGATTTTGACTTTATAATGTCCCCTGTTATTCTATATGATTGCCTTGGATAAACCCGGTCGGCAACAATTCTCCTACATGGGGCACATATTGATATCATTTAGGGTTTCTAAAAAGCTGCCACAATGAAAAAATCTCTCCAGAGTACCAGGAACCTGATTGACGATTACCACAGCATTTTAGGAAATAATGTCTCAGATCATTAAAAAAGAATGTTGCTATCCGTCTACGAGAACTATCTTCATGATTTGCAGAAAAGCATAAGGTAGACGCCATCTACAAATTTTATTTAAAGTTTATTTACAAGTTTAAACGTAGCTAAATTTGTTTCTTGTAGACTGCAAGGTCAGAAAAATATTTTTAAACTCACGAAGGCGTTTGAAAACTAGTGAAATCTCAATAGACCTTCTCATTAGCGCCTGGCAACAAGAGTTACAAAATATCTACAGTTGCGATGCTCATAACCGGAAATAGTAATCGCGCTGATAGAGATTTTTAACCCGCCTTTGGTTCAATATTTTATTAACTTTATTAAGCTATATCATAAGACACAAAATTAACATTTAAGTCCAAAAATATCATTGAAATTGTGCATATAATTTAAAAAAAAACTTTACCTACAAGGTGGGCAGTCAAACGATCCAAATCATCCAGATTTTATTCCGACGGTATTCAAACATAAGCCCACTATGGACGATAAAAAAAGAAAGTCAGTTAAGAAGGTATGAAAGCGCAACAAAAATAGCAAAGATGGTAAAAGATATGAATACAGAAGAAAGGGCTAGTGCAGAGGGATGAAAGTGAAGAAAGCTGTTGTAGAGTTGGTGATGATATCCAGCTGGATATTCCAGACATCTCAGCTGAAAGAGCACAATTTCCCCAATTTCCAGAGTTGTCAAAGGAGGTAGATTTTTTGAAGTCAGAAAAAGAATAATTGCTCACAAAGATTAGTTGTTTGGAACAAAAAGTAAGAATATTTGTTCAATAAATGATTCCTAGAAAAATTTACAGATTCAGAATCCTGGA
This sequence comes from Nemopilema nomurai, assembly GCA_003864495.1. NCBI lineage: Eukaryota > Metazoa > Cnidaria > Scyphozoa > Rhizostomeae > Rhizostomatidae > Nemopilema > Nemopilema nomurai. The sequence goes on along the minus strand of ML133365.1, from coordinate 1,819,754 downwards.
GATTGACAGTGAAGCTACACAAAGGGAACACTCGGTACCAGCTGGCATATTTGCATCCAGTTACAATGCCGATATGAAGCGTTAAATGAGACTCTATCAATGATCAAAGAAAAGGTTGAATGAGGAACCGGATCATCTGTACAGATTGGAAGTCAGCCATCCAACCTCTAGCGAATGGACCAGAGAGCCAATTCGTAGATCTAGGTGTACAAATATTGAAGAAACTCATCAGCGCAACCAAAAACGGAAGATCGAATGTAATATTCCAGTGGGTCCCAGCATCGAGATCATCGACTCATCTACTGTTCCTGATCGTATGTGACCGTTGCAGTCTCCAAGCTTGAACCAAAGAAGAAGAAGATGACATTAGACGGTAAATAAATCATCATATTTATCTTTCCAAGGCTAAAATTCAACAGTTTGTGCGGAGCTTTGCTTCAATTGTCGTCAACAGATGTAGCATATCCTGCCCATTCAGGCCAACATATCTAGCCTTAAAAACTTACTTATGTAGACAAGATTTATGTTAAAAATATAATTAATTAGGCCGTATTCATGTAACTGTGTTTTCAAAAAATCAATCAAAATTTATGTAAAGCTAACATAAAGATATAGGTTATTAAAAATATATATTATCTACAGGTTCTTAAAAAGTACAATTTTAGTCAACTTCTGACTCTTGAACACACTTCAAGATTATCCGTTGACAAATTCTATGCTCTGCTGATATTTTTTTGTCATTGTCTAAAACAAATGCTTTGAAGAGTTTCCCGCAAACTTGAACGCAATCTTAAAAAGACTGTATCTTGCAAATTTTAGTCAACCATTGTTTTTCTCTCTGTTAGTTTGCTGTAGTCTTCGTTAAGGATGGAATTGTAGTTATCCTCACTTAGTGCTTGTATATTTTGCCTCTGAATGGCAGTTGCGCAGACTGAACAAGTAATAACTGAAAGCACCCTTCTTGTTATAAATTCTGCAATGAAGTACAACACATTTTCTTTGTATACACTTTTTCTCGTCATGGTTTCATGCAAGTTTTGAGCTTCTGTATCATCAGAATTTGCTTGTATCAATGGAGAAGTTCCCTTCGACCATTTTATGGTAAACAAGGGGTGTCTGAGCTCTTTGATCAAGCTGGACATAATTTGCTTTTAAAGAACCTTTTACTGCATTGTTAAAAAGCATGCTTTGTAGAGATGAAATGAAATGAAGCCTGTTTTTCTTCTTCAGTTAATTATCTTGTAACCCTCCCCTTTTGTTGCCCCCAAAAGCATATCAGCTGTTTCTCTTAATGATTTTTCGCACATACCAATATTGTTGCTAGATAGGGGGACTTGTAGCCTTTTGCTCTGAGGGTTCTTGAATTGAGAATATCAAAAGCTCGGTCCACAGACCTTATGAACTTGACTGTGCCCCCACCTTCCTTAAAATCTGGATTCTTGATATCTTCTCGCAGAAATTCAATTGCATTGGCTACTGATGAGCTCATTGTCTGTGCTTATTGGCTAATAAGGAACCTTCTTTATCTTAAAGATTTTGGAGATCCTCTATGAATTTCAATCTTACTTTTTCGGTAGCTTAGGACCTGCACTTCCTGATGGTACAAGTCAGATTTTGTTACCTCAAACGCAAGTGCACAAAATAGCTTTTGAAGGTGGTACACTCTTTTAAGCCATAAATTCGCATGGAAAATAACATTTAACATTATTTGCCAATAATTTTTATGTGGCTAGATACGCCACAACCTTGTGCATTGAAGATGTATAGTTTACCCAGATTCCATGAACAGTTTGGCCTTTAGGAAGGAAAAACCAAATTTCATGTTGAAAACGTTTGCAGTAACCATAAATAATATCCAACCTAGTATACAGAAAACATTTAAAAACATGTAGCTCAGAGTAAGCGGCTTTCAAAAGCTGAGAGATTAGACACACTGAAATTCGTATCGTATGTCAAAAAATTCAACAAACTTGGACATGGCTTTGGTGGTTTGCTTTGCACTGGATATTTTAACAATATATTTGATGGTATAAAATGATAATTGCAGAAATAACTTCTCGATTCCTTTTTTGTACAGATACAAAGAGTTGAATTTAGGGTCATTCCATCTCAAATAAACAGCATTCCATACATTTTGACACCCATAGTCTTAGAAGTGGCTGTTTTTTGCAGAATAGTAGCAGTTGTTGAGAAGAACTCACCTAATTTTTCTAAAGTTGTACTAAAAATAGAAGCCGGCTGCCATCTTGCATAATTTAAAAAAGCACAAAACTTAAAAAATGTTTAATAGAATTGGTAATACTTGGCAAAATTGTCTACAAATTTTGATGAAATATCAACTTCTCCACCCTGAAAAATAACCCCAAACCCCCCACCCAAAATTTTCCTGATTTACATATTGCGAGATCCATGTCTTAGAAAATCTTTGGCAGGAACTATCCTATGGGCATGCAATTTGGAGTGAAAATAGTTCAAAGTTTGTAGAACAAAATATTAGAAAATCTGGATGGTACTCTCTCTTATATTAAATTGTTGTATGTGGAATTGTGATATCAGGCCTGATAGATGATTTAACAGTTCATACTAACAACTACCAGTTTATTAGAAAATATACTTTTAGATCAAAAGTTTTGATATTGTTTCTGGCTTTTTATTTTATCATGAACTTTTACCACGTCGTATCTATTTTATAGGATATGCATAGGATACGACGCTTTGGTAAAAAGCATATTTCTTCCTCTTGTAGCCATGTAAATGACATAGAGGGAAAGGCTGGGTGCATAAACTTCACTTCCACATCATCATAAATATCATCAACAGATATTGTGAAGCCAAGCCAAAAATGCTGACCATATCGACAAATAATGAAGTCTGAGCATTTCACAATCACATTTTAACCCCCTTTGTCGATTTCTGACCCTCCGACAATACTTGATTGTATAGTCATTCTCACTGGAAACACGCTTAGCACCAATAACTGTTTCAGTGAGTGGGACAAAATGATGGAAGTTTCGAGTTCCAGGCAAGGTTGAACTTTCTGGTGACTTTTATAAAGCTTAAATCTAAGTAGCTCAATCTCCTTATTTCAAACAAAGATGCTGGCAACTCCTATAATTTCTTTTACACAGAATTCATGTACATGTCTTGCTGTTAGAATTTGACCTACCTGTGGTCTCTGTAGACTTGCCCTTGTAACCCGTCGCTTAATTGTTACTCCAATTCCATCACATGGTGATTTTCCATGGCTGGTAGCAAAAAACGACCACGTACTTAAAATTGAGAAGTCATGATGGTGTAGGCAAACGTTCAGAAAGTTTTTATAATTTTTATTTTGATCACTACATCCATCACTAAAGTAGCGCACCAACTTCATTTCTGGATTTATTTTTTCTTTCAAAAATGATATTGTGACAGACAAAACTTTGTAAACGAAGCTGGTGTCGTGGTCTAAATCATCTGATACGATGCAGAGTGATTTGTCACATAGAATGTTGTTTCCTTTATAATAAATTACAACTGGATGCAAACTACATGTTTGTTGATGCCAATGATAGCTCTGAATTCAATCTTGGATGACAAACTTTAGATTTTCCACAAAGTCTAACAATATTATACAGTTATCTTGTTGAAGTTCTTCTTTACATTTCTTGAGATGCTGGGCCTGTGCCTTGGCAATAAATGAGTGTGCAGTTAATGCAACTATCTTATTTGCTGAAAGAAATATGAAATCTTCTGTTTGGAGGCTTTGGATTATAAATTCTGACCTGTCTACTGTTGTCCATTGACTAAAAGTTTTATCCGCTTCAACACTGTCACCATCATCATCATCGCAATCATCATCGGTTAAAGCTTTTCTTTCAGGAACTCTTTTAACTTGTCAACCCCTGAACAAAGAGACAGCGATGGAGCATGCAGTCTTTGCTATTTCGTCGCAAACAATTTGCTCAATCAAGTCATGATAAGAATTATGTAAATCAACTGCATTAATCAACAGTTTAACATTCTGGTAAATAACGCAGACGCAGACATAATGAGTTCCAGAGCTTCCAACCAGAAAAAACCATTTTGGAATTTAGAAAAGCCAATTTTCTTGTCAGAATACCTTCCTTTCAATTCAGTGTATAGATCCCTTAGATTGCACAACAGGAGTCTTTTTTGCACGTGAAAGTTTCATCTAACACTGACAAAATCCTTTGGCTTTCTTAGCCATATACTGTGAAACATTGAAGAATTCTTGAGTTTGTTTCAATGACCAAGATGGAGGAACCATAGTTAAGATTTGAATCTTCCTGTCCCTGTTTGAAATCTGAAGCTTTTCTTTCATCAGAAACAATAGTTCATCCAAGTCCCTTGCCTTTGTGGTTAACTCTTTAAGGTTATCTGGTTGACTTTCTTCATTATCAAGCTTGTCAGATGGAATGCTCATTACCACAGCCACCTGCTGTTTAATAGTACCTTCCTCTTTCTCAAGTTCTTTTTCACTTGATCAAATTTCCTTTTTCCATGTGAAATTTTTGAGTGTGTGGCAACACTATGCAGCTTCAAATGACTCACATCCATGCTCTCTAAACTTTTGTCTAGGTTTACCCTCATGCCTTCCATCTGAGCCTCATTATCAGGTATATAATCATCCTCAATATCAGAGTCCCTCTTACCATCAACACATTTTAGTTTATCATTCAATCTTATTCTACACTTTGGGCAAAGCTTTTGTCCAGGAATAACTGTCTCTCCAATGCTACTGTACTGCTTTGCAGTTACGAGGATTATTTCCCTTAGAGAGCTCTTGCTTCCTTTTTTGCCATGAACAAGAAAAGGATCACAGCATTTTTTCTGATACAGGTGTGAGTATTTCACCAAATATACCTGCTCATGATGAAAACAGATATCACCATCAGAACCAATATCCACACCAACTCGCAATTTCAGAATCTCCTTTTCTTCAGCTTGCAACATAATAAAAGATTTGGTACCTTTGAATTTTATGCAACCTCCAAGTCACATTCCTCTGATAAGATTTTACCAATTGTACAATTCATTTTCCTGTCTTTACTAAAAGCAAACTTTCAAAATAACTGATAAGGGTTTCATTTCTTGCTTTAATATACCTGCTGAATTATGCCTCCCACGCAATGATGTCATTATCAAATTCTACTCAACACCCACATGCCAGGATCAAAGTTTAAAATGTTATTATTTTGTAAACATTGCCAATAAGTAAATAAGTAAATTTATTCTAAATAAAACACAAAGTCAATTTTAATTTTCAAATCGTATAGAGTTTTTAAAGTTACATCAGAAAAAATTATCATCATCTTTGGCTATATCAATTAGCGATTCCTCTTCAGACTCACCATAGAGCATTCTCACAATTATTGCACGAACACAAATCGCAGCACCTCAGTCCGTAAGATCTGCAGACACAGTTCAAGTCTTTGCCGTTAGACTTTCTGCAGATACAAGAAAACAAGCTCCAGGATAGATTCAGGTGCAGGCTTTTTTGTCATCCAATAAACCTATAGATGGTTTTCTGAGTGGACTTTCCAGCCATATTTGTCAGGTGAAGGAACCGATGGATCACTTTCTAGTGCCCTTTTCATTATAGCGGTGAAATAGGAGACGTGTTTACAGTGCACATAAAGCTGCTATGTTTCAGGAACCTGACCTTTGCTGCTACAAAATTTGGTTTACCTTGCTTCATCACTCTTTGTCACTTTCTTGATGCCATACATTCAGCAAACAAATTCTTGTAATACTGGAAACAAACGTTCATTAAAATCAAAGGTGTCACCAAGTACTGCAAAAGTTTCTTGAAATCTCTCGCTTTTCAGCAGCGTTTTGTATGGCTTTGCTTTCCCTTTGTCGTGAAATGCAATGTTATAGTCACAACCTTTGAAACAGTGCTGAGCAGGGAGACATCTTGTCACAGACTCGCCAATGTTCTTCTGGATTGCTGCTATGTCCAAAATTCTTGTTTTGCTCTTTGTACCAATCTGTACAAACAGCCTGATGTTAACTTTGCTTGAAAAGTGAATAGCGTACAAGGCTACATCACTGACCACAGTAACGATTGTTGTGGTAGAGAATCGCAATGTACAAGTACAACAAAGGAAACAAAAGAAGATTTTTGTGTCTGCTTCCTCGGGAGTGCACCTTAGATCTTCAACTTCGGACATGACAACTATTCCATCCTCGACTCTGATATGGTGGCATTTCTCTGCAATCGAAGCAAATATCTGGCGATGTTGCAGCTTCTCTTTATAAGTAGGGTGACCCCATTTATTTATGAAAACCCGTACCAATTTAAGCTTGTTCAGGATCAGCAAGATCAATTAGGATCAACTTTAGCAACTCAGAATCAACAAGGAACTTCTTAAGCTGCTTGACTTTGCAAACCTTCTTGACTTTCATGTCAGCAAATGTCTTCAGGTTCATATGTTTTATCCCTTTGTAGCAAGAAACTTTGTTTGATTCTAGACGTTCCTTGATGAACGATTTCAAAGCTGCTTTTCCCAAAGTGTGGGCATTGAGAATATCTCGTTGGACGGATGCACTTGCTTCAACACCAGATGCGATAGGCAGAAGAGACACATTTCCTTCGAATGGATTTTCCCAGGATTTTATGATTTCATATGTTCGGCAAACTGCTCTCTCGTCAAAACCAATGCGACTTTGTCCGTGGTCTTTTGTTATGGAAAGCTTCTCGTCTATGACAACAAACGTCTCTGGCTTCTCCATGGCTGGTAAAGACCTATCTCTGGATTGTTCCAGCAGACGTACTGTAGCCTTTGATGCCACCTGATCGTCGCTTTGAGCTTCAGTTTGTGTTTGAACATAGCAAATATTTTTTATAGTTTTGAATTACAAGTATGTTGTTTCATTCTAATCAGCTGGGCTTCAATGACTGGTATGAAAGTACATAGGACACGCTGGTATATTTTGAATCGGGGTTCCCTCACTGGGCTGCAAAGTGTTAACCAAAATAAAGCAAAGAAATTGACAATTGTGCACTTGATTGTGATAACTAGATTTTATTATTTGTTATTTCTTAGTTTCAGAGATCCAAACAATATTTAGTACGTTGGTGCAACAAGCACCTTTATTTTAACATAACTTTAGGCCTCAAAAGGTATTCTAAAAACTGCAGTGAGAATCTTGTCAATAATATACCATAGTGTCCTACTTGCTTATTATTACAGAGGGCATTTCCGAGTACTATGGTTCAGAGATTTGCATTTTATGCATTTCCATTGAAGTTTGGGTTTCCCCTTTCCATCATCACCTTCAAGTCTGTACAAGTGGTTTTGTTTTTGTAATATTTGATTCAAGGCAAGCTGTTGGTTGAACCCAGTGGATCTGAAGTACCATTTGCAAACAGCATCATCTAGCTTCTCAAGTCCTTGTTGGGTAAACTGAGAAATTGAGTCATGCAATTGAATGATCTCAGAGGGCTGGTATGCAATAAAATGCATATATGGTGTAACATCTTTTGTAAGATAGATGGAAATATAATCTTTGACCAATTGTTTTGCGTGTTGACCCAATGTTAAATTTTAATATTTTGGCATGATTATAAAATCATAACTCGTCCAAATCTCTGATTAACAAAAGAAAACCATCCCAAAGTCTTTGTATTTTCTGTGTTTTTTCCTGAGAATTCTGTGGAAAGAGCTCAGCCACCTTTCATTTTTTACAATTTTTAACTTTTCTGGTCCGCTAAACGATCTTCCTTTCAACATTTAACTTTCTTTATCTACATAGAAATGTCAATTGATATTAATACCTTTGAGGTACTTTTCGAAGCACTGTAAATGTTTATAGGTATTCCTTTTTCCATTACAAAATTTTGCATCTTTGTAATGTTGTCTACAGTTTTCAATCTTTTATCAACTGGTTGATAAGTTGGTCAGATGTTCGTAGGAAAAGATGTAACCTATCTGGAACCACCCTTTTCAGTGGAATGAGGTCAAATTGGGGTGTGACTACAATTATATTTTTTCTCTCTTCACCATCTCCAGATAATTTCACTCTAATAACTTCAGGGATTGTGAGGTTATTAACATAAACTTGCCTAAGTATAGTCCAGGGAGAAGCTCCTTTACTGACTGCTCAAAGCCTTCAATTGCCCTCAATATTAAATTAATGATTTAAATCTTTCATCTTCTTCTCAATTATGTTTGATCGTGGCATTGACTCCTTAAAATTACAGACAGTTCATGGTATGCTTCATTGCTTATATTAAATTTATATTAAAGTGCCTATCACGTCATTTCAAAAACTTTTATTATTCATGATAAATTGAAAGAATGATGCATGTAGTTGTGTGTTTTTTTCAAATCCACCTTCTTTCTCTTGAATTTCGTCGTTAATTGTTGTTTTTCTTCCCCCTTTTTACCCCATATATAAGAAATTTTGCGTCCCTTTGAAATGGCATGGGGCGAGCGGGCTGTGACGTAGATTCCGGAACGATATTTGTTTACATAAACACAGCCACATGGTTACCATTAAAGGGATTCTGGAGTGTGGCAAAACCGCAATTCGAATATGCCGGACAGATGCGTCGTTTATGGCTGTAATAACAGTAACAGTAAGGAGTGTAAAGACAGGGGAGTTTCACTCCACAGAATCCCTTATTGGAACGACGTCAGACCGATTGCCAAGCGGAGAAGAAAACAGTGGATTGACTTCGTGCGCGTGAAACGAGCTAACTTTCAGCCCTCGAAGTTTTCCACAATTTGTAGCCAGCATTTTCGACCGGAAGATTTTGAAAGACCATTCACAACTTTACCTGGCTTTTCAGGTGATTTAAAAAACGTTTTGCGGAGAGACGGTGAAGGGATCATTGCTGTCCCTTCGATTTTTACATCGCCAGTAGATGCAAATTCGACGACGACAATGTCACCTGACAGCAAAAGAAAGTCAAGGAAACATCGAATGGTTAGTTGAATCTGCTCAATTTAACACCGCAAATAAACATTGTTTCTGTTCAAAGAAATTTATTTGTTAAATATTCGTTTTTTGCTGCCTAGGCCATTAGATCAGCTATGAAGACCATCCAAGATAAAGAGGCTCATTTGTCTGAACAATCACAGGAAGAACAAGGGAACTTGGTGGAAGGGTACGATGAACACGACTTTTCAGATTGTGGAAACGCGGAACCACCCGTATGTTTTGACAGTTTTTTAATTCTCTAACATTATCCATTATTTATTTTTTTCTTAGAGTAAGTAAACACTGCTTGTTTTATAAAACCACCATTTGTTACAAGGCAAGCAGATTTCATTACACAATTTCAGAGATTTATACCAGGGGAACACAGGCCCGCAATTACATACTCTGTTACAAAGAATAATAGTGAATAATTTTGTGATATATTGGAGGATATTTACCCCCTCCTCCAGCCAACTCTTTTCAATGACCCTGCAAAGCTGTTAAATATTATTGACTCTACAACTTATATCAGAAGAATAAATGAAAGATGTTTCTTACAGCAAAAAGATGTGGCATGTCAGACACTTGGGTGTAAAAATTGCAAACGGTTGGTCACAAAGACAAGAAGATTACGAAATTTGTGGCTGTCTAAGAGGATGGAAGCCAAAAAACTTAAAATTGAACTAGACAAAATAAGTGGTCAGTATCAAATTTTGTAACTTTTATATTTTTACAAAGAAATAATGATAAAAATTGTTAAAACAATAGTTTTTTAAAAATTTTTTAATGACCCTCCAGTATACTCCTACAATTAATATTTCAAGAAGCCTCATTTGATTACCACCATCTATAAAGAGAAACAGTTCTAATTGAACCTTTTCTATCAATTTATATTCTTTAGGACTAACATTACAGTACACACACAATATCTATCTTTGTCTGTTACAAAAAGTTGATAGTTACTTAAAAGATTTTTTTTATTTTAGTTGAACAGCTAGACAATATTGGAGATCAGGGCAATATCAACAAAGTTGGGAATGAGGATGAACCAGCAGACAAATCAATGGAAGTTGTTTCATGTGATGATGATTCAGATGATGGTGATGATGAGGTTGATGATTGTGATGATGATTATGATATAGAAGAAGATATGGATTCTGAAGATGATGTTTCTGAGTTTACAGCTAGGTCAGTATAAACCAAATAGATTCCAACATATTCATATTAAAGCAGGTCAATCACAATAACTCAAACATTTTTCATAAGGCAATTTTTCTTCCTTCTACAAGGTATCAGGGTAAGCACAGTTTACCATTTTGATATGATAAAAGATAGAACTTGCTGTTTCACAAACAGAGGTGAATCAGATACATTTTGAGCTGAAGCTTGCAAAGTTTTATTTTTGAGACTCCCAATTAACTACCTGGAGAATAAGAACCTTGTATATGAATATTCATGTCTTGTTATTTTGCAGTGAAATTGAAACAGATGTCAGGAAGCATCCAAAGTACATTGTATTCTTGATGCAAATCCTTCTCCTTTTCAAATTTTGCCCTGTTTGCAAGGAAGATTCCCCACAAATACGCTCAAGAGAAGTTGGAACAATGTTAGAGGTGAAAACAATATGCAAAAATGATCTCTGCCCTAAAAGGATCAATGTTTGGAGAAGCCAACCAGAGATTAGTGGAACAAACATTCCAGCTGTAAACCTGTTGTTGTGTTTTGCTATTCTTGCTGCTGGTGGATCAGCCAGTAAAGCTTTTAGAGTCTTTTCCCATATGGGACTTGCGTGTATTTCACTGGGTACATTCTTTAAGCATCAGAAAGTGAGTATTATATATAATTATGGATGGTCAAAATTAATCATTTTTCTTTCCATGATAAATTATTCTATAGCAGGATTATTTAACCAACTTCAAGTTTTATCAATTTGTTGTGGAACTATCCATTACCACATTTGGAAAATACAATTTGATATCCAAATTCTTCAAATTCAATCAGATGAATGATGAAAACAATTTATACTTCCTATTATTGTAGGTACTTAAATTATTTTATGTTTAACAGCGTAATGAAGTTGGTAACAGTGCTGGTATGGAGTTTGAAGGTTTCAAGCGCTGCATGGCATTTCTCCAAAGAGGAAATCTTGAGCCTTCGACATTCATATCAGACAGACACCTCTCAATCACGAAACATATGAGGGAACAGCTTCCTAACATCAGACATTACTTTGATCTTTGGCATTTGAAAAAAAGCAAGTAAATTTATTATTTCTTCTCTAGCGGAAAATACCAAGAGTAAAGTTTGAAAGCTGACATTGTTTCGTCAGTCATTGAAGATACTTTTTACTATGAATGCTATTTAAAACTATACAATATTTTCATGTTTTTACCTTTTACTAACATTATGACCTTCTCCATATAATACTTGCCTTTATAATCATATCTAACACTAAATGTGGTGATTTTCTGGCGGTAAGCATCTAAAAAGCCATCGAGTTAAAATTGTATAAGGGGATGAAATTATGTTAGTAAAACGTTGTTCTTAAATTACAGAAATTCGAAAAGTACTTCTGAAAATCACCAAAAATAAAGACTGTGGTGAACTCTCTGACTGGATAAAACCCTGTGAAAATCACTTGTATTGGAGTGCTACCTCAACACCTATTGGAAATGGGGAAATTATTTGGGCAAAATTTTCTTCATTCGTACACCACATTGTCAATGAACACCAACAGTTCAAGAATCAACTGTTCAATAAATGTGCCCACGATGAAGAGATAGAAGATCGAAAATGGTTGACTAAAGGTACCTTTCAGAAAATATAACTTCAAGGAAATTTTCTGTGAACATGGGAGAAATTGGATCTTTTTCGAAATTTTCCAAAGTCAGAATAAACCCATCAACCAAAAATAGCTATCAAATGCAAAAATTCCATTGTCTATCAAATGCCAAAATTCCATTGTCATCAAAATTTAAAATATCTTATCACTCATTATTATTTTTTATTATTCTCAGATTCTGACGTTCATGTGAAGCTTAAGCAGGCTCTTTTCAAAAAGTCTTTTCAGAGTGGAGTCAAGCAAGCTTCTCCTCTTTCACAAACAAGCTGCCTGGAAGGGTTCCACTCAGTTCTCAACCACTTTGCACCAAAAATGACATCTTTCAGCTTTACTGGAATGATCATACGGTAAATATCTATGGAAAATTTGCACAAAGTGCAAATTTCAAGTTTGAAATTCAGAATTGTTCATTTAAAAAGTTTTCTGTTTTGGTTACTTTTCAAAAATATGCCTTATTGTAAAGTGTTTTATGTTTTCCCACAGACATATTTTGGCAGCTACACACTTTAACAGGAACCTTAAACGTGAACTGAGAACTTCTATTGTCACTGGTTTACCACAAGTTAAAATTGTGTATCCAAAATTTAAAAATGGTATTGCAACTGTGAGGGATGTCCGTGTTAAGCAGAACTTTGGTAAATACAGATTAATTTTGTTATTTCTTTAAAAGCAAATATAAACAAAAGTTTTCCTATTTAAAAATACATAGATTTACTTTGATTCAAATTTTGAAGAGGCTAAGGCAAACAAAATGTTGAAGAGGCTAAAGTCTAATGCTCTTTTTTAAAAAATAAATACTTCGAGAAATTCAATTTGTGAATCACTCCTGACTCGGGTGTTACTATCAGTTGTTTTATTTTAATTTTTTATAAAATGTAGATTATGTAACTGAGATATTCAAAACTCTTCTGGACTGCATCATCGATGGGTCACTAGAGGGAACCAGCATGGCGCTAAAAGAGATGGTGCCACCTCCAATGCACACTGTGTTTGAAAAAGAAAGCAGCACGATTGCTGTTGAAAAGCATTTTGCAAGGAAGGCAATGGTATCAGTTGAAGTTCCTCCAACAACACAAGGTTCGTAAAAAGAAGGAATTGCAACTGTTAGCCCATCTAAATGACTGTTTTATGTAAATGAAACTTTTCAATTTCAGATAAAAAATTTTCTCAAAATACATTTTTCTAGCATTTGAGAAACCTATTATTGCATTTAATTGTATCAAAACACACTCAAACTCAAGAGTTCGATTACAAATGGTTCTTTATCGTTCAATATTCGAATCTGTAGACAACATAACCAGGGAAGTAGCTAATGGTAAATGTGATATTCCCAATTTCTCTTGACTTTGTTGATAAATCTTCATTTTTTTGTAATTTCCTTAGTCAATCGGAATGTGAAATAGCACTTAATTAGGTCTCTGTCACAAGCTGAGGAGGTTTCTATTTACAATTTTCTATTGATTTTAGTGGAAGAGGTACAGCAGCAGATTGAGCAACAGCATACAAGCCTCCAAAAGGATGTTCGCAGATGCAGACTATGCAAAAATCCAATAAAAGGCCATAAAAATGTCATTAACTGCCCAAAAAATAACTGAACCAATTTTCAGGACTCCCTGTTAGTTGGCCCACATCGTTAAGCTAACCATTTCTATTTAGATATCATTTTCAAGTTTATACCAAATCCCGGTTGAGGTTTACTTGTGTACCACATTTTATTTGTAAATTATCATTGTAAGCCTTTTCAGTCTGCAACCTTACAATATATGATTCTTATGGTTTCCATGCACCTCTAAGAAGTTTGAAGGAATTAAAATAACCCATTGTTTGAAGTATCAAGTCAAATATTATTTTGTAGCATGTTTATATACATATAAAACAATTTAAGAGTGCCCTCCTTCCTCCAGCAAAAAGCCAGGGGCTTTTTCGTACATATAAATATGGGATGCAATATCACACCTTTTGTGATATTTTTTCTCTAGAATGATAGACTATTTGATAAAAATGGCTTTGCTCTCCAGCTGATGTCCTTTAGAGAAAGCAGATAATAAAAACAAAGTATAATTTTTGCAGCTCAATTTATCCATTAGTCTTCATCTTCAAATCCCTTAAACTCCTCTCCTGGAAACTGTGTCCTGATTTTGTGGTAAGCACATGCTGGTAGTGGAATACGTCTGTTTCCTAGGCGCCCATGGACAAGCCTTGAAAACTCTCTATAGGCAACTGCCCTGAAGAACCTACAGAAAGAACAGAAAATTCCAGATAAAGTCACTTGTCTAGTTCTAAAGGGCAAACATTTTTGGTGATTTGTATCTAAGCACCAGTATTTAAACAACAATAGCAGTTATGCAAAAACAGGATACTGCATATGATTTTAAAGTTTTTTTTCTAAAATAGCAGTAAGTGTTTTGGTAAATTAAATCATAATCTAATAGCAAATTGAACAATATAAGATTTGTCCAAGATAAAGTGATCAATAAACCCACCCATTCTCTGTACCAGTTTTCCTGTATTTGACATTTTCTTTTGTTCTATATTTGTCTGCCAAGTGTCTTAATGACCATTTTGCCAGACAAACTTCTGAAAATCCTGGATGTTGAATGATGCATTGAGGGACTTCATCAACATCATCAAACACCCTTTCATCACTCAAACACCTGGCAACAGCTTCTAGCTCTCTGCAGCACTGGCACTCCTTTGCAGTTGAAAGCTTTTCTATATGGCAGTGGCCACATGTACACCTAGATGAATAAAAAGGTATCAATTTGGTATAAGATGAAAAACAAAATGAAAAAACGGATAGATAAAAACAGGTGAAGATAGAGAAAAAACAGGCTTTTTCGTGTGAAACATTGCAAGAAGGTTATCCTTTAACTTTAATAGGAATAAACATGCTTTTATTAATTTTCAATTAAAAGAATTCAAGCGAAATTGTATATGGTTCGTGTTAATGCCATGTGAAATGAATCAACACATCCCAGTGATAAAAACAACCCTCGAGGGTAGAAAAAATTGAAGGCACTAATAATGAACTTTGCCGTCTGTGCCCTTTAACAGTTGGAATTGATGATATAGTCTATTTAATATCGAATTTATTTGTGTATTAATAACTAATAGAAATAATTATAAATGCGTCACCTAACTACAATAATCGACCTCACGATTGCAACGTTGGCGAGTGAGGCCGAATTAGCCAAAGGTGTACAGATTATAATATGTTACTCAACATGACTGAATCGTTAAATAACCACTAAATCGCATCGAAAGAATTTCGTTTCTCTGTCTTTCCTCTTCTCTCCGATTATAATACTGTCGCACCCAGTTCGCGTCCGCCATAGGTTCTCCGGTATAAGGCCTATCGATATCATCATCGTTGCTACGTGCCGCTCCTTCCCTTACAACAAATTCAGGTTCCTCATCTTCTTCCTCAAAGTTACTTAAACTCGCGTTTTCAGAACGGCTTTGGTCGGTCTCAGAGTCGGAACTCATGTTTAAGTTTAAAAGACAAGTTTTTAAACGTCTACGTGTTGATCTTCAGCCCAGTGAAGGAGTTCTTGCAAAACGAGGCAGAAGTCAGCATCGTTCCGGATCGTACGTCATACACTCCGCTCGACCCAGTCTCCATTTTGCGCAACATTAACCAGAATGTGGCATTTTCAAACCCCTTTCTTGAGGGCATATCAAGACTGTTATGGTTAAAAATACTTAAAGTTGCCAAAATAAATACTTGGCCTTAATTTAAGTCAGTTTATGGAAAAAATTTGAGCTGACCTGATAGGCACTTTAAATTAAATCATTTGCATAGAGCAGCATGCTAAGACTTTTTTTGATAGCTTGCTTTTGTAGGTTGTTCTTTTGCTCTTCAGTTTCATTATCAAGCACTAAAGTTTCAACTGAACCAGTATTAGATCTAACTTTGACTTCAATTGGAGTGTGCTCAGTCATTCCTAGAAATGCAAGTGCATCCTTGCAGTTTTGGATCCTCTGCTTTTTAAGCTTTTGGGCATTTGATTTTGAATAATTCTTGTTCCTGATTTTTTATCATAGAGAGTGTCAAATGGGCTTTTTGTATAAGTTTCTTTGAAAGCCTAGTATTTTGTTGTTTTAAAATTTCATTCCACTTATGAACTTGATCATTTGCTTTCTCTAATTTTATTTTTCTACTTTCCTGCATCCTTAGATCTTCTTCAATCTTTCGCTTTCTCGATGTGTATATTTTATATTAACTTTTAATTGGTGTTTTCTCACTTATCTAAGGTTTTACTTAATGATAGTCCTCCATTACATTTTCTTATACTTTTGAGCATTCGGTTAATAAGATTGTCTTGCAGCTAAATGTTCTTTCGATGAGAACATTGAAATTTGCTAGTATGTTAAACTGGCTTTTCATCTTATCGATTATAATCTCAAAGCAGTGAAGGAGCAAAGGCATGGTGGAAAAAGGAAATGGGGCTGAAACTGCGCGAGTATGGCAAGAAATGGATCAGGAAAATGGGGGAGGGGGTGGCGGTGGGAGGGATGACAGGATATGGTGAAAAATTAATTTTCTATAGCACAAGGAGCTGCATCAGTTGGAAAAGCGATTTGTCGTAGCGGTGGATAAAATTATCTGAATCTGTTAGAAATTGAAATTTTCGCATCGGTTGCATCGGTTTGCATTGGTGTGGATCCACCCTTGGAATCAATAAACCATTCCCGGGTAACGTCCGCCATTAATTCTGGGTAGCAAACTGACCTTTGGACCCTATGGCCGCACACCGGAGCTATGGCGATTTGCAATATATCAAAGCCGTAATTTCACAACCACGCTATTCTAATGTCATGCCGTTCGCTAATCAACACTTAATTACACTGTCTATTATCCTTACATAATTATCCTTTGAATGACGGGTTATTTTCCATCGTCTAGCCACGTATTTATTGATGATATCTGTAAATAGTTTTAACTACTTGGTCTGAAGTCTTCACAGCAAACAGCAGAAAACACGAAAATCGCCCTATTTGCGCTCATTCGTGTACGCAGTTATTCAGTTTACTATAACGTTAGCAGTTAAAATGGCAAGCCATTCAAGAACTTATCAGGATTTTCTAGATATGGGAGTTAATAGTTTGAAGGATTTTTTAACTGTAAGAGGGGTGTCTGTAAGCAACTATACAAAGGTGGAACTTGTTGCCAGAGCGTTTTCAGCTGCTGAGATGGGTTTGCCTATTGTAATGTCCAGCGAAGATCAAGCCAAACTTCTCCAACAAGAGTACGTAAAGAGGCTGAAAGAGATGGATTTATCAGACCCAAAGGAAATCAAGGATGAGGATAAAAAGGACGAACTCTCTCTATGGCCTACAATTACACTGGGAAACATTTTCGAGTATATTCTGAGCGTTAGAGATTTCAATGTGGAATACGTTGGTAAATATAAGGATCAGAAGGCCTACAGCTACTTTGACAGTAACTTTGTTGGCGAGATTCTCGTCAGTAAACCAAAAGATGAGGTCATTCTTCTTTTCTGTAAAGTGAGAGCATCAATGTCGATACACAATGAGAAGGAGCTGCGGGTTGCTGCTCAGCCTGGTGGCAAAATACTAACAGCTTGGTGTTCATGCATGGCAGGTGCAAGTAGATGCTGCAATCATGTAATAGCAGCCCTGTACAAGGTTGAGTATGCCAACATGAATGGGTTTCTCTCTCCATCCTGTACATCCATGCCTTGTGCATGGAATCAAGCAACAAAGACCACCATTGAGCCAAAAAGAATTTCTGAAATCGTTGTTCGTAAGAAATTACGTTCTAAAATGCCAGCAGATCCTAGCGACGATGTCCGCCGAGAGGAAACCAGAATGCAGGAACTAAGCCAGTTTGATCCAAGACAGAGTCTACATCAAAACATGACAGGGGAGCGTTTGTCCAATCTCATCCACACAATTTCTGTAGCAAATCCCAACGCAGTATTATTAAAATCTGTTGAGGGCATGGCTATTCCAACCTCAGGCAATTTGACACTAGCTAACATAGCCAACGCGATAATGGTAGATCAGAGTTTATCATCAGATGACGCAAAAATAACAAAATTTCTAGCCAAAATGTGTTTCTCAGAAAAAGACGTAAAAACTGTTGAAAAGATGACGAGAAATCAGGCCAAAAGCAAAGCATGGATTGAGCATCGAGAAGGCCGATTAACATCTTCAAAGCACCACGAGTACTTCACAAAAGTCAACAGTATTTCCCGCGTTAAGGGTGATGTACGTCCGAAAACAACACATCTTGTGGCCAATATTATACATCAAGAGGAAAACTTAGACCACATCCAAGCAATCAAGTGGGGTAGAGATCATGAAGCAGATGCTTTAAAGGGATTCTACGCAGAAGAAGCAACAAGGCACATCAACTTTAAGCTGGAGCAGGCAGGCTTATTTCTGGACAAGGATAGGGCGTATATTGGAGCATCACCTGATGCCATAATGCAATGTTCATGTCATGGAAAGAGCGTAGTTGAAACAAAGTGCCCCTTCAATATACGTAATGAAAAAGTAACAGACAGTAGCAGCATGTGCGTGTTTTTAAAAGTTAACGATGACAACAACATCTGTTTGAACAAGAACCATAAATACTACACACAGATCGTATCTCAAATGGCGCTAACCCAATCTTTGCAAGGTTATTTCATTGTTTGGACAACGAAAGAAACTTGGGTCCAGAAACTTGAAAAGGATGATGCTCATTGGATTAAGGTGTCCTTAAATTTGGAGATTTTTTTCAAAACCTATGTTGTTAAAGCTCTTCTTGCTATAAGCCCACTAGAGTTCTGTGGAACTTGTGATAAAGTTTTGCTAGAGGCTAAAGAAATAAAAAGCAATGAGTTCCATTTAAAGTGGATTTGTTGTGGTAACTGCNTGTGCCACCTTGGTTATCAGATAGACAAGATATGCACTCCATATTTAGATGATGTGATTGTCTACTCCAAAACTTTTGAAGAACACATTTACAATGTTGGCACTGTACTGAGAAGACTGGGAGAACACGGTGTGAAACCATCAAAGTGTCACATGTTCCAGAAAGAAGTTTGGTACTTTGGCCGAGTTGTAAGTGAAGAGGGTCACAAGCAGGGTTGCCAGTTTGGATTTTTCTAATGCAAATTCCAGAAATTTGGATTTATGAAAACTTGTTTGGCTTTCAAAATATGATTTGGATTTGGCCAAAAATTTGGCTTTCAAAATATGATTTGGATTTAGCCAAAAATTTGGCTTATTTTGGATTTATATGAAAAATTTTCAAAATTTTCTGAACATTGAATTTTTAACAGATTTTTCAGTTAACAGCTGTTTCGATTTAATTGTATAACACCTTTTAGTCAATCACTTCCTCTGAGACTTTCTGGTTTCCTTTTCAAGGTATAAAATGTTTGTCCCTGGTGTTTGTGTTCTTTGTTGTGTCTCCTCTGCACATTGCGGCGTTCCTTGTTTTGTACGATATAATCTGGATACACCGATAATTGGAGTATGAGTCCGTCAGCAACAGCCAATTTGATCCCAAAGTGCAAATAGCGTGGTCTACGTGCAGGAGCCTCCATGGTTTCTTATAGAACATCCAAGGATGAACAGATGGTTTGGATGGTAGATTTTGGTGCTTAGCACATGCTTGACAAGCTCGACTAACATCAGCAATACTCGCATTAATCCCAGGCCAATGGACAGCAGGTCTGGCAAGCTCTTTTATGCCAAAATATCATAGATGAAGAATCTCCACCACTTGCGCTTGTAGACTGATTGGAATCACCACACATGCTCCATAGAACAAGCATCCATCTGCTACTGACAGTGACGCACGGATTTTCTTAAAAGCATATACTTTATAAAGCATGCTTTCACTGTTAGTGTTAACTTCCTGTGTCTTGCTGAAAGGCCAACCCACTCTTGTATACTGCACTACAGTTGCAAGTACTCGGTCTCTATCTGTTTTTATTTGAGATTACCCATGGAACTGCTGCGTTGGACTGTTTGCTGACGGTACATATGCAACCTGCATGAGCACCACTTTTCCTTCCGTCTAACTGAGTATCTGGCCCCATCGGCAGACGACTTAGTGCATCAGCATTACCGTGGCCCAAAGTCTACCTATACGCGATGGTATACTTGTATTGACTGATCAGTGCCCATCTTGCTAGACAGTTGGCGGCTAGTGATGCCATTGCCTTTGTAGGACCAAATAAATGTAAGTAATGGCATGTGGTCCATTATTGAAACAAACTTCCTTCCATAAAGGAAATGATGGAACTTGCTGAGAGCAAATATAATTGCTAAGTCTATTTATGTATCTGGCCATAGTTTTGCGCGTCTCAGTTAATGTTTTTGTTGCATTTGCTATAGGTCGCTCTCTGCCATCTTTACCAACAGTTGATGCATCACATGCTGTTCCAATGGGCAGCAATGGGTCAAAATGCGCAAGAACTGTATCATTGCGCAGCATTGTTTTGACTTTGTCAAATGCTGTTTGTTCCTTGACACCCCATTCCCATGGTACCTCTTTCTTTGTCAGCCTGTAAAGCGGTTCTATAAGTGTGGACAAGTTAGACAGGAACTTGTTGTAGAACTGTACTGATCCTAGACATGGTTGTAGACCAAAAAAATCATTGGCTGCAGGAATCTTCAAAACAGCATCAACCTAAGAACTTTTTGCTATTACTTGGCTAGATAACAGATGTCCCTGCTACTCAACGTATGGCTTTTCGAATAAGCACCTTTCAAAACGACAATGTAGTCCTTTCTCACTAAGTCGCTTAAACAACCCTTTCAAGTTTGTTAGGTGCTCTTCTGCAGTTAAACCGCTGACCAGTATGTCATCTAGATAAACTGAAACGCTTGGTAGGTCCTTGTTAGTTGATCCATTATTTCTTGGAAATATCCAAGGCTGCGTTTATTCCACATAGAAGGCGCATCTGAAGCAGAACACCTTGATGCGTACTCAAAGCAAGCCTTTTTATGATTCTGGGCCCAGTGCAATCTGGTTATATGCGTCAGCTAGATCAATCTTTTGCATCAGGTGTTCCGGTGTTGGCATTGGATGTTGGTGTGTTAATTGTGCATTGATGGTAACAGAGTAATCTCCACAAGCTCTTAGTTTAGATTTTGTCTGTCCCGGAAGCAAATGTTTACAGATGGGTACCACTGGTGTACCGTACTCATTGAGCTTGATTCTTTGCCAAACACCACGCCTGATTCCCGCCTCGTATACTTGAGCTAAATCTTCCTGAAGCGCAAAAGGAACAGCTCTTGCTTTGTAAAAGTTTATTTTCGCATCAGGTTTGAATTTCACGTCCAGTTCAAAATCTTTTAGTCTCCCAAGCTCCGGCTTGAATAGATCTGGTAAATTCTTCTCATGGCTTGCAAAATTCAGCTTGTAATTCCAGGTTTCAAATCTTAAAATACAGCATAACACTGTGCAGGCGCACCACTGTTCTGTTCACTTTGGGCAATATCACATATATCAAAGAGTTTCAAATATCACAGTCCAAGCGCTGCCAGAAGCAGTTGCTGATTGGCTGAATTATGATAAATTTGGGCAACCCTAAATTATGATAAAAGTTTGCCCTCCCTGTTTCAACAACAACCACAATGATCAGATAGAGCGTAGAAGTCGTTGCAGGGCAACATCCAGTTAAACAAACTAATCTTAATCTGTCGTGTTTCGAAGGCCCAGTATCATTTGTATAAGATATTCTGTTCTTCTTAGTGAAGACTTGGATGCACTCGTTAGTTATGATGAATACAGTGCGAAATCTACTAATACCTCTGTTTGACCAGTTAACTTTGGAAGAGAAATTAGAGGTGAAGCGGCTAGGCCCTGCTAGGCCAGAGTATTTGATGACGTCAGGTTTGTCGTCCTGTTGGTTTACCAAAACCTGGTACTTCAAGTATAGTTGCCTCACTGGATGTAGTCAATCTGGTAAAGTTCACTCTTTTCCATGTCTCCTGTTTGGAGAGTCTCGACGAGAGAAGGCTTGGACACAGTCTGGTGAAAATGACTGGAAACATCTGTCCGTCAAAGTAAAACAGCACATTAGATGTGGTAGCCATGTCAAGTATTGCTTGAAGCTGGCATTTTTTGCCCAAACCAACATTGCCGAGCAACTTAGTCAAGCATGCAGGGAATCCATTCACAGCAGCTCTTGGTTCTGTTTTGAGTCAACACTTGGAGACAGCAACTGTATCAAGAGGTACTTCTAAAACCATCCAGAACGACTTGTTTGAGATCATGTACACAATGCAAAGTAGAGTCAAAAAAGAGATGAAGGAAGCTGATTTTGTGGCAGCGATTGCAGATGGCACAACTGATGTATCAACTCACTTACAGAATGTTGTGGTGTTTAAAAACATTATATCTGGGAAGATTGTTAAGAGATTTTGGTCATTTTGTGACATGCCGCAAGGTGGTGCTGAAACTATATCATCCAATAGGCTAAGTTGCTCCTCGCTCTGTGGAATTTAGATGTAATTTCCAAAGTAGAAGTGGTTTGAGATGATAATAAAAACATGGAAAAGAGAACAAGTAAATGTTCGTGAGGCAAGTGGCCCTTCTTCATTGGCTTCAGGACAGAAACTCTTTAATTTATCTGGAATTTTTCCTGCAGTAGATGCAACATGTAGATATTCTATACGCTGAATTGCAAAAACATCAGATCCCTGCAACATTTATTCAGAAATGCATTTATCAAAGCTATAATGCGAAAGTGAAAATTTAATAAATCTGTTCAATGACCTCATCTGCTGTGGGTATGGATCCTCTTCCAAAAAGGCCCAGATTTTCTTACTCTGATAAAGATTTATCTGTGACACTGATAGAAGTCTACCTATACTAAAATTTTAAGGTCGCCTAGCAACAGTCTATTGTCTTTCGTTCAGCCCCTCAAAAATCCAAACGGCTCGGCGGATTTTCGAAATTCTTTCTCCGTGTTGTTCCATCCGCCTCCCCATCGTATCAAATCGACTTTTTTTCTTTAGAAATTTGCCCGATTTTTAACCGAAACGCCATGTTTTTCCGAACCCCGGTTTGTTTACGTCGCACTCTACCCGCCCTGGTGCCCCCAGTACGAACCCAGGTTTCCCCTTTTTTCGACCCGTCGTTCCTGGATGCATCTGTCTTTGTTCGTGCGTGGTTTTTTTTCAAATTTTTTTCGATTTTCCACTGAAATTTTCGCTATTCCCGGGACGGTGTCGATGCCGTCGACCTTTTCGGTGCATTTTCTCCAAAAACGTTCGTGGAACGCTTCCCGCATGTTAGCGGTGTCGTTCGCTTCGTGGCGATCTTTCCTGACTTCTGTTTTTTCTTCCGAAATTCGTCAGCGTTTTCTCGAAATTCGCTGTTTTCCCCTCCGATTCGTGGCTCGAAGGCCGCGGGGAGAAAATTGCCTTCTCTCATCGACTAGCTGAACAAAGATCACGTGCCGCTGCCTGTCCATTCCATTGGCTGGCATTACAATGGACGTCGACGAGTCGACCTCTCCACCAACCAAAATGCAAGTTCTCAACCCACGTGACGGTGCAGGGGGAAGAGAGCAGCGTACCTGAAACCTGGCACATTCGATGCTTGCTGTTCGTGTCATTTGGACGTGCTCATTATCGGAGCTGCTGTCGTGCACTGTGCTGCTGCGTTTTTTGGTAGTTTTGCCATTGAAAGCTGTCTTACAGTAAGTACTTTTCGTTTTCTTTTCGATCTGATGATAATATCGATGTTAAACTAAATTTTCCTGCTTTTTTGACAATATTTCCAAAGCACCCCACGCTGGGGTAGCTTCCATTCGCTTAAAAAATTGCTACCCACGAGCTCGCTTGCTTTCGAGGATGTTTACTTAATGCTGAATTGATTGCTTACTTAAAATTATGCTAAAGGAGATTTGATTTGTTTGCTTTTGCCTCATTTTAGGTGAGAAATCGATCCAAAACTCCCGGTAGTAGCAGCAAAAATCGTGAGAATTTGCAGGCACGCCCCCGCCTGACCCTCTCGCTGTCTTCGAAATGCTGAAAACTTTGCCGTGCCCTCTAGAACGAATCCAAGTGAGTTTGTTTTGTTGCTTTACGATCGTCGTTTTTCTGGTTTTTTTCTCTCGAGAAGGCAGCAGCTTTTGTGCTAAATTTTCGCACCTGGCCGATTGACCTGTTGACCTCCTTCCGCCATGCCGAGAGGGCGTTTTCCACTCTAAATTGCTCTAAATACCTAGCTTACTTGCATTTAGGAATGCTTCTGACAATCAATCGATTAACTTCTTAAATGGTCTTACGAGAGATTTGATTTTTGGTTTTTTCTTTTTTTAGAGAGAAATCGAGCCGAAACTCGCGGAAGCAGCAGCAAAATTCGTGAGAACTTCGTGCTTCCTAAGTCGAATCAAAGTAAGTTTGTTTCCTTGCTTCAAGTTTGTCGTGTTCGTTGTTTTTCTGGTTATTTTCTTCGAAAAACTAGCTAAATTTTCGCACCTGGCCGATTGACCTATTGACCTCCGTCCACTATGCCTTGGGGCAATTTTCCCTCTAAATTGCTCTAAATAGCTTTACCAATAAATAATATGTTTTATGCGTTCTAAAATCAGTAATTGCTGCTGCTTTGTGGTCCTTTTCAATTGCGTTCTTAAGCAGACCTCTCCTTTCTAACGAGTTTTCCTTGCTTGCAGGGTCATGGCGTGGCGTCAAATGTTATCCACTGTTGCCGTGTTGGGACGAAGAAAGGAAGAGCAAGAGCTCCGTTTTTAAAAGACGAGAAACTACTGTACGAACTTAAAAACCCTATGTTTTTATGTTGTATGTATTTAATTTTCTTGGTGGATGACGATGCGTGGTTTTCGATTTGACGTTTCCTCATTCACGCGTTGTTTCTTTAGTGTTCGTAGCGTTGCTGGGATTTCTGAATCTGCAGAATTAATTTCTTGGCAATGGTCAGTTTTTGACCGCAACAGAGGCAGTTTCTGTGTGTGCTAAGTTTCATTTTGTAAGTTAGAGATTTCGTGCCACGATGTTATCTTTCAATTACCCAAAACTCATAGGACAGCGTAGCGAGTAAACTGCTGCTGCTACCTTTTTAATTGGACGGTCGAAAACGTGTGTTGGCCAAGGGGTCGCTTTTCGGCATGGCAGAGCCCCCGAAGGCATTTAAACAAAAATCGATAGCAGTAAGGAGGTTTTTCAGTTTGTCTATAAAAATAACTAAGATCGGCAGTGATTTTTCACTATATACTTTGCAAGAACTAAAGGAAAGGCTTCACACGGTCAAATTTACCGGATTTCGAAGTTTCGCCAGTCGTGCATTGTTCAAATAGAGTCGGAGCCGATTCAGGGGCAGCATAGGAATCAATTTAGACAACGAGAAGGTCTACATACGAAGCAGTTAGCTTGCTTCACTGCAGGTTGATCAGCTAAAAGAAAGATTTTTTTCTTGCGGTCAACTGTTCTTCGATGGAGGATTGACAGTGTAACCTTCAAAGGATTTTAAGCTTAAACCGCCCTCAATTTCCAAAACTATGAGAAAGACAGCTGTCCTGTAATCTACCCCCAATATTTTTCCAAAACGACGAGTAGAACGGCCAATTAAGCAAGTTTTTCGTGTCACCTTTTTCGGACTTGGCAAGTAGGAAGGTGTCATGTCGTGTTGTTTGTTTCTTGCGGCGGTCGCTTGGCCCCATGACTCGCTGGAAAAAGGTTCCTTGGAGGGTGTTAATTTTAGCGAGTTGTCAACTTGATTGATTGCCACCTCTGGACACCGTCAAACTGCAATGGGACGTGCACTCGATCTTGCATGTGCAAGTAACCAAAGTCCGCCAAGAATTGAATAATTTCGACTCTACATTTCAACTTGGTTTTGAAACAATTTACCGCTTTTGGCTCAAAGTTAAAAAAACACAGCGATGAGGCTTACCAGCAAGACACTCGGAAAAATTTAGGCTTGAAATGATAATAGGCAAAGTAAGTGCCACTACCTAGCGTGCTCACCCAAAAAATTACTGAAAAGGATATTTAAATGAAATCGATGACTCTGCGTGGTTGACTTTTAAACTCACGATAGACCATGTAACTCAAATAAAATATATTCAAGTAAAATTTTGAAGACAACTTTCACCATGGATAAAACAATATTTGGTAAAACAGAAGACTAGCCCCAAAATCCCGCTACGCGGGCTCAACTCCTTCTGTGGGAAAAGAATTGCCCTTTTAAACTACCCCAAAACAAATTAGGCATTTTAGCCTCGGCAAGACAAGAGCCTCGCATGGACAGCAAAAATGACGTAATGCACAGCCACACACCGCATACTTGAAACGAAACTTGTCAACGAAAAATGACTCGCCATCCTTCGCGTGCATCACTCGCACTCATGTGACAATCGGGGGAGCCTCATCCCTTCATATTCATATTTTTCTTAGAGAAAAGGCTTACAGTGGAGACTGGTAAGGGACTTATCTCCACATAATTCATTAGTTTTAGAACAATTTGCAGATGTCAATTAGAAAAAAGTGTCATTTAATCACATATTGTTGTCACAAAACAATAAACTTGTCCTGGTTTTTGGATGTGTCTCCAACTTGCATACCTTTTTGTGCTCTATTTCAATGTGAAATGTTTTGAAGTAATATGACAAGTAAGTTATTTATATAAACAATGAGTTACCACACCTACCAAAATTAGAAATTAAATTTACAAGTTAAAACAAAGTTAAATCATCATTAATGATATCAGCTCCAAGTTCGTATGCTGATATATCATAGTCAACTGCATCATCATGGGTTTCAGTTTCAGGGTCCCAGTAACTCTGAACATCAAATTTTTCTTCACTATTCTGTCTTTGTAATAGCTCTGTGTACCATCTTCATCCACCCACACATGATGGAAATCTTTCCCAACTGCAACTCCAGTCAAAAATACCTCCAAGTCCACAATTTTTGCTCAGAAACCTCTGGAAGGGTGCATTTTAGATCAGATAGCTTTGCTGCTCGCAGCTTTCTTTTAATTTTTTCGATCTTTGGTCTCTCTTTTTTCTCATTTCCTTTTTTTGCAATTTCTGCCTTTATCTCTTTTGACTCCAATCTTGTTAATCCTTGTTGTCTTAGCAACCATAATGTCAATACATTGTATGGTTTTAATTTTTGTGTGCCCTAATCTTTGAAGAAAATAAGGAGAGGGTACTATTTGGAGCTCTGGCTTTGGCTGCACTAAACATTCCCATAAGCTCTTTACAGTAAATATTGTTTAGACTACTTGACTTGCTTTCTTCTTCGAGTGTTGATTTTCGGTTGGTTGGTATTAAAATATTTACCAAACTGTCTCTTCGACAAATCTATTGTTCTTTGGATGCATGCTTTGCCATTTCGTTGAAGGTGGGGTCTCCTTCCTTATACTCCTGTAGTGCCTTTAAAGCTTTGTTAGATGGGTTGGGGTCATTCTCAAAGAAATCTATTCTCCTCTTCAGAAGACCATTTGTATCTTTCAGTTGATCTTCTAGGGCATGAACAACTTTCCTTACCACATGATGCCTTCTACAATGTTTATGTCTTGCTGGTCTGGCGAAACATAGAATTTCTGCATCCATGGTCCAGTGAGTGTTTTGCCAATCAACCCAAGGACTGACATCTCCGTCTTAGCTGTCTGAGAATCAAAATCATTGAAAATGCTTTTCACCAGACCACCACAAGTAGCCTGTGCTCCAGACCCTTAAACTGAAGGAAGAGCGTCTGTGAACTGCCTGTAAAATTTGTGTCCATGCATTGAATCGGATTGCCATGCATATATTATCTAAACTGCATGTCAAAATGACGGTATCGACAAAGCTTACTTTTGAGAATAAATTGGAACATTTTGATGAGTACGTTCATGTAACTGCAGTGCTCTTAGGCGTAAAAGGTTTGTTTCCCAAACAAAAGCGGCACTCAAGAGTTTTTCCAAAGGCAAAGATCTTTACTACAGTTCACCCACAGGTTCAGGAAAATCTTTGATTTTTCAAAGTATTGTGCCACCAATGGATATGTTCAAAGGCCATGCTTTAGGAACAAGTACTGTTCTGGTTGTTACGCCAATATAACCACTAATGCTTGATCAAGTTGCAAAGATGAAGAATACAGCAGTAACAGCTGCTGCTATATTCGATGGACAGACAAAGAAATCCTGCAAGAGAAATAAACCGGCGAATTTTCACATGTTTATGCGTCGCATGAGACAGTTCTGGAATACGATCACTGGAGGACTGTGCTTCTTTCCGACTGCTATCGAAAAAACTGAAAAGTTGTAGTTATTGATGAAGCTCATTCCATCGCACATTGGTAAGGGGACATCAACGAATTTACTTGTGATCAGCAGCATTTTGTTGCTGGAACTGCTAGTGTGTAAATAACAATGAAAAGGGGCATTCTACTGTATCATGGCTATTAAAAAAGAGCAATTCTGTTTAAATAACAATGTGGTATGCAGCAATATCCTTACAGCAAAACAAAAATTTGATCAATAACTTTCAACAAAATTACGTATCCTTATCGATTTTTTTAAAATTGTTAATGATTTGAGTTTGATAATTAAATAAAAAATAATTTTGAGTTTTTTGCTGAAGGTTGGTTTATTGCATTTAATAATTTTTTATTGCATTTAATTATTTTTTTAGGGGATCTAGAAATTTTGAGAAGGACCTTCCATTCAGAAATTGGTTTGAAATGTTGGCAGAATTTAGGTCACTTTTGCTAAATCCAAGATGGGCAGTATTCCCAGCCACATCTTCAAAGGCAACAGAAATGAAAATTTTTGAATTGCTCCAAATGAACATCTTAAAAACAAACATAATCGAAAAAGATCCTATTAAATTATTATATTAAATGAATATTAAATATCCATATTTAATATTCGGTTTTTTGTCAAATATATTGATAATGATATGCCCTTGGATGTCATTTTCTCAAAAATAATAAATGATGTAAAACTTAACGCTCAAGCTAGTGTTTTGCAGAACTCGCAAGCCATGCAGCATGATATATCAAGTTTTTAGTAATGTCCTTGGGAACAGCATCTACAAAAATGGAGAAATATCACCAAGGATGCGCCTGGTAGAGATGTTTCATGCTGGATATCCAGAAAATGTAAAATACCACATTTTAGAACAGCTCACTAATACCAATGGTCATATTAGAGTTTTAATATGTACAATTGCATTTGGTATGGGAGTTGATTGCCAGTACATCACCAAAATAATACATTATGGAGGGTCAAATAGTTGCGAAACTTATATACAAGAATGTGGTCTTGCAGGTAGAAGAGGGGAACCCAGCCTTGCAATACTACTCTTCAATGGTTTTTTTTAAGCACAGTGACCAAGAATTGAAAAATTATACCATGTCAAATGAATGCAGAAGAAAAACATTAAGTTGCAATTTTGATAGGGATAGCCCTTCCATTACTGAAAACACTGGGTGCAATTGCTGCGATATATGTGCACAAGTGTGTGATTGCCAACAAGAAAATTGGAGTAAAAACTATTTATTTATTTTTAAAAATTAAAGATACAAATCCACAAAATAAAGTTCGAATCACAATCAGAAATTTAATCTCACAAATTCAAAGTGCTCTAGAAGAATATCAAAAGTCTCTGCTCTCTTGTCAAGATGAATTTGTGAAGTCAGTAACATACCCTACTATTCTGTTGGAGTTTACGAAAGGTCACATTCAACAAACATTACACAATTGTGATAAAATATTCTCACTAGAAGATGTTCGTGCATATGTTGACATATGGCGTAATGTGCATGCTAATAACATTTTAATTGCTATTCATAACACATTCAAACATTTTTAATTACATGCCTGGAACTTGTTAATTGATAGCTGTTTCTCTTCTAATGAGCTCAGTGGATTTTCAGCACTCTCTACATGAAAGTGATATTCTTGAAAATATGGATGAGACAACTTCCACTGCATCAGAAAATGAGCATAATATGAACATTAGTGATTTTGTTGAAGAAGCAGCAGTTCATGCAAAGTACCAAGTAAGTATGGACAATTTTGATAGTAATTTTAGAATAAAACAGCAAACATTGTTGTTACTATATACTTGTTTTTCAGGCCGTAGCAGCCAGATAGCAAATTACATTTTGTGCATCAAACTGTAAAATACAGTTCAGATTCTAGCAAGCTGCTTTACGTTCTTTGATAAGCTTCTTGTGTTTCTTAAAACATGCAAAGAGTGTTGTCATGTCCAAATTGCAATTAGGCTACTTTTTACCCTCTTGAAATATTGATCCCTTCGATTTGGAATTTTCCTCAAAGCATGGCACTCAACTAGTTCTTTGACAATTTTTCTCAAGTCTCCATCTGCACAAGACATTGTATGCTCAAGATTGCTTAAAGAGGAAATGAAACCAAATTTTTTATTTTAAATTCTGAATCCCCGTAATGAATTACCTTATAACCCAGAATTTCAATGTGTTTAGAGAAATTTTGGCTTAACTACAAGGGCAATACTGACTTCAATTTTTCAATCAAAAAGTGGCACCGGTGCGCCCTGTTTAACTAGCCTCGTTTTGAATGTTGTGACGTAAAGTTATGGACACGCGCAGCGTTTCGTAATATTTACATCCCGTTTATACGTACTGAAACTTTAGATTAGCTATGGAGCCAGGTAACAAAACCAAGGTTCGTGGTGGTCTACGATGTGTTGTACACACTCTAGACAATAAAAAGCTGTTGTAATGACAGTTATACCAAGGGTTTAAACACCCATCGCTTTCCAAAGGACCCTACTGTACGCCGGCAGTGAACTAAATTTGTTAGAAAGCGTAGGCCAAATTTCGACCAAAGCTACTTTTCAAACCCCGTCTTTGCTCAGATCATTTTGAACCAGGTTGCTATACAAGGAGCGTAGCTAGTCTACTAAGGGGGACGACGTTTCACAAACAAAAAGTTTTTACAACGAGATGCTGTTCTGGCATTATACGTTCTGGCATTATACCAGAAATGAAGGAAATTCAACCTCTCAGTCTAAACGGGAAAAAAGAAAGGTAAGATTTAATTTTTTTGCCTACTTCATTTTCAATATATTCCTTTAATTAATGTGTAAATAAAGCAAAATATACGATACATAAAATGACAAGGTTAACTACAATATAAACGTGGAGCTCGCGTTTAAATCTTCCCCCTCAAAATAAGTAGATTGGGTACAACAGAATAAAAGTAAACACAACTCGCTACTTCTTCTATTTAAACAAAACAATTGGTTTTATCAAAATCTCAACGTGATAAAAGTTTCATAACAAACAATTGGTGTTTATTGTGACATATTTTTTAGAATGTTGGCATTGCAATTAAAAAACAACATTTTGTATCTTCTAGAAAGTCAAGCCCTTCCAATTTGAAGGTTTACAAAATACATATATGCATATAGAACATTTATCAAATTGTATAGATTCACCCAGGGCACAGCCAAAATGATTAGTTCTTGCTGACAAAAAGGGTGTATCTCACTCATTAAGGGTGTGGTCAAAAGATAAATACTCTCATATAAAGGCTGATTTTATGTGTTTCTGTTTCAAATGTTAGTATGTTATAATTGTTGCAAAAAAGTTACAGGTAGAGTATCCAGCAAGTTTCCTGGCAAAAATAACCAATGTAGGGGGGGGGTACCACACCTACCAAACCCCCTTTGGCGACGCCCCTGGATGTAGTGGCTCAAATTCACATTCTGTTTTTCAGGGTGTAAGAGATACAATACAATGTGGCTTCTGTTGCGGATACACAAATGGAACTATTCAAGAGCAATTATTCGACGAAGCAACATCTTCTAAAACTGATAAATGGCAGACAGTCTTTACAGAAACCAGCATGGAAGCAACTTCATTTCCAGATGTGTCAAGTTTAGCCTGTCAAGATTGCAAGGTGAAAACCTTGAGATTGAAAACTTGAGTGAATCGCCAAAATCTGAAAATAATTAGACAGAAAAGGAAATTAACAAGTCAAAATAATGTAAGTTCGCTTTGCACAACAACATTTGCCGATATGCCAAATTTAAATTTCATTTTTCCATATAAATTACTTTTTGTAACCCTTTTCTCATTTATGCTTTGTTTGTAGGCAATCAATTATCTAAAATGTAAAATAAAGAAATTCAGAGAGTCAAGGACAGCCAACTAAGCCCGGAAAAACATGGAAGTTGAAGAGGAAGACAGTGATTCTGATTCCTACAAAAGTTTCGCTGAAAATGATGAGGAGTGGAATCCAGAAAGAGATGAGGATGAATTCGAAGACAGAGAAGAATAATTTGTAAATGAGGGAGAAATAGAACGTGTGAAAATTATGATGATGAAAGAGTAACCAATGAAACAAGAGGAAACATTAGGTAAAACTATCATGATGACATTATTGCATAATTATATGATAGAAAAGGTATGAACAAGTCACATAATAGGTAATATTATCCACCAAACTGTAATACTTAAATACTGTAATACTGGGGAGATTTGACAACTTGTTGAACTTGTAAACAAAAGAAAATCCATGGTAGAAATGATTACAGCTCTCAAATATCTGATTAAATAAAACTGCCAAAACTATTTCCTTTTAAAACTATCAATCATATACATGACTTGCTTCATTAAATAAGATAATTTGTTTTGTTACTTACTCGTGTAGGCTTGCCTTCCTGTGATACTTCCTTCCTTGTCTGTCCCTTCGCAGTGGGCCAACATTCCGAAACACAGTTGTATTTGACATGGCAATGAAATCTTCATGTTGTGCAATACATATTTTTTAATGCTTTCGTCCAATACAAGTTAACCCAGTGCAGCATCTGCACTCCAAAGCACCAACAAGATGATAAATTTCATATTTTCGATGGTGCGACCCTCCGTGCCTGGCCTAGGCACTGTACATGACGCTTGCTAATTTCGGTTGATACCTACAGTATTTAGACATCATTTAAACTAAAGATAACGAGTTTTAAACATATATACGACATTTATGGAATAAACTTACCATGAACTAACTTCTGTTTTTTGTTCGTATCGCTCTCGCAAAATTGCCGGGGTTAGGCCGTCGTGACCTAGGTTATCCTCGTCGCTACTTGATTCCGTGTCTGCCGAATTGGTATGGCCTGGCAGGAACACAGGAAACAGCAACTGCCCCCTCTTCTTCTTCGAAAACTCCTAAGCTAGTGTCACTTTCGTCCAATATGGTGAGAATTGAAATTCAAAAACTAAACATGCGATCGCCAACTCTGCCAGAAAATTTGTTGTCCTCGAACATGCGCGCTTCGTGTCCATAACTTTACGTCACAGCTCGCTAGTGTCTAGTCCCCCCTTCGCCATTTTTTGGTTGAAAAATTATTGTCAGTTTAGCGGTGTTTAAGTTTGTTTTTAATAGTCTTCTTGCTTGAAATAGCTAATGCGAACTATTTTTCCTACACAATTGTGGGTGGAGAAATGGTTTGGTTAAACGCATAAAAAATGGTTTAATTTCCTCTTTAATGAAACTTGAGCTTTTATCCCACAGATCTATCAATGATTTGCTTTTCATCGGAGCTTTATAGTACCTGTCTACAGTCTTTTTATCGGTGGCATTGGGGCCTAGCATGCGTAAAACATTCTTAAGCAGCCTTAGTCGGGTTTCTTGTGTAATTCCGCTCGATTTGCGTGCCAAAATTGATTTTTTTGCATGAATGCCTTCAAATATCTATCAATATTATAAAAATCATAGGTGCCATTTTTTGGGTCAGCGGTGCCATTTCACTGGGGTGCAAATCAGGACCGGTCAAAGCAAGTGTTTCTGCGGAGGAGAAAAATGTCCCAATCACAATAGATGATAAAAATTGAGTTTAAATTCACCAAATTGTTTTCAAATGTTAATTGGGGAAATCTATAAATACTGGGTCCTGGTTTTAGGAATTAATATGATTTATCACGTGACTTCCTGCCCCTATTTCCATATATGGAAATGAATATTTTTATTGGTTTCTACAATGAGGTATTCTGAAGAAAACAATTTTTAATCGCATCAGAGTCATTTCTGCAACTTCTAAACATTGGGAGAGAGGGGCCTCCTTTCAGGGGGACGCCATCCTGTTGAAGGAGATGTCTCTTAATTGCTAAAAAGCAGACATTTCTACAAACCTTGAGCGATAACATGGAAAGCTGCCAAAATATAGGTGCATTGAGGAACAACAAACAGTTTACATACGTTAAGGAATTTCGATTTCCTCTCCAGAATTGGTGTCTGTCTCTTCCTCTGCGGCGTAGTCTATAATAATTTCGCAATCCACACATTTGCATAGTTCAGTGCATGACAGCCCATTCTTCAAACACGAACAGTTCCCTAGTCCTTGCATCGACCCTTGCATCCGCATTTGACAAGTTCAAGAACTGATCGCGGGCTGGCAGCTCAAGGCACTTTATCTGTACTTCCATACCCTCACCCATTGCCAACCATTTCCCACAAGAGGTACAATTTCACTAACAGCAGTTTTATATCCTTTAAAATTCCAGCAATAAATTTGCTCTTTGTGTGAGGAATGACCTTTTCACAATACATTTTGAAACGAGGTCTTGTATCGAAAACGAAGCGAAGTTGTTGAAGCTTTTGACTCTGTTTGATCACGCGAAGTTAAGTTTCTTCGATATTTCTGTTATTCTGACCCGTATTCTGGAAAATAATGGATCAATTTCAATCGCTTTTACCACATGAAAGTCGGTTAACTGTCTCGATGACTTGGGATCGCTAAGTGTCAAAGAATATTCTTTTGAGTTACAGAGGGAAAGTATCTGGCGTGAAGGCCGATTTGATCCTTCAGGTCTTTGCGATCTATGCCCGTTTGGAACGACAAGAAAAGGGTATCCCAAGCTCAGCAGCGTCTTCTTCAATCGTAGATGGTGAAAGTTTCACATACCATGCCCTCTGTGAATCGCGTTGTGGCCATTTGCCTTGGATTCCAGACCTTCGTAATACTCCCGTTTTCACCTTCGTTTAGCTGTATGATTATCTTGTTATCAGAACATTGAAGTTTAAGCATATTGCATTAAAGAGCACTGGTTACAAAAAGCTCAAGTCCTTTCAGTTCTTTTATGAAGGATATATCAAGAAGTTTTCTGTTTCCAAAGATAATAATTTACATTCTTTGATGTCCGCATGAAAGCTGCCATGAAGAATACTTTGTATAAAGTTCTTGTTGTTCTTTCAAATTCAACCGGCGATGTTTGCAGTGCAGCATGTACATGTCCAGCTGGATTGGTTTAGGTGGTTTGGTAACTGTAATCATGTCGGTGGTGTTCTTTTTGCCCTGGAAGATTTTAACAGAAAAGGGTATCAAGACTGCCCAAAGCCTGTTTCCTGTACTTCAAAGTTATCTTCCTGGAATGTTCCTGCTTCAATGAAATCTATTTTGCCTCAATCTATTGATGAAATTGTTATTCAGAAGTTTAAATTTGGAAAAGATAATGTTAATCCAAGGAAACCAAAATGCTATGACCCACGAGCACCGAAAAATGAATGAGGAAGGACTTGAAAAATTGAAGTCAAAGCTTGCAAGTTGTTTGCCAAACAGTACTTTTTTTTCTTTCTACAAGCTGCCAGAGTCACCCTCTTCAATTTCAACTGAAATTGTATCATCTTTGAATTCCCCATTTGATAATTCTGATGTTAATTTGTGTATTCTTGAGGACTCAGTTCCATTCAATAATTTTTATGATATATCTTGTCCTGGTTTCAAAGAGATGGGGGGTTTTTTTTTCAGCACAAAGAGTAACCTTGGTGAAAAAGAAATCAAGGAGATAGAAGAATCAACTCGTGGCCAAGCATCAAATGAAACATGAAAATTCCATAGAATGTACCGCATAACTGCATCAAATTTCTATACTGCTGCAGTGAACTCTCTTGAACCATCAAGAAAGCTTCATTCCATGTACTACTCATCTTTTTCCTCTGCCAGTACTCAACATGGAAAGTCTTTTGAATCACATATTCGCTCTTTTTATTCACAACAACTGTCAAAGGAAGATGGCTGTAACATTTTAATCGAAGAGCCTGGCCTTATTATATCAAAAAACTCATTCCTATCTTGGTGCATCTCTTGACGGAATTGTAAAATGCAATGGAAACGTTTGGGGATTGGAATCAAAGCCCCATTTTCAAAATTTAATTCTCCTCTTTCTAAAGCATTGTTGGATAAGAGATTTTTACTAATGAAAAAGAATGAAGTTGTGACGCTCAAAAGGAACAGTAAATACTTTTTTCAAATCCAAGGCCAAATGTTTTGCAGTGGTTTGAAAAGGATAGATCTAGTTGTTTGGTTTGGTGATGACCACCCATTATTCATTGAAACCATAAAATACGATGAAAATTTCATGCAAACATCTATTCTGCCACAGTTGAAATTTTTACTGCAGAGCTTTTGCCAGAGTACCACACCAGGCGTGTTCAAAGAGGGGAAAAACTTTATTTACAGGGTGGCTGGGAGAATTCTTCAAAGAAAAAGAAGAATATAACAAAGAGGCATAAACTTGTTTGTTTGTACAGATAAACAAGATGTAATTTCAGACACTGACAGTTACAGGTGTGAGGCTGGCTCAGCTGTTAGAGGTACTGACTACAGATCCATGGGTCCATGGTTTCGAGTCCCTGAGATGACCAAACTTTCACCCATAGTGGGGAGAGTCACAGCTTTTGTAAATCCAGGCGTAGGAATCACAAGGTGTGGTCACAACGGAAGGAAGGACCAGGACACTGCTTGATAAGCATAGCTTCTCAGTGTTCTAAAAACTACCTTCGGAAGCTAGGTAGCAACAAATACAAATACAAAATACAAGCAGAACTCTAAAGAATTATACAACTTACTCCCATAAAAATCATGGTTTACCAGTTTGTCATAAAAAGCTTGGTGCCATTAAGACAAGAACTATACATGATTTGGTGTATAAAACAGGATGATTCTAATATTTGTAACTCTAAATACACATGTCCATTGATGATGATAAATCCTGTTCCTGTTTGTTTTAAAGTGCTAGAATTACAGAAATAGACATTCTTGTGCTAACTGAACTTATAGAACAAGTTTAAACTGTTGCTCTCAAGTATCCTGTTAACCATGATCAAAATGATGATTATATTAAGGAAATATATGCAAAAAATTTATTTTGAATGAAGATATCAAGTGAAGATTGTGATATGTTATGTGCGGTGTTAAAGGTATGAACTAAAAACTACAAGTAAATAGTGTAACTTGTCAACCCAACTGCAATAAACAGTGCAGTAAATACCATAGAAGCTAGCTAGGAAATGCTGAATACTTCACATGATTTGCACGCATTTACTTTCAAATGATTTGCAAATGGAAGCTAAATGTTCTTTTCTTGGAATTGTATTTGCTTTATATTGTAAATGTATTTAGTGTAAATCATTTTGACAGCCTAGGCCCCCTGTAAGTATTTTTTTAGAAAATACCCTAGTGTCAGACAAATAGGCTTGCCTCTTACAATATACATTTAAAAGATAGCCCACTGCAAACATTTCAAAACATACTACTTAAAGCTTTCATTGGACACTCCTCAGAGTATAAAACGTCAGAATAAGGATCCAAAATAACACAATGGAAAATATATACCCAGGTGTGAATCAAAATAGGCCAATCAGAAAAACGCAAGCATATGACCATCAATCGGTGCTGCCTTCCTAT
Organism: Nemopilema nomurai; assembly: GCA_003864495.1. Lineage (NCBI taxonomy): Eukaryota > Metazoa > Cnidaria > Scyphozoa > Rhizostomeae > Rhizostomatidae > Nemopilema > Nemopilema nomurai. Next base: position 1,782,323 of record ML133365.1, on the reverse strand, counting down.
AGGAATTACGTAGTCTCTCCCCCTTAGTGCATACATATATGGTCCTTTGTATTAACTATTCCTAACCAAAACTGGTGAAAAGTTAGTTAAGTAACAGCAAACTGTAAAAATTTGGTCAGAGATAGAGGATAAAGTTAAAGGCATAACACCATCAAGAATATGATAAGTTTTTACTCGTCCAATTGCTCTTTCAACATGGATTCGGACTGAAGCAATATGTGCAGTCTCCTCAACTTCCTCTGGAGTCAACTGGTCACGTGTCCCTTTGAAAGGGGGAATGTTCAGAGTAACACCAGGGGGTAAAATTTCTGCAATATCAAAGCCACGATCAGCCATAACATTGTCACCAGGATCCAAAAGGGATAAAAGTCCTGATTTCAAGGTTATTTCTTTGTCTGAAACTCGTCCAGACCACAGCTTAGATATAAAGGTAATTGCACCATTGGGGGCTATCCCAACAAGGGCTTTCCAAGTATTGTGGTGTTTATACTCAGACCACGTTTGTGACTGAGCAACAAGTGAAGAAGGGACTTCAATGAAGATTTCAGTACAATCAATTATGATCCTTGTAGATGGATACCTCTTGAACTGTTCAGGCATGTTCATTTTAACAAGATCTTTAGAAGGAAATGGAAAGAGGATGGGCAGTTCATGATAAAGAAAGTTAATCCAAGTTGTGAAGATTTTTGAAGCATGTCCTACAGAAATACCAAATCTGTCTGCAAGATCAACCAGAAACAAACCAACTTGGAGACGTATCAAAACAAAAATAAATTCTTCAAAATGTGACAACTTCCTTTTACGTCCACGCTTTGAGGACTTAATAGATTCTTCAGAAGGCTTGCTTGATGCTTTGTGTCCACGCCAGTATGAAGTTTTTGAAGCTTTGGTTCAAAATATTCAAATACAGCACAAAGAGAAGAGTAATTTGCAAAGCCTGTGTAAAATCTTACTGCTGAGTCATCATCTTGAATTTTCTTAATAGAGAAAAGCTTCTTTTGAGTAGCAGCAAGCTCTTCATTTAAATCAAAAATCTGCGTTGAAAGTTTCTCAACCTTCTCCTTCAGCTCTATCAAATTTAACAAATGTTGATCTTTTGGGATGCCTGGTGAATAGTCATGATCCCCTTCACTGGGCAGGAGACAGCTTTCAAGAAATGTAGGTGACTTGACAAATGAAAAGTCTGTTTGCGTTGCCACTGTCCTAATTGACAGAGCAGCAAGGCTTTCTGTCATTTCTTCATCAACAGCAGGCAATGAAGAATTTGAAGAACAAGTAGGTAGCAGAACGGAAGTTGAAGACATAGAAGACATAGAAGAAGATGGTTTCCCCAAAACATCAGTAGAACTGCGATCTCTTGGCTTCTTACGAACGGCTTGGCTTCTTTCGCATGATACAGGAGGTGTATATAATTTCAAGGATGGGGCTGCACCAGGATTTAACTTCCATCTCATAGGGTTTCGTTTGGTGTCTGAATCTTTAAAATGCTCTTGACATAAACGAGTACTCTCTGTTACTTTAAAACCGTCTAGACCATCCACTCGTTTAATCAAATTGCACCATAATCGTTTCTCTGGATCTCTTTGAGGGAACTTAAAAAAATGTAGGTCGGTCGGCGTGCCGTCAGGTCTGTATGAAAAATTATAGCACCCAAAAGCCGCACATTGCTTTCCTAATGACGATTTCTTTACGACTCCTCTACTAGAGACTTCGCTATCCATAATAGTATTCTTCCTAAAGGTATAAAACCGCGTAAGTTTAAAAGAAACGTGAACCGAACTTGTGATCGCTATGAAAAGTCTTCACCCTCGTATGACTCAAACAACCATAGCTTCGCTTTCGATCGCTGACCTCGCTTTCAATAGGAATTGTGAAAATGGTCTATTAATGCTCCTAAAGTTGGAGGTAACTTTCTGCCTCCATGTTTTTTCTGCTAAACAGCTCCCATCTTAATTGGTTTACAGTGGTTGATTTCGTCGATGGTGAATACAGGAGACATATGAACTCTTGAATGCTATCAAGACTTTCTTCCAAATCAAAGTTCCTTTCTCCTAGTGACTGTAAAGCATGACGATGCCATCATCTGCAGATTGCTTGAGAAACGAAGTTATCCGTTTGGAAATTCCAAAAAATTTCCCACCCAAATCTGCTCAAGAAATTGAATGTAAACCTATCAAAGCTTTTGATTTTTCGTCGCCAAGTGCTGCACAAATACGCTTCACTTCAATGCTTCTGTGAAACTTTCCTTGCCCTGTCACAAAATTGATGCGCCCTGCGAGTTCATGGGATGCGCAAAGATCAATTAACATTACGAAAACGTCTGTGTCCGGAGACCTCACATCAATATTGCAGTAACGTGATAAATCTAGAGCATCCAGCACATGAAGGGGGATGATGCTATCTACTTCCTCATGATTATGGTGCAAGATAGTGGCACTGAAAACTGCAGGACGGTTTGAATAGGTGGTTGTTCCATAAACTCCAATCAATGAAAACCGGCTTCCAGGGTATTCACGTAACAATATTTCCCCAAGGTATTTTGTCAGTTGACATTTCGTTTCTACGTGAGAAAGAAAGATCTTTAATGGAACATTTTTAATATTTGTTTCGTCGTTGATTTGAAATTTAATGGGAGCTGTGCCGGAATTGCGCTTCACTCTTGTCTGAGATTTTAAAGAATTTTTGATGTATCGATCAAAAATAACCCTTCCTTCATCATAATTATCAAGAATGTTTTTAATGATATTGGTAAAGACTTTAGCAAATTCGGTGCAGGTTGAATGTTAGTCCCTTTCTTAACATTTTGAACGACAGCCATAGCATCGATGATACAAATTCTCTCGCTTTGTTCCGTCGCCGTTTCTGCAAGATCTGCAGCATCAACATGTGACTCCAACGATTTGACAAAGGCACCCTTATCAGTTGGGATGAAAAGTTGCCCATCTGTTGAAAACAATGATCTTGGGATTGTAGAGAACTCGTATGTACCTATTACATCATTGAGTTTCTGCAGCAGCTCTGGTCTTGATCGTTGAATGACTAGAAGTCTTGCAAGAAGCTGTCGATCTTCTCTAAGCTTGATAACCTTTTTATTCACTATGCACCGTTCTTTTTTTTGCCAATTAGCGAACGATCTCAACAGAAGCTTCTTCATGGGGTCCCACATGGAAATCTTTGCTTTTGCCTTCACTAGCCTATTGGCAACAAAAGTTTTGAATGCTGCTTCTCCTTTTTTATCCCTTTCAACAATATCTTTTTCTGCAATGGATGGCACTGCCATATTTGAGGCTATATTCATTAAACCTGTATCTACAGAGAATGGATTGCCATTACAGTGCTGAAGTATTCCAATATTTATCTTTGGCATTCCGCTGTAGCCTTGATGCCATCGACCCTGTTAGCTGATGGTGCATTTTCTTTGCTTTTGTGTTGTTTATGGTGTAACATGTTTTGAAACTCTCTATCAAACGCTTGAGCTCTGGGGCAATTAAAAGGTATCTTTCTAATGCCGATTCGTTTTGAGTAATGCCAGTGATTCCCCCATTTGCTGTTCTAGCGTTTGGTCAACAAACAAATTTGTAAAAGGGATGCCTGACCTTATTACGCTGAAATTGTCACCGAGTGTCGCCCAAGTTTGCCTATCTTCGTCTTTCAACTGTTGTAGTTCAGCCAGGTTATATGGCACTAGACGTGCATATTTGTACAAGTCATGTGCAAAATAGTACTTGTCTTGTTCTTCGAGGGCAACCATATCAAGTGTTAAATCACCTTGACATGAAGCTCTAATCAGACGCAATAAACTTCTAATTTGATGAAGGTAACTCAGAAGAAACTTTTGCATGGAACTGCTGAATTTTTGTTCGGAAAATACGTGGCAATCCGTTAAGTAATTCTCTATCTTTCTGCAGAGATCATCAACATCAGGATTTTCATCCTGCGATTTTTGTCGAAACATATTACAGTCGTTTATGCTCTCTTCTAAGTTTGGCTTATCATCTAGTAAAACTTCAAACAGCATTTTCCAAATTGCCAAAGCGTTTGTAATGTGGTATTCGACACCTCTATTGTAGTTTTTCCAGCCAGTATTTGTCGTATTGTTGCAGGCGAGTAAATTCCCTCTTCAATGCTTACAGTTTCGATGCCACTGCCTTCTATGTATTTTCCAAGTGCATGAAGCGATGCAAAGCACGTATGTAGTTCCCCGAGACGCAAAAACCAGTTGCAAATTCCATTTGCTTGTTGCAACTTGACGGCCCTTTCGTATAAATCAAGATCCAAGATGATGATAGTTTTGTCACCTTCTCCAGCTACAACAGCTGAAATTCCTTGAGTAAGGCATAACGCTTTATACAGAGTTGTGTAATCGGTTGGAGAGCTTCTCAATAGAGGTGCAATGATACCAGTTAACGTTCTGCTTGTTTTTAAAAAAGGCTCTTTTTTACTAGCAACTAAGGAATTAGTGGCTGCCCAAGTCGGCATTTCATTGCAAATCTCATTAGGATTTGTGGTCTCCATATTTGATCCAAGAGTACCGTCAACACTGCCTGTCGTAGACCTGACTTGATTTTTTGTGTGTGCATAACATGCAAAAAACCAAATTGCATCCAATGCTTTGTATTTCTGGGCTGTCTTTTGGTTACAATCAAAGTAGAATTTGGGAACCGCTTTCCTTCTTTTGGTGGTACAATTCGCGGAACCTTTTCGTTAGCAATGCTAATATTGACTGGTTTTGGTTTACTTGGAAAGACAAGAGGGTCGTTTATAGCAATGGCTCCTCCTTCACCAGATTCATTTACAACAATGATTGTTCCATGGAGCGTATTCTGTCCATCAGGCGTGCACTCTTGGAAGTCTATGTTGTCTATAGCAAAGAAAGGCTGCTTGTCTTTCTTGATAAAATGAGGGAGAACAACGCCACCGCATTGCTCCATCCGCTCAGCAACTCCAGTTGCAATACGTTTTTCAAAGCGTATTGTAGACTCATAGCTAATACCAAGATTTAACCTTGAAAAAAGTCTACAAGTTTCTTGCTTCTTGTTTGGTTGTGGACCACCAGTGAAAGACCAACGGTAAGGGGCGTCTCATAAAACTTTCGGTAAATTTGATCTTTAACAGATGGGTTGTATGTTGCTTGTCTGTATGTTCTGGTGGCTTCCAGGATTTGTTGGGCAATAATCTTAGCTGCCGTTGTATTTGTAACATCACGAACACTTCCAATTTGCCTGAGACTTTGTTCCAATTATAATCCATTTGATAAATGAAGTCAGTTCTCTGGCTCTTCAAAGTCAGTCATTGATCCTTCAAACCTCCATTTCTCTGTGTTTAATATGATTCGTCTAAGCACAGAAGCAGCCTTTGAAAGGCACTTAATATCTTCTTCATTGTTGGCATCCTCTTAAAAACGTCAACAGCATTGCCAAGTGATACTTCACTTAAGATCCGCTCGCTTTCATTTTCCCTGGGGAGGTTTAACAAATTTAACATCAGGAATATGCTTAACGATAAGATTCTTCAAGTACTTTTCCTGTCACTTGACAAGATCCTGGCACCAAACTCGCACAGAAGATTGTTGTATTCTTGGTTAATTTCATTCATATTGGTAACAGTGCCGTTTTCCAGCGAACATCTTAGTTCATTTATAATTTGAATGTCAGCAATATAATTCCCTGTTTCATGCACTCCTGCGCCTTCCATCGGCTTTGACTTCCTTTCTTGGTCACGTAAACAATTTCGATGGTAGTAGAGATCAAATTCAGCACAGTCTAAAGGCTCATTGATGTTTGCCAGAGCGATTCTGCAATTTTAGTCTGGACTTTGATCTTTAAGCAACATAAACCTTCCCCCCATAGAAACATTTTCAAGTCGATGAAGTGGTCCTTTGTCTGCTTCCTTGCACCGAAAAACACAAGTTTTCATTACTCGTTTTTCTGACGATCTTCTAGAACGGCTGATTCCAAATTCTGCTATTGGTAGTTTGCTTGCATGAGGCTGGCCTTTTTTTAGCGGTGCAAAAGAGCCACCAAGTGAGCATTCTTGAAATCGTTTTTCAGCTCTTTTGAGCTTACCCGTGTGTACAACATCCTTGTAGCAAGACGAGTGGAAAGAGCTTGCAAAAAAACTCATCATCCGACAACGCATGTAATCTTTGTGAGAGGTTTGCAAATTTTGATTCTCCAAAAGCAGCACGTTGTGTTGAAAATGTTTTTACCATTTCAAGACAATGGCGTTTAGGATTAGAGACCATTAGGCCATCTCCGAATTGCAGGCAAATTATACAGGACATTTTTGGCTCATCCGTTGCCAACCATTGATAGAATCATGCCCTGCATTCAAAGTGATATAAACCATATCTTTAATATATCTATTGTCCTTTAGAATCGAAGAAAATAGTAATAAGAAAGTAACATAAAGATCAACAATACCTACGATTTTATTTCAAGTTCTGCAAAGTTAAACTACAAATGTTCATAAAATCCAGATCAGCAAGAAAATGATTCAGGCTGTTTGACCAAGACTACCTGTATAAAAGGTCTGTTTCTAGATACTTGTACACAATTTTGTTTTTGTACAACGTTTAACAATCTTTGGCCTTGAGAAATTTTCCAAACTTTTTCTGACCCTTTCGAATTTCTTTACAGTTTTTTATTTTGGGCTGTTTTGCATGTGGTCTCGATGTTTATTCTGTTGCTACTTCCGCTGATTGCTCCCCTGTCAACTTTATTCCATGTTATTGCATTAACACGTCATATCATCCCGGTTGTTTTCATAATCTTTTTGCTTAAAGGTGCTGTTCATGCTAACGGTCATGGGCCCTCAATAGTTAATCCTTGGACTCTAAACTTCAATTATTCAGTTAATTTTATTCGTTGAGTTTTTTGTCCCTCTCTTTCACAGGAGTGCACAAGGAGAGTGTTGAGAGGGCTGATGTGGCTTAGTCTACAATAAATCCCATAATGTACTTAAAACAATACAGTAAATATTTTTCTTATCTTTAAGCATCTTGTCCCCTCTAAATCTTACTTCCATTCCCCCAATACCCGATATGCTCCCTGAGCCCTGCCTCTTGATGTTTCGCTTCGATATTAAAAGTTATAGAAATGAGTTTGGCGTGAATATCAATAATGTTCATTCATAAACTCAATTCAGGAACCAATTGGATTAGTAATCTCCTTATATGGATTTAGGGGGTAAGAAGTCACGTGACTATAAATTTCCATTTGTAAATGATTAAAGACATGTCCCAGATAGCATTTGGAAGCAATTTGTTGCCTTCAAAGGTCGTTCTTATTATCTATTACGACTGATGGTATTTGCTCCTCCGCAGAGGAACTGACATTGGTCGAACGTTACTTAGGCCCCCGTTAAACCCCTTACGCCTTCCTAAAAAATGGCACCTATTATTTTCGTAATCTAGATGGATATTCAAATACATTCATGCAAAAAAATCAATTTTGGCATGTAAATCGAGCGGGAGCAATAATTGTGACACAAGCAACCAGACTACCTGTTAAGATGTTCCAATGCAAGATTTAGTAGAATATGTCCTCCCCAGCCATGCTTGGTTTTTGAAAAATGATTCCACACCAGCCTAAATGCCACACGTTCTTACAGCAAGCAGTTTGCCTGGCTTATTGAATAAAATGCTTCCAATGCATATTTTTAACTTCCTCTTCCATCCTCTTTCAAGTATAGCAACATGAATTTCCAGTTCCTCAACAACTGATCACCATCTCCTTCAGAAATTGCATCAAAAAAATCTTTAACAATCATTCCAAATAATAACAACATAGTTTCTGAAGATTTGCAACAATTCTTTGATTGAATATTTAGGCCTGCCACCCTAAAATAAATGTTCTTTGTTAGAAATTTAAGTGTTCTTTGTTAGAAATTTGCAATACAAATTCAAAAAAAACATCATCTGGTTGTTAGTGTTGGAATTATTGCCATGCGTTTTATAATAGGTATGAGCATACATTTCATTTATAGTACTTTCCATTCTGAAGCTACCTGCAAAAATTTCATAGGAGCATGGAAGTCTCCAATTTCAAAATGAATGTCATCAAAGCGGTCTTCACTGCTAAATCAATTTGATACTTGTAGCAAGCACTTAATGCCTCTCTTCGCAGAAAGTTGGTCATCCACAATGCCTTGCTCTCCAAATTTCTTTTCACCATCTTCTTCATAAACAGGAACCAGTGTGTGTAGCTTTTTTAAAACTTTCTGGATACCGTCAGAGTCATTCTCATTTTCGTACATACAGCTACGGAACACCTGAAGTAACAATTTTAAAGTCATGAGAGACATGATTTCTGTTTATTTTCATTTATCAGAAAACAAATGCAAGGAATTTGCTTATACTTTTCATATTCAGTCAGAGACCAAGATGTAGTAGACCTTGACCATGGAAGGCAGTAGAAGCATACATTTATTAGATACATTTGCTCAATATGTGTAAAGTCATTCAATTATGTTAACAGCATAGCCCACTAGCGGAACAAGCACACTCCTAAGTAGACACTATTTTATGTTATGGGAAATGGGAGGTTATGGGAAAATTTGCAACTTATTGTTTTGGTTGCTAAGCCAGTAGAATGAGAAAATTTATGTGGCAGGTGTTCTTTCACAACAGTTCGGAGAAACTGTAGACAAGGAACATGACGTGTTATAAGCCTTGCAACTAAATACACATAATCCAAACGTTGCTTTATGTAATAAATTGCGTTTTCTTGTTGCCTTGCTAGGATTATAAATTGCGTTTTCAACTTTATCAACGCTTCCAATAGGCTTTGCAGCAGGTAAATGGTGCCCAGGAAATCTATTTTCTGTACACATGTAGGTTCCCCAATGATAAAGCATATTCTGGTGTGTTTCACTCAACATTATCAAAAATAATTTTCTTTCCATTTAGACTACTACTCTTTGCCAGGCTAGACATAGAAGCTTTCTTTTTAGGAGATGAAACAAATACAGGCTTTGTCATTAGTATAAAAACTTTTGTTCTCTCTTTTTCTACAGCTGCTGCTGCTTGGGCTCAGCAAAATTGCGATTAAATTGCAGATATTGCTTGCAGTGCCAAGCTGATCAACAAATTGTTGGCCCTCTTAACAGGGTTCAATCAAGTAGTGCAAGCCAAACTGCTATTGCAGCACAGTCTTTTGGAAGACCAGACGGACCTGCCAAGGCAATGAGCTTTGGAGCCTCTTGTAAGGCGAAAAATGTGAATCGACAAGATTGCATAGATAAGCCAAACAAGAAAATGAGAAAGGAAGATGAAGACGTATATTTTTATTTGAAGGAAACAGTTATCAGAAGAAAAGACGCTGAAAACAATGTGGGGCAAGCGATAACTATGCCAAAAAATGGAACATATTCTATCATACCAGACAAGGCTTTAAAAAAGTGGCAAGCATTTGATCGTAACTTCAGTAATGAAGAGGAGTACGTTTTGGTGTATGATGATGGCAGGCATGCCCAGTTTATGCCTGGAGGGTATAAACATTTCTTCAATTTACCTGATTACCGGAATGAACTTGCAAAGGACTTCAAGCGAATAACTTTGTATTTGTGCACTTTTGGAGACCAAATGGTAATTGAGGGTCTCATAAGCCCCTTTTCTGATGCAGGTGACATTATAGAAGATGAAATAGTAGCCACCAGCCCAGATAACCAATCAATATTGGTGCCAAATTTGTTTGAAGTACAAATTGAACCATTCTCTTCTGTTGATGATACACAAGAAGATAGGTCAGATGAGGCTGTTGCAGATTCAGTGAAAGTGAATCTGACACCACATAGTGTTAACAAGCAAGAAGACCAAGGAATTGAGTATGTACTTGCTATCCTAAAGTCTTAAGTCAATGCAGAAAGTCATGTTTTCCTTGTTTGTCGCCGCTCAACACCACTTGCATGACTACTAAGACTATGGAAACGCCAAGCAAACATCAGCACTGTTACTGCAACTGTCAGAGTTAAATATACTGGTGAGGATGGTATAGAGCAGGGAGCCATATCAAAGGAATATGTCACTAAATGTGTCAGCAGTATTGGTAAAGAAATGTTTCCTGGTGGAACACCTTTAAATTCTACTTACCATATCCAAAATGGTAATTTTAGAGCCTGTGTTGAAATTATTACTGCTAGCATTGCACAAGGAGGCCGATCACCTTTGTTTCTTGAGCACTGTGCATATGATTCTATGCATAGCAATATTCACGAGAATGATCTAAGAAGACAGGAGAAAGAAACATTAAAGGAAATACAGAAAGACTGTAATGCATACAGTGAAACCATCATAGATCACAACTATACAGGTCCAATTGATCAAATACATTGTGAAGTCATCATAAATTCCTTGAAGGTTTTATTTGTAAGCCAGCGCCAGATGTACATGGCTGAGTTCAGCATAGGCCTCAATGCTTGTGGTTTGAAAGATCTTATCTCCCAGAACCCAGAAGTGTGCAGCAAATTATTTGTTATTTGAAATTATTTGAAATGGACCCAAATCCAGATGCGAATTACCTATACAGCATTCTATCACCTGTTTATCCAGATGCTGGCTCAATTTGCAGAAAAATGGAAGAGAAAATAATGGATATATTTCAAAGACATTTTGATACAAACTGAAGATACAAAAGTGTCTGGTCATGAAGTTGCTGTTTCATGGCAGGAATTTGACGAAGGAAAAGATTCAGAGAAGATAAAGGATATATATCAGTCAATTGACGTATCAGTTCCAAGGATCATGGGATGGCTAACAGGCCAACAACACAAACCATTAGACCAAAGTGAACCATTTGAAATCACTTGTCGCTTTGATCCTGATTGCCTTGTCAGAAACCCTGTCCATACAATCTGCTTACCAGTGGTTGGAGCTTGTGGGAGGGAGGTTACATTGCCAGTTAAAGGGCGAATATCACCTTATGCCAAAAGCCGTTTTTTTAGTAGAACTCTTATGTTAATAATGATATCTATGAATAAAAGTGTCATTTTTTGTCGCGAAATCCTTGTAGCGCCGCCAAGAAATTAGTAATATGAGGGGAGTTTTAAAAATTACCGCGCATTGAGAAAAGGACTGGTAGCTAGCCTTGGTTACGTCACAACAGGAACTTTCGCAAGAGATTGAACAGCATTTGAACAGGAAAAGAAGCTTAGCGGGAAACAAGATATGCTTCTATTCGAAATCATGCCTGACAGGTGTGTTGTTTATGGCTGCAGTAATACCAAAGACAAAAATCTTGGTATATCTGTTCATAAAATACCTTTTTTCGGAGACGAGAGGCTTGAAGATAAGAAGAGGCGGAGGAAATGGACTGATTTTGTAAAGAGAAAGAGAGCAAAATGGACAGATACCAAGTTTTCTGTGGTCTCTTCAGAACATTTCCTACCGACAGACTTTGACAGACCGTTCGCATCGGTACCTGGAATGGAAATTTCGTATAGGAGGGGCCTTATCACTGATGAAATCGGTATAGTGGTTTCCCCTTCTGTTCAAGAGCCCAAGAAGCGATCAAACGCGGTGATATCTGCGAGGAGTCGTAAACAGGTAACTGAGTTCATTTTCAAATCGATTGTAATAAACGGAAATGGCATTTTGAAAACCTTATCTCGACCAGAAGTTGATTGTTCGTGTCTCTTTCAGTTGTTAAAGAATGCAGCCTCCACGGCTACCGATGTCCTCACTTCTAGTGCTGATCCCATGGACAATGATCCAGCAGATATGCCACTTGAAATGGACGCCCCCGTAATGGTTAGTGCATTTAGTAATTATAGTATCATGGGCTCCAGCGCAGGTTGGAAAGTGGGCGGGGCAAGAGAAAATATAACAATGACAACAAAAGGTTTTTTAAAAAAGCTCTAATGTTTTGCAAAAAGTGAGGGGGCCATGGCCCCCCGCCCCCTTCGTCGGAGGCCCGGAGTATTTATTTATCTTCTGTCGAATTTTGATAATTTTTACATCATAAGTTAACAAACTAAAATTCACATCAATTTTTAGGATGACTCAACAACTCCAAAAGCCAATGACTTTGCTTGTCAAGCGGACTTGATACTAGCGGATTGTTCCAAGTGTACAGACCTAGTGCAACAGGTGCGGAAATACAAGGTCCAATGGCTGGGAACAAAGTTCAAATTAAAAAAGTTGAGGCTTGAAATGAAAAAAAGGTAAACATTTTTTAAACACTTTAATTTGACAGGGATCAGTAAGGTGGCTACTTTTGATACATAAGCAAGGGCTAGGCAATTTACTTTGAAACTAGGACGAAATTCAAAGGGTGGTATTTTCAAGAGCCATAAAACACAGTTAATTTTAGATTATTATTGGTATAATGAAACGCATTACTTATAGGTATAATTAGTTTGGTGTTTTAGGATTTGCTGAAAGTCAAGTATACTTACAATTTTTCACACCATTAAGCTGAATGGCCTTGGATTTCAGAAATTAACTGACTTAATTATTAGAAATTAATATCTCAGTTAGTGGAACATTGACCTGCCCTTGTTGTGTCACTTGCTCATAGTTATCTGAGTTATTTTCATAAATCTGGCTCTACCTTTTTAACTCTTTAGAGACTTAATTATCTATTAACCAATCTCTACTTTTGAGATTCCACAGAAGCCAAGATGAGCGCAAACCCAACCAACATTTTTGGAATGGAGCTTGGTGCGGATGATGATGTTGCTGATGACGATGATGATCCTGGTGAAGATTTTGATTATGACAATGATGGGGGTTTTGATGATGATGATTTTGATGATGGTGATTTGGATGATGGTGATAATGATTTTGAAATTTTTGATGAAAATGTTTGCGAAGAGATGGAGGAGGTGGAATCAGATGACTATGGGCTCCCAGTGTAAGTTTTATTTAAAGACATCAATGACTCAGAAAAAATTTAAATTGGGTTATACTATAACTATGTTACTAATGAAGTTGGCATTCAAAATGTTTTTCAAAAGTCTGTTTTATTCTTCTTATATTTGGTGTTTGATAGTAGAATATATTGATAGTAGAATGTATATGCTAGCTTTGTGGTTTTTCAAGTTACTCTAGGTGGTCTGTAAACACTCAATTGCAGTAGAATATTGCAAATTAGAATCAGAGTTGTGATCTATCTGCCAGATAAACCACCCAATTTGTGCTTCACTATCATGATAGGAAGAAACCAATAATTCATAGAAAATTATTTTTTCTTTCTAGAAATGACAAAAGTGAAAGCAATTTGAGGAAGCAGCCAAAGTTTATTGTTTTTTTAACACAGCTTATGGCCCTTTCCAAATTTTGTCCAAGCTGTAAGTCGGAAAACCCATTAGTCGAACTTGAAAAAGTTGGAACGATGGCCAAAATAAAGATTATTTGTGGAAATGACCATTGTCATCAACGGCATAACAGTTGGAATAGCCAGCCTTATTGGGAAAACACAAAAATCCCTGCTGGGAATCTTCTCCTTTCGTTCGCCATTCTTCTAGCTGGTGGATTGCCTAGCAAGATTCTCCACACGTTGAAAATAATGGGTGTTTCATGTATCACACTTCCCACATTCTTTCGTCATCAAAGGGTTTGTAATTAGGTCGATGAGTAATAAAATCTTTATCATTTATATTTATCCTACTTTTGGGCTTGTCATATGAGAGATTTGAATTTATAGAGACTAAAAATGTAAAGATTTATATTAAAGATTTAGAATTAAATATCAAAATTTTCAGATTTTTACAGACAGCTATGATCAATTTGTTGTCGAAAACATTCTCAGGTTAGGTGTTTAAAACACAATTTCCATCACATACCATTATTGTGATCCATTTTAATCTGGAAAGTATATTTTTTCTACATCTTTGTGAAATAGATACAAATTATACTGAAAGTTTTTAATGATTTAACTTCCTTTTAAGGATATCTTGTTTCCATCAATTCACCTTCACTGGGTCAACTACAAGCAAAAACTCATCTCTGAGTTGAAAAGTAAGGGAGAGAGCTTGGTTTTGGCAGGTGATGGACGTCATGATAGCATGGGTCACAGTGCCAAGTACGGGGCATATACTTTGATGCTTTGCACTGTTCCCACAATTATTCATTTTTCCCTTGTCCAGGTGTGTATACCTTTCTAAACTTTCAGGCTTTATAATGTTTTTTTTTCTAATACCCTGGATTACACTTTACATGTGTCTTTTTTGTTTTTTTGGTTTTCATTGGTTTGATTTTCCTTTTCCCTAGGCAAAGGAGAGGGGAATTTGAAAAATCGAAAATGTTAACTTATGTTTCCAATTATTACCTTCTAATTCTCACCATTTATTCTCATCTATTATACAGAGCAACGAAGTTAATGGAAGCTCAGCAATGAGTTTGAAGGGTTCCCCCGTAGTATGGCATACTTGTTTGGTGTTGGACTCACGATGTCAGCATTTATATCTGATAGGCACTGCTCTATTGCAAAGCACATGAGGGAAAAATTACCAACTGTGAACCACTACTTTGATTTGTGGCATTTAAAGAAAAGTGAGTGATTAATTTTCTCTTTTTCTTGTGAAAATCTTTTTCTCAAAGTTTGCATTCCCACAAAGTATTGATGCACTTTGCATTCCTTCCTTATAAATGTTTATGATGCTTTGTTTCAGAGGTTCAAAAAACTCTAAACAAAATAGCCAAAATGAAAGGAGCGAGGAGTTGTCAAATTGGATCAAGCCCTGTGTACGTCACTTGTTCTGGAGTGTCAAAACCACATTTAACGGCAATGGTGATGTCATATTTGCAAAGTTCAAGGCATTTTTCCAACATATTAAAAACATCCATGAAGGATTTGATGACCCTCTTTTTGACAAGTGCCTCCATAGCAAGATATATCAACAAAAATGTGGTTAAAAGAAGGTTAGTAGCAGCCATCAATTACTGTTTATTCTGACGATCATGAAGAATCAAATGCACCAAACTAACACTGTAGCAACCATATTTTTATCTTGGTCTAATTCTCTTTGAATTGATAGCTGTAAAGTTTTATCAAAATTAGGTCAATTTGACCAATATCCCTTTTGTCTTCATGTTGTAGATTCCCTAGCTTATGAGAAGATGGAAAAGGCTTTACTAACTGACAGCCTAATTAAAGGTATAAAAAAGGCGTCCCCTTTGGCACAGAGAAGCTGCTTGGAGGCATTCCATTCGGTTCTTAACCATTTCTGTCCTAAAATGATCAATTTCTCACATGCTGGAATGTATTGTAGGTGAGTTACCTATCATACCTTTCATAGTAGATAAAAGACGCTGTCCATTCTTTTCATATTTGCATTTGCTGTCACAGTTCTTTCATTAATTAGACAATTAACTTGCACATTTGTCTCCATATTTATCTGGACTGCAGTTTCAATTTATAATGGAATTAAAATTTTGGGAACCACTTGATTCTTTTCTCTATTAAAGAACAAGATGTGAACTATATTCATATGCAATCTAACTATTCAAGATATCTAAAACTCATCTCTTCCACAGACATGCAATAGCATCAATACATTTCAACTACAATGTGCTAAGTGGTGTCAGGAAGAAAAAGGATGGAACAGAACAACTAAATGTCAACTACCCAAAGTTTAAAAACGGCGAGGCAACAGTTAGAAATATCCACATTCTTCCAAACTATGGTATTTACATGATATATTTACAATTCACCTTAAAGTAAAACGATTTGTATGAGTATGGAAACAGGCATTCTGACAAGACACTAATATTTAAATATTTTCATGATACTAAGCAACCTTAATTTATTCACAAAAAACAATGTTGATAATATTGATTATGACTTAACAGAAAAAAAGGCTAAAATACCTAACATTTTCATTACACCAGACGTCAGTGCTAATTATCACCTGCAACACATATATGGAAATTTATATTTTTAGTTTATATTGATGACATCTATAGTACAATGGTAACTGCATGCAATGGGTCAATGCTTGAGGACAACAAAAAGAAACTCAAAGACATGACACCGCCTCCACTTAGCTCCAGCTTCAACACTAAGCAGACACCTTGTGATGCTATTTGCAAGAGAAATGAAAGGCTGAAAAAAGTTGTACAAGACATTCCTCCGACAAACCCAGGTAGATTCTAGATACCAGTTATTCGTTATTTTCATTATTTTCGCTATAACAGCATTTTGAATTATCTATGTTTTTGATGCTGAATTAATTTTTTTATCAAATGAGTCCATAATCTGTATTCATACTTCAATGATTTCATATAGTACCATTTCAGTTTCAGAGCCAACAATTGCAACAAGCACAAAATCGAAAAGAAAAAAAAGATCAAGGTGATCACCTAACCAAAAGATATCCAAGTGCAGAGAACAATTTTTTTAAGTTGATTAAAATGATTATTTTCTGAAAATATATCCAGGCCTTATTCAAGCATGTGGTAAAATAATACCATTATAGGATATTTGCCAAACAAAGTATATCAGAAGAAAATATTCTGCACCTATGAGTTGGAGGTGTGTGCATTAAACCCATTTATGGTGACCAGGCCTGCTTAATATACAACTATAATGGGGATGACTAACAAATGTACATGTCCTTTTAAAATATTCATGATACATACATATATATTACATACATACACACATAAATATATACAAACATACATACTACAATTACTGTGCGTCTTTAAAGGCATTGAGACATGATGATTGGAGATGGTAACGTAAATAAACAGCAGAATGACTTTTGACTTGCAATACTTTTGGTTGCTGTGAGACTTATCACAATACTTGAACTTGTTTTGATTTTAAAAAAAGGCTACAACCAATTACAGTGGTTGCCAACATCTAAGTAAACTAGAGTGATCATGCCAAAAGCAAATAATACACAGGGAAGGACATCTATTTACTCACTCAGTGCCTTTAAGTCTTCATATCCTTTGTATTCTTTGTTTGGGAATACCTTCCTTATCTCATGGTAGGCACATGCAGGTAAAGGGATTCTTTTTGCTCCAAGTTTTCCATGGACTAGCCTTGAGAATTTCCGATATGCCACACTTCGAAGAAAGCTAAAAAAGAACCATTATTACTACATTTCAGTGTTGAAGAAAAGTTATAATTTCGTTTCTGGTACATGCTTTTATAAGAAATAAGAAAAACACAAACCTTGTGTCAAATATTGAAATTTTTTATAAAACACACTGCTTGGTTGTCAACTTGCGATGGCTACATTGTTTATCTATCAGTTAAAAAGTAAATTTAATTTTCTAAAAAAAATGCTCACTCGTTTTCAGAGTCCTTTTTATTGTACTTTTTGAAGTCTTTTGTCGAATATCGGTCGGCTGCTTGTCGCAATGACCACTTCTCTAAAACAACTGGTCTGAAGCCCGGGTGCTGTGTAATGCAGACGATGTTCCCAACAGCATCTTCTAAAACCAGTTCATCTGCCAATGCTTTTCTGCAGCCTTCTACCTCAACGCAACATTTACATTCTTTCGCATTTTGCAGGAGGGATACATCACATTTCCCACAACGGCACCTGTGATTCGAATTACACAAACTTTAAGAGTATAGACATAGGGCATACTTTAAAAACGAGAGCCTAAAAATATTGAGTTAACCGAGCAAAACTAACGTATTATCATATGGCCTAAAATCAGTATGGCCTAAAATTCAAATTACTTAGGCGTAACTTAAACGAGTCAGCAATGTAACTACGTGCCATAAACTCAGGTCAGTGCTGCAGTTTAAGCGTCTAGTAAGCTCTTCGTTTAGAAGTTTCAATTCCTCCATCTCCTCGTTATACCTTCTTATCCATTCTTCGTCTGCGATCGGATCATCCTGGTAAGGATCCTCCCCTAAGACAAAATCACCCGATTCTATCGCTGCAAGGCCGGTATCTCTTCCTCCGACCTCATCATCCACCATGTACACTTCTTCTTCAGCAAATAAATCTTCCGACTCGTAAAATGCTTCAGATTCTGACATTTCTAGTGTTTCAATACCTATCTGCCAGCGTCTAATGCAAGGAAAACGTTTAGTGTGCTAGGTTTAGGCGCTGAATATCTATCTATTCTGTGGTATGGTGCGTTCCTGTTGTTACGTCACAAGCGCTGGATCCAGTCCCATTTTATGCGCGGTAATTTTCTGGATTGTGACAGATAAAATTGGGTATTAGGGGCAGTTATCGAGAAAATATTAAGATTTTGGTTATACCATCGAATTCAGGATCAAATTCTCTACCAGCATCCTTATTTTTGTGAATGGTGATATTCGCCCTACCCTTTCATGCACCCTGTTGTTGTGGAACAACAAATTAAAACAATAGTGCTTTTGTTTCAATTCAATTTTTAACCAATTGAAAAAGGCTGTAGCAAGACTGTATACAATAGGCCTTCAGCTTGCTTGTTTGAAAAGGAGGCTATTTCAAATCGGTTTGTTGAAAGCGGCGTGTTCCTGAGACCTAACTGCGAATTTTGAAAACGAACGAACTCACGGTGAGTCAATCAAATTTAATATATACAACATGTAACATTTAGCAGAGTAAAAAATATATTCCTTTTACTCTACTTAACAACTGTGAATCAAGCCATTGTTCTTATCAAGTTCTTGCACAGGTTTTATAAATTTCATGGAAACAAATTTGTTTTTGTGGAACAACATGGTGCATTAACAGCTCGAATACATACAACAAAATGACATCAGCTGATCAGTGCATTCGTTATAAGAAAGACTTTTACAGCCATAGATAATATATTTTATACAGTTTTGTCACCTTTAAGAATTTATGTGATGTCATTTGTGGCATTTGCATGCTTTAGGACTTTTACAATAATAAAAAATTCTCAAAGTAGTTACACTTTTTATTGAAAAGCTTATAATATTAATTTCAAACAGATATGGCTGATGGTACATTAATCTCTACCAAGTCCTTTTATGGGAGAACTGTGAAGACAGATATAGTTGAGAACCAACACATAAGAAATCCAGTTGTTTTGGAGCCAGGAAGCAGTGAAAAAGAGAGTAGTGATGAAGAGGATGAATTAGATCTGTTTCCTTCATCTGGAAGTGAATACCAAAGATCTGAAGAAGAGCTCAGTGAATCTGAATTATATATGTCAGAAATTGAGGCAGATATGTCAAATGAGGTGTTAGGTGAGCAACAAGCCTCAGCCAAAACACAAATTCCAGGATCAGTCACTGGTATAAATTTACAGCAGAGTTCAGTCACATCAAAATCAAAGGAAAGGAACATCCAAGAAATGAAGACGCGCTGGAGAAAAAGGACCTTACCAAAATTTGATGTCAATTTCAAAGGTCAAGAACTACCACCACCTCCAAAAGAAGCATTGAATCCAGTTGATTACTTCAAACAATTTTTCAGTGAAAACCCACCCCAAACCCCCCCCCCTCCCAACCACTGTAACAGGATATTTCTTATATTGTATAACCTCGTTTTCATTTGTACCTCGTTTAGTTTTATGTCAATCATGTAATTAATCTATTGTATGCCGTTAGTATAAATATCATGTGATTCTGTAGATGAGAGCTCCTTTTTTGATTATGCACAAGAACAAGAATGTAAGCAAAGAACAAGATCTCATTTCTTCGTTTCTCACATTAAATCCTCTCGCATAAGTCTGCGCCACACAGCGTAAGACCTTTACACCACCCCACCCCAAAAAAAGAAAATTCAACCACTACCGTTCCACTGCCTGGAGCCTTCTGAACTCTTTACACATTTTAATCAAGATTATTCTTCAATAAGTCCTGACCGACAAAACATATAAATTCCCCTGAAAATCTATTGAACGAATTCAAATCTTAAATGATGAGTTTCCTCATCACAATACAAAACAAGAATGTAACAGAACAACGAATATGGTATTAAATCAAAAAGCCACTACGGGCTAAAGATGGTCCATTCTCAAAATCGCTGGTCTTGATTTCTAGAAACACAAATCATTAGCTTGAGCCTACCATTGCTCTGAATTATTCTTATTCTCTTTTGTAGATTTACCAAACCCCCCACCCCCCCCCCCCAACCCAAACAAGTTTCTTCTGGTCTCAGACAAAAAAAAATGGTCATTGGTTTATGAAGTTAATATTCACGAAACGATCTTACATTCCTGAGTGTCCTACCTTTTTTGGCAGTCCATATCTACTTATTACTTTGATTGTATCTTTGTGGAAACTGTTTTTGTGTTTGTAGATGTGATCATTTGTCATTACCGCTGGTTGCAACATTCATAAGTTGATGGTAGCGATTTGGTCTTCCATTGCAAAAAGGTTTGCCAAGTACTTAAAGTATTCTTGATAATCATTGGAGGATTCACCTTCAATAAGATGTTTTCTTGCATAAGATAGTTTCTTTTCTGGGACGGGGAGTGCCAACTGCACCTGACCACCACGTTACTCAGGCCAATAAAATAATGAATCAGGCCTACCTCGCACTGTATCTAAACAAGAAGCACAAATTTAATGGGTGTTCCAGTGCTCTTTTACAATATTCAGCTGCTGCTGCAGTAACCTAACAAAGCAGAACCATAAACATTCCTTTGCCATTTCATCTCCCAGATTTATTTTCCCAGAACCACACCGATCTTTGAAGGAATTTATCTACCATGTTAAATGACTTCTTCGATAGAAAGACCACCACACTTCGATTCACTGGTTGCTTGGGGATGGCACATATTTGTGACTTTCAATATCATTACGAAAAAAGACTGCATACCTGCCATAAGCCCATTTTCTGTTCCGAGGTCGGTAACAAGCTAAGCAGGACATCTGATTTCATCTACTGCTTCAGGATAGTAGGCACCTATATTTTGAGGAAGATTATTTGACATGGTTGTGTAAAACCAAATTATTTTTCTACTCCAACCGTCTATACATCCATGGATAGGAAACCCATAGGGTTTTAATTTGTCATATCCATCGCAGTGCCAAACGTCATTTGGACCAGCATTAGCATAGGCCCTTCTACGTAAGCGATGAGCTCTTCTCACTTCTATTCCTTCAGGATCGATTTCGCGTATCAAGTTCTCTACAATTGTCCTTGGAAACGTAGCTGCCTTTCATCAGGAAATGATGCCACATTGCACGATAGCCCCTAGATGAATCTGGTCCATCTCCTAACAATATTAAAGTGCTTTTAAACACGTCGATATTATATCAAAAGTTTTGTCTTGTCAGTCAAAGTAACACCAATCTTCTTCGCAATGTTCTTTCACTGATAGTAACTCCTTTTTTTCTTGACAGCATGGCACATAACTCTCTATATTGAAACCCTTGGTTAAAATACCTTGCAACGAGCTCATTTTCATCCGAAACATTTTCCATCATTGCTTAATAACCATATGGGAATTATCACAATAAACGAGAAACATTAAAGTGTGCCGTGAGAAAGATAAAAGTGTGCTGTGAGAAATATGAATGTGTGCTGTGAGAAATATGACTGCATGTTTGCACGGACCATTTTTCACGCCCATGAATATAGTCAAATCTTTGACAAATTTATTGAGAATTTAGAACCCGATAAATTAGGCTTTGAGTAGGTAAAGAAATTTTGCTAGAGATAAAGAGCAGTTTGTTGCTACAGTTGTAGATGACATCGTCGCAGATGTCCTCGATGTAGATACAATTGTCATTTGTGACAGGGGTGGATCCAGAGTAAAATCTGACTGGCTTAAAAATAGACCAAAAAGCATACATGGGTGAGGTCTAAGGGTGGGGTCAACCAAGCGTGGTCAAAAAGCGTGGCCAAACAATGCTGTAGGCGTTTTTGGGAGTGATGAAAATAGTCTATTTTTATAAAAAAGTTCAACAGAAAGTATAAAGAGTTTTGAAAGCGTAAACATTAACAGGAAATGTGTACGTAATTTGTGGTCTTCGTTCGACGCGAGTTACTAACCAAAAGATTTTAGGTATAACGTCTGATTACTGATGAACAAAGCACAGTGTTAACAAGGTCCATAGAATAGCACTGATTCCTTTATTCCAACTGTCTTTCGTAGAAAAACTCGTGACTTCTTTAGTACTCTTCAACAATGTCAATGATAAACTTGTCATGCAAGAGTCCTTGGCTGAGAACTGATAGGACCGGATAGAGCAGAGTCCATGAGAGAAAGGAAACAGAGAAGAAACCAAAAATGGGAAATTGGCGTCCGGATTGGTTCGAATTTACAAACAAAAGAATCATAATTAAAAATTATTTGTCAAGAAAAGCTACAAGTTGGTATAACTGCCAGAAAGGAGGCTCCCCTCTTTAAAAATGGCAACCAGTCCTAAAAAAGGTAGTTTTTAGGAAACTGAGAAGCTATGCTTATCGAGCAGTGTCCTGGTCCTTCCTCCCGATGTGACCAAACCTCATGATTCCTACACCTGTATTTACAGAGAGCTAGCAACTCTCCTTATGTGAAGTGAAAGTACATCATGTCAGTGAATCGAACCTCGGACCCTTGGTTCAGTAGTGGATGGACCTAACTACTGAGAATCCTCCACGAGCCTCACTGGAAACATAGCAAAACGATACAGATGGGGCCAAAATACAATCCGTAGGTGTATTGGATTGTATGGTTTATTGTTAGGTACCTGGCTTCTGAAGGTAGCTTTAGGAGGCTGAACAGCTATGTATATAAAGCAGTATCCTAGTCCTTCTTCTCGATATGACCAAACCTTATGATTTCTACAACTGAAAATACAGATAAAAATCAACTCTCCCCAAACTGTTTGAAAGTTTGTTCATGTCAGGAAATAGGACCATAGACCATTGAATCGAAACTCTGTGATATTAAAGAACTGTTCTGCAATGAAAGATAAAAATATGGCGGTCACATGCTTCCGGTTTTCTGATTGGTCTATTTCGATCCACAGCTGGGTATACATTTTCCATCGTATTCTTTTTGACCATAATTCTGACGTTTTATACTCTGTGGAGTGTTAGACCAAAAAGCTTGGAGAAGTATGTTATGAAATGTTTGCTTTTCTCAAAGCCATTTTCAAGTTTGGTACCAACAAAAATGTCAGCTAAAAATACATTGTACTGCTCAATACTGTCCTTTGCCGTGTTTTTCTTAAATAGAATAAGATTTTCGGAACTGTTCTCCATTGAAAGATAAAAAGATATTGTATTGCTGGATACTGTCCTATGCTGTGCTTTACTTGATAAGAATATGATTTTCAGAAAATGTTTTCCATTAAAAGATACAAAGATATTGTATTGCTGGATACTGTCCTTTGCTGTGCTTTTCTTATTAAAAATAAGACATTCAGGAACTATCCTCCATTGAAAAATAAAAAGATATGGTATTGCTGGATACTGTCCTTGGCAGTGCTCTACTTGATAAGAATATGATATTCTGGAACTGTTCTCCATTGAAAGATAAAAAGATATTGTATTGCTTGATACTGTCCTTTGCTGTGCTTTTCTTAATAAAAATAAGACATTCAGGAACTATTCTCCATTGAAAAATAAAAGATATGGTATTGCTGGATACTGTCCTTGGCAGTGCTTTACTTGATAAGAATAAGATACTCAGAAACTGTTCTCCATTGAAAAATAAAAGATATGGTATTGCTGGATACTGTCCTTGGCAGGGCCGCACTAAGGACTTTGGGGCCCTGGGCTCACTGGTGTTATGGGCCCCTCCTAGTGTGCAAAGGTGCTAAGAGAAGATACTTGCAGACAGAATTAAAGAGGCATATGATCAATGGATTAGGTTATTATATAACTAAAAAAAACAAAACAGAACTACAGCAAATCTCGAAAAAGGCAAACAGATAATTGATTTAACGAGTTGTAAAACAAGTAAATAAGTTCTCAAATTTGTGTTATCTTGCCTTAGTAAGTGCAAATTTTCAACTAAGTTTTTGAACATCTAATTTTCTTAAAATATCCGTATTGGATGCCATCAAACACAGTGCCACGTTTCTTTCTTGTGACATTGTTGAACGAAACTGGTTCTTAACTCTTTTCAAAATGGAGAAGCTTCTTTCTCCAGAGGCAACACTGCAAGGCAATGTTAACAATAGCCTCAAAGCGATCATAACATTGGGAAATTTGGCTTGGGTATTGTTATTCCTGACAAGGTTAAGTAAAAACTGCCCAGTTGATATTTCTTTAAGCTCTTGCTCCTTCATTCCTTTCCCTCTGCTGACTCTTTCTTTCCCTTGCGTTTGTTTTTTACATTCTCTCACTTTGGTTATGTATTTCTGAAGCGGTTCCTTAGCATAATTGAAAAATTGCATCATTTCGTGCTCCATATCATCATCAAAGTGCCCTGGATATACATGTGTTAAGGCCTTGCACCCTTTTCTTCTGTTCGTAATGCACAGATAAACCCAAATCTCTGTTCAATAACATCATAGCTAGCTTTTCGCATGGAAAGTTCTGTTTGTAAGCTGTCGATGATGGGCAAATACAGGCCAATGTAAAATTTCTCTCCACCAACTAACTCCACTTCTTTTGTTGCACTTTCGTCTGCCAGTCTCGGTCTTTTCTTTTTTCTTTTCATTTCATCTTTGAAGTGCTGTTCGATGCTGTCTAGAAACGTTTTGGCCTTATCAAGATACCGTTGGTATTCTTCTCTATTTCGCATCCCCGAAATGAATAGCTCAAGACTGTTCAATAGATCGATTGCAGAAGGCATCGCCAGGCTCACTGTTTGAAGTGACAAGTTACTTATGTGTATTCGCTTTAGAAGATCATTCCAAAACACAGCCATCAACGCAAATTCCAAAGATTCGAGTTTTTCTGATAAGGATGTTGCCTCCTTTCTAGTGGACAATGTTTGATCTTCATCAAGTGCAATTTCATCCAGAGTTTCTTTTATAGAACGTGGTGCCAGAAATAATGCTCTTATAGCATCATGTCTTGCAGACCAGCGAGTATCACATATCTATTTAACAACCAATTCACTTTTGGAGAGCTTTGATTGCATAGTGTTCCAGCGATGCGTGGAGGCTGCTAAAAATGTATACACCTCTTGTACAGTTGAGAAAAAGGATACTGCTTGTAAGCAGCATTGGGCTGCAGCATTTCCCACTAAATTTAAGGAATGGCTTGTGCAGGGAACATAAAGGGCACATTTGTTAATTTCTTTTATTCTTGCCTGAACTCCAAAATATTTTCCAGACACGTTTGACGCATTGTCATAAGATTGACCGCAACAATATTTAATATCCAGATTTAACGAGTTCAATGTTTCAATGATAGCAGTTATCAAAGATTCGCTTTTATGGGACTTTATTGGTGTAAAAGTGATAAATCTTTCCACCGGCTCTCCATCTTCGATATATCTTAGTACAAATGTTAGTTGATCAATGTGAGATACGTCCGAAGTGGAGTCCACAATTATCGAAAAGTATTTTGCGTTAGAAATTGATATCAGAATTAATTTTGTTACTTCAGATGATAGCATCAAAATTACTTCTTCCATGATTCTTTGTGACAAATATGAGGGTTTTCCAGTTCCTTTGTTACCATGGCGAGCAAGATGGTCGGCTATAAATGGGTCAAATTTGGACAGTAATTCAATAATACCAAGAAAGTTTCGGTTTTTTGGATGTCCAATAACATGCGAATCTCCACGAAATGCTAATCCTCGTTCATCTAGAAATCTAAAAGCCTCAATGACTCTAATAATAACACCTTTCCAACGTTCTTCTTCTTGTTGAAGAAGTTTGATGTTGTGATTCAATTAACCACCCTTCCCCATTTGCAAATGCTGTACATAACTTCACGTTTTCGAAATGCGCATCTGACCTCTCGTGTTGGGAAATTGATACAGGATGCTTCCAATCATCAAATCCAGAGCTTGCTAAAGCTGTTGTGTTAGACCCTCCAAACAGTTTACAATAAAAGCAGAACACTTTGCCCGAACTTGGGGAATACAAAAGCCAATCTCGGTCAATCTCTTCAGCATTTGATAACTTTCTCTTCAGCAAAGAAGCACTGAAGCACCTTGTTTTCATTTTGTTATCATTCACTTTGTATTGTCGACTTGACTTGAAAAATGATACATCTCTGTTTTGGCATTGTTTTGGTCCATGTACTGCCCAGTAACTGCCCAGCAAGATGGATCGGTTTCGAATTCTGATACTGATTGCAAGCCTTGCTCGTTGTCCACTTCATTTTCATTTACACTAGTGCCTTCTCTGTAATCGCCATTTCCATTTCCACCATGCGTTTCATCTGGATCAACTACGGCCTCATTAACAGAATTATCCGACGTATCATTGTCAAAACCTAGGCTAGTATCGTCTTTGTCTAATTTCTCACTAGATTGATTGGAATTCGATTCTCTTTGGGCATCTCTTGCTTCAGGTTTAAACCCAAAGGTTTATAGCTGTGGGATTGACTTCAAAACCTTTTCATTCGATGCTTCACGATCTTTTTTCAATTTCCTCTTTTTTGCTCCACTCGGATATCTTTCACTCATATTGAAAACGTAAAGTGTGCATGCAGACAAGCCAAAAATTAGTTTTCTCAAAAATGAAGAGTCAGTGGCAAGTTTTGCTCGGCTTTGTGTTTGAACAATAAACAGGAAATATCTTTCTCAAAGGCTGAATAAAGCATAGAGTATTGACACATATTCTAATGCCAACATTTCGGCTGTGATACTCATTATGAACCACATGATGTTTGCTTAGTTTCTCTAACACAAAGGTTCGTTTTCTTAAACTCCATTTCCACACCTTTTTTAAAAAATCCCTCAGAAACTTTGGGGCCCCCAACTCAGAAACTGTTCTCCATTGAAAGATAAAGTATATTGTATTGCTGGATACTGTCCTTGGCAGTGCTTTACTTGATAAGAATAAGATATTCAGAAACTGTTCTCCATTGAAAGATAAAAAGATATTGTATTGCTGGATACTGTCCTATGCTGTGCTTTACTTGATAAGAATACGATTTTCAGAAAATGTTTTCCATTAAAAGATACAAAGATATTGTATTGCTGGATACTGTCCTTTGCTGTGCTTTTCTTATTAAAAATAAGACATTCAGGAACTATCCTCCATTGAAAAATAAAAAGATATGGTATTGCTGGATACTGTCCTTGGCAGTGCTCTACTTGATAAGAATATGATATTCTGGAACTGTTCTCCATTGAAAGATAAAAAGATATTGTATTGCTTGATACTGTCCTTTGCTGTGCTTTTCTTAATAAAAATAAGACATTCAGGAACTATTCTCCATTGAAAAATAAAAGATATGGTATTGCTGGATACTGTCCTTGGCAGTGCTTTACTTGATAAGAATAAGATACTCAGAAACTGTTCTCCATTGAAAAATAAAAGATATGGTATTGCTGGATACTGTCCTTGGCAGGGCCGCACTAAGGACTTTGGGGGCCCTGGGCTCACTGGTGTTATGGGCCCCTCCTAAGTGTGCAAAGGTGCTAAGAGAAGATACTTGCAGACAGAATTAAAGAGGCATATGATCAATGGATTAGGTTATTATATAACTAAAAACAAACAAAACAGAACTACAGCAAATCTCGAAAAAGGCAAACAGATAATTGATTTAACGAGTTGTAAAACAAGTAAATAAGTTCTCAAATTTGTGTTATCTTGCCTTAGTAAGTGCAAATTTTCAACTAAGTTTTTGAACATCTAATTTTCTTAAAATATCCGTATTGGATGCCATCAAACACAGTGCCACGTTTCTTTCTTGTGACATTGTTGAACGAAACTGGTTCTTAACTCTTTTCAAAATGGAGAAGCTTCTTTCTCCAGAGGCAACACTGCAAGGCAATGTTAACAATAGCCTCAAAGCGATCATAACATTGGGAAATTTGGCTTGGGTATTGTTATTCCTGACAAGGTTAAGTAAAAACTGCCCAGTTGATATTTCTTTAAGCTCTTGCTCCTTCATTCCTTTCCCTCTGCTGACTCTTTCTTTCCCTTGCGTTTGTTTTTTACATTCTCTCACTTTGGTTATGTATTTCTGAAGCGGTTCCTTAGCATAATTGAAAAATTGCATCATTTCGTGCTCCATATCATCATCAAAGTGCCCTGGATATACATGTGTTAAGGCCTTGCACCCTTTTCTTCTGTTCGTAATGCAACAGATAAACCCAAATCTCTGTTCAATAACATCATAGCTAGCTTTTCGCATGGAAAGTTCTGTTTGTAAGCTGTCGATGATGGGCAAATACAGGCCAATGTAAAATTTCTCTCCACCAACTAACTCCACTTCTTTTGTTGCACTTTCGTCTGCCAGTCTCGGTCTTTTCTTTTTTCTTTTCATTTCATCTTTGAAGTGCTGTTCGATGCTGTCTAGAAACGTTTTGGCCTTATCAAGATACCGTTGGTATTCTTCTCTATTTCGCATCCCCGAAATGAATAGCTCAAGACTGTTCAATAGATCGATTGCAGAAGGCATCGCCAGGCTCACTGTTTGAAGTGACAAGTTACTTATGTGTATTCGCTTTAGAAGATCATTCCAAAACACAGCCATCAACGCAAATTCCAAAGATTCGAGTTTTTCTGATAAGGATGTTGCCTCCTTTCTAGTGGACAATGTTTGATCTTCATCAAGTGCAATTTCATCCAGAGTTTCTTTTATAGAACGTGGTGCCAGAAATAATGCTCTTATAGCATCATGTCTTGCAGACCAGCGAGTATCACATATCTATTTAACAACCAATTCACTTTTGGAGAGCTTTGATTGCATAGTGTTCCAGCGATGCGTGGAGGCTGCTAAAAATGTATACACCTCTTGTACAGTTGAGAAAAAGGATACTGCTTGTAAGCAGCATTGGGCTGCAGCATTTCCCACTAAATTTAAGGAATGGCTTGTGCAGGAACATAAAGGGCACATTTGTTAATTTCTTTTATTCTTGCCTGAACTCCAAAATATTTCCAGACACGTTTGACGCATTGTCATAAGATTGACCGCAACAATATTTAATATCCAGATTTAACGAGTTCAATGTTTCAATGATAGCAGTTATCAAAGATTCGCTTTTATGGGACTTTATTGGTGTAAAAGTGATAAATCTTTCCACCGGCTCTCCATCTTCGATATATCTTAGTACAAATGTTAGTTGATCAATGTGAGATACGTCCGAAGTGGAGTCCACAATTATCGAAAAGTATTTTGCGTTAGAAATTGATATCAGAATTAATTTTGTTACTTCAGATGATAGCATCAAAATTACTTCTTCCATGATTCTTTGTGACAAATATGAGGGTTTTCCAGTTCCTTTGTTACCATGGCGAGCAAGATGGTCGGCTATAAATGGGTCAAATTTGGACAGTAATTCAATAATACCAAGAAAGTTTCGGTTTTTTGGATGTCCAATAACATGCGAATCTCCACGAAATGCTAATCCTCGTTCAGCTAGAAATCTAAAAGCCTCAATGACTCTAATAATAACACCTTTCCAACGTTCTTCTTCTTGTTGAAGAAGTTTGATGTTGTGATTCAATTAACCACCCTTCCCCATTTGCAAATGCTGTACATAACTTCACGTTTTCGAAATGCGCATCTGACCTCTCGTGTTGGGAAATTGATACAGGATGCTTCCAATCATCAAATCCAGAGCTTGCTAAAGCTGTTGTGTTAGACCCTCCAAACAGTTTACAATAAAAGCAGAACACTTTGCCCGAACTTGGGGAATACAAAAGCCAATCTCGGTCAATCTCTTCAGCATTTGATAACTTTCTCTTCAGCAAAGAAGCACTGAAGCACCTTGTTTTCATTTTGTTATCATTCACTTTGTATTGTCGACTTGACTTGAAAAATGATACATCTCTGTTTTGGCATTGTTTTGGTCCATGTACTGCCCAGTAACTGCCCAGCAAGATGGATCGGTTTCGAATTCTGATACTGATTGCAAGCCTTGCTCGTTGTCCACTTCATTTTCATTTACACTAGTGCCTTCTCTGTAATCGCCATTTCCATTTCCACCATGCGTTTCATCTGGATCAACTACGGCCTCATTAACAGAATTATCCGACGTATCATTGTCAAAACCTAGGCTAGTATCGTCTTTGTCTAATTTCTCACTAGATTGATTGGAATTCGATTCTCTTTGGGCATCTCTTGCTTCAGGTTTAAACCCAAAGGTTTATAGCTGTGGGATTGACTTCAAAACCTTTTCATTCGATGCTTCACGATCTTTTTTCAATTTCCTCTTTTTTGCTCCACTCGGATATCTTTCACTCATATTGAAAACGTAAAGTGTGCATGCAGACAAGCCAAAAATTAGTTTTCTCAAAAATGAAGAGTCAGTGGCAAGTTTTGCTCGGCTTTGTGTTTGAACAATAAACAGGAAATATCTTTCTCAAAGGCTGAATAAAGCATAGAGTATTGACACATATTCTAATGCCAACATTTCGGCTGTGATACTCATTATGAACCACATGATGTTTGCTTAGTTTCTCTAACACAAAGGTTCGTTTTCTTAAACTCCATTTCCACACCTTTTTTAAAAAATCCCTCAGAAACTTTGGGGCCCCCAACTCAGAAACTGTTCTCCATTGAAAGATAAAGTATATTGTATTGCTGGATACTGTCCTTGGCAGTGCTTTACTTGATAAGAATAAGATATTCAGAAACTGTTCTCCATTGAAAGATAAAAAGATATTGTATTGCTGGATACTGTCCTATGCTGTGCTTTACTTGATAAGAATATGATTTTCAGAAAATGTTTTCCATTAAAAGATACAAAGATATTGTATTGCTGGATACTGTCCTTTGCTGTGCTTTTCTTATTAAAAATAAGACATTCAGGAACTATCCTCCATTGAAAAATAAAAAGATATGGTATTGCTGGATACTGTCCTTGGCAGTGCTCTACTTGATAAGAATATGATATTCTGGAACTGTTCTCCATTGAAAGATAAAAAGATATTGTATTGCTTGATACTGTCCTTTGCTGTGCTTTTCTTAATAAAAATAAGACATTCAGGAACTATTCTCCATTGAAAAATAAAAGATATGGTATTGCTGGATACTGTCCTTGCAGTGCTTTACTTGATAAGAATAAGATACTCAGAAACTGTTCTCCATTGAAAAATAAAAGATATGGTATTGCTGGATACTGTCCTTGGCAGGGCCGCACTAAGGACTTTGGGGGCCCTGGGCTCACTGGTGTTATGGGCCCCTCCTAAGTGTGCAAAGGTGCTAAGAGAAGATACTTGCAGACAGAATTAAAGAGGCATATGATCAATGGATTAGGTTATTATATAACTAAAAACAAACAAAACAGAACTACAGCAAATCTCGAAAAAGGCAAACAGATAATTGATTTAACGAGTTGTAAAACAAGTAAATAAGTTCTCAAATTTGTGTTATCTTGCCTTAGTAAGTGCAAATTTTCAACTAAGTTTTTGAACATCTAATTTTCTTAAAATATCCGTATTGGATGCCATCAAACACAGTGCCACGTTTCTTTCTTGTGACATTGTTGAACGAAACTGGTTCTTAACTCTTTTCAAAATGGAGAAGCTTCTTTCTCCAGAGGCAACACTGCAAGGCAATGTTAACAATAGCCTCAAAGCGATCATAACATTGGGAAATTTGGCTTGGGTATTGTTATTCCTGACAAGGTTAAGTAAAAAACTGCCCAGTTGATATTTCTTTAAGCTCTTGCTCCTTCATTCCTTTCCCTCTGCTGACTCTTTCTTTCCCTTGCGTTTGTTTTTTACATTCTCTCACTTTGGTTATGTATTTCTGAAGCGGTTCCTTAGCATAATTGAAAAATTGCATCATTTCGTGCTCCATATCATCATCAAAGTGCCCTGGATATACATGTGTTAAGGCCTTGCACCCTTTTCTTCTGTTCGTAATGCACAGATAAACCCAAATCTCTGTTCAATAACATCATAGCTAGCTTTTCGCATGGAAAGTTCTGTTTGTAAGCTGTCGATGATGGGCAAATACAGGCCAATGTAAAATTTCTCTCCACCAACTAACTCCACTTCTTTTGTTGCACTTTCGTCTGCCAGTCTCGGTCTTTTCTTTTTTCTTTTCATTTCATCTTTGAAGTGCTGTTCGATGCTGTCTAGAAACGTTTTGGCCTTATCAAGATACCGTTGGTATTCTTCTCTATTTCGCATCCCCGAAATGAATAGCTCAAGACTGTTCAATAGATCGATTGCAGAAGGCATCGCCAGGCTCACTGTTTGAAGTGACAAGTTACTTATGTGTATTCGCTTTAGAAGATCATTCCAAAACACAGCCATCAACGCAAATTCCAAAGATTCGAGTTTTTCTGATAAGGATGTTGCCTCCTTTCTAGTGGACAATGTTTGATCTTCATCAAGTGCAATTTCATCCAGAGTTTCTTTTATAGAACGTGGTGCCAGAAATAATGCTCTTATAGCATCATGTCTTGCAGACCAGCGAGTATCACATATCTATTTAACAACCAATTCACTTTTGGAGAGCTTTGATTGCATAGTGTTCCAGCGATGCGTGGAGGCTGCTAAAAATGTATACACCTCTTGTACAGTTGAGAAAAAGGATACTGCTTGTAAGCAGCATTGGGCTGCAGCATTTCCCACTAAATTTAAGGAATGGCTTGTGCAGGAACATAAAGGGCACATTTGTTAATTTCTTTTATTCTTGCCTGAACTCCAAAATATTTTCCAGACACGTTTGACGCATTGTCATAAGATTGACCGCAACAATATTTAATATCCAGATTTAACGAGTTCAATGTTTCAATGATAGCAGTTATCAAAGATTCGCTTTTATGGGACTTTATTGGTGTAAAAGTGATAAATCTTTCCACCGGCTCTCCATCTTCGATATATCTTAGTACAAATGTTAGTTGATCAATGTGAGATACGTCCGAAGTGGAGTCCACAATTATCGAAAAGTATTTTGCGTTAGAAATTGATATCAGAATTAATTTTGTTACTTCAGATGATAGCATCAAAATTACTTCTTCCATGATTCTTTGTGACAAATATGAGGGTTTTCCAGTTCCTTTGTTACCATGGCGAGCAAGATGGTCGGCTATAAATGGGTCAAATTTGGACAGTAATTCAATAATACCAAGAAAGTTTCGGTTTTTTGGATGTCCAATAACATGCGAATCTCCACGAAATGCTAATCCTCGTTCAGCTAGAAATCTAAAAGCCTCAATGACTCTAATAATAACACCTTTCCAACGTTCTTCTTCTTGTTGAAGAAGTTTGATGTTGTGATTCAATTAACCACCCTTCCCCATTTGCAAATGCTGTACATAACTTCACGTTTTCGAAATGCGCATCTGACCTCTCGTGTTGGGAAATTGATACAGGATGCTTCCAATCATCAAATCCAGAGCTTGCTAAAGCTGTTGTGTTAGACCCTCCAAACAGTTTACAATAAAAGCAGAACACTTTGCCCGAACTTGGGGAATACAAAAGCCAATCTCGGTCAATCTCTTCAGCATTTGATAACTTTCTCTTCAGCAAAGAAGCACTGAAGCACCTTGTTTTCATTTTGTTATCATTCACTTTGTATTGTCGACTTGACTTGAAAAATGATACATCTCTGTTTTGGCATTGTTTTGGTCCATGTACTGCCCAGTAACTGCCCAGCAAGATGGATCGGTTTCGAATTCTGATACTGATTGCAAGCCTTGCTCGTTGTCCACTTCATTTTCATTTACACTAGTGCCTTCTCTGTAATCGCCATTTCCATTTCCACCATGCGTTTCATCTGGATCAACTACGGCCTCATTAACAGAATTATCCGACGTATCATTGTCAAAACCTAGGCTAGTATCGTCTTTGTCTAATTTCTCACTAGATTGATTGGAATTCGATTCTCTTTGGGCATCTCTTGCTTCAGGTTTAAACCCAAAGGTTTATAGCTGTGGGATTGACTTCAAAACCTTTTCATTCGATGCTTCACGATCTTTTTTCAATTTCCTCTTTTTTGCTCCACTCGGATATCTTTCACTCATATTGAAAACGTAAAGTGTGCATGCAGACAAGCCAAAAATTAGTTTTCTCAAAAATGAAGAGTCAGTGGCAAGTTTTGCTCGGCTTTGTGTTTGAACAATAAACAGGAAATATCTTTCTCAAAGGCTGAATAAAGCATAGAGTATTGACACATATTCTAATGCCAACATTTCGGCTGTGATACTCATTATGAACCACATGATGTTTGCTTAGTTTCTCTAACACAAAGGTTCGTTTTCTTAAACTCCATTTCCACACCTTTTTTAAAAAATCCCTCAGAAACTTTGGGGCCCCCAACTCAGAAACTGTTCTCCATTGAAAGATAAAGTATATTGTATTGCTGGATACTGTCCTTGGCAGTGCTTTACTTGATAAGAATAAGATATTCAGAAACTGTTCTCCATTGAAAGATAAAAAGATATTGTATTGCGGATACTGTCCTATGCTGTGCTTTACTTGATAAGAATATGATTTTCAGAAAATGTTTTCCATTAAAAGATACAAAGATATTGTATTGCTGGATACTGTCCTTTGCTGTGCTTTTCTTATTAAAAATAAGACATTCAGGAACTATCCTCCATTGAAAAATAAAAAGATATGGTATTGCTGGATACTGTCCTTGGCAGTGCTCTACTTGATAAGAATATGATATTCTGGAACTGTTCTCCATTGAAAGATAAAAAGATATTGTATTGCTTGATACTGTCCTTTGCTGTGCTTTTCTTATTAAGGATATTTGGATCCACTCTGAAGAAGAACAAATTGTATTACTTCAATACTTTGGTTACTTTGTTATGACTTAATTTGGAATTTTATAAACTGATAACTGTTAGAATATATTTCAGAAACTATAGCTTCATCAATGGTTTCTTTATTGTTGTCAGTGTGAAGAATATTTACAAGTTTTAATCTCCGCTTAATTTTCCTTGCAAAGTTACCAATAACTTTTCAATATCCACCTTTTTTTCCCGGTGAGTGTATGTTGTGGCTAGGCCATTCAGTCGTTCTAAGGTCGTCTTAGATATGTTTTGAGCAGTCTAACAGAGGAAGCAGACCTTTCACAATTGAATGATGTTACTGGCATAACAGCCAGTGTTTTGAGACAGGCGTGTATGTTTGGAAACTAAATCTTATTGGTCATCTTCAAATTGTCCGAAAAATTTTTTAACAGCTGGTCATCAGGAACATCGCTATACAGCCAGATTCCCAGTTGTCTACCTCGTGGGAGACGAGGAAATTATTGGCATATTGATTGCAAAACGTCTCAAAAAAAATTTTCCACAGCATATGACAGCGTTGGATTGTGGCTGCTTTGTGTTTAATGGTAGTATTACTTGTTGGTGCTTTCTCAGTTAGTGCTGGCTGCCCCACTTTCTTAAGATCAGACAAGGATGCATCAGTGATAGAAGAGGCATATTTTCCATTGTTTACGTCTTCCATACCACTTTCTAAGGTTTCCTTCCAGCTTCGCTTTTGGTCACTTTTGCGATATTGCGATATTAATTTTAAAATAAGATGGAGCACTGGCTCTGTAAACTTGCTTTTTACAACCATGTGGCACGATAACACTGGCATTCATTCTTTCTGCAATTTTCAAGGCATCGTTAAACCAGGAGGAATGGTAAGCACCAAACAATCTCGAACAGTTCTTGATGTCTTCATAGTTATGTCAACTTGCTTCAATCTTTCAATGAAATCAAGATGAGAACTTTGCAGCTGAATGGTTGCTGAACGTGTATAGCCACAGGAGCATTCTAGCAATAATCAGCGTCACGGTAAATTCAAAACTTTGTAGTGCAAAGAAATAGATGAAGGCATCAGCAGTGTAATCATCCCAATTTCCCTCTACGTTGTCACGAATGGTTTGCATAGCTTCTGATATTGGGATGTAAATATCCATAAATCTTTGCAAAGCATCGATGCGAAGAATCCATCTTCTCTCACAAGGATTTATAAGCTTTGTATATGAATAGTTCTTCAAATGCTTTTCACCATCTCTTCCAATATAAGTTGTCATTTTAGAGTATGAGAAAAGTGAGCAATTTTCCGAACAAATTTCATCATATTATCAATACACTGCAGTTTGCACTAAGCAGTAACAGCAAGATTCAGCCTGTGTGAAGCACAATGTGTAAAAAGAGCTTGGCCATTAATCTCAAGGATATGAGATGCAACACCAGAGTATTTTCCAGCCATATTACCAGCTCTATCGTAGCACTGTCCCCTGCAATCCATAATATCAAAATTCAAATCATTTGTAATGCAATTCAAAATATTTGTTTTCAGAGCATCTCCAGTTCTTCCAGTGTCACATGTTATATTCTTCATGAATCGTTCCTGAATATCTCCATTCACATCAACATAACGTGTGACCAAAGGCATCTGTTGCTGATTAGAACAATCAGTGACTTTGTCCGCTAAAATTGAATAAGGACCACATTCCTTGATTTCCTATATTATTTGGTTCTCATCTTCTGCAATACAAGAAATAAGTTCATTTTGCACAGTCTTTGATCTGAATGTTGCATTTCGGGGAGCCGTCTTAAAATGTTCTGCCAAGATCCTATCAACACTTTCAAAACGAGAATCTAAAAGTGCTTGAAAATTGCCACAATCACTTGTATCGTAGTATTGTTAATCATCTCTGTGACCACGGAAAGGACTATTTTTTCTTCCAAATAGAAGAACACATTTGGCAATAGAAGCTATCTTCAACCTATTTTGCTGTACAGCTTTGTCTAAAGATTCACTTTGAATAAGATCTGTGGATTTCTCTTTGCTTTCCTTGACATTTTTAAACCTGTTCATTGTTTCGAGTGCAGTTTTATGAATTTCTGACTTATTTTGATGCTCTTTAATTCTAAAACCTGCATAAGACCAATCTGTCGAAGGGCTTTTCATCAACTTATCCAGTTTAGATGCATTCTGACCAGTTCTTCTTCCAAACAGAACACATAGTAGACAAAAAGTACCATCTAATAGCTTCAAGTATGCAAGCCAAGGGTAATTTTTGAGCCATGAGTATACAAATTTCCAACTTTTTCCATGAATTTGCACCCGTTCCACTTCTAATCAATGGTGTACATCCACACTAATCATTTGATTAATAGTGGGCCCAGAACTTGTGGAATGTACACCTTTTGAACTTCATATTCCCAAGTTCAGATTAATCATGGGTAACACCTGGCGAGCACCTGGCGAGCACCTGGCGGGCACCTGGCGACTTTTTTGTCGGTCGCGGCCAAATAAGCTTTTCACACTGGCTATCGACCACAATTTCAGAACACCTACTCGATAAACGGTTACAAGATGGCAGCAGCACGAAAATTCACAGAAGCGCAGATCTTTTTCCTCGAGTCCGAATTCAACAACGGACTTGCCTCAACTTCCATGACAAAGTACGGAGATCGATTTCGATACTTAAATGAAAAGACTGGCTTGCCTATAGAAATTATTCAACGGTGGATAAACAATCGATCGCGTGGGCCTAGACCAACTTGCTTTAGGCCCAACACTGTGAACGAAGATGTTGACATGGAATCGGAAGAGAGCAGGAGACCTGCAAATAGCAATACAGAAACGCGATGTTACAAGAAGCCTCCATCCACAAAATCCGCAACTGGATATGCAGTTTTCTGTGGAGAAGTCTTTCGCGAACGTAAAGACGGAGCCGACTGGCTACTTGCTTACATTCACCAATGGCCTAAATGTATTTAACCTTCGGCCGTTTGGGATTTTCATTCACGATATGAATTAGCTTATTGCCAAGTACAGGCACCGCGAGCGTTGTGGAAAGGGGCTTGACTGGTGAATATTTTTTTAATATTCTGCATATTCTACAAAAAGTGGAGGGCCAAAGTCCCCCCAGCCCCCTTCTCCACGATCCCTGAGGCAGTACAATATTCGGGGTATGAATATTGAAGCTATAACAATAATAGGTTTTATCTCTCTTTCATTTTATTTGTACCTGACTTTATCAGCAAAGTCATATATTTTTCTAAAGCAAAACAATAAGACAAAAAATCCAGTTCATGATATCAACTTCATCCACCATAGGGTAATTTCACCCTGATTGAGTATACCTGGAAACATGACATTTACATAGCTTTTATTTTGTGAATAAATCGGTAGATTGGGGCTAAGCTGCAATGAAAACAAGCAGTTTTCTTTGTGTGTTTGATTACTTAATTTCTATTAAATTTTTTAGGCATGCATGCTACTCATAAAGCACAATGTTAGAAATTTAGGCAGATAAGACCTGATGGGTGGAAGGATTTGTCAATAGGCAAATTTTATATTTCAGTCTAGGAAAAAAATAAATATTGTTATTCATAACCAGGCATAGTCACAAAAGTCAACATGACCCTTTTTCTGTGAGAACTTGAAACAATTTTCTCAGATAATGTTTTTTTAATCATATATGTAAATACACCATTTTCTTCCAGAATTCAAGGGAATGTCATTGCATGATAAGAACAAGCATGCACATTCCATGTGGCAAGAACTGCCAAAAGAAGAACAAAAAAGATACATAGAAAAAGTGAAGCAGAATTCTGACAGGAAAGTTAAAATAGAAGAAGTTCAGGGCAAGGCTAGAGAAAAGTTGATTCGCCAAAGTATTCAAAGGATACAAGCCGAGGTATGCTACCTTAAAGATCTCTAATGTGAGCTCCAAATGATTCAGGTAGCATATTTAGAAAACCCTTTGGAATTCTCTTTGCAAGTTTTTTTAGCAAAGGTCTTTAGAGAAAAAAGCTTTCTGAATATTGGGAAAAAACTCTCTTCTACAATTTTTTGGAAAACGTTTTTGCCTTGAAAAGACCCAATTCCCTTTTGTATATACAGTGCTTTTTTCTGCATTCCTAGGTTATTGTCATGTTGATTTACAGTTTGTTAGTTAGAGAGGATTTGCTATTAAAGAGTTTGAATAGTTAGAGAAGACCTTGACAAAAAGTGACTGTCTGATCTCTTATGCATTTTCAAACTTTGGCTCTTGATTTGCTAGATCTTTGGATCAAGTCTGTAGAAAAATATTGGTTTGGAATCATGCTTTCTTTGCTAAATGAAAAGGTTAGACTATCATGGACTTAGCTCCTTTGGTCACTGAAATAACTGTAATTTAGCTAATTCTTTTTTGTCTTTACATAATAAGTGTTGTGATAGTGTGCCTTTCAATCTACTGTTAACCTACTATTCGATTTAAAAAAATTTGATGCCATTAAAAATACCACAACAGTGTTTTGTATATTTTTTATATATTCATGTCCTAAAATTCAGTAACTTTATCATTTTTCTTCAGATGGACTTTCTAGACCAATTTGGATGCCATGGATTTGCCCTTATCCCAAACACTCCTGATGGACTTGTTTTCCCAGGTTCCAAGAAAGGAGAACAATTTCTTTTGGAAAACAAGGATGTTGGTCATAAATTTTCTTCTTTTATAAGTATGTTTCCTTTCTTTCTTGTCAATTTTTGCAAGGTATCTTCTTTGCAATGCTTATATGCACAAGGACAACACTTGTAAAAAATTAGATTATTGATTTACTGTATGCATGGAAGGTGGATTTATTCAGGCCTGGCCACAAGACTTTAAGCAGGGGAGCAGTAATCAACCTAGTAATTTCCAGATGAGCTATTTGAAAGTAAATAAGAATATTATATAAACAAAGGAAAATAGATTTCAAGGAGAGCAATTTGCTTTTTGAACAATTTAGGAGATCAATCTGTAGCTCCCTCCAGCATTTGACGAGAGCCTGGAGGTGAGCAACTGCTATGGCTGTCCTCAAATGGCCAGACCTGTTTATTAGCTACATTTTAAGCTTTTCATTGTTAGGCAGATAGGAATTTTTTTTGTAGAAACTTGCTGATGCAGTAATTCTTTTTTACAACAAAGGGTGTCTTATTTTGAATTATACATTGAACTGTAATTGCTTGATACCAACAGAACTATACCTTATTAAAATTCATCCTCTGTGTTCTTATCCAGCCACCAACCTCTGTCTTTAAATGTAAGAACATGGTAGTTTAATCTGCAACTGCATATTATGTTATAAATTAAATTCTTCTTTCTTTCCGAATAGAGCATCACCTTACTTCAATCACATAAGTGATTTAAAAATTCTGGTTGAAAATCAAACTTATTCCTATGCAGTTTAGTAGACATTGCTGAATGTAGAGTATTCTTCTCCCATTTTCATCATAAGACAGTCTAAAATTTTAAAATGAAAAGTATAGCTCTTCATTTATAACAACATTTTATTTTGCCTCTATGCTAGATTTGCCACATACACCTGACTATAGTCAAGATGATATCAGGAGATTACTAAATGAGAAGTATAGTAAGTACACCTTTGAACGTTTTGTATCCCATTTAGAAGAGGCATACAAGATGAGGATGTACTTAACACCTTTTAGTATATCTTTCATTTAATAATGAGTAAGAATGGAGTAACAAAAGTCAACTTCCAATCCAAACATTTATAACATATGGTTAAGCTACAGTTTTTTTTAACAGAGACTGCACCATCAAAAGTTTGGATTTTGCTTGTAAGATAAAGCCAGGTGGTGTATTCCTGAAGACTGAAGGATAGTGGCACTCTAAAAAGTTGTTAGTTTACTTCAATACAATATACTGGATTATACTTCAATTCAATACTGGATTTCTAATTGAGTTTATTCACTGAGTTTATTGTGAATTGTGGGGGAGCTGGTGCTATTTTATGGTGTTATTGGGGACCATTTTGCTTGCTAAATTTAATAATGGTGTTATTGGGGACCATTTTGCTTGCTAAATTTAACATTTATTAATTTTGTTTTTTCCTGCAGGGAAATTCACTGGCACCTTGAAGCGGGTTGAATATGAGAAGTTCAACTCTTCATTTGTGGTGAAAGGCTGGCCAGAAAATGTCCCCTTTGTGCAGCCTGGAAGGTTCAGCCAGAAAAGAATCAACGCAGTAATGGAGGCAATGCCAGGGATAGGGTTCGAGAATGTTCAGCAGAATATTGCGATAGTCCAAGAGGCCAATGATTCTTCAACAACGGAGGTCCAGGGGACTGATGAAGCGTTTCTTCGAGATCCAAGCGATGTTATTGAGGCTGCTTTTGCTGATGATCCAACGGTTATTGACGCACAATGCATACATAATGGGAAGGCCAAGAAATTCAATGCCAAAAAATTATCTTTTGTGAGAAAAGGAAATGTGGTCCCGGTTATTCCATCACCGGAAGATTCAGAAGACAAATTTTATCTGTTTGTTTGTGGTGGAAAAGCCAAAACAAACAACATTAGAAAGGGAAAGTGGCTTGTAAAAAGTGGCGACAGGGACTTTGTCAAATCGCGTGACGAGGCATCTGTGCTTGAAAGCAATGTTTATGTTAAAGACGGTCAGAGGCTGGTCCTGCGCGAAGAAGACTTCGAAATCAACGAAGCAGGTTTTTATCGTTTAACGATTGCAACAGCACGAATGATCGAGGCTTTGCACGAGGGCCTGAAAGTACTGTAATAAACTTGGAGAACTTACTACCTCTTCAAGGGAGAAAGATTGGTCTTCTTACTTTTCTTCAATGCTTTTTGGTTTCTTTTTTACTAATTTGCAAGTAACGATACTTTATATAGATATATATAAGTTAAAACGTCAATCAAATTTATGTTTTTTCTTTTCGTACTTTGTTTTCTTGGCAGTCACAGGTTTCCTTGAAGTGAAAGAAACTTTTGAGGCACTAAACAGGAAAGGAATATATCAGAATACGGTCCAAACATAATTTTTTCCCATGAATGGGCCAATAAAATTGGAAGTTTCTGAGATTTATGTGGATTAGTAGAGTCTGTTGTGACTATCAGTGCCTTTACAAGCCTGACAGAGGATAAATCTTGCCCTCAGCTCATTGTCTCTTGCCCTCAGCAGGATTGAGGCTGGAACCAGAAGCGGAAAATTCACTTTTAATTGGTAGGCGATTGAGATACAGCAGGGTTTTTTAAGGAAAATTTAGAGTTGCACATTATTCTCGGAAGTTCTGTGTTGAAGGAATAATTTTTGGTTCTTATACAAGTATAAACAAAGCGCACTGTACAAGTAAACATAGAAATTATGCATGTTTCGTTGCCTTGCCTATGGAGGATAAAATGTATAAATAACACTCAATATAATAAATCTCTCTTAACGGATTTATAATAAAAATTCCAATTTTCAGAGAAAACGAACAGATTCTAATTCACCTCGGAAGTAAATTATAAAGTATACTATAATAGAACTTGAAGAGTGTCTAGTATAAGATTGGTA
This sequence comes from Nemopilema nomurai, assembly GCA_003864495.1. Classification (NCBI taxonomy): domain Eukaryota; kingdom Metazoa; phylum Cnidaria; class Scyphozoa; order Rhizostomeae; family Rhizostomatidae; genus Nemopilema; species Nemopilema nomurai. Next base: position 1,740,178 of record ML133365.1, on the reverse strand, counting down.
TGCCAAATTTCAAATAAACAAGGTTTTTCAATAAGATTGCTTCGATAAGCGCTTAGCAATCCGGCACTCCCCGCCATTAAAATAAACCGCTTTTATTACCCCTCCCCCTGTTTCGACCCTGATGTCAAGCAAAGGACATGCAAAATCTGAGAGTTTAGTAACGATGATTTTAATTGTATTGCTACAAATTTCATATTTTATATGTTGTGCTTCTCATGTCACTAACCGTCATCGCGCTGGACACTATGCTGTATATGTTCCTGGAACTAGTCCATCCTCTCCCCTTCTTGTTCCGGTGTCACAGCATTCTTTCTCGAAATATCTTCAAAGCATTTTAAAGTTCGCATTTAGTGCCGTCTCTTGGCGGGTTGATGATCCTTTCGAAGGAATCCCAGAAGAGGAAATTTGTTTAGAAAATGTCCCAGGGCTATCAATAGACCCTAATAATTCTGATAGAAATTAAGACATTATAATTGACTAATGTAAATGAACTTTCAAGGCCGCTAACAAAATTTTTTGATAAAAATAACGCAGAGAAGATGCATAAGAACATTTTCATATCATTTTATACTTTTGATTATTAAGCCACCTCTTGATTAAGTCCCCTTCTAGGAATTAAAAAAATTGAAATTAAGTCCCCTCATGACTTAATAGAGCTTTAACAGTGTGCTTTTTTAAACAATTTTATCGACTTATTTCTTCATTAAAGTGATGATGATGTTCGTCAATTCGTGATCGAATATGACCATGACAACAGAAATATAATAAAAGAAACAAAAAATAAATAATAGAAATATTGTTATCTATGGGTCCGTGAGTGGCTTATGAGGCCAATACGGGCATGGAATCCCCTCCCACATGTCTGACACCAGTGGGAGGGTAGAATATTTGCTGCATTCTCATTCTTCATTAAAGTAAACATGTTTAGAACAGCATATATTTTTCTTTTTCACAAAAAGCCTTTAAAACTGCAAATTTATGTAGAACTGCTCCTTAAACAAAAAATCAATCTCTAAAAACTAGAAGTACAGGAGTATGGAGCCTTAAACCCAACAAAAAATTAAATTTGTTCTACTAAAAAACTCTACGTTAAATTTCTCGAATTAGCCAGAATAAAAAAACTGCTACTAGAGCAGCATTATTAGAGCAATTACTTGTTTTAGTAATGATCCAGCGGCTCTGGGAGCAAAAAACTTTTTGAAAGTCGTTTTGCCTGCGATTTTCTCAAAATTATGCAACATTTCATCAAAATCTCTAAATAATCCAGCTAATAACTTTTTTTAGCAAGGGTCTGGTCACTTTTTCAATTTCGCCGCATATTATTTCTCAAATTTCCGATTTTCTCAAAATTATGCGACATTTCATCAAAATCTCTAAATAATTCAGCTAATAACTTTTTTTAGCGAGGGTCTGGTCACTTTTTCAATTTCGCCGCATATTATTTCTCAAATTTCCGATTTTCTCAAAATTATGCGTCATTTCATCAAAATCTCTAAATAATCCAGCTAATAACTTTTTTTAGCAAGGGTCTGGTCACTTTTTCAAATTCGCCACATATTATTTCTCAAATTTCCGATTTTCTCAAAATTATGCGACGTTTCATCAAAATCTCTAAATAATCCAGCTAATAACTTTTTTTAGCAAGGGTCTAGTCACTTTTTCAAATTCGCCACATATTATTTGTCAAATTTCCGATTTTTCAAAATTATGCGACATTTCATCAAAATCTCTAAATAATCCAGCTAATAACTTTTTTTAGCACGGGTCTGGTCACTATTTCAATTTCGCCGCATATTATTTCTCAAATTTCAGATTTTCTCAAAAGTATGCGACATTTCATCAAAATCTCTAAATAATCCAGCTAATAACTTTTTTTAGCAGGTTTATGGAGACCCTCTCAATCTGAATTTCTATACACGAATCAGGCTTTAAAATAAAAGAGAGTATTTGCAAAAGTTTGTGTAGTTACAGTTCCAGTGGACACATAAGAATTACTAGAAAGGCAAAGGTTTTAAAAAATACGCAGAGCTTTTTCTTAAAAAACATTCAATATTTAGAATTTACAAACTATTTACAACTATGTCGTTGTCGCTTTCTACTATCTCGCTTTCCTGTTCTTCGTCGTCGGTTGTTTGTTCTGCTTCATCAGGACTGCTATAATCAGACTGATCGCTCGGCTTTATTTGAATGTCTGAATACTTTAAATCTGAATACTCTTCATTGTCAGAGTTAAAAAATCCAGCATCTTCAAAATCCTTGATGCAGACTGCCGCGTAGTGGAATAGCTCCCTAAGTTCCTTTCGAAGCATGGCATGGGCTCCCTTGTCAAGACGAGTTATAGGAGATATCATCTGTAATGAACTTTGCACTTTCTTTATTTCCTTTCTAACGTTTTGCAAAACATTTCGCATTTCACTTTTACAGTGTTCTTCTTCATCCATGTAACATAGATATATAGCCTTCCTTTTCACTTCAAGTGGAACGGTGTTTGAAAATTGCTCGTTGTCGATTGAATAAATCTTGGATTGTAGACATAATGCTTCCTGGAAGCTAATCCTCGTTATCTTAACTTTCGCTTGAATTTCCACTTCCTGCAGTTCTTCATTGAATACAGAAACTGCATTTTTAATTACTTTTACTTTAGCACTTATGCTACGGCTCAGAGACTTCGCAACTTTTTGTCCCTCTGAAAAATAAACATGATCCAATGAAAAGTTGGAAAAATGATTTAAAGAACATCAGTAATAGCAAAATAAACAATCTAGGTTGAATTGCAAAAACTAATACATACTGCAGTATTTCCTTTTCAGGGTTAATAAGAACCATCGTTCAAAAGCCAAAGCTCTTAGCTTTGAAATCAACTCTGCGCGCCTTTCATTCATTGCCTGTGACACCAAGTCTTTTCGAGCATTTTTTCTGATTGACCATCTTTTTTCAACATTGTTTTTCTTTTCAATGGCTACGAGACGTTTTTCCACGCTAAAAGGAAAAGTTCCAAGTTCTTTAGAAGGAAATTAGACTTTTACTATCAAAAATAGATATATATACTTTGTCAGCTCTGTCATGAGTAAGGAAGCTGGCTCGGTGCTGACATCATTACACACGTCACTGGATCACGCAGCATATAAGATAATGTACAGTGAAGCGTACCTTTTCAACTGCCGCAGCTGCGGCAACTCATCTGCTTCGTTAGGGTTCTCATTCTGCAGTATCTTCTTACTGCAAAACAAGAAACTGTCAAAGGAAGCACCAATCTCTTAAAAGACCAAATTATGCAGGAAATTTTAAAATGTGTAGAACTCATCAACAAAACACAAAAAGAACAGAAATTGACTAAAATATATCCTGTAGTGCAGCGGGAAAGCCTGTATTCACTGCATTATAACATATTATGGCCATGTAAGACACCTGTGATATTTTCATTGTGTAAAAATAAAAAAAACGACAAACCTCAAGCAAATATGTTGTACTAGACATTGAATATAATCACAACGCCAGCTGTAAGAGTCATCCAAAACCAAGGCTAAAATATGGTTGAAATATAATCAAGGAAAGGCAATACTGCTTTTGAACAAAAAATTTCATTCATAATTGGCGATGATGGAAAAAAATAATGGGCCATAGTTGGTGGTGCTTGAAGAACATTATTTCAGTGTAATCTACTGCACTAAAACATTCCTTCGGAGCTATAACCGGCTACTATGAAGCCCCCAAAGGGATATTTGTATGTTACTTACTTTTCTTGTTCTTTATAAGTGATTCTTACATCTCTGTTATCCATATTTCGATATCGTCATAGCCATCTGAAAGTGAACATCGTTCAATTATCTATGCTAGATAACATAATAATGACAAGGTGCCACAAGCCCTATGTTATCTTTTGAAAAACCTATCTGAAACATAAATACGAAACCCGTCAAATAAATGATGTGAAAAGAGTAAACCGAATAAACTTGATGAGTTAAGGTTATAAAATATGGGATTATACATAACTATGGATTAATCCCTCAATACATGTAAAATATGTACCCTATCACTGAAAAAATATGCTGTCAAAACATTATAATTATGAAATGAGAGAAAAATAAAACATAATCCACATTACATATTATCTTGTTTTCGTTTAAAAAGGTATATAACCAATTTAGGTTCTGTTTGTGTTATATATGTTTTTAATTATACCTTTTCGTAAACAGCTAAGATAAGATAAGTCCATAATTTTCTTGGGGTCGTGCATATTACAGAATTTTTATAGTATTCTTCTTTTGTAGAGCACAAATAAAATAACAAAAGGTTAAGATACTAAGAGACTTTGATTTTATGGCATGATCCAAATTTTTAAAAACAAATTCGTTAATGAGAAGCAACAAATTAAGAAAAAAACAATTAGACATATCAGTATAAATCTTGCAAAGTGGTATTGTTGCAACTCACAGTTCCTAGTTGAAGCCTTGTTGACCTCTTGCAGTAATTTTGTCAGCTCCTGACTGGCAGCATCCTTTGCATTTGATGCTTTGTTAATTCTCCTAACGATAAGAGATGCTGAAAAAAGACAGAAATCCGATAGAATCATTTGAATACGGGTAAAAGACACATAATATAGTTATAATCTTAAATTATTCCACGAAAAATATAATGGAAAAAAGGATCAATTAGAATTATGACTCCAGCAGCAACAGCTAACTAATCTTGAATGCCTCCAGCTGCAACTGCTCTTAAGTCATACATTGGTCAATTACTTCCTATTTATGTTTTTCTTCATCAATGATAATAACAACTTCACAGAATGTTTTACCCACATAATTTCCGTTCAGATTTGCGGCCATAGTAAAGAATTGCATCTGTTAGTGCATCATGGCGGTTTGCTTAAGTCATTTCTTTTGTCATTGCGCAAAATCTTCGTAAATAGGACCACAGACGTTCACACTGCTCTCCATCTGGTTTTCCAGATCCCTCAATGTATTGTTGTGCAAACTTTATCTAGCAATATGTACAAATAGTTGAAAGGTTGATTGGAAATGAATATAATGCTATTAGGATTAACAATAAGGACTAAAATTTCCTTTTCATTTTTCTTTCCTGTTTGATGCTACATTGCATAATTCTTAACATAAAAATACTATAAATTCCATCACATAAAAATTGGTAGCCACATATCCACAAGACTACTAGAATACCCTTTGATAATGAATGTGACCACTGTGAGGAGAATACGAAAACAGAGCATACTTGGCAAGGTGCAGAATGTGCATATGCATGAAAAGATGGCAGGATCAGAGTAATCTTCTCAAGCAGGTCTTGTCTTCCTAAATTCTGAAGAGGTAAAGAAAATTATGATTTAATTCTTGAAATTCATCTAACAAAACATTATAACTTCTTTAAATGCTCTTGAAAAATAAAACTATAATTCGATAAAATATCATAAATATCAACCAAAATGATTCATCTGCAAAATCATATCTAGAACAAGGGAAAATTGACATCTGGGGAAATTTTTGACAGACATGCAAATAATATATATTTAAATATGATTAACAGAAGTAGCAGCTTTTACCCTCAAATGACTGGATAGTTTACAAGCAATATCATATGAGATATTGATACTGATCTTCAGTGTATCTATCGTATCCAAAATATTCTGGATCAAGTAGACAGAGTATCCAAGCCTGCAGATAAATATTGAATTGAATTTAGGTACTACAAACACAACAAGAGGAAGTTTCAAATCAACAAAATCAGAATAAAAAATGTGCTGTAACTTTTAATGATTTAAAACATGAAAGAACTAAAGGAACAATAAGAACTTCAGAAGCTAGATTGCACACAGTTTCTTTGATTTCCCATTGGATGATGAATTGACCCACTCTGTACTAGACAGGGGCGGATCCAGACGGATAATATGACTGTCTTACAACAGAAGTACGGGGGTCCGGGGGAATTTTTGGGAGCCACGCCCTCTACATCTTTGGAAACAGCTATGTTCAAGAAGATTGCTAAGGAAACGCCCTTGATTATATTATAAAAAATATTGAAGGTGTACTCACTTTGATGTTTAAACTATAGCCAACATATCATATACATTTGGCAGATTAAATTCATCGTTTTCACAATCTACCATTATATCTTTATCGAAGTCGAAATCCATTGCAGAAAATGTAAGATTTCGTCTTCCAGACAAGAGCAACTTGAGATAATACAACAATTTCTGTGAAAATCGTCTTTCATCAGCTTTGCGTCTTCCAGACAAGAGCAACTTGGAATAATACAACAATTTCTGTGAAAATCGTCTTTCATCAGCTTCTCCTCCAGACAATTCCAATCATCCTTACATATATTGCGCTGTTGCAAATTCCACCATGGAGGCAGTAATTTGCTTTCGAAGGTGCAGGGCACTCTGAGGCATATGATATAGCAGAAGATAGCTAGCAACATGAGACAAAGACGAGAAAAACAAAGCAGAAACACCAATTCCGTCCCAATCATGATCAAAGAGTGCATATCAACCTCATTGGGCGAAGAGGAGATAATAGCAAACCATGACTTGAAAAAATCTAAAGACTAACTTGACTGCAAACGGCGAGGAACAATAAATAAAAGTATAAGAAATATCAGGTTACTGTTCATGGCTGGTGAAGAACAACTTGACTGCTAACGGCGAGAAACAATAATTATAAGTATAAGAAATATCAGGATACTGTTCATGGCTGACGAAGAACAACTTGACTGCAAACGGCGAGGAACAATAATTATAAGTATAAGAAATACCAGTATACTGTTCATGGCTGAAGAAGAACAACTTGACTGCAAACGGCGAGGAACAATAATTATAAGTATAAGAAATACCAGGATACTGTTCATGGCTGACGAAGAACAACTTGACTGCAAACGGCGAGGAACAATAATTAAAAGTATAAGAAATACCAGGATACTGTTCATGGCTGGTGAAGAATAACTTGATTGCAAACAGCGAGGAACAATAATTATAAGTATAAGAAATATCAGGATACTGTTCATGACTGACGAAGAACACCTTGACTGCAAACGGTGAGGAATAATAATTAAAAGTATAATAAATATCAGGATACTGTTCATGGCTGGTGAAGAATAACTTGACTGCAAACAGCGAGGAACAATAATTATACGTATAAGAAAGATCTGTATTGAAGGCTAGTACATCTCGGATGTGTAAATTTCGTCCTGCTCGCTTACTGAATTTTCTGATTGAAGGATGTTTGTTAGGGCTAATTTTCTTCGATGTTTCATGGCGTATCGGTCTATCACCTCTGCGACGTCGACTTTAATGTCCCTATGGGTATATAAAGTTGCCAAACCATTTAGCCTTTCTTGTGACATTGTGCTTCTCAAATATGTTTTCAAAAGCCGTACATACGAGGCGGCACGCTCACACGTGCAACTTGTTACTGGTAAAACTGCAAGAATTTTCAAAGCTGTGAAGATGTTAGGAAAAGCAATCTTGTTTACTTTTTGCAATGTTTCTGCAATGGTTTTTGGAGTATTTTCTTCACAGCACCCACTCCAAGCAGATTCCCAATTGTCGACTTCATGTGAGAGGTTATCAGGATCTGGAAAATCACTTGCAAAGAAAATACAAAATTGAAGAAAGTCTTTTTTCCAATTCTTGTCAAGGCGCTGAAAGGTAATTTTGGCTTTTGGCTTTGCACTTTCATTTCCAGTCAAGTGGCATTTCTTCCCGTAGCAATCGTGGTCAGTTGAAGCATCGTGCTTTCGCTTGGCACCAACTTTCATGGGTGATTGGCCTTCTTTTTTTAAATAAGCTGGGATGATGGAAAATCCTTTTAATGCAGAGCAATTTTCGGAAGAAAATCTTCTTGACATTTCTGAAATAAGATGGTCTAAAAATGGGATAGTACATTCAGCTTATAATGACTCTCAACATCATTTGAGGGTGTATTTGAACGGTGTTGCTGACTTCTGCATACTCTCGGAGCCCTTATGTCAGCACCAACCTCCTCTGCCATTTCACTAGCTTTGTTGAACCAGGCTCTGTGATACAAATCAACTTGATTCCTCGCAGCTTGCAGTGAAGACATCATAACATCAACTTCTCTCAGTCCTTTCAGAAGGTCAATGTCAGCTCCTTGCAGCTGTATTGTTGCTGAAAGAGTGTAGCCAAGACAGTTGCTGACAGTTACAAGTGTTTGTATAAATTCAAAGCTTGTCACAATAGCTGCCAACCCATAAGCCTCTGCTGCAGAAGACGTCCAGGTGTTGTCAGTATTGTCACAAATTGCAAACAAAGCTTCAGATATTGCTTTAAAAATCTTAATGAAACGCTGAAGACCATCAATGCGCATTATCCAACGAGTTCGACAAACATCTACCAGTTTTGTTTCTTTCACATCAGGATGAAACTTCTTTATCATCTTCTCTAAAAGATTCTGTTTTTTTGGAGAATTGTTAAAAAACTTTGAAATTACCTTAACATTCTCCATCATGTTCCTCACTGTTTGTATTTGACATGAGCTCGCTACACATAAATTTAACCTATGGGAAGAGCAATGTGTATATAACGCAAATTCATTCTGCTCTAAAATTCTAGTAGACACACCAGAATATTTGCCTGACATGTTTGCTGCACCATCATAACACTGCCCTCTACAGTCTTGCAAATCTAAGCCAAAGTCATTTGTAATACAGTCAACAATTTTTTCTGCTAAAGCTTGTCCTGAAGTTCCAGTGTCACAAAGTATGTATTTAAGAAACCTTTCCTTGATGCAACCAGATTTATCAACATAACGTATAACAAGTGGCATTTGCTCTTTATTAGAACAATCAGTAACTTCATCAGCTAGGATTGAAAAATACTTTGACTGTTTTATTTCATTGATTATCTGTTTGGTTATGACTTCAGCACAGCAAATTATCAGCTCATTCTGTGTTGTTTTGGACCTGTATGTAGCATTTCTTGGGGCAGTTGCAAAATGCTCTTGAAGAACCTTGTCACCACTATCCACACGAAAATCCAAGAGAGCTTGAAAAATTCCACAATAAACTGTTTCATAATAATCAGAATCATCTCTATGTCCACGAAAAGGTATGTTGTATCTGCCACAAAGAAGCACTGTCATGATTATGGATGCAAGAATGAGTCTGTTTTCTTCAACCTTTTTATTTTGTACATGGTCATGTATTTGACTGACAGACTTCACTTTATTTTCCATAACAAGGATAAATTGATGCATTGTTAACACTGATGTTTTGTGAACATCAGACTTTGTTTCATGATCATTGAATCTACGGGAGGCACAAGACCAGTCAACAAAGGGGCTTTTCATTAATTTGTCTAGCTTTGCAGCATTTGATCCAACTCTTCGACCAAAAAGTACACATGGCAAACAAAAAGCACCATCCAAGAATCTAGAGTAGGTCAGCCAAGAAAATTTTTGCAGCCAAGTAGGGAGAAACTTCCTGTTCTTATTGCATAATATGCGAATGGGAAACTTGAAATTGCCATCAGGCTGCCAAACATTTGACAAAATATCATATTTCTGCTCATCCGAAAAAGTGTCTGCATTAAGGTAGAATGTGCCAATGTCATATTTTGATGGTTCCAAAGGAGGATCAATGAAAGGTTTTTCTGTTTTCACCACAGGAGAATGTTGTTTTGGAGCAAAAGAAATTGTTGTTTGCTTTTTTGGAGTCTCTTCGACCAATTTGGATGTGTTCATAACACTAATCTTGACTGATTTTGTTGACAAACATTTTGGAGATTTTGTTGTTAAAATGGTCACTGGATGTGGACTGCTTAAAATAACCAATGGAACAATATGATCAGCTTGAAACCATGGGTTTATAGATTCTCTTTTCCCACCAGACTTGGTCCATAAAAGATGAATTGGTTCCCTGCCTACTGTGCAGTCAGCTTGGGGATTTAGTAACACATTCATCAGCCTAGCAGTATGTTTGGTTCCAGTCTCCGGAAAGCATGACATAATTGGAGTTTTTACAACAGTAGACAATGCCATCATACAGACAAATGAACTAAATCTACAGGGTCTGCAATTAAGCTCAGCCTCTAACTTTATGCACTGTTCAAAGTTCTTAATTTCCTTATTGAAGTGGTTTTGTGCTTCAAAACTTATGCATTTTGCAAACAAGGAAGAAAAGATTTGAGAAGATTCTTGCTCATTAAAAAGATCAGTGACTTGAGAAAGTGTGGAATAAAAATGAGAATGAAGAAATAGTTCAGCTGATGTCAATGCCCTCAGAAGAAAATTGAGATTTTCATGCCCATACATAGCCAACGAGCATGCATTGTACAGGCAGTTTCCATCACCAATGGTGCTAATGAGAGGAAACAGGGACACAATTTCAGAATGAAATCTACAATAAAATTTAATCAGGAACAAGCTGTTGTGATCAGGCATTTTATCAGATTTTGCTTTAAAATACCCCTATCTATTATGATTATTCAATGAGATTGACTCTATGTCTAAAAAATGATCAAAGTGTAACATTTATGAACATTTCTTGCAAATTAAAAAATAAAATTATATTACACAAATGTGGAGCACAAACACTTGCTTACTTTGAGCTAGGAATGGATAAATATGGTACATATTTTTTGCAGTGAGACCTGAGACTTTACTTATAATTTGGCCGTTACATTTGCCTATCAGCAAAATTGGTTATAATAAGATCTGTTGGACATTCCCCCCCCCCTGCCCCCCAAATGGTTGGCTTTGAGAAACTGTACATGATTTGTAGTCTCTGGGTATATTTTTTCTACAGAAAATAACAAGAGTTCCCTTTCTTGCAGATAACTTTTCATTTTAAGGCTCAGGTATCTTTTAGGGTAAAACATAAACCCCTGAAAGCAACATAGAGACCTAATCTCAATCTTTTTGTGTAAGAAGAATTATGTTTTGTACACTGCATTTTGCTAAGAAATGGTTTTGCATCTACGAACCTTAAAGGAACAATGCTCTTGTCAATCCCCACATCCAATCGACCTCGTGGGATGAAGATGCTGGCTGAATCATCTCGTGGCAATGAAGCCAGGTCAGATAACCCCACTCTTTTCTCCGTCTCAAAAACCAAGGGCTGGTTTTCAATCATAAAATTTTCAATGGCAGCAATATCATCGTTTTTAATGAGAGAAGAAATTTCGTGAAGGAATTCCATCTCCCGGATTCTTTTGACAGCAAGTTAGATGCACATACAACCCAAGCAAATTCTGGCGCTGCTGCAGTACACTCGTGTTGTTGCTGTCAACTGGCCCTAGATGTGCTTATTGCTAAACATCATAGGTCGCCTCTACGTTCTTACAGATTTTTTTCCATTCAGTTTTCCTACAGACTTTGCATACTGACTATCAAACATACATCGCCTCGACTAAGGACAATAGTTTTTAGTATGCAAGCCTTCTTACTTTGTTTTTCATAATTCATTCCACAAAAAGCACTTTGTTGACTAGAATAGAATTCCATAAAAGGGAACGTAACAAAAGACACGCACGGTTGAAGCGCGCTCCTTCGCATTATAGAACCTGGTGCAAAAAGCCTTACGTTGTTTCTCTTTGGTACATGGTTTATTAAAATGACAGAATCTCGTTGGATTAGACTTCTTGACAAAATAATTTTTTTATATAACTTGTTCTTATATCTAGCAATTCGACTGCCTTCTGTAAGAACTGTAAGAATGCCTGGATCCGCCCCTGACTAGAGATTGGAAATATTACATACCTCTCACCATGCTTTAAGTTGACAAATCTATATGGTGTCTCATTTTTACAAACACTTCCAAATATTGCTTTCTCATCAAATAGCTTGTCCTTTCCTTTTCCAGTCATAACATCCAATGGACCCAGGGATCCCGCAGTAAAATAATTGCAGTCCTTTGGTAAAAGCATATAAAGCTTGTTACAAGGAAGAAAAATTACCCCTTCCTGGTAAAAAACACACTAATACTAATTTGCAGGTTGTGCAAAGTTTTGCACTGTTAAGTTTGAAATGAAACATGTTTTTTATGCTTACATTTTCCCCTGCATTCTTTGTTCTCTGTGTCTTTGGGTACTCTTCTATGAATTTGTCAATGACAATTTGATCCTCAATTACAAGGTTTCCATGACAGGGCGGAAGATCTAACATACCACGTGTCTTTCTCCTGTGCAAGCCAAAACATGCATCAAAACTCTGGAACAATGAGCCTTCAACCTTAAAAATGAAACATTAAGTTAAATTTGAGGAAACAAACAAGATTTTGAGATATATAGCTGAAATTACGATATGTTGGTGAGACCATTAAAACTGACATGGCCATTAAAATGCATCATATTTTCTATGTGAATTCTACAATAACAATACCACATAAGACAAGTAAATAGCTGAAATTTTGGCAATAACCAAAATTCATATCTTTTTAACACAATTCATAAATCATGCTTAGCTATTTCTGGTATTTATTAAAAAGTGCCATAAATCAAACAAAAAAGATAACAGTATGTCCCTAATTGCAAACCTAGCTTGATAAACAAATGAGTTAAAAGTAAAGTTGAAAATCTAGTACTAACACTTGGACAAGCAAGGCATGATGTGCCGGCTTTTCTATCTGGGCAAACTTTTCTTGTGTATCTGATCCTGTATCGAAAATATCTAAACAGAAAAAAGCCTGAGAATTCAAGACAACTACACTAACTTTAGTGAATTATTCTATATCTTGCATTGATACTACATGGAGATTGAAATTGTTGTATAATGATGTAAAAATTAGCTTTTTGTACATATATATACAGTATTATCTCTTGCAAAATTTATATTGCTTAACATTTCAATTACAAGATAGAGATAATATAGAAAAAGCCCATCATTTTAGATATCAAGTATTTATAAGTATTTTAAAACATTTTACATACCTATATTCCGCAAAAGACTCACTGTTCAGTGAAGAAGCAAGGTTTACCTGAAAATTCAAAGAATATTAGACATTATATTGTGTGATCATTTAATTAGTTTCTTGCGTACAACTGAAATCACATAGAACAGATAATATTTATGCTAGCCAATGATTTGTCTACAGCAATTATACAGATAGGTAATGGTTGTGGAAAAATTGGTAATTATCATTCTCAGCCATCTGGATGATCCCACAGTCATATGCATAGTTGTAATTCAGTGTTAATACAATAATGTATCAGTTTGAGCAACAGGACCAAGGATAACCTAACAGGTCATGTCAAAAGTCTATTATATTTTTGGCAAATAAAATTTTCATTTATTGGTAATTCTGTATAAATACAAAAAGGCCTAAGTGTATATTCAGATTAAATAAAGCAGGTATTTAGAAGAACAAAAAGATCAAATTTACTGCTGGTAGCTTTACCCTAAACTCTTTTCAAAATGTGTTTAACTGATTCTCTAAAGTTATCACAGGTACTCACCATTTGTGGCAAAAGTGGAGAAACTCTTTCTTTTAATGCACTGACAAAACTGCTGATTGAAACTTTGCATTCTAAGAACAGGGCCTCTAATAAGTCCATTAATTCAAGACAAAATGCCACCTTTGGTAGAGTTGGACTTGCTGGCCACAAACCACATCGGACAAGTGTTTCTGCATCATTCAAGCATGAACAAAAGCAAATCTGGCAAAGTCTTTGGATCCCTGGAAAAAATAAATTATTACAATAAACTCAGTTTCCCCATATAAAGCATAGGATGACAAAAATATTGCACAAAATCATCAGGCTTTATCAATAACTTTAGATGCCTACTGCATGAGCAAATAATCAGGGAAATGTTCGCTTGCATTAAAATGCTCTGATTGAAGAAAAAGTGTGACAAAATGATGTGTGATGATATTGATTTGTGGCTGAAAGTTGATTTGTGGCTGTGGCTTACCGTTTGGATTCAGTACTGTAACACTCCTTATTGATGCAATACAATTATTGTCATGTGCTATCATTTTTGTGATGTCAAAGACTGGTGTAAACCCATTAAATGGAACAAAACATCCATCCTAAAAACATTAAGAATACATAAATACAGTGTAGACTTGTGAAAAAAGAATGCAGCAAAACAAAAATACACTGCATATTGATGTTAACTTTTAGCAAAACCAAGACATCAGCCAACATCAGTCCGAAGTCAACAGCCAACAGTCAATAACTCAAGACATATCATGTTTTCTGTCCTAACATTGGCAAAAAGTTAGGATTTGGTTTAGTACCTGATTGATCTAGATGGAAAAAACTACCAATACATTGATAAACAGGCAATACAGGAAAATATTGTCTGATCCTTGACAAATAAGATTTGCTCTTATGCCCTTTTGTTTGAAGATTGCATAATGAAAGCAGTAATAAGAAAATGAAAACCAGTAATAATAAAAAGTAATAATGACAACCAACATATTGGATGTTTTGTACAGAAATTTTTTTGTTTGAATAGTCAGCAGATGATCTATAAATTTTCAAAATTGAAAATATTTGGAAAACTTCACTGCGTCTTTCAATCAAAACCAGAGTATAAATTGGCTTTGGTGTTGGCCTAAGTTCTTGACATTCTTGTTATGGTTTGCTGTCATATAAGTAAAACTTTAATCATACACTTGAATAAAAAGGCAAATATCTTACCTTCCACTCTTCAATAAAATGCAGTCTGTTTCTTTCCCTGTGCAATTGTGTGGCACATTCAAGACAGAAAAACTGACCCGTCCCACAGTCAATACACCTCAACTTGGCATTCAAATGGCAAGTTACACATTGCTGATCAGACCTTAAGGCAGAAACTTCGATTGCTGCATCGATCATTGATGCTTGAATCATTCTCCATCTTTTATTTTCCATCTCTTTCCTTTCCTTATATGTTTTCTTTTTGGCTTTAGAGAATCTATAGGGAGAGTGAACAATTTCAGCACCTTAACTGCTTGATCTAGAGTTTTTCCAGCATATTTACCACAAAACTAAAAATAAATATGAACGCTGTCTTTGATGTGACCCCAACTGCATTGGAAACAGGGCTTTGATGATGGGGTCAACCACAATCAATATTTTTTAGGCATGTGCGTCGTGTTTAGACACTGCAGAGAGAGTTAGGTTGAAAAAAATTGTATTACGTACCCAATTGGAAATCCCTCTGTTTCCTGGCTACTTTCGGCATCTGGCTGAGTCTGGGGAACTTCGGCACTGGCATCATGTCTTAGGCCGATACCACTTACAACGCTGTAAAGAGCACTTCTGTTATAGCTTGGTCTTATCTTTACCCTTTTTTTCGATTTCACCATGTGAATAATGGTGCTATCATCAAAAACTTTTGGTTTTTTCCGTGACCGAGAAGCCATGCCAGATCGACGAGATCGGATGGGTCCACATCGGCTAGGCCTTCTGGTCGTCAACCTCTTTAGCAATGTAATGCAAAGCCGCATGCGCGTCAAAAAATATGCGAACACCTGGTTTCAAATAGTTTGTAATGGCAAATCAGGTGTTACCCATGATTAATCTGAACTTGGGAATATGAAGTTCAAAAGGTGTACATTCCACAAGGTCTGGGCCCACGATTAATCAAATGATTAGTGTGGATGTACACCATTGATTAGAAGAGGTGCGGGTGTGAATTTGTCTGCTTGGAAATGCAAATTAATGATCTGTCTTCCAAACATTAAGCACCTTTCATATCATACCTTTCATACTAGCAGTATTCAGGTAAAAAGATACAATGTCTGTCACATTAGCAATCAGATTTTGAAGATTTGATGCTGATGACAGTTGGTTTGGCTCAACAGTTTCATTCTCTCTTGGATTCACTGATTCCAAAGGCATTTCAATTGAAACATTTTTGGAAAAGAAATCTTGGCTTGCTTTTCTGGCTGCCTCCTTTTTGGGCACTGTTCTTTTTTAAGAACAATAATGGATATTACTTGTTGTTGTAAAGATCCCTTCTCTGCCAGAAAAAGTGGAACAATATGGTTTGCTTTGAAGGATAGATGAAGGTCATTTTTACCACCACCTGCTTTAGACCAAAGGAGTCGGATTAATAATAATAATAATAATAGTACAGTTTTATATAGCGCCCATTACATCATTAATGATTCCCACAAGCGCTTTGAAGCATACTGATATATATTCAATGTTTTAGTCACAATAAGCTTTTTTGAACAGATGAGCCTTCAGTGCACTTTTGAACCCAGTCACACTTTCAATTGATCTGATACTGTAGGGGAGGACATTCCATAGAAGTGAAGCTGCAAATGAGAATGCCCTATCTCCATATGTTTTGAGTCTTGTGGCTGGCCTTTTTAGCAGCAGTTGGTCACTAGATCTTAGAGTATGTTCAGTTTCATACTTCTGTAGCAAACCACTCTGATAAGATGGGGCTAGGCCATGTAGAGATTTATAGGTCAGCAGCAGTACTTTGAATTGGATCTTCTGAGCTACTGGCAGCCAGTGTAGTTCCTTGAGTACCGGGGTTGTGTGCTCATGCTTCTTCACTCTCAGGACAAGTCGGGCAGCATGGTTCAGTATTGCTCATGCTTCTTTGTAATTTCTGGATTAGGTGTTTTGGCAGTCCAAACAGGATGGCATTGGCATATTTCAGCTTACTTGTTACAAAAGCATGGACCAGTTTGATGGTTGCTTCCTTAGTCAAGCATTTCCTGATCCTCCAGATTTTTCTAATGTGATAGTGAGCTGACTTACACATTGTTGACATGTTCCTCCATTGTCATTTGGGTATCAAACACTACTCCAATGTTTCTTGCACTGCTGGTAGGAGAAACTGTGGTGTCCCCTATTTGGAGAGAAACATGTCCTACTTTTGCCAAATGTGCTTTTGTTACAATCAGGAGGAGTTCAGTCTTGTCATCATTTAATTTCAATAGATTAATCCTCATCCAAGCCCTGATCTCTTCAATGCATTTTTCTAGTTTCTGTTTGGCTTCTTGGGTTTCATTGTGATAGAAAAACACATACAACTGTGTGTCGTCAGCGTATATGTGAAAGTGGACCATATGCTTGCGGATAGTATCTCCAATTGGTTTCACATAGCGGACATAGAGCTTTGGGCCTAATACTGACCCATGTGGTACACCAAATGGCAGTTCTCTGGCAGCAGATGTAGTACCATCAATCCAGACACACTGCCTGTTGTTGCTGAGGTAAGACTCCGACCATTTCAATGCAGTACCAGAGATTCCTTGTTCAGTGCCTAGGCGATTTATTAGAATGTCATGGTCAATTGTGTCAAATGCGGCACTGAGGTCAAGGAGTACAAGCAAACATGCCTTCTTGTCATCCACAGCTCTGAGGATATCATTATGTACTCTCACAAGGGCAGTTTCAGTACTGTGGTGCTGGCAGTATGCAGACTGGTAGATTTCTGCCAATGCATTTACATCCATATGTTCTTGTAGGCGACTGTCCACATATTTTTCCATCACTTTCGAAATGAATGTGAGGTTTGACACCAGTCTAAAATTTTTCAAAATCTTTGAGTCCAAAAGAATTTTCTTCAACAGAGGCAGCACTAAAACATGCTTGAGCTCCAAAAGAACCTCTCCAGATGCTAATGAGAGGTTCACAATTGATGCAATGACTGAAGCCAATATGTCAACATTTTCTTTTATGATCCCGGTTGGTATTGGATCAAGTAAGCATGATTTTGAAGGAGAAGACATTATGATTTTCTTGATTTCTTCCAGGGAAGTAAATTTAAAGTCAGTAAGTAGAGTCTTAGCTGCACATTTCCCCATCTTTACTTCTTCTACATTTCCTTTTAGAGATTCCCGAATTTTCTCAATTTTTTCAATGAAAAATGTTGAAAAGTTTTCAGTGAGTTCATCCAAATTGCTGTACTTTGGTAGAACAGATTGCTCTTTTCGATGGAGAAGATTATCCACGAAGGAAAACAGAGCTTTCTGGTTCCTGGCATTTTTCTGAACTAATTTGGAATAATAGTCCACCTTTTCTTTGTCAACCATATGGTTTACTACTATGCACTGTTCATTGAAATTAGTCTTATCAGTATCCAAACCAGTTCTTCTCCATCTCCTTTCCAATTTTCTTCTTTTCCTTTTCTCAAGCCGGATGTTATCAGTATACCAAGGTGAATTAGGACGTACTACAAACGTGCGCTCTTGTTCTGGTGCATGTTTATCCAGTATTGATGATAAAACTGAATTGTACTGGTGTACCAGTTCATTTAGTGTTTCACAAGGATTTGAAATCAGCTCAGAATCAGCAATGTCACTGCTGAATTTAGCACTGTCAATACCTTTGAGTTTTCTGAATTTGACTGTTTTTGTAAGAGGTGGTGGTTTGGTCTCCAGCCATCAAGAGATTTCCAGGTTTTAGTGCTAATGAGTCCACATATGATTCAAATTTTACATAGAATTGGTTTGTAGGTGCAGGTGGTGGTCTGTATATAACCACTAGTCTTATGCACTTGTTCTGTGAGTTTACCATTACTTTTGGTTGCTCAAATGTTTCACTCTGTGTTACTTTTGGACAGCTTTTCACATCTAGTGTTGATTTGCACAATATTCCTACACCCCCACCTCGAGTGTCATTAGGCCTGGGGTAATGTATAAACTTATATCCAGGTGGAGTCATTTTCTTTATGATCGTCCTATCTTCTTCATTATCCTTTACCCATGTTTCTATAAATATAGCAATATCTAAGTCATTGTCAGTGACAAGTTCACTCAACACCAAAGTCTTTGATCTAATAGACCTGGTGTTTACAAGACAACATTTCAGTTCTTGGACAACAAATTTCTTTTTATTGACATCATTTACCACAGCTTGCTCATTAGCAGCTTTTCCCCCTGTGGTTGGGACTGTTTGTTTATACACGCTTTACTAACTGCCAAGTGTCTCTGGATAAGTATTGCTGACCCTGTGTTGATCCAATTCTCATTAGCTCTGAATGAGAGTATTTCAAACTGTGGATTAAACATGCCATGATGACAACCAACAGTGTAATTACATCAGATGTTTTAATCCTTTATATTGCTCACCCTAATGAAGTGTTCACTTGTATTCAAAAATACAAAATTAATGTGGCTCACTGTTTAATATGGCTTCCAGCTGAATATATTCCATGAAATTGTACTTCAATATTACTCCAAGAATCAAATCAAACTGTTCTTCCAATTTATATCATGATGTTCTCTCTATATTCATAATGTTGATGGTATGAAAAATGTAGATGTAATCCACAGATTTTTCTCTTAATGTTAACAAATTTCCAGGAGCTATGCTTCAAGTGGCTGCCCTTGGGCGCACAACAACAACAGGATTGGTTCAATATGTTGACCAGTACCTGTCAGAATTATTAGATACATACGTAATCCACTCAATTGCTAGAGAACTCTAGAACTTCTAGAACAATCATAAGTATGCGTGACTAAGCAATGCTCCACCTAGACAATTCCATCGTTAGGCCTAAGTAAACAAATAGTCTTGTTATCATGAAATCTATTTGGTTATGTTTACGTTCAAGAGCCTTCTAGAACAGGGTGAAAATATACTTTATGTAATTAGCTGGTGACGAATGATTAATTTAGAACTAGAATATTCTTGAGAAATAGTATAAACACCGCTTTTAGAATAGAGTTGGGGGAACAGTTGATAAATCTATGATATGCTGTGAATGAGAATCGTGAAATACTGAGAGTTTTATTGTGACTATCATTCTGTGAGTTACTGTCGGGGACGGACAACTGCAGGATTCCCGACATACCATCTCGTGGAAAAATTTTTGCATTGCTTAAAGGCAGGTGACATAAATTTTTGAAATTTTCTGTTTGGTGCATAACTGATTTATTTTGTTTCCTTACGAAAAAGCTGTATATAAATTTTTCTAAAAATGCCTTTTAATTGCTTCTTTTGTTGATTTGATAATCTGCGGTTGTTGCATCCTCGTTTCCAATCAAGTGCACCCGTCAGTTTTGTCACACCGAGAACCAAGGAAACAGCCAAAGTATTGCAGAAAGTGAAAGTTTGTATCGTACTGTCTCTAGCGGCTGCTCAGAATCGGAATACGAATCAGATTCAACATCTGATGGCGGAAATATGCCTCATATACAGCCGTACATGTTTGAGCCAAAGGGAGCTGCTGCTTAAAGAGAATTGGCTGTTGTCAAGACGGGAAGATGAGATGGCCGTTGGGAAGTCTAGATTGGTACATATAGTAACTAGAATTCTCGGAGGAAGGAGTGCTTCACCTTCTGTGAAACGAAGGTTTATCTGCTGAAAAGAAGCCAATTAATTGCCAAGAAAACCTTCCTCTCTATTAAAAAAACGGCTTTTATGCGTACCTAACGTATATATTAGCACAAACCTCTCAGAAAAAATCGACGAAAAATACCACTAAAATGCACATTACCAGCCAGATATACGAATTTGAATTACTTATATCCCAGGGGAAATTCAGTTTAGTTCATTTTTAAAATTCCTAAAATAACAAATGTAAAGTAACAGTAGTTATAAATACAAAATAACATATAATGGGAAAAGGAAGGAACTAGAAGATACATATTAAATGTTAAATAAGTCGAACATCATTTGCATGTTGGAATTTCTTAAAGAAGGACCTTCTCAATAGATAAACCAATCAAAGAGGAGAAAGTATAAAAAATTCCTGCTCAAGATATTTACTGAACAAACTGACAACCATATTTTGCCATAGGTGCAGTTGTGAACATTGTCAACCTATGGACAAAAGAGTGGAATCTTTATGTTGCAAAGAATGTGATAAAACCTCTGCAAAACTGCAGATAACAAACATTTATTGGGAGAGAGAACTGTTTTACCTGCATCACAGATCACAAAGAATTTCAAAGTGTTGTTTGCCTTGATCCATTTGTTTGCAAGTGACCTGGTAGGGCTACAAGCAACGAAATGCTTATTAAGGACCAACCCACAAGAAATATAGACATATGCATATAGACATTATGAACATTTCCTCCACCTGGAAATGAAGAGCATTTTGAATTTTTTGTTTTTCTTATATCCTGATATTTAGACCATGTGGCAAGTTAATACTTAAGCCCACCAGTGTCCAATTTATATATTCGGGTATGTACCCTGGACATACCGTAAATCCTCGAATTAGCCCCCTGGGGCTTATTTATTTTTGCTTATTTATTTGTGCTTATTTGAAGGAGAGGGCTTATTCGAAAATTACCTGAAACATGCCACATAGAACATTTTTGAAATTTCTTTCTTGTCATAATATAAAATAATCGAGGGGTGGCTTTTTCGAGGGAGAGGGGGGGCCAATTCGAGGATTTACGGTATGTAATTTATCATGGTTATTATCATTCAAATATGTGTGCAGTGTGTGTTTCTATCTCCACTTGTTTCATAACATTCACCCCAGCATTTTTAGTAAGGTAGTCTCTCATATGCTTCCTTAAAATATATAATAACATTTAAGTTTATCTAAATATACCAAATAGCAACGTACACTGTGTTTGACCATGTCTACATTATTTCATACCCAGTTCTGAATATTTATCCTTTTGTGCTACTTACACTTGGAATACTGTTTGCTCATTGTGAAAGATTGGTAAACCAGTTCTCAAATTGTTTACATAAATTTTTTTAATTTTTTAAAAATTAATTTTTAAAATGGTGTAACATGCAAAACATGCCCTTCCATTTCTAAAGTTCAATGGGATATGAATGCATGTAAATATGAATAATAGTAACCAATACAATAAAGGTATAAACAGGTTATTGAATAGATCACCCTTTTAGTAATATTCAATAGTTTTCCTGTATGGCTGAGAGTTGAAAGTAGATGTAACACTTCTATCCTGGCAAAGGAAAGCTTCCATGAGTAGAGAGTTCAGCAGTATAGAAAGCTTAGTTAAATCTACTTGTATGTTCTCCTATTGCAAGCTTCTTGCTTGGCTTGTCAAAGTTGATGCAGAGTGGTGGAGGCGACTTCATTGCTTGCTGCTTAGGAATATCTTCCTTGGTCATTAATCTTAATACAAATGCATTAAACAGCCTGTCAACATAATTGTACGTGCACTCAGTTATAATTTTTCTAACAATATAGCCACCTTTTTTACATTTCGGGAATGCAATGGTAAACTCTTCTTTTTTGTTTTGGCTTCGGTGTCTTCCAGCATTTTCATTGTAATGCATGGTAGCCAAAAGTAATCTAGTTTTCATGCAAAGAAACGAAAAATGGTACATTTTGGGGGCAAATTGATTTTTCAGACTGTGGTATTCCTCAACTTGTGATGTCTGACCAAATGCGGAACTATTTGCAATGTCCTTTATTAAAGCCTTGTCCAAAACCGTCTTTTTAAATGCATCAAAAGGTTCAGAGTCAGGAGTAAACCATACTGTTTCGTATATAGTTTTTGGAGATAGTACCTGGTGTCAACACCTTGCATATAGATGTCCATGCCCCTTATGCTTGTTCTGAATGTGTCTGATTAATGATATCAATTTTGCTGCAATGAGATCCTTGTTGTCTATCTCTGTAGACACGACTGACCAATAATAGTGGTTGACAACAGATTTAGTCCAGTCACCTACAAGCTCAAACCCTTTCCTTTTAAACAAAAATTTAAGTTTCTTCTTAATAGACTTGGCAATGTGCCAGCAATCATAATTGTGTTTAACATCCTCCCAATTCTTTTTCAACCATGCTGCAATCTGCCTGTGAGGATCTTTAACGAGTGCTATAACCTTTACTTGAATCTATCAAATAATTAGAACAGTCCTGCTCCCCTCAAGCTCCATATGATATGAAGATTTGACTTCATTGCAAAATCTTATTTCGCTGTAGATAAACAGCCGCCTCATGACGTCACGACAGAAAGTAAACACTATGCGCGCGCATACTCCTAGTCAAAAAGTTTGTATATTATGTTATGCCGGTATCAATTTGAAGGATTAGAAGGAAAGAACCACGTTATAAGGCACATGGAGAGTTTCTAATTTTACAACTGCATGCGTGTCTTTTTATTCATTAGTGAGTTTCCGAAACAGGACGGACGACGGTAAGAGGTCTTGGTCGAGCGCGGCCAATTCGGCCTTGGACATCCCCTCCGTCCTCCAACGTTGCTTCAGAACGGAACTTCCAGGATTTATCGTCGTCATCAGAACGGAGATTACTTCAAGGTATTTATAAGTCTGACAGTTTCTCTACTTTCATAGAATACATTATTGTGCCTTATTTGTTATCCTTATAGCCAACTGGTGAATTTTCATAACCACTCTCTCATTATTTATCAGTTTTAGATCAAGGAAAAGATGGCCAATTCGACTGATACTACAAGTGAAGCCAAAAGTAACCAATCGTTAGTAACCATACTGGACATTTTATGTAGTAGTCATGGAATTGATGCAAGCTAATGTGAACATTGTATACATAGACAAAATTTTTGAGCATTGTTGAAATGATTCGTTATAATGTATTGTGTAGTGAGACTTGGTCAATACCCCCACCCCCACCCCAGACCTTAAGTTCATTTCGAAGCAGTTTTGACATTAATAAAGAGTGACATTTCATTATTTGTATATTTGCTTAAATCTTGCAAAAACTAGATCATTTTATTACTGACACATAATTTTAACGACCCTCCTTTACTACCCTCAAAATGGTCTGTAAAAACCCATTACTTTCTAGTGCAATAATAATTCCACTGATGGATGATATTTTGTTTTACTATTCGTATTTACATTTATTTTACCTATGTACACCAGTAAATTTATTCTCTATATAGAAATTTAAAAGTTAATTTCCGTAAAAAAATTGATGTACTAATTTGTTTTGCATTTATGTTTGTCTATTGGCCTAGAGTTTTGTAGCATGTATTTTAATAATTTTGAACAAGTTTATGCAGAGTTCTAACTATAAGCAAAGTATTTTTGAAAAGAATATTAGCCCATGTGCCATGAAACATGTCATTTCTATGTCTACCTTCATTTATCCCTGAATCCAGTTGTTATCCTCTTCCAGTAGGCATAAAATGGTCTGGAGCCAGGAACACGATATTATATTGTGCCGTGAGATATTGGTGAGACAGCCATATCAATTTAAATATGGATCTCGGGAAAGGGGGCAATGTTGGGAAAAAATAGCCCATGCATTAAATCTTACAGAACGACCAATCTTTTCAGTTGACCAAAGGTCTGTGAGAGACAGATTTTCAAAGCTTGAAAAGGACTTTAAAAAAAAGATGGCAGCAGAAGAGAGAGCAAGTGGCATAGCCCCTGATGAGCCTTCAGAGCTTGACCAGGCTCTGGAGGAAATTATTGGCCAGTCAGCTGCTGCTGATGAAAGTACAGCAACAAGAAAGAAAGATGTAGAAAAAGAAAAAGCAACAGCAGAAAATATGAGGAAAAGGGCAATGGAAAGCCTTTCAGGAACAAGAGAAAGAGAGGGGGTAGAAGGTACAAGCAAAAGGAAAAGAACAACAGGTACCATGGAATATTTAAAGGAAAAGTCTGTTGCACAGAAAGAGCTTAAAATTGAAGAATTGAAACTGAAGAAGAGAAAGCTGGATATGCAGGAAAAAGGGCAAAGAAAGGCAATGGCCATAAAGCGCAAGAAGTTAGAGCTCAGGGAAAAGAGTTGGCAGCTAATAACAAGCGAGCAAATGACATTGTGCTTCTAATTAGGCAATATATGGAGCAACAGCAAGCAATTCTGGTACAGATGCATCAGCAAAACCAAACGCTTTTGTCTTTGTACCAGAAAAGCTTACAAAAAGAATAAATCAGAGAATAAATATGGATGGGGGTTATTTAGGCTTTTTCTTACTGTTCTCAAGGTACTAAATCCAGTTAAAAAATATTTCATGGTAGCTTAAACATACTTTGAAACAAACATAAGTTGCTGATTTATTCTTTAATTTTTTTAAATACCTGTAATTACAGGTAGTATTTAAATCTTCATATTTTCACCCTCCTTCTTGCATGCAGTATTAATAGTTTTTTTCTTCCAAAATTAGTTGATTACTTTGCTTATCTACATTTAACAAAAATTTAAAATATCATGTGTGCTGAGAAATATCATACTTCTTGGCAATTTGGTAGCTTTTAAAAAAGCTGTTTTCTAGCTTTCAAAAAGCTGTTTTGCTTCTCTGCTCACTGGAAGTATTCCTCAAGTGCTGGTGGCTCAATATCGAAAAATTTTGATGTATTGTTCCCATATAAACATGTCAATGCATTTCTCAATAAGGCACAAACAATATACATTTTCCCTACAGGACTCAAACCAATTTTCAAATTCTTTTTGAAGTCAACAAATTTGAAATAATTGACAATATCCCCAAACACCCATTCAACTGAAATTCGCACTTGACTCATGGACTCATTAAAGGCAAGCTGATCCTGGGTTAAGCTTCTTCTTGGGAAGGGACATTGAAGGTGGACCCTATGAGGGTATGCAGGGTCTCCATAAAGGCAAAGTGGTTCACCTTCAGGTGAGTAAGAATGTTGCTCCAACTGGTCCAGGAGGCCAGACATTTGCAACATGGCACTGTCATGTCTTCTCCCTTCAACTGGACCGTAAAGATTTGCAATCAAGCCATTTGGACACACAACGGACTGAAACTTGATTGCATGAACCCGTTTGTGACCATTGTAGACAGCCCTTTGGTTTTGGTTTGGTCTACAAATGGGCCTGACTGTGCCATCAATGAAACCCCAACAGTTATTCAATGCTGCTCCCTTGTTATGAACAGCATTGGCAAATAGTTTAAGCTTCCTTGACGAAAGCATCGGTTGGTTAATATCTCGCAATAAAAATCCGAACCTCATATAAAAAGTCACATAAGATTGGTCGCCATGCAGATTTGTGAGACTGGCCTA